>OZ005658.1:169594083-170304083 GCA_963930645.1 Salticus scenicus | reverse complement strand
GATACCCATCTTGAAAATATACTCCCCTCGAGGGGAGACTTCCCCCCCCCCCTCCGGGGGGGGGGAGGCGAGGCTCCTACACATACAAAAATTTTTTTCCAGTTGACTATCTCTATTATGAATAATTCTTGTAAATTTCATAATGATTACTAAAAAATAATTCTCTTTATGTACATTTACACAAAATTTTGTCCTATATATCACCATGTTAAAAATTTAGAAAAAGCGGGATGGGAACGCAACTTGTAAGACAATTTTTACCAAAAGTTGATAGGCACTAATTTATGTCAAGGTGCAACCACATACCAATTTGTATGAAATTCTGTGCAGTAGTTCCTGAGATACAGTTGCCACAAAATTTTGTCACACACACACAGACTGACAGACATTTTCTAAAAATGGTCAAATCGTGTTCTACAGCTCTCTAAACGTGTAAATCCATCAAAAACTCGAGGTCAGAAATCCAATACTTTCTTCGATTGAAGAAAGTAATAATTTGGGGATAGAAAATTCAGAAAATAAGTTATATCACGAGCCGTTGTGTCGTATTTTAAAAATTTCACAACTCTCTTTTGTAGGGATTTATAAAACAAAAGATTACGTTTTTAAAATGGAAGCGTATATAAAAATAAAGGTGTGTTTTCTGCTTTGTTAGTATTACATGAGATTTTATTTTTTCTCTACAGTGCACATTCACCATACTTCTTGAACAACACATCTTAAGTCTCTCTTCTTAGAATAAAAACGCATGCAAATTTCACGATTGCATATTAATGTATGACAAAATTGAGAAAAAGCATGCAAAAAGAATTCAAAGAAATGAATATAAAACCGTTGCTAAGGAACGCAGTTTCATATTTTAAAGTAAAGGACCTATTCTTTTCTTGTTCTTTTTTTAAAAATACTTTCTTTGTACGCGTAGGCACACAGAATATTTTCTCCTCCCCACAAATACCGTCGCATCAAGTTAAACAATATTTTTAAAAAGTTGAGGGTAAGTATTCGAAAGATTTTTAGAAAATGTGTATAATAACCGTTGCTAAGGGACACAACACAGTTATCGTATGCTTCTATATGAAAGAACAGACTGAAGTAAAAAAGTTCTGTCATCCTAAATTAAATTCTGTTTTGTGCACAATACCTGATACTTAGAAAACAAAAATAGATTTTAGTTTCTTTCTCTCTCTCTCTCTGTGTCTTTTTTTTTTCCTTCGAAATTTTTTTTTCTATCTGCAGGACTTATTGTTCGTAAAAAATTCGTCTCTGACTAACGAAAGTTAAAATAAAAAATTAAAATTAAAAGAAATATGGCTATAGCAACTCTCAAAGCCGCCGAGTACTCTTTCAAAAATAATACGTATCGCTTTTGATAAATGTACCCTGTCCATTTTAGGAGGTATGTGTGTGAACTGTAATGTACTGCATATATTTTATCCATTTTGTTCTTACAATATTCCAAACGTGTACTGTTAGACTATGACTTTTGTTACTATGTACCGAGTTTAATTTAAAAATGACTGAAATTGTAAACACGAATTTGGGAGCTTTAGACTGGCAGGAATGAGAGCATTGTGATTAATTTATTTACTAAAAGCAGTGCTTTCGGAAATGTAAGCAATTCAAAGATCGTTTTCGCTTATAAGGGAACTATAAACTCGGACGATGAAATCATTAATCTGCGATCGGACTATTGAACTTGACACATGATTTTTCTTAAAACGTATTTCCAGAAATGTTCCATTTATCAGCAAATGCTCTTAAAATAAATGCATTACACTCTTTGTTTACTCAAAAAAGAGAAAACATTAGTCAGCTTTATTATTTTAAGTAGTTTTATATTTCTTTTAAAATGATCAGTATCTATTAGGACCATAGATATAGTAATATATATAGATCTATCATCCCCATGTTATCGAGCAAAAAATTTTGATGCCGAAAAAAAGTTCTAAAAACAACCATTAGAGACTATTGAAAAATAGAATAAAAAGAAAAATGAATTTGAAACTGTATCTGGAGTTTTTCATTCATCTTTAGTAAATAAATTATTCATAAATTTTATTTACTAAATTATCCGTGTGCATTCCACTGTGTGATTTACTCGGAGAAAGGCAGCCATTAGAGTGACTTTTCCCGAGAAAAAAGGTTCCCTCTCGCTGATCAATCTATGTCTTATTACTATATCTATGATTATCACACATTTGCCAAAAATCGTCTGCTTGTTTGTTCAGAAAAAATTACAAGATGAATTTCATTAGGTTTTTAGAAAACTGTGATGTAAGATATTTGATTGTTAGTCAGCAAAAGTTATTGCTTTTAGTGTTGCCAACTGTAGAGATTTTTCCCTACGCGTAGGCATTTTTATCAGTTGTCTTCAGCCCTAACAGCACACTTATCCATAGTACTTCCTGAGGATTTCCCTGAGACGTACTTTTATCCATAGGATATGCTGAGGATGTTTTGTAGATGAGATGTACTGTTAGGGAGTATGAAGGGACAGAGTAGGGACTTTTTGGAGGTACCCTTTCTCCCCAGGACACTTTCAGGATAACCTAAGAAAGAAAGTACGTCCTACTGACATCCTCAGCACTACATTAGGGATTTTTGTTAGCAATGTAGGGATATTTTGAGCGGTTTATAGGAATATGGAAAATTTGAGTTGGCAATACTGATTGCTTTCGTAAAGCTATAATATCATCGACATTTACCACTTGAAATAAAGTAGAATAAATCCCAAAGCTTATTATTTTTTTTTCTGAGTAATAGATTGTTGTATTAACACGTTTTACAGTATTGTCCGTTATCATCATCGTTTCCAGTAAGTTCAGTCGTAGGCATTTGTCAGTTTAAATACAGAGATAAGGATGTTGTTGAACATCCTACCTGATACAAGGTGGGCTTATATCTTCTTCTGAAATATTAACATAATATCAAGTTCAGAATTCATCTTCAAAAGTCCCCAGGTAAAATATTACCTGTTTTCCTAGTTTTCTGTTCTGTTTATTATTTAAAAAAAAAGAAAATGGCTAAATTTGTGTATCCCGTATCAATGGCATCTCTGTAAAATAAAATAAAATAAATTATCCTGAAATACAATTTTTATTAAATCACACAATCAACTGATTGGGAAGAAAATCATATTTATTGAAATTTTATGTTTCCGACTGATGCCTGGACCGGCAGTCGAACCCCGGATCTTTGACTTACAAGGTCAAGGCTCTACAAATTGAGCTATCCAAGCCGACAACCGATCGGCATTACTCACTCAGACAAACTTTAGGCAGAAACATCTGGTCTATCATGTAGACAGCTCGACAGAAATAAGCCGCAGGTGAGCCTTGACCTTGTAAGTCAAAGATCCGGTGTTCGACACCCGGTCCAGGCATTATTTTCACTCAGTCGGAAAAACGAAATTTCAATAAATATGATTTTCTTCCCAATCAGTTGATTGTGTGATTTTAATAAAAATTGTATTTCTTTCTCCCATTGTTTAATGGTGTTCACTTGCAGCTTGTTTCTGTCGAGCTATCCACATGATAGACCAGATGTTTCTGCCTAAAGGTTGTCTGAGTGAATGCCGATCGGTTGTCGGCCTGGATAGCTCAATTTGTAGACCTTGTAAGTCAAAGATCCGGGGTTCGACTCCCGGTCCAGGCATTATTTTCACTCAGTCGGATAAATAAAATTTCAATAAATATAAATTATACTGTTTCAGTTTATTTCATTTCGCAGAGTAGTTTTATTTTCAAAATTCAATATTGTCTAAATCTAAAAAAAAAAAAAAAAAAAAAAAAAAAAAATCATATATATAATATATATATTCATGAACTTGTTTTTCCTTTTAACTAATTTTAAATTTAGATGAGGTTTTTATCTAATATCTCACGAACAAATCGTCCGATTGAACTAAAAAATACTGCGTTAAATATGTTTTGTCCTGATTAATAAGTGCACCAGTTTTCCTAGCGATAGATTGAACTATATAGCTTTTATTGTGAATTAAAATCTGGCATATTATACTTATAGATGCTTGATTCAAGATGGGCTACTGTAAATGTCCACGAAATAAAAAAAAAAACTGATATTAAAACAATAGTCATGATGTATTAAAACACTTTCCCATGTTACGGAATATAACTATAAAGATAAAAATTAAGACTATCATTTAATTATTCATATTTATACATACATATATAAGAAAAAAAACCTTATTATAACAAAAAGTCAGAAACTAAAGTTATGCATTTCTCATTAATTATTAAACAATTTTCCACGTTACGAGATATAGAAAAAATAAAGTGAAAATATATATGTTACGGTAAATGCAATAAACTGATGATTATGTATAATTACAGGTGATGATTATCCATAATCACCATTGAACTTGGTAAATGTGATAACTTAATCACATTTACCGGTTATTTTATAAAATCCCCAACTCGTAATGGAGAATGTAATAAAAGTCCACAACTTTTCAAAATTCGTTCAGTTTGCTTACCTGCATGACTTCTATCATGACGTACGCCGCTGCTAAGCAACGCAGGTTCGTAGACTGTTATTGGCAGTCTCTGTTCATGTCAGACGCACTTGATTTCAATAGTATTTCTAATTTCGTGCTGGATATCCGCGATTGTAATGAAATGCTCGCCCTCTGGTGGGCTAAGGTGAAATTACAATAAACATGGTTTAATTCGAATTCCATACAGCCGCCATTGCTTGCCGATATTTAGTTTCACATATATTTATTGAATAAAAATGAATAAATACGGTAAAAAAGATAACACATACTTTTGTGTGCCACAGTGTAACTCCAAAGGATCAAGAAATCCAGAATTGAGCTTCCATTTATTTCCAAATGACAAATTTAAAATTTCAGTTGCTTCGGCTAATGGAAGTAAAGAATTAATCAGATGATTTGAAATTAATATTTGTTCAACTTCAGTTAAAAATCTACTTCCGATCGAACTTTGAATAAACTGAAGTATTTTTTCCAAAAGCAATCAATTTTCCATAATGTAATGGCGGAGAAATTATAATACGAATATTAAGTAGAATAACAATAAGAACACTAATGGAACACACGTGGCAATGTTTACTAACAACTGCAGTGTTCACAAAGCGCCGTCTATCGATCATTACAAACGCGGATACTTGTTTTTCGCTACGCTCTCACTCTTTTTTTTTTTTTTTTAAGTTAAAATATTCAATAATGGGCGATATGCAGAAATTTTTATTACAGCAGCCAGTATTACACACGTCTGCAAGCTTCGCGTACATGAAAAAAAAAAACACTGAATACCCCTTTCTTAAAATGCATGAATCTGAAAGATATGCGAAATTTTGTACTGCAGAAGTCAGTATTACGCACGTCTCTACGCTTCGCGTACATGAAAACAACGACAACAAAATAATTACTGAATACCCCTATCTCAAAATGCATATATCTGAAAAATATGCAAAATTTGTACTGCAGCAGCCAGCATTACGGACGTCTGTACACTTGGCGTACATACAAAAAAAAAAAAAATATACTGAATACTCCTATCACAGATTTTCATATGACGTGAATCAATGCAAGGCGGTCGCGAAAGTGTTAAATTTAGCTTAAAAAAGTGGATTTATTACTAGCTTCTGCATGTATAAGAAGAGAGTAGAAGATACGGAAAAAATTTCGATTTCCAGTTTTCGCTGAATTTAAACGTTTTGAGCTTTCTTTATGTTTCAATTAACTGAAATTGACTACTTATGTTTAAAAATGCGGATTTATTGCTAGCTTCTACATATATAAGAAGCAAGTAGAAGGTACGGAAAAAATTTTGATTTCCGGTTTTCGATGAATTTACATGTTTTGAGATTTCCTTGCATTTCAATTTACTGAAATTGACTACTTATGTTTTAAAAAGTGGATTTATTATTCTTTCCTCTGTATATATAAGAAGAAAGTATAAGATTCAGAAAAATTATAGATTTTCGGTTTTCGATGAAGTTACACGTTTTGAGATTTCCCGAACTCAATTTGACCATTTTTGCAAAATATCTGTTTTTCTGAATTCAAACACTGTACTATACAAACCAATGGAATTAATTTAACCGAATTTGATATTTGGTTCAACCTTGGTTTGACATGGTACCGATTAGCTTTTGTGCTGTATCTCCCAAATATTTCCACGTTGCGATTTCCTCTCATTTCAGGAAAGGATCATCTGCAGCGTACCAAACTTAGAGAAACATATTAAGTAAAACGCTGCTGATTCAGCTAGAGTGCATATCGATAAACAATTGTCGCAGATGTGTTGCAACTTAATTCCATTTAGGACAAGGCAATAACTTTGCTTTGTCTTGCCTTGCTTTGCAAAAAGTGGTCGAGTTTCGACCACTGGACGATACTAGTTTGAATTGTTATAACATAAGTTTAAGAAACAGTACTCGTTATCTTACTCCTTAATCTCCAATCTGTATTTATAGTGTTAAATTTCAGGGTAAGAGAAAGTCGTGTGGGTGACACACCAGATTATTTTTGTTATTTTTTTTTCTTTTACTGAGAATATTGTATATTTATTTGATCTATTTTTATTCTATAGAATTTGAGGAACAACTGCAATGTTTATAAAAAGTGCATTTTTAAGAGTGCATGGTAAAAAAAAAGAAAGAAAAGAAAATGCTTAGAATATCGTAATTTCATAATAATCATATAAATCCTCAAATTCGATTCGATCCCATAGTCCAGAACCTGAGATATAGCTATTTATAAGAAGTGTGAAAACAGTGCTACTTTCCTGGAGTTATTTATAAGTTAGCGCAGTTTTAAGTGACAATGGTCAGACATGATTTTACGATAGACGCTAAGATCATGCTATCATATAAATTGTAAATAATTTATGTAAAAGCCTGCACTTGTTGAAATATATATACCTAAATATAACAGTTTATATCAAAGCCTAGAAATAATTGTAAAACTTAATAGAATTTAATGCGATTGTGTTATTGAGTTATAATATCTGTGATATTTTAATCACATTCAAACTGATAGACAGTCATGTTCTATAAGATTTTAGATGATAATTAGATTTACAGACAGGCTTTTTCATAAAGGCGCTTTTTTTATCTGTGAGTTTAGTGAAGAGGAATGATCGTCCATCTGGAAAATCACCCAAAACTAGGTTTACAGATAGGCATATTCTATAAGGCCCTTTCTTTCCTTTCAGTGGGTTTTCTTCAGTTTTTCGGATTCAGGAGACTTCAAAACTGTAAAATATAATAAAAACTCTATTTCATAAATTTTACTCCAAAACAATATTTCGGCCGCGGTAGCCCAATCGCTAGAGCGCCGGCCTCGTAATTGGAAGATTGCGGGTTCGGTACTCGAGCCGGCCAAAGACCGTCGTGTACACTAATGGTGGCTGGTGCTCGTAAAATCTGTCGTGGCCGCAATGTCCTCCATGTTCCCATAAAAAATTATACCTCTGGGGGTCACTGAAGCGGGAGAGCCATCCCTTCCATGGAGGATCAAAATTGCGATGGCATGTCTTCGGACCACCTCTAGGGGTGTGTCCCAGACCGTCGCTAATTGCCCGTCTGCGCAGCACTAGTGCGACGTAAAACCCAACCATCCATCCAAAACAATATTTTCTCTATCATCTGTATATGGTTAAGAAAAACTCAATGAGCAAAAATTAACTCACTTCTGCTACCAGACAAATGATAAAAGAACCTCATAGAAATAAAATATACTTACTTCTGGTGCCAAAAGACAAATAATAACAGAATGTTTGAAATTATTCTAAAAAAAAATTGGAAAAAGTGAATTCAGAAAATAGGCTATATCACGAGCCGTTGTGTTACATTTTAAAAATTTGCTCGTGCTGCAACACAACCTTCTTTTATAGGAATTTATAAAATAAAAGACCACGTTTTTAAAATGGAAGCGTGTATAAAAATGAGGCATCTTTTCTGCTTTGCTAGTATTATATTAGATTTTTTTTTTTTTTTTCCTCTCTACAATGCATATTCACTGTTCAGAATTCTAATAACTCTGAATTTTGACAATAGATGGCAGCACTATGCAATTTTATGACTCTTTAGTAAAAAACTTTGATTTAAATTCATTCTTTTTATTCATATTTTAATGTGTTTTAAACGCTAAATTAATTCTTTTTTCTTTTATTATTATTTATTTTATTCATGTTTTCAATTAATTGTTAGTTATACTTTAAATAATTCTTTTTTCAATTTGCTGTGAACCGTTTTACTTTTCTGCGGTTCTATTCTAGTTTGTTCTTTTTGTTGTTTTCTAGCGGTAAGCTAGAAGAATTCTATTCTAACGTATGAGCTGAAATAAAGTCAATAATTCACGTTTATATTCTATTTTGTGTATGTATTCAAGCTTTTATTCATTGTTTCAAAAATATGATGTTATTAATTCAATTGAAAGGAAGGTGAGTCCTTCAAATTCATTTTAAACTGATAAATGATTTAATATAATTTAAACCAGCGATTTTTAAAACCATACAGTCCAAAATTCTATTCAAAATCCCTCCATATTTTTGGCCGTCTAGAGCCGGAGATATATTAAATTATGAAATCTTTTAGTAAAAATTAATATTTTACAAACTTGAAAAAAAAAAAATGTTCTAATGGCTTCGAAAATTGAAAAACTAAAAGTAAAAAGAACTATTATTCGGTCGTCAGTGACTAAATTTGAAAACAAAGCGATAAAAGCTTTGGAAGCGGATCCTTTAGACATTCAAGAAATAAAAATTTTGAAAGGTCATTTGCATGAAAGGCAAACTCAATTAGAACAAATTAATAATGAAGTTGAGGAAGTTATTTCTGATTTAGATGAATTAAAAAAGGAAATTGAAGATAATGAAAAATGGACAGAGAAACTTACTCGTATAAAATATCACATAGAGTCAAGATTAGAACTTTCTTGTTTTCAGAACACTAAAATTGTAACACAGGTTAATGAAAATTCTTGTTCTGTTTCGAAGCAATCTATTCACCTTCCAAAATTTGATTTGCCACATTTCTCTGGTAATTTGGAAGACTGGTTAAGCTTCAAGCAAATATTCGTAACCACTATTCATGAGAACACTCAGCTTTCCGATTTGCAAAAATTACAATATTTAAAAGCGTCTGTTATTGGATCTGCCAATAAGTTAATAAAAGGCTTTCCAATAACTGAAGCAAGTTATAAGGAAGCTTGGGCAACACTAATTTCTAGATTCGATAATAAAAAAAATCTAGCTTATGCCCAGTTAAACAAATTCTTTAATTCGAAATCTTTGAAACCAAATTGTCGGAAATATATGCTAGATTTATTAGATAACTGTAATGAAGCAACACGTAACTTGAAATGTTTAGGATTTGAATTTAATTTATTTGTGGATTTAATTCTTGTTTATAATTTGCAAACAAAATTGGATGATAATTTAAAGAAGCAATGGGAATTATCTTTAGATAGTGATTCTTTTCCCACCTATGATGAATTTATTTTGTTTCTTGAAAAACAAGCGAGAAGCTTGCAAGATATTACTGATAGTACTTATTCTAAATCTGAAAGTAAACAAAAGGTAGTATTTAAAAAATCTGTTTCTAATGCTGTAATATCTAATTCAGATATAAAATCCAATAATTCTATCTGTTCAGAATGCTCGGAATCTCATGCACTTTTCAAGTGCCCACACTTTCTTAAAAAATCTGTTGAAGATAATGGAATATTGTGAAGGGTAAAAAACTATGCATAAATTGTTTACGTGGTAATCATTTCGTTAATAAATGTTTGATTTCGACAAAATGTCGACAGTGTAATGCTAAGCACCATACATTTCTCCATTTCGAGAAAAATAAAGTTAATTCTTCACCTGTTATTGAAAATACTAATCTCAACATTGAAAGTCCATCCTTTGTCAACTCTTGTTGTTTAACCAGTACCCAAGAGAGTTGTCAAACTTTGTTATCGACAGCTATGGTTCTTGTAAAATCAAACACTGGAAGGTTTGTGCCATGTAGAGTCATGGTGGATTCAGGAAGTCAAAAATCATTAATTTCCAGCTCTTGTGCTAAAAAATTAGGGTTACCTATGAAAACCACAAATCATAGAATCTCGGGTGTAAATAATATTGTTGCAGAAACTGCTCTTTTTGAAGTTAATATTATTTTAAAGTCTTATTATAGTAATGAAATCTTTGATGTGAATGCTTTAATAGTAAATAATGTTACGGTAAATCTTCCTAATTTTGTTGTTCGAAAATCTTCATGGCCTCATTTGGAAGGTCTATCTTTAGCAGATCCTAAATTTTATGTTTCGAATCCAGTTGAAATTTTGCTTGGTGCAGATTTATTTCTCTTAATAATTTTAGGGCAATCTATTCTGGGTCCTAAAGGTACTCCATGTGCTTTAAATTCCAAATTGGGATGGTTACTCTCGGGTGTCATACATGTAAACAATTTTCAGCATTCTAAAACTGTCCTTAGTTGCCATGCTACAGTTCAGTTAACTTATGATCTTCAGAAATTTTGGGAAATTGAGTCCCTTCCAGCTGCAACACCAATTCACAGTTCTGAAGAAAAATACACTAAAGCTGTTAGACGAATTCAGTCTGGAAGGTACATGGTGGATCTTCCCTTTAAAGAAGCTCCAAATTTAGGTGACGCACAATCAAATGCTTTAAAACGGTTTTATTTGTTAGAATCCAAACTTAATAAAAATCATGAGCTTAAGGAGCAATACCATGCCTTTATGCAAGAATATATTGACTTACATCATATGGAACCAGTCCCAAATTCTGAAATTGATTCTAAAGATTATTTTTACATGCCTCATCATGGGGTTTTGAAAGAAGATAGTACAACTACTAAATTGAGGGTGGTATTTGATGCCTCGGCTAAAGGAACATCAGGCCACTCTTTAAACGACTTTCTTGAAATAGGTCCAAAGTTGCAATCAGATTTGTTTAAACTTCTTCTTAAGTTTAGCACATATTCAATAGCCTTAACCGGAGACATCGCCAAAATGTACAGACAGATATTGGTAAACCCCAAACATGTTGACTTTCAGCGAATCTTTTGGCGATTCCAGCCACATGAATCTATTGCGAGTTTCAGATTATTGACTGTAACATATGGCACAGCCTGTGCCCCATTCCTGGCTATAAGGACATTGCACGAACTAGCCAAAGATTATAGTTCAGAATTTCCTATTGCTGCGCTGTCAATTTTCGAGAACTTTTATGTGGATGATTATCTTGGTGGGTCGCATTCAATTGATGCAGCAAAACAATTGGTCAAAGACCTAAATCACGTTTTAAATCAAGGAGGCTTTACACTTAGAAAATGGGCTTCCAATGTACCCGCAGTCATTGAAAATCTACCAGAAGATCTTAAATCCACTAGGCAAAATGTAAAATTTTCCGAAGATTCCTCCCAAAAAATCTTAGGCCTAGTTTGGAATTCGGCAGAAGACTTATTGAAAATTCATTTGAATGGCGTCAAATCGGTGCATACCAAGCGACAATTGCTATCGATGATAGTTCAAATCTTTGATCCTTTTGGGATTCTAGCTCCAACCACGATCATGTTAAAAATCATGATGCAAGAGCTTTGGAAAGATAAGTGTGCTTGGGATGATCAAATCCCAGATTCCATTTTGAAAACTTGGCAAGAATTTAATTCTCAAATTGAACTCTTAAAGTCCATTGGCATACCAAGATATCTGAACTGTGAAACATCTCCAGAGAACCACATAGAGATCCATGGGTTTTGTGATGGATCTGGCAAGGCCTACGCTGCAGTGGTATACCTTCGGACACTATCTTCTCTAGGTGAGATTTCAGTTAACTTTGTCGCTGCAAAAACTAGAGTTAATCCTTTAAAACATGTCACGCTTCCGAGAATTGAGTTATGTGCTGCATTCTTGCTTGCACAATTAAGTTCCACAATATTAGACTCTTTAACCTTTAATGTAAATAAAATTTATTTGTGGTCCGATTCACAAATTGCTTTAAATTGGATTGAATCTCCTCCAACCAAAGGAAATCAGTTCGTAACAAATCAAGCAAACAAAATCAAATCACTTGTCCCACAAGGAGTGTGGTCTTATGTTGAGAGTTCATCGAATCCGGCAGACTGTGCCTCAAGAGGCATTCTACCGAAGAGTCTTTTGCATCACAAATTGTGGTGGCTTGGGCCTGAATGGCTTAGTGCTAGTGTCAAGTTACCATTATTCCTAGTCAAATCTTCAAAGGTTAAGTCAAAAAATTCTGAAGAAAATTTAAGTCATGTTGCAACATCTAGTCATAAAACCTTTCCTGATTTTCTACTCAAATTCTCTTCTTTTTCAAAACTTTGCAGAGTCCTTGCATTGTGTTTGAGATTCATTTATAACATTCGTAGTTGTAATCGTAATTCTAGACGTATTGGACTTGTCAGTACGCCTGAAGTTTCAAGTGCTATTACACATATTCTTAAATTGATTCAGGAACAAGAGTTTTCGGTAGAACTGAATTTGCTCAGGAAAAATCAACCTTTACCAACCAACAACAAATATTTATCCTTAAATATATTTCTAGATGACCAAGGTTTAATCAGAGTTGGCGGACGGTTGTCCAGACATTAGTCACTTAATCAAGATCAGAAATATCCAGTGCTTTTATCGAGAAATCATTTCATTACAAAATTAATTGTTGAGCAATATCATAAAAAACACTTTCATGCTGGTGCACAACTGATTCTTTCCCTAATTAGACAAAAGTATTGGATACTAAATGGTCGCTCTTACATTCGTCGAATTCTAAATGAATGCATTTTGTGCAAACGTTTGAAGAAACAAGCTTGCCAACAAATTATGGGTGAGTTGCCAGTCGAACGTATAACACCAACTCGACCTTTTTCAAAGGTGGGACTAGATTTTGCTGGCCCACTCATCAC
Source organism: Salticus scenicus (assembly GCA_963930645.1). Taxonomy (NCBI): domain Eukaryota; kingdom Metazoa; phylum Arthropoda; class Arachnida; order Araneae; family Salticidae; genus Salticus; species Salticus scenicus. The sequence goes on along the minus strand of OZ005658.1, from coordinate 170,291,159 downwards.
TAAACCAAATGTGCCTAGATCTAAAGTTAAATTGAAGTCATATATTTGTGTTTTTGTCTGCATGTGCACAAAAGCGGTGCACCTAGAAGCTGTTTCAGATTTATCTTCATCAGCTTTCTTAGCATCCCTAAAACGATTTGTTTCTAGAAGAGGACTGCCATCAGACATATTCAGTGACAACGGAAAAAATTTCGAAGGAGTTGCTAACTATCTTAAGCAACTATTTCGAATCATTCGTTCTGAAAATGTTCAAAATTTTGCTACCAGCAACTTCATCAATTGGCATTTTATCCCACCATATTCCCCTCATTTCGGTGGACTGTGGGAATCTGCTGTTAAATTGACGAAAAGTCACCTACTTAAAGCTTGTAAGGCTACCATTCTAAATTTTGAAGAGCTTACTACTCTTTTATGTCAAATAGAAGCCTGCTTAAATTCCAGACCATTAACACCACTTTCTTCAGATCCATCTGATGTTAGAGCCCTCACTCCCGGACATTTCCTGATAGGAGTTCCACTCCTTGAGATTCCTGAAAGTGGGAATTCACCAAATCTCACTTTATCTTCTCGTTGGACTCTAATCCAGCGAATGAAGCAAGACTTCTGGAAGAGATGGTCTAGAGACTATCTACATCACCTGCAGAATCGACCTAAATGGTTCACTTCACGAACTGATCTTCAAGTTGGGGACTTGGTTGCTATTCATGATTCACAATCTATTCCTCTCCAGTGGAAGCTGGGTAGAATTATTCGTACCTATCCAGGACCTGATAATAGAGTTCGTGTAGTCAGCATTTGGACTCAGAGTGGTGAAATTCAACGCCCTATTACTAAAGGGACACTCCTTCTCCCGGTGGGGGAGAATGTTCAGAATTCTAATAACTCTGAATTTTGACAATAGATGGCAGCACTATGCAATTTTATGACTCTTTAGTAAAAAACTTTGATTTAAATTCATTCTTTTTATTCATATTTTAATGTGTTTTAAACGCTAAATTAATTCTTTTTTCTTTTATTATTATTTCTTTTATTCATGTTTTCAATTAATTGTTAGTTATACTTTAAATAATTCTTTTTTCAATTTGCTGTGAACCGTTTTACTTTTCTGCGGTTCTATTCTAGTTTGTTCTTTTTGTTGTTTTCTAGCGGTAAGCTAGAAGAATTCTATTCTAACGTATGAGCTGAAATAAAGTCAATAATTCACGTTTATATTCTATTTTGTGTATGTATTCAAGCTTTTATTCATTGTTTCAAAAATATGATGTTATTAATTCAATTGAAAGGAAGGTGAGTCCTTCAAATTCATTTTAAACTGATAAATGATTTAATATAATTTAAACCAGCGATTTTTAAAACCATACAGTCCACAATTCTATTCAAAATCCCTCCATACTTCTCGAACAACACACCTTAAGTCTCTCTTCTTAGAATAAAAACGTATGCAAATTTCATGATTGCATATTAATATATAGACAAAATGGAGAAAAAGCATGCAAAAGGAATTAAAAAAAATGAATTTAGAACCGTTGCTAAGGAACGCAGTTTCCTATTTTAAAGTAAAGAACGTATTCTTTTCTTGTTCTTTTTTTTTTTTTTTTTTTTTTTTTTTTTTTTTAATAATTTCTTTGTATATGTAGACATACGAAATTTTTTCTCTCCTCCCCCCCTTCCCCCCTGTCGCATCAAGTCAAAAAAAAATATTTTTAAAAAATTGAGGATAAATATTCGAAAGAAATTTTAGAAAATTTGTATAATAACCGTTACTAAGGGACGCAATACAGTTATCGCATGCTTTTATATGGAAGAACAGACTGAAATAAAAAAAGTTCTGTCTTCCTAAATCAAATTCTATTTTGTGCAGAATTTTATACTTGTTACTCAGAAAAAAAAAAAAAATAGACTTTGGTTTCTTTCTCGCTCCTCTCTCTCTCTTTTATATTTATTTATTTATTTATTTTTTATCTGTAGGACTCGTTGTTGGAAAATTCGACCCCGACTAACGAAAAAAAAAAAAAAAAAAAAAGAAGGCTTTAGCACGCAAACCTTCAAAGGCGCCGAGTATCCTTTAAAAAACAATGCGTATCTCTTTTGATAAATCTACCCTGTCTATTTTAAGAGGATGGGGGGGTGTCTTTTACTCACTTTTCTTCTGAAATAATGTAGCTTGAAAGAATAATGCCTACAGGCGAAATATACTATCAAAATGACAAAAACATTTATTACTAATATCTAAGCATTTTTAAGACACAATTCTTAAACTAATATTATGACACTCACAAATGCATACTTTCTTTGTGAAACGATTTCTTTTTCGAACGAGTCTTCTTTTTCTTGTCATTAACAAACTTCTGCAATGTCATCGTAGTGTCTATCAAAAGAGGGGTTGAATCTGAAAAGAATAAGCAAAAATGAAAACTTGTGATATACCATATACAAAATAGTCCGGTAGTACTAAAATAAATTCCGTCCCTCTCTCTCTGTTTTTATGTGTGTGGCAGAGTTTTTTTTCTCCGTCTCTCTCTTAATCGCACAAAATATTTGCTGATTCTGAGTATAAATTTGGGTCGAAGTGAATAAAATTTTTTAATTGTTATTATTTATTATTTAAGTATCTTATAAACAATCTAAATAATATTTCTTTAACGTGGACCAATTTCAATTAATTTTTGTCGAAATGATACGATAGTGATGTAATTAATAAAATCTGCGAGGATAAAAAGTAATATTTAAAAATGAACAATATTTAAGCACGCGGACTCAGTTCAATGAACACAATAAGAAAAAATGATGTCATTTACCTGATGACATTATTTTATGGGAAAATGTACTTTTAAAAATTGCTTTTTGAGAATCTTTGAAAGCATCATTTTAAACCTAGCAATACTTTAACGTTATATACAGAATATGAATTAATATCATAAATTGACTAAAAAACGTAGCAACAAAAAAACATAATTAAAACAGAAATTAGTTTTCTTTAAAGAAAAAATTATACGAAAATTAATAAAAAGTCATGGCCAACACGGCGACAAAAATTTAGTAGTCATCGTGGTATTCTTATACTAAAACTGTACAGCCTACGGTATAAAAATGGGATCGTGAAGCATGAATTTTATTTTGAAACCTTTCTTCGAATGATTTTGGTGTCACTATTGTACAATATTAATTACGTCCTAATAATAATTTGGCTTCTGGAAAATTAAAATTTTAATTAGGTAGTGAAATTGATATATTTATGAATTTCAAATTTTTAAGGTAAATAGGAAAAGAAATAAAGTTGAAAAATTTCGCACGTGTTTGCTAGTCTATATAATATTTCTCTAACGTGGACCAGTTTTAATTATTTTTTGTCGAAACGATACGACATATGGGAGGATAAAAAAAATAATATTTATACATGAATAATATTTAAGCACGCGGACTTAGCTCAATGGACTAATAAGAAAAAATGACGACATTTGTCTGATGAGATTATTTTACGAAAAAAAAATGTATATTTAACAGTTGTTTCTTCAGAATCTTTGCAAGCGTCATTTTAAACCTAGCAATATTTTAAAGATATATGCAGAATATGAGCTTCTGTGTCTTAAATCGAATAAAAAACACAGCCATAAAAAATATAATCAAAACAGGAATTATTTTATTTTATTTATTTATTTATTTATCATATATATATATATATACCAAAATTAATAAAAAAAAAGTCATCGCCAACATGACGAGAAAAAATTTAAAAGGCGTCGTGGGTGTCCTATATTAAAATTGTACTGCCGGTGGAAGTATGAAAATTGGGTCGTGAGCTATGAATTTTATTTGGAAATTTTTCTTTGAATGATTTTGGTTTCACTATTGTACAATATTAATTTGGCTTTATTTTAATAATTTGGCTTCTGGTAAATTAAAATTTTAATTAAGTGGTGAAATTGATATAACATTTATAAGTTTAAAATTTTAAAGGTAAATAAGAAAAGAAATTAAATGCGAATATTTCGCACGGGTTTGCTAGCTTAATTATATTTCTTTAGTGGTTCCTCAAACTTAATTATATATATAGTAGGCAGATTCCTGATAGGAGATCTACCTATCCGCGTTTGTAATGATCGATAGATGGCGCTTCCTCAACTGCAGTTGTTAGTAAATATAAGAGCCACGTGTAATTGTTCTTTCTCCTATACAACAGCAAACAAGCATGGCGTCACGAGTCTTCTCAACGAAAGCGTGAAAGCTATCGGCAGTTGCAGTGGTATGATAATTTCACCTTAGCCCACCAGAGGGCGAGCATTTCATTACAATCGCGGATTGCAATGGTTCTCATGACACGACTTTTGGAAAATTTCTTCATATCTTCACCGATCATGACCCCTAGAACCCAAAACCACTCTCCGTTCAAAAGTTTATATATATATATATGTGTGTAACGCTTTTTCCCATGTTAAGTTGTGAACACGATAACTGGAGTAATTTTCATTTAAAATTAACCAGTTTGGGATATGATGTCAGGAAAGTAAAAATCTCGGTCGAGTTCGTAGATGGGGCATCCAGCTCAAAGGGGGGAAATTTTCATTTGCCCATAATTTCTTTAATATTGAAAATAGGAAAATACTTCAAATAAGGCGAATTACCGTCTTGCCCTAAAGAACAACTTTTGTATTTAAACTTTTTCGATAACTTCAATCCGCGATTGTAATGAAATGCTCGCCCTCTGGTGGGCTAAGGTGAAATTACAATAAACATGGTTTAATTCGAATTCCATACAGCCGCCATTGCTTGCCGATATTTAGTTTCACATATATTTATTGAATAAAAATGAATAAATACGGTAAAAAAGATAACACATACTGTTGTGTGCTACAATCTAACTCCAAAGGATCAAGAAATCCAGAATTGAGCTTCCATTTATTTCCAAATGACAAATTTAAAATTTCAGTTGCTTCGGCTAATGGAAGTAATGAATTAATCAGATGATTTGAAATTAATATTTGTTCAACTTCAGTTAAAAATCTACTTCCGATCGAACTTTGAATAAACTGAAGTATTTTTTCCAAAAGCAATCAATTTTCCATAATGTAATGGCGGAGAAATTATAGTACGAATATTAAGTAGAATAACAAAAAGAACACTAATGGAACACACGTGGCTATAATGTTTACTAACAACTGCAGTGTTGAGAAAGCGCCATCTATCGATCATTACAATCGCAGATTGCTTAAAAGATACAAGTTAAAAAGTGATTTTTCGTCAATTGTGATGAAGCCGACTTTTTTTATAAAGATTATAAATTGCTTAAATTTATAATCTGAGGCCCTGAGGCTTACGGCACGTGCAAACGATAATAAAAAAACCCTCTGAAAATATAAAAACCATGGTAACAGCTTTAATTAATCATTTAAAAATATAAAATTAAAATAATACGTTAGTCTTGGTAAAAATATCATTTGTGGTGAATAGTTTAGAACTCCGGTTTACACAGGAATTTAAAATTTACGATTGAAATTAGAGTAATACGTTACAGCTTCCTTTGATTTTTTATCTTGTGGAAACAAGACATAGCTCCCCAAATGTTGTCATCAAATAACGAATTTCGTCGCCAAGTCAAAAATTTCGTGGCATCAAATTTTGCCGCCAAATCACAAATTTCATTGCCAAGTCGCAAGTTTTGTCACCAAATTGTGTATCTTTATGGCTTCTATTTGTTGAATGATTATGAACTTGGATTTAAAAAAATTGAATCATTTACTGACCAATAAATCTTGCCTAAAATTTTAAGTAGAATGAATAGTAGATAATTAAATTTCTTAAAAACAGAATAGCGACGTAAATAATGCAATGTGTGGGAACAAAGCCATTGACTAAGTATGTGTTAATGCATATGTGATATTTCTTTACTTTTGTAACATTAACGTAAAGGAATCTACCTTTGCCATTATGCTTGCCGAGGTTTTTTTTTCTTTCTTTTTTTTAACATAACGTGAAAGTTTAACGCAGGAACCGTGAAAGAAACGTGCCAAATCGTAAAGTGACAGTTCTCAAACGGAAAAGCACCCGATTACATTGCATCCAAATGGTAAAAATGTAGATGTGATTACATTAAGGAAATGTTGTTAAAAGATGCATTTAATTCAATGTAATGTGGATTTTAAAATTTAACTATCTGGTCATGCATAGTGTTGCCAGACATTGCAATTTTTTTATTTAGTAGTCACCAATAATTTTAAGAAGTTATATTTCATATACATAATTGACGATTCTTCGATTAATATCGTCTATTATGTATATCAACTATCACATTTCAAAATTATTGGTATCTATTGAATAAAAAAGTAGCAAAGTATGGCAACACTGATCATGCATACATTCATTCAGCATTCGGTCGTCGACGTCGATAACAGTCACGCTTGCATCACGTGCACTAGTTGGCGTTCCAGCCAAAGTCGTCAAAAATAGCTAAGCTGCTCCCTATAATAAGTAGAATCGCTTTTCCGTTTACGCGGCTCTTTCAAATAGAACGATAAATACAGAAGAGTATTTTAAAATAAAATTGAAGTTTCTGGGAACATTTGATATATGTCGTCCTTGGCGAAAATAATAATAATGAAAATAAATATTGCCAAGTTCTCTGATGAACATATTTAACTCCCTTCAAAAATCATTGTTATTTTAATAACACACATTAAGACAGCAAATCAGTAATATTAAACACTATTTCGTACAATATACATTATGAAAATATACATCTGGCATGCAGATTTTCGTATTACGTTTTTATCGCCAAACACAAAAATTGCCATGGACGACAAGTATTAAATCTATGCCAGTTTCTGTTACTCTTCGCTGCATTTATAATAAATAGCCAATTTGACGCCAATTAATCTTATCCTTGGGATTTACATAGGAGAGACTGCGAATGAAAACTATATTTAAAATGGCGGAAAAAGAAATCACACTGTGAGATACGTTCAAAACAAGCAGTTTAAAAACCAAAAATATAAAATCATACAGTTTTTAATAAAAATTTGAGTTAAAAAGAACAAAATTGTAAGTAACTGCGATTTACTAAAAAGTGTTAATCCGGAAACGCGTGATATTAATACACGAATTTTTGTACCGAAGCTAATACTATTACACACGTGTGCACACTTTGTGCACATTAAAAAATTTAAATTACTGTCATGGATGTAAGTACGCTTCGTGCATATAAAAATAAACAAAAAAAAAAAAAAAAAAAAAAAAAAGGAGAAAGAAAGAAAGAAAAGAACATCTCTGGGTACTGATACATCGTTATGCATAGGTAATTCCTATATATTTGAGGGTGCCCCTTTGGCGAAATTGTTTGGCGCATTTTTGTTAATAACCTATAACACTATATACATATAACTATATACATATAACCTATACATACAAATAGGCTAACCTTAATATATTTACCGCGATCACAACTTGGCGAGAATCAAGAGGTACCCTCAAATATAATCTGACCTATGCATAAATCTCAAAATGCATGAAATTCAGTACCCTAGCAGCATGAGTTTCAAATCGCAACAGCATCAGCAAATAAAGCACCAATCATTCCTTGCCCTTTTACTCGCCAAAGAAAACAGCGCGCCAAGTTGCACTACAAACTGTATTCTAACTGTATTTTCATACAAATTTTTGTAATTAAAATTAAGAATATTTAAACAATTATTTTACCAAAATCAAATTCATCAATTGTTTCGCTCATTTTATAATAAAAATGATATAAAATAACATTCATTTAGAAGTTTTTAAAAGTTTAGAAGGAGCAAATTTTTTAGTAATTTATTATTCATTCATATTCATAACAAATGAAGTTGAGTTGTATTTGGGATCGAAGAAAAAGTCACAAATCCTTTCTGAAAGATTTTGGGAGTTGCAATACGCCATAGATATAGTAATATATATAGATCTATCATCCCCATGTTTTCGAGCAAAAAATTTTGATGCCGACGATGCCGACAAAAGTTCTAAAATCAGCCATTAGAGAGTATTGAAAAAAAGAATAAAAAGAAAAATGAATTTGAAACTGTGTTTGGAGTTTTTCATTCCCCTTTAGTAAACAAATTATTCATAAATTTTATTTACTAAATTATCCGTGTGTATTTCTGTGTGTGATTTACTCGGGGAAAGGCAGCCATTAGAGTGACTTTTCCCGAAAAGAAAAAAGGTATCACTTTTTCCTTCTCCTCGCTGATCAATCTATGTCTTATTACTATATCTATACAATACGCAAGCGAAGTGATGACATCACTGACGATCTGTGGATGCAAGAAAAAGATTTCCTATGTTAATCACCCATTGGATTTTTTGTAAAAAATTATTAAAAATCGAGGAAAATTATTTCTCTATTTTAATCCCCATATTTGGATATAGATATGTATTAGTTATCGTGTGCATGCGTTAGATTAAGTTGTTTTTGCTGTGAAATTGATAAAATTTGAATTTTAAATTTCAAAACTCTAGAAAAAAAAATGGCAAACTTCCATATTCGGTTGAAAACATAAACATTTCATTTCAAAGAATAATATTTACACAATAAATATCCAACTAATATAATAATTAAAAGGAAAACGATAAATATTCTATCATAATTTGAAGTCAAATTTGTTTTCAAATGTCTAAATAAAGTGTCTGATACTCATGTGATACTCATGTTGCAGCGGAATAGATTTCATATCTGTCATCCATGGCGAAAAAAAAAAAAACAATATCGCCAAATTATCTGGCGAACATATTTAATACATTTCAAAAATCATGGTTATTTAAACAACTTATATTAAGAGAGTAATGAATAACATGAAACAATATTTCGTACAATACATATTACGAAAATATACATCTGGAATGTGCATTTTCGTATTAAGTTTTTGATCGCCAAATACAAAAAACGCCAAGGATGACAGAGTTTTGAAAATTAAAATTAAAATTTTGTCAATCTGACAGCAAAATAACTCAATCTAACATATGCATGCAATAACTAATACATATCTGTACTCAAAAACAGGGATAAAAATCGGGAAATAATTTTCTTGGATTTTTAATTTTTTTTTTGCAAAAAATCCAATGGGCGATTAACACAGGAAGTCTTTTTCTTGTATCCAAGGACGGTCAGTGACGTCACACTTCGCTTGCATATTGTGAATGGGACATTGGCAGCCTTTTTGTGTATCAAAGATCATTCGTAAAAAAGTCGTATGATACTAGGAACTATAGTGGCTATAGTAAGTCAAACTGGCCAACATTGAATTTTTCTTGCCTGGTTGTAAACTCCGAGTTCTCTTACGCAAGCAATATCTTTCTCCATTTTTTTTTTTTTTTTTAATTTCCTTTTAAAATTAAAATTTCTCTTTAAAAGTTAGATTGTTTTGAATATAAAACAAATATTATAGTAAGCAAGAGTGATTAGACTGTAAAGAAATTTATGCCAGAGGAGAATGCATTATATTTTCACTAGTAAGATTTTATTTATATATATATATATTTATTTATTTTTTAATATATACATTATTATATTACACTTTCTAAATAATTATTTTTCGTAAAAAGCTTATAACTGCTATATTTAGTTCTTTATTTAAAAAAAAAAAAAAAAAAAAAAAAAACAAGCAATTGCGTGTATTATATGAAGAACGAAAAAAAACAAAATAAATAAATAAATAAAAAATCCAAACCCTTTCTGTAATATTTTATGTGAATTATACTTATCTCTGGATGATTGTATTAAACGGAAAAATAACAGAGCTGAAAATGTAATGTTTTACACAAGTTTTGCTTGTTTTACCTTTTAATACTACTACTACTACTACTACTACTACTAATAATAATAAAAGAAACAAGTAATCACCAATAACGAGATAATTGCCAAAAAATTTAAACATTTTCCCTTCAGTCAATTGTCTTATCTTTGGCACCCTTTCTTATATTTCCATAATAAAGCAATACTCCGTCTACTGTAGTAATAGGTCTATGGGTGGTACTGGTACTTACGTAAATTTACCGCCATGCGATAATTCACCGATGAGTGTTGCACACCATTGCCAAACTACCGGTAATTATAGGGGTAACCGGGGTAATTTTTAGACACGATAACGTTGGGGGTAAATCTTAGACGTACTTGGTGTTTAAAAGCTATTAATTTTTATTTGATTTTGTATTTGAATTTAAGTTTTTAAATGTCTTTTCTCATTGTATAAAAATTTCCTAAGCAGTAATCCACATATTAGCAAGTTTTCTATTTCACTAGAAAAATGTCTCCGAAAAATTACCTATCAACTTTTACTTTCAATATTTTCAAATTTGCTTATTGCATATATTTATTTAGTTTAGTTGCAAATTTTAAATTGTGTTAAAGAAAAAAATTATTATCTTCAAATTTATTAACAGAAAATTGCAGAATTCATAAACTGAGATGAGTATAGGCCTTTCTAAAAGGCATTGTTGTATTGTTTCATGCTGGTGTAATTCTTAGACAATGAAAAAATAGGTTTAAATTATTTTTTATATGTTCTAATCAAAGGTAAATTTAATACAATGTAAAAAATAAGTATTTAAAGAGCCCAGTTACTACTGATTATCCATTTATTGAATATATTAGGTACAATTTAAAAAGAAATCAATAAATATTATGAAACTGTAAGTAATTTATTAAAAAATGACATAACTTAAACTATTATATTTACAATTCATAATAAAGTAAAACTCAAGTGAACAAAAATGTTAAGTTACAGTCAAAAATAGATTATTGCAATAAATATACAGATTATAGCTTGTTAACTATAATCTCATGTCTTTATTTACTTTTTGTGAAAGAACTTGAAAGGGATTCTAAAAGTTGAACTACATTATTTATTTACCCTTAAAGTAAAGTATAAGTAACTAAAACATTTTAAAATGATAATAAATATGGATGCAGTTGCAGTTATAACATATGATGATTATATGAAATAATAATAGAAAAAGAAGGGAAAATTGTTTCCTTAAAGAAAAAGAACAACACTTCAAACAAAAAGGTTTTACCAGAAGAATCAGGAAGTTCTTCAGATGATGAAAGTTTTCACCGCGATGCATCCTCTGTCATCAGTTTATTAGGCAACTCTGATGCTACCATTAATATTAAAAATATGCCTTACCAAAAAGTCCACATACTGAAGCTACACTTAACAAATGTAATAAATAAGATTGCTAGTTATAAATTTTTTGTTGTTTATTACGAAATTCCATATTATGTTTGGAAAGTGTTGGAGTTCTTTAAAGAAAATAAAAAGAACATCTCGAATTGAAATTTTTGAAATGGGATGAAGACAACAAATTTTGGTGACCTTCAGTACCAGATTTTGAAAAAGTTTCTGAATCTATTTTATGGTCCGATTCAGACAGAATCTGTTTATCCCTTTAAAATTTCAAGCAATGATTAGATTGCCGACGTTTATAGAACCCATAAGAAGTTCCATAAGGATGTTTTTGTGAATGAACTAAGAAAAATTAATTGAAGTTATTTGTATTTCAAGTTGAAATGGATAATAACTTCATGTAGTAAAATCTGTTTTTTGAGTTAATTTACTTTTTAATTCTTCTGCTTTATCGCCACAACTGACCTAGTATCTAGTACATCCAGATTTAATAATTAAACTACGTTTTTAGTTATTGCCATGTTTTCCCTGATTTTTATAAAATTTTATAAAGTGTGGAATCAAACATGTAACTTTTTTTATGTGTGTATTAAATTGCCAAATATTTTACCCTATTTGAAGTACACAATATAACCAAATAATGACTGACTAGTACTGTTTGTAAAAATCTTTTTTTTTTCTATTCATAAAACATAGAAATCCAGTGTCTAATAACACTAGTCGACAAAAAAATATTTTGGGGGTAACAGAAATAAAATTAACTATTTTCAACTAATTTTGTGGTGCAGAATTAAAAAATAATAGTGAAAAATCTGTAACACGTACAGTTTTTTTGTTACGATAATTTAATTTGTACTGTAAGCAATGTACAAAAGTCTTTAGAAGACATGCTTTATTACTATCAATATTATTAATTTAGCATGGAATACTGTTAATATGGAGATAATATACATATTGTAGACTAAGTAGAACATAAAAACATGGAAAATACACTAAATGATTGAATTGTTATTATTTGATATTTTAAAACCAAAATACAAAAATTAGTCTTTTTTACGTCTTGTGCTAAATGTCTACCTTGTGATTTTAACATGAATAATTCACAAATACAGCAAAACTAATCTGAGTACTAGCAATAATCCCTGGCTAAAACAAGTACACTTAATACTTCTTTGTTAAATAAATCCTTGTCGAGTCACGTTCTTAGTCAGTCTAAGAACAAGATGCGACAAGCATTTATTTAACAAAATAGTATTAAACGAACTTTTTTGATATCGGAATTATTGGCTAGTGTTCGGATACTTTTGCTGTCGACTGTATTGCAAAAATCATAAAAAAATAGTGAAATTTGCCATTTTCTGATACTGTAACAAAAAAATGGAACAAACATGGTTGCCGGGACTCTGAGTTACCAGGACACTGGGTTGCCAGCAGGAAGGGTTACCACCTATGTTACTGTGAAAATGATAAAAAATAGTGAAAATTGCCATTTTCTGATACTCTAACAGAAAAATGTGACGTGATGCGACTTTTTTACTTGCAGATATTTAAATAAAAATTGGAATTAATAATAAAAATAATAATTTGACTGTTGTTACCGAACCACTGTAGACCAGTGTAATTATCCCGTGCATTTCTAAGAATTACCCCCAATTGCCAGGGTAATTCTTAGACACCTTTTTTTTTTTTTTTTTTTTTTTTTAAATTTTTCTTTATTTACAAAGACGTTAACTGAGTATTCCGATAAGATAATTCATATAATATTAATAATATAAAAATATATAATTTGAACTACAGTCGGTAACAAAAGTCTCCGAACACTAGCAAAAATTCCTATGTAAAAAAAGTACACTTAATACTGTTTTGTTAAATAAATCCTTGTCGAATCTTGTTCTTAGTCAGTCTAAAAACAGGATTCTACAAGGATTTATTTAACAAAACTGTATTAAGTGTGCTTTTTTTTAAACAGGAATTTTTGCTAGTGTTCGGAGACTTTTGTTACCGACTGTTTGTCCAAAGAAACCTTTTTATAACAAAAGTTTACTTTTTGTCTAAAAATTACCCCGGTTACCCCTACATAATTTATATATTTAAAACGCCAGGCTTGTTTTTGAAAAGTTCGTTCGAAAATTTTGCATTAATTTATTTTATTTTGGTCTTAAATAAAATACTTCTATTTATAGGTGTGCCAAATTTAATTTTTGTAAATACAATTACTATTAATTAATCACAATTAAGAATAAAAAAATTGATTTTGCGAGAAACTGATGTCACATTTTTCTTGCAGAATTTTAACAGATCTAGGAAAAATGATGTCATGATTAAGAAACGAGTTATTCTGTAGTATGTCCTTCGAAGAGTTTTATATTAATTACATAAACTTCCAGAACACAATCTATAGGTTGTAAATATTATAATTTGTTTTACAGTCATAAACTTACGACATTGATAAAACAACAACTGTCTTAAATAACTACTAGCTTAAAGATCAGAATTTGACCATTTAGAGAGCCTGAATCCTTGGAGTATAATCCCTAGGGATGAGTCTCAGATTGCTAATTGTCCAGACGCCGATTGTCCATTGCATAGCTCTAGTGCGACGTAAAATCCATTCATTTACTTGTTCACCCCACTGAGTTGAAGAACAACTGGAGGAAATGCTAGCCGCGTTTGTAATGATCGATAGGTAGCGCTTTTTCAGCTTTCGTTGTTAGTAAATATAATAGCCCCGTGTATTTATTATTGTTTTTTTTTGTTATTCTACTTAATATTCGTACTATAATTTCTCCGACATTACATCATGGAAAATTGATTGCTTTTGGAAAAAAATATTTTAGTTTATTCAAAGTTCGATTGGAAGTAGATTCTTTACTGAAATTTAACAAATATTAGTTTCAAATCATCTGATTAATTCTTTACTTCCATTAGCCGAAGCAACTGAATTTTTAAATTTGTCATTTGGAAATAAATGGAAGCTTAGTTCTGGATTTCTTGATCCTTTGGAGTTACACTGTAGCACTCAACAGTATGTGTTATCTTTTTTACCGGATTTATTCATTTTTATTCAATAAATATATGTGAAACTAAACATCGGCAAGCAATGGCGGCTTGATGGAAGCCAAATTAAAGCATGGTTATTGTAATTTCACCTTAGCTCACCAGAGGGCGAGCATTTTATTACAATCGCGGAGACCGGTTTTTGCGTGCCGTTTTTGGAAGGTTTACCTTCTTGAAAGCTCACTAAATTCTTTCGACTGACAGGATCTGACTGTGAACTATTACCATGTAGTAGGACTAGTACTCCATGTGCATAAAAAATAAATTTACAACGGCTGATTATTTCGATAAGTACTCAACTGTGGAGCTTTGATACCTTAGGAACACGTGAATAAAGAAGATATCACGAATTTCTGTATTTTAAAGCGATCAAGATCCAAAATTTGCCATGGTCCGCCTGGAAATGATATTAGCAGCAATAACATAGGTTTGTGAAATCGTATATTTGTTTATGTTTATTTATTTTTCCACTACTTTTTGATGGTATAACTTTAGTATATCCCCACAGCTGAATATGGCGATTTTTCTTTGGCGACGTTTTGAACGATAACAATGTCGTTCTGGACTGTTTGGGATATAATATGGCAGCCTATATGTTGTTTATTTTGGATTTATGATTTTATGATTTATGATTTAGATTATGATTTTATCATTTATGATTTATGATTTTTAGATTTTTGATTTAGCCATAATCGCCAAAAAAAAAAAAAAAAAAAAAAAAAAAAAATCGCCAAATGTTGTTGTGGGGATATACTAAAGTCGTTCCTTTTTGATATGCTGAATTCAGAAATGCTTGCCTTATCTTCCTATCACGTAAGAGTTTTCATAGAGTAAAGATGAAGATATTACACAGAAGTTATCCCACACATCCGCTTACATCCAGAAGGTATCCAAAAAGGTTTTAAAGCGATCCATTAAACTTCTATAAACATCCTACAGATATCTATTAGCATGACAAATGTCACTCTTTTTTACATCCATTAGGTGTCTGTTAAATATCCGATAAGTCTTTAAATATCCAATAATTGGACTTGCTAGATCTAATAGATGTTGTGAACGTCTAAATCCCGTTTTGATCGAACATGCTACATCTATTAGACATCTCGAAAAAGGCATGTCTAAATTTTGTCTTCATTTAAACATCTAGATATCTATAATCAGTTCACGATTTCCAAAACTTTTAATGGACATTCTTAAGATATTTTGTACATTTTATGGATCATTGGATGTAATTTTGATGTCTAATTGGTATAAATGGTGGTGTGGCATAGCTAAATTGAAACTCTTTATGTATCTATACTAGCAGGCTTTGAACGCTTCGCTGGACATTAAACTTAAATGAGTTGTCAAAATCCCATATCTTTATTAATAACCTAAGTTCTCGCTGTGATCGGTAGAGGCTTTTCTCGCTCGCAGCGTGAGGAGTCTGGGTCACCACTGCCTTCGGCAGCAACTTACCCAATTCTTATTTCCCCTTCCTCAGCGGGTGAGTTCGAAGTTTTTCAAAATCTCACTAATGTAGTACACAACGCATACACTCAATCAATATCCACACACCAAAATTCGCCATTCTAAGATAATTTAAAGCGAATTCAAACGGGAAAATATTTTTTTACATATGTTTATTGCCCTCCGACTCCGAGAGGGGGGGGGGGTAAGAGGGGGGATTTCGTATAACTAGTATACTCACGAAACTAGTATACTCACCAGGTGACGCTGCTATGCAGCGATTTTCACAATTTAACAAAATACTATATCTCAGGAACTACTGCATAAAAATGCATTTAAATTTATGTGTAGATGCATTTTGACATTACATCATTTTTTCACATTTTTTTTCAAAAAATGAGACCCCGCCCATCCCGTTTTGTTTCTTCCCTTACCTACTCATTATAGTAAGTCACGTTGAATCATATTTATATTCATTAATTGACAGCTTATTCATTATCTAAACAAAAATTGTATATTTATCAGTATCATAATACTATGATTATAGTTGCCAACTTACAGGGATGGAACATGGGCGCACAACTCATACCACTATCAATGTATAAAAATTTTCTATTTCTTAAGTCAACGATATTATAGTTAGAGAAATTTCTTAAACAAATTCCGTTATGAATTCTGCACTCGTATTCCATCCCTGAACTTAGCACCTTTTGGCTACCAGCAAATTTTAATATATTTTTTATTTATTTTATTTAATCGGTAAACACCGTTACAATTCGGCGAGTAAATAAAATAAATATTCCTATTAAATCTTTCCGATAGCCTAAAGTTTCTTAGTTGGCAACTTTGATTATGATATGTATTCATATTATTTTAATTAAAAAAATATTAATACAGAAATTATTGTAATGAAACACGAGAAAGGTTTATTTTTGAAAATACGTTGGGCACCTGTACAAAATCATAGCTGATAATATTTTAATTTATTCGGAAGTACTTTTAGCCCCGCCTTTATCTCGCACCACTTTTTTCATAGAAAATTTTTCTCTAAGATAAAATAAGACAAAATTACTTTAAAAAAATAAGTGGTACGAAATAAAGGCGTGGCTAAAAATATTCCGGAATAAATTAAAATATTGGCAGCTATGCAAAATATTTTAATTTTACAAATCAGTGGAAACAAAGAAGCGTGTGTATGCAAAATACTTTTATCCTGTATTATGAACGAGGTGAATTTGACAGCACTGCAAAGGCTATGCAGACCTTTTTACAATATTGGCATTTATTGGGTTGGTAATTTCAACAATTTTGCGATGATTTAGAAAATTAAGATATTTATTCGAATGAAGTTACAAATACCTTTTTCATATTATTATTATTATTATTATTATTATTATTATTATTATTATTATTAATTCTTTAGAAATGAATTTAAACTAAAAAGGTTACTTACAAATCTGTTTTAAATATATATTATTTCAAATTGAACAATTTACTTAATTTTATTTTGAGAAAAAAAAAAACTTCCAAATTAAATATTATTTGTATATATATATTCGTTTTTCCTCTAAATTATATCTATATATTTTTTAATTACTTTATTAAAAATTTAATTTACAATTATTTTGAATATACTTTGGTATAAAAAATATTCACATAAAACTGAGACTGATTTAGGTAGATATCTAAATAAGATTAACCCTTATCGCTCGTATGTCCCTTCTGAGGGGACATTAAAAAATCGAGCCACGCCTTAAGGTGTTCCTCTGCAAATGAAATGTTATTTTTCTAAAACATGTAACTATAGGCATACTTGCCAACATACTCATTAATATTCCGTAGTGTCGTTAATCCCACCCTCTTTTTCACACCAGTAAATTTCTAGAGTAATAGTCTTCAAATGCAATTACGATTTAATAAGAAAGAAAATACTGTAAAAAAATATTGGTGTGAAAAAGAAGGCGGTTCTAACAATACTACGGAATATTAATTAGGATGTTGGCAAGTATGCTATAGGCTACCTTTCGCTACCGGAAAATTTTAACAGAAAGATTTATTTTATTTAATGATGAAGTAAAATAAAACAAATTATTTCAATTTTTCGGTTGCCAAAAGGTAGTAATTTGGAAACTGTACGTTTAACTATTATTACATTTAACTGCCTACTTTACTTCATTTAGGTTGTGATTGTGGAGTCATGGTCGTAGGCCTGATTTTAAAACTTATGTTTGTTCGCAGAGCAATAAACATGTTATGATTATGAATAAGTTTAACTTGATACTGCAGTGCGGTGACTCAAGCGTATGTTGCATGTAGGAGAACTAAATCAGTAAAATGATGATGCAGAATTAGCTACGTTGTGATCGCGCGGGCATCCACGTCTGTTTCGGCGTAAATTAGCTCTAAGACGATCGTAAGAAAGTAAGATACCGCAAAACTTTATTAATACAATTAACCTCTTACCTGCCGACGAAAATTTAAGAAATTCGCCTTCCATTCCAACGCCACCGTTCTCTCTCAACATTAGAATGTACGAATCTTTCGAAAACACCGGAAAGAACACATACCAAAATTATTTTATTACATTGTCAAATCGTGTCAATAGTTTCACTGTTGGCAATACAATACAAAGAAGCATGCTTTGGAAAGACGAATATACTCGCCCAGGGCAATTAAGTGGTTAAGTATCATTTACAATTTTAAATATTATTTAAGAGGACAGTTTAAATCCGTGACTTAGAAATGAAAAAATCAATATACATACCAAAATGCATTTAATTTTTTGACATAATCTCCCTTCATAATGATACACCTTCTCCTGCGATGTTCTGACTTTTTTAACCGTTTGCACTCGAAGCCTTTTTCACATGGGTATACCAGGAACTCGAAGCTATTTTCCAGATATTTGGTGATCCGCATATGAACCTTCATAATTTTTCTCATGGAATAATTTTTCGTACTAGTAAATGCTTCTTAAAATGGCGTGGCTTGAGAACAGAATTAGAATTGTGTTAGAGATTTATTCAAAAATATAGAAGTACAGCCGGGTTCGTAGTTTCAACTTTTTAGTTAGTCTAGCTAAGTGTAATCTAGCTTAATATAAGATCTGGCTGTCCTTATGTTATTCTGGCCGCGTAATAAAAGGCTAGCATAATGCATCTTTCACGAAGGTTGCGCCTTCTTTTTTGTCAGTGGCCTCTTTTATGTCGACCACTTTGTATTTTCCAAATGTGCGGGCCTGAAGTGAGGTGGAAAATTAACCTTTGTATTCGAATCTTCTTTTAGTAAGCGTAATGAGCTACGCGACAATAGTTTTAATAATAAATGCAAAATATGAAACATAAGAATTTTAAATACACTGGTTCTCATAATTATAAGGACACCCGTTTTTCTATATTAACTAAACACTGAATACCATTATTTAAACAAATATATTTTTTATTAATTTGAATTTTATTAATAGACAATATTAAAAAGTTTTATCGTTTTTCTATCTTAAAAAACTTTAAATATGGTCAAAAAAGTGATTTTTGAGGTGTTCTCAATTATAAGGACAGCTCGAATCTTAGTAATTTTTTTTTTCAGTTATTCTTTAAATTAATAATTTATGGGGTCTCTTTTCAGGGAGAAACAGTCAGACATTCTCTCTGGTAAATATATATATATATATATATATATATATATATATATATATATATTATATATTCAGTTTCAATACCATTTCATACATTATAGATGATATTCTGAATACATTTAAACTATTTAAAATTGCCTTCCACTTGCATGCACTTTTCTAATATGATAGGTTAAGGTTCTTTTCAACTTTTAGGCCACGGGAAAGACAATAATACAGAAGTTTCTTTCTTAAAACTATTTCCTATTGCTCTAGAAGTAGAGCAAAAATGTAAGTCTTGTTGAAAAAAATATTATTACCCCCCAAAATCTAACAAAAATCTGAGAATTCCACGTTTAGAATTTGCGGATATTCTCTTGATGTTCATAATAATAGATAATAATTTCTAAATTCCTTCTGCCTTCAGTAGAAACAGCTCCCCAGAGTATTATAGATCCAACTTTAATTTGCCTGATTCATATCTGCATTTAAAAAATCTGCTCTGTCTTTCGCTACCTTCAGATCGTACCATTAACTATTAGAACCATTTGGTTAATCAAGAATAAAATGTTTTTCATCCGAAAATGCAACATTTTACCATTTAATATTGTCTTTATTCAACTTTAACACAGACGTGCTTTCCCCCATTAAATGCTTATTGATTATTACAATTATTTTTTCATTTTAACATATTATTAATTATTTTAATCATGCATAAATGTGGACCCCAACTTTTCGTTAAAAATTACGAGCAAATTCAGAAGCAGTCATTATGAGTAGAACAGTAAGAGGAATTATGAGTCTTCGATCTCTGTAAAACAACTCAGATTTTACATCAGATCTCTCTCCTATCGAACATTAGTTCAACGTTTGATCACATGTCCTTCAGCAATTTTAGATCTTGGAATTTCATTAGAAATTCGGCGGATTTAAATTATCCTTCCACTTGAAAAACACATTTATCATACTTCACTACATGAACGTTCTTTTTTTCGAGGAATTATCAGTAATGTCCGTCCAAGAAAAATTGAAGGCATATATATGAATTAATCTAGCCCAGTAGTTAACAAAATCGCATGTCAATAGTAATTTATCCGCTTGTAAGTTAAATAAAACGAAAAAATCTTGATTGTCCTTATAACTATGAACATATTAAAACGTGGAGAAAAAAACATTTTGCATTCTTTTTTATTAATTTTGTTTCATATAAAAAAAATA
Source organism: Salticus scenicus (assembly GCA_963930645.1). Lineage (NCBI taxonomy): Eukaryota > Metazoa > Arthropoda > Arachnida > Araneae > Salticidae > Salticus > Salticus scenicus. The sequence goes on along the minus strand of OZ005658.1, from coordinate 170,270,678 downwards.
TAGCAGTTTTGGTTTTTATAATACTAGATATATTAAGTGCTCTTAGTACCATCTTGTTCACAATTATTTTTACATTAGTTATTTCAAAACATAAAGTGTCCTTATAAATATGAGAAGGAGTGTATAAATATTTTATTTCTATATTTGATGTATATTTATATATTGCAAGCAGTATATATGAATATTGTGATTTATAATTTTCCATCGTGTGATATTTTGCAAAGCATTCTTGGCCATTTACCAATGACCAAGGCAAGCAACGCCCAAAGGCACTTAATAAAAAGTGTGGAAAGTATAGCACTTTTAGTTGTAGAACGTTATTGGTGAATATAAGATATATAGTAACTTAATTAGTTATGACGCCTCTCGAGCGCCGTTCGAATTGAAGTAATGAATCGGATGTCGCCTTAGAGGCGACGAGTGCAAACGGTTAATCCTTCCAAAAAATAAGATTTCTCAAACCCTTCAAAATAGGCATTTGGGGCATTAATGAACTCAGAATTTGAAGAAAATCTCTTTACACTAAGCCATTTTTTTTTTAATTTGGAAAAAGAAAAAAATCAGTGGGGGACAACTCAGGAGAATAAGGTGGAGGAGGGAGCAATTCGTATTGTAATTTAATCAATTTAGCAGCTGTAATTGGAGGCGAGTGCGCTGGCGCATTGTCGTGATCAAAAAATGGAATGGGGCCGCATTTTTTTTCAATTTTGTATTACAACGGTCTAATAAATCAGCATAATACTATCCGGTGATCGTTTTTCCCTTTTCCAGATAGTCAATCAGGATTATGTTCTTTCAGTCCAAGAAAACTGTGGCCATAATCTTTCCGGCCGATAGAACTGTTTTTGACTTTCTCGGAGCAGGTTCATTAGAAGAAGACTACTGTTTAGACTGTTTTTTCATTTCTGGTGTGTAGTAATGTATCCATGTTTCCTGAATTAGAATATAATGCCGCAAAAATTACCTTGAATTGTGCTCGAACTTGTCTAAATACTGCTTTTAAATGGTTACACGAGTCCGCTTTCGATCCAATGTTAGCAATCGCGACACCAATCTTGCTGATAACTTTTTCCTGTACAAGTGTTCATGCAAGATATTGAATACACGTTCATCTGAAATGTTTACCTTCTTAGCTATCTGACGCATTGTTACATGGTGGTCTTCTAATACGATATCAGGGATTTTGTTGATCACTTTTTTCAGTCATGATCTCAGTTGGAAGTCCAGAAGGCTCTGCATCTGTTGTGCTCGTACGGCCACAACTAAATTCCGTAAACCACTTGTGAACAATACCACGTGATGGAGCAGAGTTCCCATAATACATTTTCAAATGTTCTTCAGTTTCGGTAATTGTTTTCCCGCGCAAAAAATAATTTTTTATTAACACACGAAACCCTTTTTTTCTCCATAATCAAAACAAACACGCTAATCATTTGCTTTTGAATCTAATATACCATAATATATTTAAAATGTCTGCAAATTACACGAAATTTGCTGCAGATAATAATAAATTGAAGACATATTAAAAAGAGTGCGATCAGACCGCTACCTTTTTTAAAGCCACGGACTTATCAAATTGCCCTCGTTCTTAACCTCAAAATGCACAATTGTAACAAAATCTCATCAATCTACCAATATTTTATCTATCACATGAGTAAGAAAAAATAATTGTCATTTCTCAGCAATTTTCCTGGTAATGATGTAATTTCTTAAAAAAAATTTCAGGTCACGCACCTCGGTTTTGTTGTTCGCTGTTTTCTGTGGTTTCCTGCGAATTTCACACAAGTACGGGCTCGGACTCCTAAGATGGTAAAATATACCAACAAAAATTTTCTCCCATAAACATAACCAATTTGAGTTTTTCTGGATGTCCTTCTACATGAAATGTTTGTTCGATTTCATTTGAAAGTGTCGCGTGATTTCTCCATATCACAAAGAATTAGAATACCGAATTTGGATTTTCGTGTAATATATCTTTTTTAATTTATGCTAATAGTAAATTAACGCCCAGAGACCTGTAGCAAAAAATTTGATTTTCTGATAAGTCAAGCTCAAAGCGTGTGAACATACCAAAAAGTTAGTTTAGAAAATCAATTGTTAAAACAAATTTTCTTCGCCATACGTATTTTTAATTGAAAATAGTTTTAAAAAAGAAGCGCTTTCCGGTTTTTTCCCCCACATTTCTCCGAGAATGAGAATTTGTACAGTCATCCCCAAAAAAAACGCCACCCCCCCACCTAATTTCGCCGTAAATTATCGTAGAAACATTTGACTGGTACCGATCGATTTGTAATAACGTCTAGTTTATAACGGTATAGTTAAATTTTGCCTAAGGGGTCGTCTACATATTAAAACTGGCATTAATTTCATTTTCTTCAAGGGCAACCCCTATTTTTGACTTCATATTCAGATTTCTGAGATGAAGGCGGTTCGAAAAACATACCTATTTATATACCTTAAATTAATTGTAAATAGAGTTACAGGTGAAAATGTATTAGGGGTCCGTCTATACATTTAGAAAACATAAATCACGATCTACCTTCCAGTATACATTATATATTAAGTTTCACACCGGACAAAATTTTCAGAAATGTTAATTATAAAATAGAAAAGATGACTAATTCACAGAACTTTCTGAGTTAGTTTATGGATTAAAAGATTTTTATTGGTTTCTATTGATTAAACATCAGATAGTTCACTTTATACGAAGAAAATTAAAAAGCTTGAATAGGTATTAAAATACCTATCAAAAAAAAAAAAAAAAAAAAAAGATGAAAGTTTTTATATTTGTTTGAAAATTCAAAATTATTTTAACTCAAGCTGCCGTAAAATTGTCTGAAACGGCGGCACTCAACCTGGTTCCCACGGCCGTTTCACAGTGACAATGGGACTTTGTTCTGATACTGCAGTATTTTCATTTTCTTTAATTGACTTTTTTAAAATATTAATACAGATTTTTTTTATTTTTATTTATTTATTTTTTTAATTAATTATTATTATTTTTTTTTTCATGACATATTAAAAACTTTTACATAAATCTCCACGATATTCTTTTGCTTTTATATTTTATAATGTGTAACAAATTAATATGTAAAATAATAAATCCTACTACTTAATGGGATTTTCTAAAATTCTACACTTTAACACAGATACCGAAGTGGACGATGGGTGTAGAAAGGCTGAGTACCCTTAATCTAAATCTTCACTTGAAAAGGTCAAAATGTTAAATAACTCTTTTTTTTTTTTTAAGGAAAAAAGAAGAAGATAAGGAGGAGAAAGAAAGATCAAAACGAATATAAAGCATATTAAACGTTAATACCCTTCAAACACTGGAAAAAGGCGGGGTTTTTTATTGTGTGTCATTTGGGAGCTGTAGAGTGCCAGAAAATTACTTTATGTAATAAAACTTTTCATTTAAAGGGTATTTAAAGCAGCATTATATTTAATACATAGACTACTCAGAAAAAAAATACCATTCATCTGGTTCATGAAAAATAAAAAACATTTTCTGGCATTGCTCTATGTATATACATTCTTGTCAACCTATCCCGGAAGATTACTGGTCCCGCCCCTTTCCGTACATTTTTTTCACATCAGTCTTTTTAGAGCCGTGTCAGCCATCGGTGGCTGACACTGATCTTTCCATTTAGGCTAAGTCAGCCGGCAGTGTAAAATATGATATAAAACTACAGAACTTACATAGTTTTAAGTAATTACTGACAATTTATTTAAAATTTACTTCATGGTTTTTTTTTTTTTTTTTATATAGGATTTTTATAGGATTATATCGTTAAGGCCTAATGGGGTTTATTGAAACTCGATAAACATAACACGCTTCTAAGCAGCACGTGTGGCCTGAATGGGATTTCCATAAGAATTCGCGTAGCGCTCAATGAGTTAATCGTAAATGTATTTGAAGTTAATTACTCTAAAAATTAAATTGTGTACACACAGGGGCGGGAGCTAACAATGTTACGGGTTAGGTTGGCAAGTATGCATATATATTTTGCTTGATTTATAAAAATTTATAACACATTTTCTTCTTTTTTTTTTAGTATTTTGTGTTTATATCTCTCATTTAAAATAAATACAATATTCATATATAAACATTTCCATACAGTAATGTATATAAACATATTGATTAAAGAAGATTTGTTGATATTATATAATTATTCTTCTATCTGTATAGTATATTAACACAAATATATTTTGAAAATTTCGCAGCATCGAAAAACAGCAACATAGCTTCCATAGCAAGGCTTAATGTAAATAGCCACGCCTTTTCACAAATTTTCTAAAACTTTATAACATAAAGCAAAATAATTTTGCATATTTGTAATTAAATCATTTAAGTTTTGTCTTCAATAATCGATGTAGTAAATACCATTGTGATTTATGAATACCAGCGTCACATATAGAGTCAAATAGGAATATACAAATTTGTCTTTTTTTTTAAATAGTGTTTCAGCGAATCAGAGTGTTTCAGCAATCTTTTCTTTTGAAATTCTTTCACAATCCCTCGCCTACATTGTGATAACTTTACAAAAATATGCCAATTTGTATAATAAACATCGAAATATTGCTTAGGAAACAATAAAAATAACATAAAGGTAAATTAAAATAGTTTTCCGTCAAATTATATACAAACATTTACTTATAGAGGATACAGATTATAACAAGTGACGCCTAACAGGAATAAAAAGTGAAATATCACTGTAACTCAAAATATAATGTTAGGAACGAGCTGTAAATTTGGAAACCTATGTTTTTGATGATGCCCGTTCTATTCGTGCAAAAATTAACATAGGTCATAATTCATAACTTTTTCAAATATGAATTTATTAATAATTTTCATAATTCAAAAAATGTTTTTTTAGCAAAAATTTGCATGGAATATGTTTGGGTTACTTCATTCTAACGAATAAAAAAAACAGAATTTAAATATCATAATTATTTCGGAAGATATGATTTAATGTTTGTCACATTCATTTAACATTAGCATCCCCAAACTTTGACAGCTTATAACTCTATGAAAAATTGAGCGAAATATATAAACTATACCATTTTCCGTGATGATTTGATCCAAAGAATTCAAATAAATTATAAAAAATGGTTGTTATCATTGGAAAAAATGAAGTTGATGTCAGTTTTAATATGTAGACGACCCCCTAAGTAAAATCTAACTATAACATTATAAACTAGACGTTATTACAAACTGATTGGTACCAGTCGCATGTTTCCACGATAATTTGCGGCAAAATTAGGTGGAGGGGTGGCGTTTTTTTTTTTGGGTGACTGTACATTCCCCTAACCTGGCGGCACTGATTACACTAAAATATACATAGCAACTAAGCCGAAGCTCAGCTTTCAAGAATACTGAATTTGTATTATGACGACCGAATGCAATGTTGAATTGACGATTTATGTAATAAAAAAGTCATATTATCAATTCTGGTGTCAGTAATATTGAATAAATTGTAATATAAAATATCTTACCATTCTTAAATGAAAGGGAATATTTTAGATAAACAAGTTAATATTATATATATATATATATGATGATTTCTCATTGCGCAAGAAACTCACAAGGGTAACAAAAGAGCACATATGGAGCATAAAACAGTATATAACACTGTCCTATCTCAAACCGTTTTCAAATTACTGCGAATAGAATGAAAAAGCTATAAATCATAAAATCTCTCAGTTCTAAAGTTTTTATACATGCTGTTCAAAAATAAAATAGATATTCAGAAGAAGCAGTGAATATAATTGATTTAATGACGAGTTACAATCGATAAAGCCGTAAAAAAAGAAAAGCAAAACATCCTCTAAAACATTTAATCATCAATTCTGCAAAAAACCCTTCTTGCAACTATAGGTAAAATTTCTGAAATTTGACCCTTTCCAATACTTTTCGAACAATCTTATAACGAACCACACTGGTTCATTAACGCAGGAGAGATTTAGCTGTATTTATTATATACCTAGATGTGGGAGTCTCCGCCCATTTTTCAGGGCGATTTCAAAAATGAGAAATTTATACCTTTCCTACTACCACTATTTCTGTACAGAAATATTTAGAGTAATTTTTTTTATTTATTATTATTATTATTATTATTATTATTTTACTAACGTGTTGCGATTAAATAGAATAAAGATTATTGTATAAAAATAATGGCAGCAAAAAAGGATTAAATTTCTTATCCCTCAATATGTCAAAAAAAAAAAAAAAAAAAAGAAGAAGAAGAAGCTTCGAGCTCTATATTCAGTAGCCGCCACTTAATAAAATCACATTCGTTCTGAACCAAAGTGATTTTATTAGGCGGCTGATTTTTATATCCGGCGAATATTTCTGAACTGCAGAAAAAAGTATTTCTTCTATTAATTCGGAAAGAAATTTCAAAATGTAACGATCAGTGTGACCAATAAACATGGTGTTTATATTTCAATAGGTATTTAAGTAATTATTAGTTGAAAATTAATAAATGAAATAAATAATCTATATAAAATTAAGAAATACATACTACACATACAATTAATTAATATTTCTACATTAGTTAAATATTTGACTTCTTGAAATAGTGTTTCCTCAATAGTGCTTTTTTTTTTTTTTCTTTACGGAGCAGTAATTAAGCGTTTAATACTTTTACCAAAAAATTACATTTCCCGTATATTTCCAGGTAAACTCCGATTCTTTCAGAATCCATTTGGGTATATGAACAAGTTCGTACAGTCTATATTTTTTTTCTTCAATCTTCCACTGCTAATTTTAAATTACTATTTTCGCCGTGAACTAAGCCTATAAATTTAAGAAGATAACTACTTATAAATAGTGGTGGAAGACTTAGAGGGAAAGGGTGGTTCCTTCGAAACCTGTATGAATAGCTTTGCATTGTGATGGATTTGTCATCACATCTAAATTAGAATTTTCATCTTTAAGCGGCATTCAAATGCATCATTTGAAGATGAGAACTAATCCATGATTTCAGTGTCGGATAACTCGTTTGAAGTTAGGAGTCTTTTTTTTTTTTTTTTTTTAAATAATCAATATCAATATATTGAAGGAAGTCCTTGTCGAATTGTTCATCACCTTCAAAGGTGGAGCAATTTTTCTTGAGAATCTTCTTCAGACTGAATGCTATGAAACATTTTGTGATTGTATCAGTGTACTCTCCCAAAACATTTTTATGTAATGCATAGCATCCAAGAAACTGACTGATTTTGCTATGGTGTAGGAGACGACGCAGATTATTTACCGTAATTTCTAGAAGATAACCCGCAGGTAAGATGTATCATTTCTCCACCAGAAATTTGATTTAATAGAGAAATCTATACTTTTTCGAAGGAAGAGCTCGTACAAATACAAATTTATTTGTATCAATTGAAATTTCTCGTGCAAAACTGAATTATATAACCTGCGGGGTATCTACCAGAAATTACGGTACTTATATCGATTTCTGTTACAAATATTTTGGCTAATTCTATTCTGTTAATAAGATTTAAAAGCTCTAATTCTCGACAGTGGTTGAACAATTCTGGTTGAGTTAGGGGGAAGAAACGTTAATTTTATATGTTGCAACACTAAATACGCTATCTGTTGTACAGTGCGATTATTCTAAACCAGAAGAATCGTTTAATTTAGCTTTATGATTCATTGCATGAAAAAAAATCAGAGACGATTGCAGATATCGTCTATTATTTCTTATTATTACGTTAATCCATGGGCAAAAGGAACGATGCTTCTTGCTTCCTCTAATAACTAAAGGTATTTTATTAACAGCTCCGTCATATTGCACGTCAGAAGATCAGTTATTATGTTGATTAATATTCTCGCACTCAACATTGTTTTCGGTGTTGAATACGTCAGCGTGGCTTGGTAAAATCAAATAAAAGAGTTCAGTTTCATCAATGTATGATATATGAGCTGGATCAACCTTTCAACAAATCTGGCTAAATGTCTGTTTTGTCTGAGTAGAGTTAAAAGTCAAAACCCACGCCTTCCTTTACTCCTTTGTGAAGTTTGCGCTACACAATGTTTTTTGTACTTAAACTTTGAATGCTTTGGGACGGAAGCACCTATGATAGAGTCACACATCTTCCAACTTATCAACCACCCATCCACAGAAGACGTAAAGTTCTGGACACTCATCATTCATGTGAACTTTTCAGCTTTTTCGTACAAAACTGCACAAGAGTTAACTTGTCAACTAATCTAGAAGTGCTGCCCTGACGAGGCCTGCTTTTTCTACTTGATTCTGTTTGCGCTTTAGATTTCCATTTTTTTATAACTTGTACAGCAATATTATCCTTATTTTCAAGTAAACTGCATAATTTTTTTTTTAAAATCGATTTTTCGATGCTGCCTCTCTTTGATTACATTTGTAGAAAATTATAATTTGATAAATTTTCAGACCTTTTTATTCAAGGTTAAATCTTTACAATTAGATACCCTGTTTCTTAGTTGTTTCAAGTTAAGAACTAGAAACTTACTTTTAATAGTTAAAGAGAAACGAATAATTTTGATCATTCAAAGTACATTTGTAACTTACTTTTACATTTTGAAAAATTCATCCAATGTAAAATTTTCTATAAGAGAGATAATAAAATGGTTTGCTGTATTTTCTTAAAAAAAAAAAAAAAAAAAAAAAAATCCAGCTAAATTTAAAATGTGTTTACTAGTTTCCTATAAATACGTATTTTTGCTTTTGGTAATTTTTTTATGAGTTTATTAACCGGCGATATGTATTGAATTAAGCGGTGGTGTTAGAAGTAGTTTGCCCTGATTTGATTCCGTTCCTGGCAATTTGATCAGATAAAGCGGCTGATTTTATTAAACAGTGATTTTATTAAGCAGCGACACTGTACATCATTTTTTCACATTTTTTCAAAAAATGAGACACCGCCCATTCCGTTTTGTTTTTCCCTTACCTACTCATTATAGTAATTCCCGTTTAATCATATTTATCTTGATTAATTGACAGCTTATTCATTATCTAAACAAAAATTGTATATTTATCTGTATCATAATACTATGATTATAGTTGCCAACTTACAGGGATGAAACATGGTCGCACAACTCATACCAATATCAATGTAAGAAAATTTTCTACTTCTTAAATGAACGATATTATAGTTAGAGAAATTTCTTAAACAAATTCCGCTATGAATTCTACACTCGTGTTCCATCCCTGAACTTAGCACCTTTTAGCTACTGGCAAATTTTAATATATATATATATATATATATATATATATATATATTTAATTAATCAGTGAAAACCGTTACAGTTCGGCGATTAAATAAAGTAAATATTCCTATTAAATCTTTCCGATGGCCATAAGGTGCTTAGTTGGCAACTTTGATTATGATATGTATTCATATTATTTTAATGCAAAAAATATTAATACAGAAATTATTGTAATGAAACAAGAAAAAGGTTTATATTTGAAAATACTCTGAGCACCTGTACAAAATCATAGCTGCCAATATTTTAATTTATTCTGGAGTACTTTTAGCCCCGCCTTTATCTCGCACCATTTTATTCATAGAAAAATTTTCTCCAGTATATAACTTTAATAAAATAAGATAAAATTACTTTAAAAAATAAGTGGTACGAAATAAAGGCAGGGCTAAAAATACTCCGGAATAAAGTAAAATATTGGCAGCTATGCAAAATGTTTTAGTTTTACCAATCAGTGGAAACAAAGAAGCGTGTGTATGCATAACACTTTAATCCAATATTATGAACGAGGTGAATTTGACAGTACTGCAAAGGCTATGCAGACCTTTTTACAATACTGGCATTTATTGGGTTGGTAATTTCAACAATTTATTATTATTATTATTATTATTATTGATAATTCTTTAGAAATGAATTTAAACTAAAAAGGTTACTTACAAATCTGTTATAAATACATATTATTTCAAATTGAATAATTTACTTAATTTTATTTTGAGGGGAAAAAATATTACTTAAATATTTTGAAAAAAAAAAGAAAAAAAAAAAACTTCCAAATTAAATATTATATATATATATATATATGCGTGTTTCCTCTGAATTATATCTATATATTGTTTAATTACTTTATTAAAAATTTAATTTACAATTATTTTGAATACACTTTTGTGTAAAAAATATTCACATAAAACTGGGACTGATTTAGGTAGATCAATATAATTTAGGTAGTGATCTAAATAAGATTAACTCTTATCGCTCGCATGTCCCTTCTGATGGGACATTAAAAAATCGAGTTACGCCTTAAAGGGTTCCTCTGCAAATGAAATGTTATTTTTCTAAAACGTGTAACTATAGGCTACCTTTCGCTACCGAAAAATTTTACAGAAAGATTTATTTTATTTAATGATGAAGTAAAATAAAACAAATTAATTACAATTTTTCGGTAGCTAAAACAAAAGGTAGTAAGTTCGAAACTATGCGTTTAACTGTTATTACATTTAACTGCCTACTTTACTTCATTTAGGTTGTGATTGTGGTGTCACGGTCGTACGCCTGATTTTAAAACTTACGTTTACGTGAAAGTGTTAATACAGTTTTATTCAAATAAATAATTGTGATTGAGAATGGCCGCTAGGCATATGAAAAGCGAAGGGTTGATGACAGTCGCTTGATTTGTTGATTTGTACTTTTTTATAGGGGACAGTGGGAAGGGGGGGGGACACATTGGGACATGGCAGTGTAATATCAATATTAATTATTCAGTTTCAGTCAGATGGAAATTCTTTGAATTAAATTAAGAAAACAATAACTTATTAAAACCAATTGATATTTCTTTGCGTCATGCGTATATAATTAAGCACATTCAATCAGTATAAATAACAATCACAGTTTCATTTTGAAAATCGAACCTCGAACCTCGAACTCTCATAACCTCACTGAAATGATATCATTTGAAGGGTTAAATTTCATTAAAATGGGGAAATTTAAAAATTTCATTAAAAAGGCAGTGTTAATAATACGTTTGATCGTAGAACAATAAAGATGTTATGAATGAGCTTAACTTGGTACTGCAGTGCGGTGACTCAAGCGTAAGTTGCATGTAGGAGATATAAATCAGTCAAATGATGGTGCAGAATTAGCTATGTTGTGATTCCGCCGATATCCACGTCTGTTTCGGCGTAAGTTAGCTCTAAGACGATCGTAAGAAAGTAAGATACCGCAAAACCATTAATATAATTAACCTCTAACCTGCCGACGAAAATTTAAGATATTCTCTCTCAACATTAAAATAAGAAAATCTTTCGAAAACACAGAAAATATCGCATACCAAAATTATTTTATTACATTGTCAAATCGTGTCAATAGTTTCACTGGTGGCAATACAATACAAAGAAGCGTGTTTTGGAAAGACGAATATGCTCGCCCGGGGCAATTAAGTGGTTAAGTATCATTTACAATTTTAAACATGATTTGAGAGGGCAGTTTATGTCCGTGACTTAGAAATGAAAAAATCAATATACATACCAAAATGCATAGAATTTTTTGACATAATCTCCCTTCATAATAATACACTTTCTCCTGCGATGTTCTGACTTTTTTAACCGTTTGTACAGTCGGGGAAAAAAAAACGCAACACTCAACGTAACTTCGTTGCTAATCGATGTAGAAAAATGTAATAGGTATCATTCGACGGGGAATTGTGAGTACTTTCAGAAAATGAACAGAAATTTTGAATTGGGGGTCGTCTACATATTAAAACGCACACCAACTTTGATTTTTTCAATGGTAATGCCCCATTTTTATTTTATATTTGAATTCCTGGGATCGCGACAACGCGAAAAAGTATATTGGTTGTATATTTTACTTATTTTTTCACAGAGTTATAAGCGTTCAAAGTTTTGAGGTGCTAATGTTAAATTCATATTTCAAACTTTTATTAATATCTTCACAAAAAATAACTTGATCGATATAATTTTTTTTTTTTACAAGATACAGTGAAGAAACCCAAACATAATCCACCATTACTTTTTATTCTGAAAAATATTTTTCATTCTGAAAAATATTAATAAATTCATATTTATAAAAATTATGAATTATGACCTATATTAATTTTTACATAAAATGAATCCTAATGGTGAAAAATATGGGTGTGCAAATTTGCAGCTCATTCCAGTTATTAGTTTTCGAGATATAAATAAATCTTTCTTTTCAAGTGGTTTAGGGGGCCGTCTCTTATATAGTTTTGCATAGATAACGAATCAAATCTTAAAAAAATAACACAGAAAATTAAACAAAATATTTTTATTTTTTACTTACGGGTGAAATTATATAACAACAACGTCAAACGCAAAAAGAATTAAACAAAAATGATGATTTTTAGTCATTGGTCATCATGAATTCCTGTTTTCTAAAGAAGACAAGCCCCGCCTTCATCGTTCTTTAAAACAAAACAATACAGAAAAAAAAAGAAAAGTAAATTTGCCATCGAGTACTCGTGTTAAACCCCTTATTTTATCTTGACAAAAATATGCACAAGTGGTATTTATTTTATCGATTACTGGTGATAAATTTTGAATCTTTTAAACGAACACTAGAAGAAAAAAATTAACTAAATTGGCGGAGTTTAGTGTTTCAAATAGAAAAATATGCTTAATATTTCAGAACAAATTTTCTGCATTCACAATTATATTACAAATGGATATACATTATAATTATATTTTTTCTAATCAATATATTTCTATCCATAGTATATTTTATTGCAAAAATGTGAACAATGGGTACACACTTAAGAAATAAGTAACACACAACACACAAATTACAAATGAAACGCCCACTGACTACAGATTTTCAAATGGCGTGAAACTATGTCAGCAGTCGCGAAAGGATTAATTGAGGAATTATATTTTCATTGAAATTATAAAACGAATCGTGCAGTTCGAAAGAGTTCAACTGACCCAAAACTGGTAAGTGCGATTAAAATTGTTTAATATTTACTTCATGCACCCTTGCAATAAGTTATCCGAAAAGATTTAGTTTATGCATTGTTATACATATATATATATATATATTATTTCATTTCGTATATTATGCTACACCTACAAAAGAAAATTTAAGCTTTATTGGTGATCAGTACAGCGATAATAGACAGTTTTACTTGAAAAATATTGCACTTTTTCCAAAGAGTACTGTCTGGACCAATCGCAAGTGTAATGCATTTAAATAGACCTAAAATTATATAAAAAAGTACTCAAGTATATACAAATCTAAGAAACTGAATTCTAGTTAATTAAGAAACTGGAAAATGCAAATAATTTTATTAATTTATATAATTCTTTTTTTCCCGAAAGATTTCCGGTGTAAAACATTAAAATTTTGTGTTTTTCTTATAAGATCTTAATTTTATTTTTCTACATTTAGAGATAACCCCCTAACACATTTTTGATTATAACTCTATAAATACTAAAGATAAAGTATACAAACAGTATACTTTTCCGCACTGCCAGACTCTCAGAAATTCGAATATGGAGTCAGAATTGGGTGTTGCTATTGAAAAAATCGAAGTTGGCGTTAATTTCAATATGTAGATGATCCCTAATTCAAACGTCGACGACATTTTCAGAAAGTGCATTTAATTTCCTGTTGAATTATGTCTGTTAGATGTTCCTGCATCAATAAATGACGAAATTACAGCGGGTGTTGCGTTTTTTTTTCCCCGACTGTACTCGAAGCCTTCTTCACATGGGTATACCAGGAACTCGAAGCTATTTTCCAGATATTTGGTGATCCGCATATGAACCTTCATAATTTTTCTGGTACTCATGGAATAATTTTTCGTATTAGAAAATGCTTCTTAAAAGGGCGTGGCTTGCAAACAGAATTAGAATTGCAGAGCTGCCAACCTAATCCGGCAAATCGTCAGTACCGCCCCCTTTTCTACACCACTTAATTTTTAAAGTACGTGTTTTCTTAATTCATCGCAAATTTATTTGAAGAGAATTACTCTAAAAATTAAACGGTGTAGAAAAAGGGACGTTACTAGCAAATTGCCGGATTAGGTTGGTAGCTCTGGAATTGTGTTAGAGATCTATTCAAAAATATAGAAGTACAGCAGGGTTCGTAGTTTCCACTTTTTAGCTAGTCTAGCTAAGTGTAATCTAGCTTAATATAAGATCTGGCTGTCCTTATGTTATTCTGGCCGCGTAATAAAAGTCTAGCATAATGCATCTTTTACGAAGGTTGCGCCTTCTTTTTTGTCAGTGGCCACTTTTATGTCGACCACTTTGTATTTTCCAAATGTGCGGGCTTGAAGTGAGATGGAAAATTAACCTTTGTATTCGAATCTTCTTTTAGTAAGCGTATTGAGCTACCCGACAATAGTTTTAATAATAAATGCAAAATATGAAACATAAGAATTTTAAATACACTGGTTCTCATAATTATAAGGACACCCGTTGTTCTATATTAACTAAACAATGAATACAATTATTTAAACAAACAAAATTTTTATTAATTTGAATTTTATTAATAGGCAATATTTAAAAAGTTTTATCGTTTTTCTATCTTAAAAAACTTTAAATATGGTCAAAAAGGTGATTTTTGAGGTGTTCACAATTATAAGGACAGCTCGAATCTTAGTAAATTTTTTTTTCAGTTATTCTTTAAATTAATAATTTATGGGGTATCTTTTTAGGGAGAAACAGTCAGACATTCTCTCTGGTAAATATATATATACATTTTTTTTTTAAATATTCAGTTTCAATACCATTTCATACATCATAGATAATATTCTGAATACATTTAAACTATTTAAAATTGCTTTCCACTTGCATACACTTTTCTAATATGATAGGTTAAGGTTCTTTTCAACTTTTAGGCCACGGGAAAGACAATAATACAGAAGTTTCTTTCTTCAAACTATTTCCTATTGCTCTAGAAGTAGAGCAAAAATTTAAGTCTTGTTGAAAAAAATATTATTACCCCCCAAAATCTAACAAAAATCTGAGAATTCCACGTTTAGAATTTGCGGATATTCTCTTGATGTTCATAATAATAGAAAATAATTTCTAAATTCCTTCTGCCTTTAGTAGAAACAGCTCCTCAGTGCACCATAGATCCACCTTTAATTTGCCCGATTCATATCTGCATTTAAAAAATCTGCTCTGTCTTTCGCTATCTTCAGATCGTGCCATTAACTGTTAGAACCATTTGGTTAATCAAGAATAAAATGTTTTTCATCCGAAAATACAACATTTTACCATTTAATATTGTCTTTATTCAACTTTAACACAGACGTGCTTTCCCCCATTAAATGCTTATTGATTATTACAGGTATTTTTTCATTTTAACATATTATTAATTATTTTAAACATGCATAAATGTGGATCCCCAACTTTTCGTTAAAAATTACGAGCAAATTCAGAAGCAGTCATTATGAGTAGAACAGTAAGAGGAATTATGAGTCTTCGATCTCTGTAAAACAACTCTAATTTACATCAGATCTCTCTCCTATCGAACCAACAGTTCAACGTTTGATCACATTTCCTTCAGCAATTTTAGATCTTCGAATTTCATTAGAAATTCGGCGGATTTAAATTATCCTTCCACTTAAAAAACATATTTATCATACTTCACTACATGAACGTTCTTTTTTTCGAGGAATTATCAGTTGTGTCCGTCCAAGAAAAATTGAAGGCATATATATGAATTAATCTAGCCCAGTAGTTACCAAATTCGCATGTCAATTGTAATTTATCCGCTTGTAAGTTAAATAAAACGAAAAGATCTTAATTGTCCCTATAATTATGAACATATAAAAACGTGGAGAATAAAACATTTTGCATTCTTTTTTATTAATTTTGTTTCATATAAAAAAAAAATATATATAGCAGTTTTGGTTTTTATAATACTAGATATATTAGGTGCACTTAGTACAATCTTGTTCACAAATATTTTTACATTAGTTATTTCAAAACATAAAGTGTCCTTATAAATATGAGAAGGAGTGTATAGGCATTTTATTTCTATATTTGATGTATATTTATATATTGCAAGCATTATATATGAATATTGTGATTTATAATTTTCCATCGTGTGATATTTTGCAAAGCATTCTTGGCCATTTACCAATGACCAAGGCAAGCAACGCCCAAAGGCACTTAATAAAAAGTGTGGGTGGAGTGTCTTTATTAACAAAGTATGCACCTCTTATAGCACTTTTAGTTGTAGAACGTTATTGGTGATTATAAGATATATAGTAACTTAATTAGTTATGACGCCTCTCGAGCGTCGTTCGAATTGAAGTAATGAATCGGATGTCGCCTTAGAGGCGACGTTCGAGTGCAAACGGTTAATCCTTCCAAAAAATAAGATTTCTCAAACCCTTCAAAATTAGGCATTTGGGGCATTAATGAACTCAGAATTTGAAGAAAATCTCTTTACACTAAGCCATTTTTTTTTAATTTGGAAAAAGAAAAAAAAATCACTGGGGGACAACTCAGGAGAGTAGAGTGGAGGAGGGAGCAATTCGTATTGTAATTTAACCAATTTAGCAGCTGCAATTGTAGGCGAGTGCGCTGGCGCATTGTCGTGATAAAAAAAGCACATTTTTCGTGTGCAAATGGGGCCGCATTTTTTTCAATTTTGTATTACAACGGTCTAATAAATCAGCATAATACTATCCGGTGATCGTTTTTCCATTTTCCAGATAGTCAATCAGGATTATGCTCTTTCAGTCCAAGAAAACTGTGGCCATAATCTTTCCGGCCGATAGAACTGTTTTTGACTTTCTCGGAGCACGTTAATTAGAAGAAGACTACTCTTAACACTGTTTTTTCCTTTCTGGTGTGTAGTAATGTATCCATGTTTCCTGAATTAGAATATAATGCCGCAAAAATTACCTTGAATTGCGCTCGAACTTGTCTAAACACTGCTTTTAAATGGTTACACGAGTCCGCTTTTGATCCAATGTTAGCAATCGCGACATCAATCTTGCTGATAACTTTTTCCTGTCCAAGTGTTCATGCAAGATATTGAATACACGTTCATCTGAAATGTTTACCTTCTTAGCTATCTCACGCACTGTAACATGGTGGTCTTCTAATACGATATCATGGATTTTGTTGATCATTTCTTCAGTCATGATCTCAGTTGGAAGTCCAGAAGGCTCTGCATCTGTTGTGCTCGTACGGCCACAACTAAATTCCGTAAATCACTTGTGAACCATACCATGTGATGGAGCAGAGTCCCCTCCCCATAAGACATTTTCAAATTTTCTTCGGTTATTGTTTTCCCGCGCAAAAAATAATTTTTTGTTAAAACACGAAACCCTTTTTTTTCTCCATAATCAAAAGAAACACGCTAATCATTTGCTTTTGAATCTAATATAACACAATATATTTAAAATGTCTGCAAATTACACGAAATTTGCTGCAGATAATAATAAATTGAAGACATAAAAAAAAGAGTGCGATCAGACCGCCACCTTTTTTAAAGCCACGGACTTATCAAATTGCCCTCGTTCTTAAACTCAAAATGCACAATTATAACAAAATCTCATCAACCTACCAATATTTTATCTATCACATAAGTAAGAAAAAATAATCTGTTGTGTCACTCACACGACTTTCTCTTACCCTGCAATTTAATACTATATATACAGGTTGCAGATTAATAGGTAAGATAACGAGTACTGTTATGTAAACCTATGTTAAACAATTCATATTACGCTTCTGAAGAGTTTTATATGATAATTAGTTCTGGTTTACATAACAACCCTCAGGGGGTTGAGGTTTACATAACAACCTCAGGGGTACTGGTTTACATAACAACCTCAGGGGGTTGAGGGGGGCTACCGCCCCCCTCAACCCCCCGTTTCATTAATGCACCTACATTTATATAGAATTTAATTCGGTTATTAAAAAATAATTCTCTTTTTAAAAAATAATTTATTAAAATTATTATTTAAAAAAATTACCTTTTATGATAATGCAGACGATTTCCATATTAGAGAAGTAGTATAACACCATATGTCCAAAAAAAGTCCATTTTATTCTCAATATTAAAAAAAAAAAAAAAAAAGTACGATTTTTTTTTTTTTTTTTTTTTTTTTTTTTTCCGTTAAAAGTAAAAAATATCGATAATTTTGTTTTAAATTATCGCAGATCGATGGTTCAACCATTCGTTTTAAAGGTCTTGGTGAGCTCTTTTGAAAGATACCCATCATGAAAATTTACTCCCCTCGAGGGGGGACTTCCCCCCCCCAGGGGGGAGGCGAGGCTCCTACATACACAAAAAAAATTTTCCCAGTTAACTATCTCTATTACAAAAAATATATAATCGTTTCATTAGGTTTATTGCAGTCTATAGACGTTAAACTCTACTTACCTGCAATTTCCCCCATAGACGTAATGTATTAGAATTCTCTTGATTGTCCCTGTGCACGACCCATTTGTTTGATCTTAACGAAAAGCTTACTGTAGCATCCCTATATGATACACATTTAGAATACCAAGTTTGAACTTTCTGCCATAATTTGTTTTTGAGATATGCTGATAACTGACAGACACACAGACACACAGACCATTTGCTAAAAACATGATTTTCGTATTCAGGGGACCTCAAAACGTGTAAATATAACAAAATCTCACGTTCGGAAATTTGACCCAAAAACAATACTTTCTCTACCTTATGGGTAAGAGAAAATAATAATTGTCAGTTCTCAGCAATTTTGCTGGTAATGATGTAATTTCTTAAAAAAAATTTCAGGTTACGCACCTCGGTTTTGTTGTTCGCTGTTTTCTGTGGTTTCCTGCGAATTTCACACATGTACGGGCTCGGACTCCTAAGATGGTAAAATATACCAACAAAAATTTTCTCCCATAAACATAACCAATTTGAGTTTTTCTGGATGTCCTTCTACATGAAATGTTCGATTTCATTTGAAAGTGTCGCGTGATTTCTCCATATCACAAAGAATTAGAATACCGAATTTGCATTTTCGTCTAATATATCTTTTTTAAATTATGCTAATAGTAAATTAACGCCCAGAGACCTGTCGCAAAAAATTTGATTTCCTGATAAGTCAAGCTCAAAGCGTGTGAACATACCAAAAAGTTAGCACGCCCCTAACCTGGCGGCACTGATTACACTAATATATATGTAGCAACCAAGCCGAAGCTCAGCTTTCAAGAATACTGAATATGTTTATTGATACATCAATGAAACATCGAATTGACGATTTATCCAATAAAAAAGTCATATTATGAATTCTGGTCTCAGTAATATTGCATAAATTGTAATATAAAATATCTTACCATTCTTAAATGAAATGGAATATTTTAGATAAACAAGTTAATATTATACATATATATACGACGATTTCTCATTGCGCAAGAAACTCACAATGGTAACAGAAGAGCACATATGGAGCATAAAACAGTACATAACACTGTCCTATATCAAACCGTTTTCAAATTACTGCGAATAGAATGAAAAAGCTATAAATTATAAAATCTCTCAGTTCTAAAGTTTTTAAGCATGCTGTTCAAAAATAAAATACATATTTAGAAGAAGCAGTGAATATAATTGATTTAATGACGAGTTACAATCGATAAAACTGTAAAAAAAGAAAAGCAAAATATCCTCTAAATCATTTAATCATCAATTCTGCAAAAAACCCTTCTTGCAACTATAGGTAAAATTTATGAAATTTGACCCTTTCCAATACTTTTCGAACAATCTTATAACGAACCACACTGGTTCATTAACGCAGGAGAGATTTAGCTGTATTTATTATATACCTAGATGTGGGAGTCTCCGCCCATTTTTCAGGGCGATTTCAAAAATGAGAAATTTATACCTTTCCTACTGCCACTATTTCTGTACAGAAATATTTAGAGTAATTTATTTATTTATTTATTTATTTATTTATTATTATTATTATTATTATTATTATTATTATTTTACTAACGTGTTGCGATTAAATAGAATAAAGATTATTGTATAAAAATAATGGCAGCAAAAAAGGATTAAATTTCTTATCACTCAATATGTCAAAAAAAAAAAAAAAAAAAGAAGAAGAAGAAGAAGAAGCTTTGAGCTCTATATACAGTAGTCACCGTTTAATAAAATCACATTGGTTCTGAACCAAAGTGATTTTATTAAGCGGCTGATTTTTATATCACGCGACTATTTCTGAACTGCAGAAAAAAGTATTTCTTCTATTAATTCGGAAAGAAATTTCAAAATGTAACGATCAGTGTGACCAATAAACATGGTGTTTATATTTCAATAGGTATTTAAGTAATTATTAGTTGAAAATTAATAAATTAAATAAATAATCTATATAAAATTAAGAAATACATACTACACATACAATTAATTAATATTTCTACATTAGTTAAATATTTGGCTTCTTGAAAAAATTATCAATAGTGTTTTTTTTTTTTTTTTTTTTTTTTTTTACGGAGCTGTAATTAAGCGTTTAATACTTTTACCAAAAAATTACATTTCCCGTATATTTCCAGGTAAACTCCGATTCTTTCAGAATCCATTTGGGTATATGAACAAGTTCGTACAGTCTATGTTTTTTCCTTCAATCTTCCACTGCTAATTTTAAATTACTATTTTCAGAGCTGCCAACCTAATCCGGCAAATTGTTAACGCCTACTGAAAAACGCCCCTTTTTCTACACCACTTAATTTTTAGAGCAATTCTCTTCAAATGTATCTATGATGAATTAAGTAGAAAAATATTCTAAAAATTAAGTGGTGTAGAAAAAAGGGCGGTACTAACAATTTGCCGGATTAGGTTGGCAGCTCTGTATTTTCGCCGTGAACTAAGCCTATAAATTTAAGAAGATAACTGCTTAAAAATAGTGGTGGAAGACTTAGAGGAAAAGGGTGGTTCCTGCGAAACTTGTATGAATAGCTTTGCATTGTGATGGATTTGTCATCACATCTAAATTAGAATTTTCATATTTAAGCGGCATTCTAATGCAACTTTTGAAGATGAGAACTAATCCATGATTTCAGTGTCGGATAACTCGTTTGAAGGTAGGAGGTTTTTTTTTTTTTTTTTTTTTTTTAAATAATCAATATCAACACATTGAAGGAAGTCCTTGTCGAATTGTTCTTCACCTTCAAAGGTGGAACATTTTTTCTTGAGAATCTTCTTCGGACTTTACTCTATAAAACGTTTTGTGATTGTATCAGTGTACTCTCCAAAAACATTTTTATGTAATGCATAGCATCCAAGAAACTGATTGATTTTACTATGGTGTATAGATAGGAGACGATGCAGATTAATTATTTATATCGATTTCTGTTACAGATTTTTTGGCTAATTCTTTTCTGTTAATAACATTTAAAAGCCCTAATTCTCGACAGTGGTTGAACAATTCTGGTTGAGTTAGGGGGAAGCAACGTTAATTTTATGTGTTGCAACACTAAATACGCTATCTGTTGTACAGTGCGATTATTCTAAACCAGAAGAATCGTTTAATTTAGCTTTATGATTCATTGCATGAAAAAAATGAGAGACGATTGCAGATATCGTCTATTATTTCTTATTATTACGTTAATCCATGGGCAAAAGGAACGATGCTTCTTGCTTCCTCTAATAACTAAAGGTATTTTATTAACAGCTCCGTCATATTGCACGTCAGAAGATCAGTTATGTTGATTAATTTTCTCGCACTCAACATTGTTTTCGGTGTTGAATACGTCAGCGTGTTTTGGTAAAATCAAATAAAAGAGTTCAGTTTTATCAATGTGTGAAATATGAGCTGGATCAACCTTTCAACAAATCTGGCTAAATGTCTGTTTTGTCGGAGTAGCGTTAAAAGTCAAAACCCAAGTCTTGCTTTACTCCTTTGTGAAGTTTGCGCTAAAAAATGTTTTTTGTACTTTGACTTCGAATGCTTTGGGACGGAAGCACCTATGATAGAGTCACGCATCTTCCAACTTATCAACAACCCATCCACAGAAGATGTAAAGTTTTGGACACTCATCATTCATGTGAACTTTCAGCTTTTTCGTACAAAATTGCAGAAGAGTTAACTTGTCGACAAATCTAGACGTGCTGCCTTGACGAGGTCTGGTTTATGTACTTGATTCTGCTTGCGCTTTATATTTCCATTTTTTCTTTTTTTTTTTTTTTAATAACTTCTGCAGCAATATTATCCCTATTTTTAAGTAAACTGCATAAACAAAAAACTTTAAAAAATCGATTTTTCGATGCCACCTTTCTTTGATTTGATTTATAGAAAATTATAATTTGACAAAGTTTAAAGCCTTCTTTTTCAAATTTAAATCTTTACGATTATATACTCTGTTTCTTAGTTATTTCAAGTTAAGAACTAGAAACTTACTTTTAATAGTTAAAGAGAAAACAATATGATTTCTGATCATTCAAAGCAGATTTGTAACTTACTTTTACATTTTGAAAAATTCATCCAATGTAAAATTTTCTATAAGAGAGATAGATAATATTATGGTTTGCTGTATTTTCTTAAAAAAAAAAAAAAAAAAAAAAAAGAAAAAAATCCAGCGAAATTTAAAATGTGTTTTCTAGTTTCCTATAAATACGTATTTTTGCTTTTGGTAAATTTTTTATGAGTTTATTAACCGGCGATGTGTATTGTATTAAGCGGGGGTGTTAGAAGTAGTTTGCCCTGATTTGATTCCGTTCCTGGCAATTTGATCAGATAAAGCGGCTGATTTTATTAAACAGTGATCTTATTAAGCAGCGACACTGTATATCATTTTTTCACATTTTTTTCAAAAAATGAGACACCGCCCATTCCGTTTTGTTTTTCCCTTACCTACTCATTATAGTAATTCCCGTTTAATCATATTTATCTTGATTAAATGACAGCTTATTCATTATCTAAACAAAAAATGTATATTTATCTGTATCATAATACTATGATTATAGTTGCCAACTTACAGGGATGAAACATGGGCGCACAACGCATACCAATATCAATGTAAGAAAATTTTCTACTTCGTAAATCAACAATATTATAGTTAGAGAAATTTCTTAAACAAATTCCGCTCTGAATTCTGCACTCGTGTTCCATCCCTGAACTTAGCACCTTTTGGCTACCGGCAATTTTTTTTTTTTTTTTGTTTTTTAATCAATCAGTGAAAACCGTTACAGTTCGGCGATTAAATAAAGTAAATAATATTCCTATTAAATCTTTCGATAGCCATAAGGTGCTTAGTTGGCAACTTTGATTATGATATGTATTCATATTATTTTAATGAAAAAATTTAAATACAGAAATTATTGTAATGAAACACGGGAAAGGTTTATTTTTGAAAATACTCTGAGCACCTGTACAAAATCATAGCTGCCAATATTTTAATTTATTCTGGAGTACTTTTAGCCCCGCCTTCATCTTGCACCATTTTATTCATAGAAAAATTTTCTCCAATATATAACTTTGATAAAATAAGACAAAATTACTTTAAAAAAATAAGTGGTACGAAATAAAGGCGGGGCTAAAAATTCTCTGGAATAAAGTAAAATATTGGCAGCTATGCAAAATGTTTTAGTTTTACCAATCAGTGGAAACAAAGAAGCGTGTGTATGCATAATACTTTAATCCTATATTATGAACGAGGTGAATTTGACAGTACTGCAAAGGCTATGCAGACCTTTTTACAATATTGGCATTTATTGGGTTGGTAATTTTCAACAATTTTGCGATGATTTAGATGGAAATTATTTGAATTAAATGAAGAAAACAATAACTTATTAAAACCAATTGATATTTCTTTGCGTCATGTGTGTATAATTAAGCACATTCAATCAGTATAAATAACAATCACAGTTTCATTTTGAAAATGGAAGCATTCTCTCATGACCTCACTGAAATGATATCATTTAAAGAGTTAAATTTCATTAAAAAGGCAGTGTTAATAATACGTTTGATCGTAGAACAATAAAGATGTTATGAATGAGCTTAACTTGGTACTGCAGGGCGGTGACTCAAGCGTAAGTTGCATGTAGGACATATAAATCAGTCGAATGATGGTGCAGAATTAGGTATGTTGTGATTCCGCCGGTATCCACGTCTATTTCGGCGTAAGTTAGCTCTAAGATGATCGTAAGAAAGTAAAATACCGCAAAACTTCATTAATATAATTAACCTCTTACCTACCGACGAAAATTTAAGATATTCTCTCTCAACATTATAATGAGCGAATCTTTCCAAAACACCAAAAAGATCGCATACCAAAATTATTTTATTACATTGTCAAATCGTGTCAATAGTTTCACTGGTTGCAATACAATACAAAGAAGCGTGCTTCGGAAAGACGAATATACTCGCCCGGGGCAATTAAGTGGTTAAGTATCATTTACAATTTTAAATATGATTTGAGAGGGCAGTTTAAGTCCGTGACTTAGAAATGAAAAATTCAATATACATACCAAAATGCATTTAATTTTTTGACATAATCTCCCTTCATAATAATACACCTTCTCCTGCGCTGTTCTGACTTATTTAACCGTTTGCAATCGAAGCCTTTTTCACATGGGTATACCAGGACCTCGAAACTATTTTCCAGATATTTGGTGATCCGCATATGAACCTTCATAATTTTTCTGGTACTCATGGAATAATTTTTCATATTAGAAAATGCTTCTTAAAAGGGCGTGACTTGCGAACAGAATTAGAATTGTGTTAGAGATCTATTCAAAAATATAGAAGTACAGCAGGGTTCGTAGTTTCCACTTTTTAGCTAGTCTAGCTAAGTGTAATCTAGCTTAATATAAGATCTGGCTGTCCTTATGGTATTCTGGCCGCGTAATAAAAGGCTAGCATAATGCATCTTTTACGAAGGTTGCGCCTTCTTTTTTGTCAGTGGCCTCTTTTATGTCGACCACTTTGTATTTTCCAAATGTGCGGGAATGAAATGAGATGGAAAATTAACCTTTGTACAGGGATGGAACACGGGCGCAGAATTCATACCGGAATCCGTTTAAGAAATTTCTCTACCTATAATATCGTTGATTTAAGAAGTAGAAAATTTTCTTACATTGAGAGTGGTATGAATTCTGCGCCCGTGTTCCATCCCTGTTTGTATTCGAATCTTCTTTTAGTAAGCGTAATGAGCTACCCGACAATAGTTTTAATAATAAATGCAAAATATGAAACATAAGAATTTTAAATACACTGGTTCTCATAATTATAAGGACACCCGTTTTTCTATATTAACTAAACACTGAACACTATTATTTAAACAAATATGTTTTTTATTGATTTGAATTTTATTAATAGACAATATTTAAAAAGTTTTATCGTTTTTCTATCTTAAAAAACTTTAAATATGGTCAAAAGGGTGATTTTTGAGGTGTTAACAATTATAAGGCCAGCTCGAATCTTAGTAATTTTTTTTTTCAGTTATTCTTTAAATTAATATTTTATGGGGTCTCTTTTTAGGGGGAAACAGTCAGACATTCTCTCTGGTAAATATATATGTACATTTTTTTTTTTTTTTTCAGTTTCAATACCATTTCATACATCATAGATGATATTCTGAATACATTTAAACTATTTAAAATTGCTTTCCACTTGCATGCACTTTTCTAATATGATAAGTTAAGGTTCTTTTCAACTTTTAGGCCACGGGAAAGGCAATAATACAGAAGTTTCTTTCTTCAAACTATTTCCTATTGCTCTAGAAGTAGAGCAAAAGTGTAAGTCTTGTTGAAAAAAATATTATTACCCCCCAAAATATAACAAAAAACTGAGAATTCCACGTTTAAAATTTGCGGATATTCTCTTAATGTTCATAATAATAGAAAATAATTTCTAAATTCCTTCTGCCTTCAGTAGAAACAGCTCCCCAGAGTATTATAGATCCACCTTTAATTTGCCCGATTCATATCTGCATTTAAAAAATCTGCTCTGTCTTTCTCTATCTTCAGATCGTGCCAATAACTGTTAGAACCATTTGGTTAATCAAGAATAAAATGTTTTTCATCCAAAAATGCAACATTTTACCATTTAATATTGTCTTTATTCAACTTTAACACAGACGTGCTTTCCCCCATTAAATGCTTATTGATTATTACAGGTATTTTTTCATTTTAACATATTATTAATTATTTTAAACATGCATAAATGTGGACCCCAACTTTTCGTTAAAAATTACGAACAAATTCAGAAGCAGGCATTATGAGTAGAACAGTAAGAGGAATTATGAGTCTTCGATCTCTGTAAAACAACTCCGATTTTACTTCAGATCTCTCTCCTATCGAACCAATAGTTCAACGTTTGATCACATTTCCTTCAGCAATTTTAGATCTTCGAATTTCATTAGAAATTCGGCGGATTGAAATTATCCTTCCACTTAAAAAACACATTTATCATACTTCACTACATGAACGTTCTTTTTTTCGAGGAATTATCAGTATTGTCCTTCCAAGAAAAATTGAAGGCATATATATGAATTAATCTAGCCCAGTAGTTAACAAATTCGCATGTCAATTGTAATTTATCCGCTTGTAAGTTAAATAATACGAAAAAATCTTGATTGTCCCTATAATTATGAACATCTAAAAACGTGGAGAAAAAAACATTTTGCATTCTTTTTTATTAATTTTGTTTCATATTAAAAAAAATATAGCAATTTTGGTTTTTATAATATTATATATTAAGTGCACTTAGTACAATCTTGTTCACAATTATTTTTACATTAGTTATTTCAAAACATAAAGTGTCCTTATAAATATGAGAAGGAGTGTATAGGCATTTTATTTCTATATTTGATGTATATTTATATATTGCAAGCATTATATATGAATATTGTGATTTATAATTTTCCATCGTGTGATATTTTGCAAAGCATTCTTGGTCATTTACCAATGACCAAGGCAAGCAACGCCCAAAGGCACTTTATAAAAAGTGTGGGTGGAGTCTCTTTCTTAACGAAGTATGCACCTCTTATAGCACTTTTAGTTGTAGAACGTTATTGGTGAATATAAGATATATAGTAACTTAATTAGTTATGACGTTTCTCAAGCGCCGTTTCGAATTGAAGTAGTGAATCGGATGTCGCCTTAGAGACGGCGTTCGAGTGCAAACGGCTAATCCTTCCAAAAAATAAGATTTCTCAAACCCTTCAAAATAGGCATTTGGGGCATTAATGAACTCAGAATTTAAAGAAAATATCTTTACACTAAGCCATTTTTTTTAAATTTGGAAAAAGAGAAAAATCACTGGGGGACAACTCAGGAGAGTAGGGTGGAGGAGGGAGCAATTCGTATTGTAATTTAACCAATTTAGCAGCTGTAATTGTAGGCGAGTGCGTTGGCGCATTGTCGTGATCAAAAAAGCACATTTTTCGTGGACAAATGATCCGCTTTTCTTTGAATTTTGCATTACAACGGTCTAATAAATCAGCATAATACTATCCGGTGATCGTTTTTCCCTTTTCCAGATAGTCAATGTAGATTATGTTCTTTCAGTCCCAGAAAACTGTGGTCATAATCTTTCCGGCCGACGGAACTGTTTTTGCCTTTTTCGAAGAAGTCAAGTGTTTAGACTGTTTTTTTCCTTTCTGGTGTGTAGTAATGTATCCATGTTTCCTCAACTGTAATATAATGCCGCAAAAATTCGTTTGAATTGCGCTCGAACTTGTCTAAACACTGCTTTTAAATGGATACACGAGTCCGCTTTTGATCCAATGTCAGCAATCGCGGCGTCCATCTTGCTGATAACTTTTTCATGCCCAAGTGTTCATGCAAGATATTGAATACACGTTCCACTGAAATGTTTACCTTCTTAGCTATCTCACGCACTGTTACATGGTGGTCTTCTAATACGATATCATGGATTTTCTTGATCATTTCTTCATGATCTCAGTTAGACGTCAAGAACGCTCTGCATTCGTTGTGCTCGTACGGCCACAACTAAATTCCGTAAACCACTTGTGAACCATACCATGTGATGGAGCAGAGTCCTGATAATACATTTTCAAATTTTCTTCAATTTCGGTAATTGTTTTCCCGCGCAATAAATAATTTTTTAGCAACACAAGAAACCCTTTTTTTCTCCATAATCAAAGCAAACAAGCTAATCGTTTGCTTTTGAATCTAATATAACACAATATATTTAAAATCGTCTGCATATTACACGAAATTTGCTGCAGATAGTAATAAATTGAAAACATAATAAAAAGAGTGCGATTGAGTGCCGCCTTTTTTAAAGCCACGGACTTATCAAACTGCCTACGTACTTAACCTCAAAATGCCTAATTATAATAAAATCTCATCTACATACCACTATTTTATCTATCACATAGGTAAGAAAAATAATTGTCATTTCTCAGCAATTTTCCTTGTAATGATGTAATTTCTTAAAAAAACTTTTCAGGTCACGCACCTCGGTTTTGTTGTTCGTAGTTTTCTGTGGCTTCCTGCGAAACTCACGCAAGTGCGGGCTCGGACTCCTAAGATGGTAAAATATACCAACAAAAATTTTCTCCCAAAAACATAACCAATCGGAGTTTTTCTGGATGGCTTTCTACATGAAAGTTTTGTTCGATTTCATTTGAAAGTGTCGCGTAATTTCTCCATATCACAAAGAATTATAATACCGAATTTGGATTTTCGTTTAATACATCTTTTTTAAATTATGCGAATAGAAAATTAACGCCCAGAAACCAGTGGCAAAAAATTTTATTTCCTGATTATTGCAAGCTCAAAACGTGTGAATATACAAAAAAGTCAGTTTTAGAAAATCTATTTTAAAACATATTTTCTTCGCGATATACAATTTTTAGTGAAAATTGTTTGAAGGAAAAAAAAAGGCTTTCCGGTTTTCCTCCACATATTTTTTCAAAAATGAGAATTTATATTTTTCCCTAGCGTAGCGGTACACGACCATACTAGAATTTAAATAGCAACTAAGCCGAAGCTCAGCTTCTTTCAAGATTTTGGAATTCATTTTATTAGAAGTTTCAACAAATATTGAATTGAGGATTTATTTACCAAAAAGTCGACTTAAAAATTCTGGTGTGGGTAATTTTGAATAACTTGTACTTTAAAATACTTTACCATTCTAAAATCTTACCATTCTTAAATGAAAGGGAGTATTTTAGATAAATAAGTTAATATTATACATATATTTATGACGATTTCTCATTGCGCAGAAAACCTCACAAGGGTAACAGAATAGAACATATGAAGCATAAAACAGTATATAACACTGTCCTATCTCAAACCGTTTTCAAATTACTGCGAATAGAATTAAAAAGCTAAAAATAATAAAATCTCTCAGTTCTAAAGATTTTAAACATGCTGACAAAAATAAAATACATAGTTAGAAGAAGCAGTAAATATAATTGATTTAATGACGAAATACAATCGATAAAACCGTAAAAAAAGTAAAGTAAAATATAGTCTAACACATTTAATCATCAATTCTGCAAAAACCCATTCTTGCAACTATAGGTAAAATTTCTGAAATCCGACCCTTTGCAATAGTTTTCGAATAATCTTATAATGAACCACACCGATTGATTAACGCATGAGGAATTTCGATATATTTATTATATACCTAGATGTGGAAGTCTCCGCCCATTTTTCAGGCGATTTCAAAAAAGAGAAATTTATACCTTTTCTGCTACCACCATTTTTATACAGAAATATTTAGAGTATTTTATTTTATTTATTATTATTATTATTATTTTACTAACGTGTTGTGATTAAATAGAAAAAAGATTATTGTATAAAAATAATGGCAGTAAAAAGGGATTAAATGTCTCATCCGTCAATATGTAAAAAAAAAAAAAAAAAAAAAAAAAAGAAGAAGAAGAAGCTTCGAGCACTATATACATCATTTATTCATATTTTTTCAAAAAATGAGACTCCGCCCATTCCGTTTTGTTTCTTCCCTTACCTACTCATTATAGTAATTCCCGTTT
Organism: Salticus scenicus; assembly: GCA_963930645.1. Lineage (NCBI taxonomy): Eukaryota > Metazoa > Arthropoda > Arachnida > Araneae > Salticidae > Salticus > Salticus scenicus. Next base: position 170,240,783 of record OZ005658.1, on the reverse strand, counting down.
AATCATATTTGTATTCATTAATTGGCAGTTTATTCATTTTCTAAACAAAAATTGTATATTTATCTGTACCATAATATTATGATTACAGTTGCCAACTTAATGGGATGGAACATGAGCGCACAACTCATAGCATTCTCAATGCATAAAAATTTTCAATTTCTTAAATCAACGATATTATAGTTAGAGAAATTTCTTAAACAAATTCCGCTATGAATTCTGCACTCGTATTCCATCCCTGAACTTAGCACCTTTTGGCTACTAGCAAATTTTAATAATTTTTTTAATTTTACAGAATCAGTGAAAACCGTTACAATTCGGCGATTAAATAAAATAAATATTCCTATTAAATCTTTCCGATAGGTAAAAGGTGCTTAGTTGGCAACTTTGATTATGATATGTATTCATATTATTTTAATTTAAAAAATATTAATACAGAATTTATTGTAATGAAACAGGAGAAAGGATTATTTTTGAAAATACGCTGAGCACTTTTACAAAATCATAGCTGGCAATATTTTTATTTATTCCGGAGTACTTTTAGCCCCGCCTTTATCTCGCGCCATTTTATTCATAGAAAAATTTTCTCCAATATATAACTTTGATAAAATAAGACAAAATTACTTTAAAAAATAAGTGGTACGAAATAAAGGACGGGCTAAAAATACTTCGGAATAAATTAAAATATTGGCAGCTATGCAAAATGTTTTACTTTTACAAATTAGTGGAAACAAAGAAGCATGTGTATGCATAATACTTTAATCCCATATTATGAACGAGGTGCATTTGACAGTACTGCAAAGGCTATGCAGACCTTTATACAATATTGTCTTTTATTGGGTTGGTAATTTCAAGAATTTTGTGATGAATTAGAAAATTAAGATATATATTCGTTTGAAGTTATAAATACCTTTTTCATATTATTATTATTATTACTATTATTATTATTAATTCTTTAGAAATGAATTTAAACTAGAAAGGTTACTTACAAATCTGTGATAAATACATATTATTTCAAATTGAATAATTTACTTAATTTTATTTTGAGGGGGGGGGGGAGAAAAAAAATATTACTAGAAGATTTTGAAAAGAAAAAAAAAAAAAAAAAAAAAAAAAACTTCCAAATTAATTATTATTTGTATATATATATGCGTGATTCCTCTGAATTATATCTATATATACATTTTAATTACTTTATTAAAAATTTAATTTGCAAATATTTTTGAATATACTTTGGTATTAAAAATATTCACATAAAACTGAGACTGATTTAGATAGATAAATATAATTTAGGTAGAGATCTAAATAAGATTAATATATTAGATATATCTGTACTGATAAGTATAAAGGATTTAAGTCCATATTCTTGATTTTTCAGGAGACGAAAAATAAAGTTAAACTAACTAAAACTAATCAGCAGAATCGATTAGGAAAAAGGGATTGGTTTATACGCTTTATACCATTCAGTGAATGCCAGTCTTCATTTAATAAAGGGAAAAATTGAATTAAATATTTTATAACAAAGATTAATGCTAAATTTCTGACTTAAATCTTTCTTTACCAATGGATTTTCTCAAAGAGTAAATGACATGGATTTAAATCCTTTATACCAATCGATAGAGAATTTTTTTTCTGAGTCTGACTATGTACTTAACTCAAAATCGACATTTTTGGACTTAAATGCTTTATACTTATCAGTACAGATATATTATAATATATTATATCATACATTATATTACACAATGTTTTATATAATATATTATATATTTTAATATTATATATATTATATATTTTAATATTATATTTGTCTAATTATAAGTGGTTCTTAAGTTCGATTAGAAATTTTATAACACACGAAATTCAACATTTGTGGAGTTGCTAAATTTTATAATTTATTACAGAGTATTGTTAGTCACACTTTTTTTTTCCCATATTACTTTTGGTTTTTCGCACTTCTTAGTGTAATTTTTTTTTTTTTTTCCAGGGTGTGAACAGTCCTGATTTTTCAGTACATGTATGTTGCCAGATTGAGCGAGTTTTTTACTCAGCAGTCACCAATATGTTTGAGAAATGTACAGTCAGCAAAGAAAAAAAAAAAAAAAAAAAAAAAAAAAAAAAGCCCCTCCCCCCCCACCTAATTTCAGCATAATTTGTCGTAAAAACTTGTTGTTGGTACCAATCGATTTGTAATAACGTCGTTTACAATGGTATAGTTAGATTTTGTTTAAGGGGTCGTCTACATATTAAAACTGGCATCAACTTCATTTTCTTCAACGGTAACCCCCATTTTTTATAGTTTATTTGAATTCTTTGGATCACATCATCGCGAAAAATGGTATAGTTTATATATTTTACTCAATTTTTCATAGAGCAGGGATGGAACACGGGCGCAGAATTCATACCGGAATCCGTTTAAGAAATTTCTCTACTTATAATATCGTTGATTTAAGAAGTAGAAAATTTTCTTACATCGATAGTGGTATGAATTCTGCGCCCGTGTTCCATCCCTGATAGAGTTATAAGCTGTCAAAATATGAGGATGCTAATGTTAAATGAATGTGACAAACATTAATTCATATCTTCCAAAATAATTATGATATTCAAATTCTGTTATATATATGTATATGATAGAATGAAGTGACCCAAACATATTCCATGCGTATTTTTGATTAAAAAAAATGTTTTTGAATTATGAAAAATATTAATAATATCATATTTGAAAAAATTATTAATTATGATCTATGTTAATTTTTGCATGAATAGAACGAGCATCGTCAAAAACATGGATTTCCAAATTTACAGCTCGTTCCTAACATTATTTTCTGCATTACAATAATATTTCATTTTTTACTGTTTTTAGGGGGCCGTCACTTATTATAATTTGTATTCTCTGTGAGTAAATATATGTATATATTTTGACGAAAAACTATTTTAATTTACCTTTATGTTATTCTAATTCTTTTCTAAGCAATATTTCGATGTTTATGATACAAATTGGATTATTTAAAAAAAAAAATTCCCTTTGAAGACGAGAGATTGGGAAAGAAATTAAGCCCCGCCTCAATATTGCGAAAAAAAAAAAAAAAAAAAAAAACTAGTTTGCATATCGTATATGACTCTATATGTCACGCTGGTATGCATAAATGCCAATGGCATACATCGAATGCTGAAAACAAAATTTAAATGATTTAATTGGAAGTATGTAAAATAATTTTGCTCTATCATGTAAAGTTTTAGAAAAATTGTGTAAAGGTTTGGCTTCCGTTGCAAAAAGGAGTATAATCGAATCTGAAATGTTAAGTCTTTGTTCTTAAATATTACATACTTTTTCCTAGTTTCGCACTGCTAAAATTCTTATTTATCCCTTTTGCCTTTTGTTTGTAACTTGAATATTCTAGGATTCGTGCACCTCAAATTAAATGATTTAGAAAACGCGGTAAGACGAGGATTATTATTTGAAAGAGCGATACGCAGTGAATAATACTTTTTTTTTCTTCTTTTTAAATTTATTAATTTTTATCAGATTTTTAAAACAAATTTTCTGTTTTAATCTTCTTGTGACATTTTCGCATTCGTTTACTGTACCGTTTGTAAGCTAATGCTATTTAAATTTTATCACATAACGTAACGTAATAAAATGTAAAATTTTTATTAAAGGTTTTTTTAATACTGAATAATATAGTGGAAAATTGTTTATTTTACTTTATTTTATTTTATTTTTTAAGTTTTTAAAATCTATTATTGAAACAAAGCGCAATATTATTTATTTTCGATTTTTCTAATCACGATGTAAAATTGGCGTCACATTTATTGTGGAAAAAGAATTAAACAAAAAGTAATATGTCTTATTACTGTTAAAGATATAGATTTTACACATTTAAAATTAAGAATTCAAGTACAGTAGACGACTGCAGAACAGGGAATATTCGTTCTTGGCAATAGAAAACCGTTTTTTCTATATCCATATTTATTTTACATATAAATATATATAATAATTATACTCTTTCTAGTATTTGTATTCATACTATTTTTTTTTTTTTTTTATAAAAATATGAATATAGGGAATATTTTTAAGAAATAAGTAACATACAAATCGTGAAAGAAACGCCAACTGGGGGATTAACAGATTTTCAAATGACGTAAATCTAAGTAAGTGGTCGTGAAAATGTTAACTTTATTTATTTATTTATTTATTTTGCTCAGAAATGCCTCTTCGAGACGCATACACTGCCTCGAACAGTTTCACTTGTGGCAGATGGTTGCACAATAATTTCACACGCACAATAATACGTGCAATGATTGTGGACAATGAAAGATTCGGGCAGCAAACAAGAATTTAGAAATTTTATTCAACAACCTTGAAAATTCATGAGCAAACAAGAAACCATCGAGCAAAGAAGGTAATGTACTAATTTTAAGTTAAGTGTATTAACTAGTAACTTAATATTATCTTCTGGTTTTGTTCTTTATCTAATTTTGTTCTTTGTTCCGTGTCTTTAATTTTTTTTATTTATTTTTTCTCAGAATAAATTTTTGTAGTTTTTTTAAAATTTCTTATTTTTAAAAATTATTGAACTGAAATATCCACCCCCACTGCAGAAGTATTTATTTGCAAATACCTTACAACAATGTCATTTAAATGAATTATTATTATTGAAAATGTAATTCTAGTTATAACTAAGCGCAATCTCCCTTACAGATAAGCGCAATCACACCTCCCATATAAGGATAGCGATAAAATAGCTCTCTTGATTTTATTATTACTGTTTTTTTTTAGTTATAATAGAGCAAGAAAATAGATATGGAAAAACAGAGAAGAAGGATCAATTCAACGTTATACAACAAAAGTTTAGCAAAAAATTAATATTTGGATTTTTTATATCATTTTGTTGAATTGTGAGTAAACTCTCCTAGATTTTCCTTATTAATAATAATAATAAAAAAAAAATTGCATTGCCATCGTGTTATAAGCTATTCTAAAAGTTTCAAATGTCTAGCCAGTCGGGAATTTATATGATTGTTGAATCCCATAAACGCTACCGAAGACAGCGACGACACGAAACAATTGGTTCTAAGTGTTAAAAAATCCATTGTCTTTGTGTTCTGAGCTAGTCTAAAAGTTTCAAATGTTCTAATTTTTCTAACCTTTTGCACTCGAAGCGTTTTTCGCACGGGTATACCAGGAACACGAAGCTTTTTTCCAGATATTTGGTGATCCGCATTTGAATCTTCATAATTTTTCGCACTAGAAAATGCTTCTTAAAAGGGCGTGGCTTGAGAACAGAATAAGAATTGTGTTAGAGATCTATTCAAAAATGTAGAAGTACAGCAGGGTTCGTAGTTTCCGCTTTTTAGCTAGTCTAGCTATATCTAATCTAGCTTAATATAAGATCTGTCTGTCCTTATGTTATGCTGACCGCGTAATAAAAGCAGAGCCTAAATAAGGTGGAAGCACACATTATTTATACTTACACCGTTATCTTGTAACAAATACTTTCCTCCTATAATAAACAGAAAATTCGCATTAAAAATTATTTTAAAACAAATCTGGAGTCTAATAACGGTGAGTAAATTGGACTGTTTCACACCGTTCATTTTTTATAAAAAATATTTCCTCGCCAAAGCGCGGAATTTCTTTGACATGAAGTAAAAAATAATTGTAAAAATATTCCGGTGAGAGCGGAGATAATGTCTGCTTCCCCCTTAATCAGGCTCTGAATAAAAGCCTAGCATAATGCACTTTTTACGAAGTCTGCGCCTTCTTTTTTGTCACTGGTCTCTTTTATGTCGACCACTTTGCGTTTTCCAAATGTGCGGGCCTGAAGTGAGATGGAAAGTTAACCTTTTGCACTCGGATCTTCTTTTAGTAAGCGTAATGAGCTACCGGACAATAGTTTTAATAAAAATGCAAAATATGAAACATAATAATTTTAAATATAAACATTTTATTTCTATATTTGATGTATATTGACATATTACAAGCATTATATATGAATATTGTGATTTATAATTTTCCATCGTGTGATATTTTGCAAAGCCCTCTTGGCCATTTACCAATGAACAAGGCAAGCAACGCCCGAAAGCACTTAATAAAAAGAGTGGGTGGAGTGTCTTTCTTAACGAAGTATGAACCTTTTATAGCACTTTTAGTTGTAGAACATTATTGGTGGATCTAGGATATATAGTACTTTAATTGGTCATGGCACCTCTCGAGCGCCGTTCGAGTTGAAGTAATGAATCGGATGTCGCCTGAGAGGCAACGTTCGAGTTCCCAGTGTTCCAGTCCCAGAAAACTGTGGCCATAATCTTTCCGGCCGATAGAACTGTTTTTGACTTTCTCGGAGCACGTTCATTAGAAGAAGACTACTGTTTAGACTGTTTTTTCATTTCTGGTGTGTAGTAATGTATCCATGTTTCCTGAACTAGAATATAATGCCGCGAAAATTCGTTTGAATTGCGCTCGAACTTGTCTAAACACTGCTTTTAAATGGATACACGAGTCCGCTTTTGATCCAATGTCAGCAATCGTGGCACCCATCTTGCTGATAACTTTTTCGTGTCCAAGTGTTCGTGCAAGATATTGAATACACGTTCATCTGAAATGTTTACCTTCTTAGCTATATCACGCACTGCAACATGGTGGTCTTCTAATATGATATCATGAATTTCGTTGATCATTTCTTCAGTCATGATCTCAGTTGGACGTCCAGAACGCTCTGCAACTGTTGTACTCGTATGGCCACAACTAAAATCTGTAAACCACTTGTGAACCATACCATGTGATGGAGCAGAGTCCCCATAATAGATTTTCAACTTTTCTTCAATTTCGGTAGGAGAAATAAATCAGTGAAATGATGGTGCAGAATTATCTATTTTGTGATTGCGTGGGTATCCACGTGTGTTTCGGCGTAAGTTAGCTCAAGGTGCCTTTATAGTGGCCGTTCCATTACAAAAAACCGTACTTTGGAAAGACAAATATACTCACCCGGGGCAATTAAGTGGTTAAGTATCATTTACAATTTTAAATATGATTTCCGTATTTACGAGGACAGTTTGATAAGTCCGTGACATTGAAATGAAAAAATCAATATACGTACCAAAATGCATTTAATTTTTTGACATAATCTCCCTTCATAATGATCAGAGCCTGATTCAGGGGGAAGCACACAGTATTTATACTTACACCGTTATTTTTTAACAAATACTTTCCTGCTATAATAAACAGAAAATTCTCATTTAAAATTATTTTAAAAGAATTCTGTTGTCTAATAACGGTGAGTAAATTGGATTGTTTTACACCGTTCATTTTTTATAAAAAATATTTCCTCGTCAGAGCGTGGAATTTCTATGACATGAAGTAAAAAATAATTTTAAAAATATTCCGGTGAAAGCGGAGATAATGTGTGCTTCCCACTTAATCAGGCTCTGATAATGATACACCATTTCCTGCGATGATCTAACTTTTTTATCCGTTTGCACTCGAAGCCTTTTTCGCATGGGTATACCAGCAACTCGAAGCTATTTTCCAGATATTTGGTGATCCGCCTATGAACCTTCATAAATTTTCCGGTACTCTTGAAATAATTTTTCGTACTTGAAAATGCTTCTTAAAAGGGCGTGGCTTGGGAGCAGAGTTAGAATTGTGTTAGAGATCTATTAAAAAATATAGAGGTACAGCAGGGTTTGTAGTTTCTGTTTTTTATCTAGTCTAGCTAAATCTAATATAGCTTAATATAAGATCTTGCTGTTTTATGCAGGGATGCAACACGGGCGCAGAACTCATACCCCGATTAATGTAACAAAATTTTCTATTTCTTAAATTAACAATTTTAAAGGTAGAAAATTTTCTTAAACAAATACCGGTATGAATTCTGCGCCCGTCTTCCATCCCTGCCTTATGTTATGCTCTGCACCTTTTGCGAAGGCTGAGCCTCCTTTTTTGTAGTGGCCTCTTTTATGTCCCCCACTTTGTATTTTCCAAATGTGCGAGCCTGAAGTGAGATGGAAAATTAATCTTCTGCATTCGAATCTTCTTTTAAGAAGCGTAATGAGCTACCCGACAATAGTTTTAATAAAAAATGCAAAATATGAAAGATAAGACTTTTAAATATAAACATTTTATTTCTATATTTGATGTATATTTACATATTACAAGCATTATATATGAATATTGTGATTTATAATTTTCCATCGTGTGATATTTTGCAAAGCATTCTTGGCCATTTACCAATGACCAAGGCAAGCAACGCACAAAGGCACTTAATGAAAGTGTGTGTGGAGCCTCTTTTTTAACGAAGTATGCACCTTTTATAGCACTTTTTGTTGTAGAATATTATTGGTGGATATAAGATATACACTAACTTAAATGGTCATGGCGCCTCTCGAGTGCCGTTCGAGTTGAAGTAATGAATTGGAGGTCGCCTCAGAGACGACGTTCGAGTGCAAACGGTTAATCCTTCCAAAAAATAAGATTTCTCAAAATCTTCAAAATAGGCATTTGGCGCATTAATGAACTCAGAAATTGAAGGAAATCTCTTTACACTAAGCCATTTTTTTCAAATTTGGAAAAAATAAAAAAATCGCTAGGGGACAATTCAGGAGTGTAGAGTGGATGAAGGAGCAATTCGTATTGCAATTTAACCAATTTAGTAGCTGCAATTGCAGGCGAGTGCGCTGGCGCATTGTCGTGATATAAAAAGCACTTTTTTCGTGGACAAATGGTCCGCTTTGCTTTCAATTTTGCATTACAACGGTCTAATAAATCAGCATAATACTATCCGGTGATCGTTTTCCCTTTTCCAGATAGTCAATGAGGATTATGTTCTTTCAGTTCCAGAAAACTGTGGCCATAATCTTGCCAGCCAATCGAACTCATTTTGCCTTTTTCGCAGCACGTTCATTAGAAGAAGTCAACTGTTTAGACTGTTTTTTCATTTCTGGTGTGTTGTAATGTATCTATGTTTCCTCAACTGTAATATAATGCCGCAAAAATTCTCTTGAATTGCGCTCGAACTTGTCTAAACACTGCTTTTAACCTTTTACAGCGCACTACCTTTTAAAGTTGGAATTTCAACAAAAAAAGTTCTAGGCTATCTACTTAGGTCTAAAGGAGTACACAGCTGTAATTTTGGAAAGATAGTACTTACCGTTTTGAATCTGTGGGTGTTCCATCAGCGGGAACACTGCGCCGCTAGAGCTCTGAAAAGTGCGTCTAAGAGCATCGCAGTGAAGCGCGTAAATGATTAGAAGATTTTGCATATGAGCAGTAGATTTAGCATGTGTAGATTTAGCATGACCCATGGTGCATCACGGGGAGGACTGCTACTCTACACCACAGATTATTATACCGATAGGACACTCCCGTATATTCTTCGGTAACCAAAATTTGACTGCAACGACCCTATTGTCAACGGCTGTAAGTTTCTCGAGCTCTCCAGGTTACGTAATTGCTCGTTTTATTTTTATTGTATCTATGTTTGTATCGTAATATTAGTGCAACGTCAAACCCAACATTAAACCAATTACCCATTGTATTGATGTTTACGTTTGGCAATTTTGTTATTGTTTACGAACTTGATTGTCGAAAGCAATTTATTTTAGGAAGCAGGTACTAAATATTAAGCAAATAAATCTCAAAAATATACATAAACCAGAAATATTTTTTTCATTTTAAAGCATTTTGTGTTATTTAAACCAAGCAATGTTAAATATTTAAGATTTCATACCATACTGCTATTTCAGCATTACAGTTTGTTATATTAATTTGTACACATGAACACAAATGTGTTCGGCAAAATTTATTTTCAAACATAACGACAATTAGTTTTGTTTCTTAGAAAAATAGCTGTGAATGTTATGATTTTGTGAATTTAAATGTAGTACAAAAAGTGAAGGATAGAAAACTGCACATACGTTTTCGTTTGGCAACTTTATTATTAGTTACAAACTTGATTGTCAAAAGCAATTTATTTTAAGAAGCAAGTGCTAAATATTAAGAAAATAAACTTCGAAAATATACATAAAATAAAAACATTTTTTTATTTTAAAGCATTTTGTATTATTTAAACCAAGCAACATTAAGTGTTTAATGATTTCATACTGCTACTTCAATTTCATTAAAATTACTGTTTGTAATTTTAATTTGTACTTGAATATGAATATGTTTGACAAAGAATATTTCTAAACATTATAAAAATTAATTTTTATTTCTTAGAAGAATAGCTGTGAACGTTTTGAGGATAATTTTGTGAATTTAAAAACAATAGAATGTGAAGAAAATGAAAACTTCCCATACTAACTTGCTACTAACTACTCGCGAAATAGAAAAACAATTTTCGATCAAAGATGCTATTCATGTAGACTTAACACAAGTAGTTCCCCTCTGTTGACACTCGTGGTGCTACTGTATTTTCGGTTCGCGTTTTAGCTTCACTGTCCTATCTGTATGATAATCTGTGCTCTACACCCAATTCCCCCCCCCCTATCCCCCCCCCCAAAAAAAATCTTGGTTATATGATTTTTTATGAAATAATTTGATATTTACAGTTAGTATACAAATATACAAGTCCTATGTGCAAAAATATTTACAAATAGTCTATTTTTTAACTTCATGAAATTTTTGGAATGACGTCACACTCTTTTGGTAGAAGCACAAACCAACATTTTGCACATAAACCTAGTTTTGTGCGTTTTTTTTTTTTTTTTTTTTTTTCCTTAAAGCACACTATTGTGAGGAAAGTATTGTAATCATGTCAAAAATCCGAATTTGAGATTTTGATTTTTCTATACGTTTCGAGATCCCCTGAGTCCGTTTTCACTATTTTTCCGATGATGTATGTATGTGTGTATGTATCTGTGTATGTATGTGTGTATGTATGTGTGTATGTCTGTGAGTGAACACGCTAGCGTCTAAACGCTTTGTTCGAATAAGCTGAAAGTTGGTATGTATATTGTAAGTCACCATAGTACGAACCCTATTGATTTTGGTGAATCTAGCACTTATAGTTTTTTTTATAGGGACACAAAGAAAAATTCTTTATCAATATGGCCTGTGGGACCAAAATCTTAAAAGTGCGATAGCATCTAAACGCCTTATTCAATTGAACTAAAAAATTTATACACATTTTATTAGTCACAGATACTCAATCTGTATAGATTTTGGAGAATCTAACACTCATATTTTTTTTTTTTTTTACAGGGACACAAAGAAAAATTCATTATCATTATGGCCTATGGGACCAAAATCTTAAAAGTGCGATAGCATCTAAACGCCATATTCAATTGAGCAAAAAATTTATACACTTATTATTGGTCACAGTTGCACCAACTGTATAGATTTTGGTGAATCTAGCACATACAGTTTTTTTACAGGGACACAAAGAAAAATTCTATATCATCAGTGGGGGTTCTACTTTAAGGGCCAACCAGGCACGGCCCCACCTAATTTTTTTCTCGCTTAAAATAGTAATAATAATAATAATAATAATTCTTTTGTTTTTTATAACTGTTCAAAAACATATATACAAAATAACAACGGCTATCTAACTTTTTTTAAATCTTCTTTCGTTATCATTTATTTGTGAATATATTTTTTTCAGCTGTCACAAATCACTAATGACCTACTTCCCTTCCTTATCAAAGAGAACGGGCCGTTTACAGTCGGCCAGAAATTGACGAGTTTATTTGTACAGTTTATTCTACTAGAATAACGGGTTGACAGATTTGGAAACGAACTGCTTTATCAGTGTTAGCATGCTGAAATTTTGTCAGTGATGGGCCCACAATGAATGGGCCCTTTGGAACAAAACTATAGGGAAAAAAAAACTGTCTCTCTTAAAATATGTTAACAATAGAATTCGCGGATAAAATTTGGCGACTTCTGCATTACTTTTTTTTTCCTCATTGATTTTTCGGTGCATTTTTTAGAGTTATATATCTCGGTTTAAAATTTTAGTGTTTAAAAAAGAAATCTGGTAATAGTCAAAAATATTTTCTAGATTACCCTTTGAGATAAAAGCTCGTATAAGAATTTAAGACCTCTTTAGCTAAAGTATTTTGAATTTAAATGGGCGAAAAAAAAAAAATCAAAATGAAAAGAAAATAAGATTTTTTTTTTTTTTTTTTTTTTTCAGAATAGTGTACTAAAACTTTCATGCAAATAAATTGCAAAATTTTTAGATAAATAATTATTGGATTTACATGGATAAATGGATTAAATATCTAAATATCTGCATAAAATTGTGATTTATTACTATCATTAAATGATTTTTCTTTTAAATACGATTTAATAAAAATATCCGGAATGTTCCTTTTTTCTTTTCTCCCCCCCCCCCCCCCCTTTTTTTTTTTTTTTTTTAGATGATAGGCCGTCTTATTTCTTTATTTGTTAAAAATTAATTTAAATTATCTAAAATTAAGCTTTTAAAGTGAGAAACATGTTTCTTTTTTTCTTTTTTTTTTTTTTTTTTAATATGTATCAATATTACATTAATCATGACTTTCTAAATTCCAATATAACTTCTTACAGATTTGTTAAGGTTTATTTTATTTATTTTTTAAGATAAGAAACATGAATATAACGCTTGAAGTTCTATAATTAAAAGACTTAGGGATATAATTAACATAAGCTAAATAATATTACACGCTGAGACATTTGAATTTTAATTTAATGGTGTGTATTGTTAGGGTTAAAGCCAGTTGACTGAAAGAGGGTCCTAGACCTGAGTGGTGTACTCTCCGCAGAGAGTCTTTGTAAGTGTTATATAGCGCTTATTTATGTGAGTTTTGGAGAAGACCATGGAAAACTCCAAATGCATATGTCGACGAAAGCGACTTGTCATCGAACTTGGCAATTTCCATCTATCAGCTTCCAGATATTTAAATTTTGATATTCCGTTGGTCACAACATTGTAGAATTTTGCAATTGTAGTTATAAAACTTTAATTTTTGAGATAATTTTATGCAATTTTCTTCATAGTGTTGAATTTAAGATTCGCCATCATAAAAAAAAAAAAAAAAAAAAAAAAAAAAAAAACGAAATTTTGTTTTACATCCCACTTTAATAATGTTTGTTTTCATGTTTGAATAATGAATAGTATTAATGTTAAATTACGCATCATACGATGGCTCGGGCCCCACCTATGAAAATTTGCACGAGCCGCCCTATGGGACCAAATTTTTAAAGTGCGATAGCGTCTAAACGCCTTATTCAATTGAGCTGGAAATTTATATGAATATTATAAATCACTGTTGCACTAACTATAAGAATTTTGGTGAATCTAGCATTTATAGGTTTTTACAGGGACACAACGAAAATTATTTATCATTATGATCTATCGGCTCAAAGTTCAGTAGCGTTAAATAAAACATCGTGTAATGTATGGAAAAAAAAAATTCAAACACTCTATTATGGTTTTCTCTCTTTTGTTTGTTTAACAACTCCTCTTTCTTTACTTTATCTACAAAATTGTTAATTACTCAATGTTCGGAATGTCGAGTGGAGTCACTCCAGATTTTTTTTTTTTTTTTTTTTTTTTTTTTTTTTTTATAAACAACCAACCCTCCTTCGCAGCATTTGATAGCTTGACGTCATTCCCTCCAAACAGAGGAACACAGAGCACATAAACACAGCTGTCTTCTCTCATCATTGTTTTCGGTTGCATAATATGAAAAGCACTAGTATAGCAGTGCTCCAGGAGATGGAACACCTTATTTTATTCAACGATTCCTCGTATGTTTCCTGTATAAAAAATTAAAAATAATATAGAATAAATAATTTAGAGTACAGCCAACGATATAACATAGAAAACTTTTTTCAAGCAATCTTTTTTGTATCACAAAAAATATATACAAATTTTCCTGTAAATACGAGGATTTAAAATAACGCGTCCAAGCTAAATATTGCATTGTGTAGTGATGCCATCTATGGATGAAAAGGAAAGTTCAAAGTAAAAAATAAACCTACTTTTATGCATTTGCAATTGAATTTAACGGTTGGAGAAGCTAGCGAAGTTAGGTATTCCATGTAGTGGAACACTGAACGGCAAAGGGTTAAATGGTTACACGAGACCGCTTTTGATCCAATGTCAGCAATCGCGGCACCCATCTTGCTGATAAGTTTTTCATGTCCAAGTGTTCATGCAAGAAATTGAATACACGTTGTGCTCGTACGGCCACAACTAAATTCCGTAAACCACTTGTGAACCATACCATGTGATTTAGCAGAGTCCCCATAATACATTTTCAACTTTCTTCAATTTCGGTAATTATTTTCCCGCGCAAAAAAAAAAAAAAAAAAAAAAAAAATTAACACACGAAAGCCTATTTTTTTTTTTCATAATCAAAACAAACAAGCTAATCGTTTTCTTTTCAATCTAATATAACACAATGTGTTTAAAATCGTCTGGAAATTACACGAAATTTGCTGCAGATAATAATAAATTGAAAACATATTAACAAGAGTGCGATCAGAAATCCGCCTTTTTTCTTAAAGCCACGGACTTATTAAACTGCCCTCGTACATAACCTCAAAATACACAATTATAACAAAATCTCATCAATCTACCAATATTTTATCTATCACATAAGTAAGAAAAAATAATTGTCATTTCTCAGCAATTTTCCTGGTAATGATATAATTTCTTAACAAAAAAAAAAAAACTTTTCAGGTCACGCACCTCGGTTTTGTTGTTTGGAGTTTTCTGTGGTGTTTTCCTGCGAAACTTACGCTAGTTGCTCGGAATCTTAAGATGATAAAATATACATACAAAAATTTTCTCCCATGAACATAACCAATTTGAGTTTTTCTGGATGTCCTTCTACATGAAATGTTTGTTCGATTTCAATTGAAAGTGTCGCGTAATTTCTCCATATCACATAGAATTAGACTACCGAATTTAGATTTTCGTCTAATATATCTTTTTTAAATTATGCTAATGGTAAATTAACGCCCAGAGACCAGTAGCAAAAAAAATTGATTTTCTGATTAAATCAAGCTCAAAACGTGTGAATATTCAAAAATGTCAGTTTAGAAAATCTAATTTTAAAACTTATTTTCTCCGCCATACGCAATTTTAAGTGAAAATAGCTAAAAAAAAGGCGCTTTCCGGTTTTCTTCCCCACATTTCTTCGAGAATGAGAATTTATACAGGGGTGTTTATAAAGTCCCGGACCCATTTTGATGTTTAATATCTCATAAAATAATAAAGATAGATTAAAATTAATAACATAAATGATTAGATAGTCTCAAAAAGTTTAATGACCATTGTCAATGAACTTCCACGTGTTCCCCCTTCGTCGCACGGAGAATATCAAGTCGATTGTCAATTTCACGCCAGGTAGCGGCAAGCATGTCGGCATCCACAGAGGCTATTGCGGTTGTAATTCTGACTTTTAGGTCATCAATGTTCGACACTCTCCTCCTGTAAACATTGTCCTTTACGAATCCCCAAAGGAAAAAGTCCAGCGGCGTTATATCAGGTGATATGGGTGGCCAAGGAATTGGACCTCCTCGCCCAATCCATCTTCCTGGAAAATGGTCATTCAAAGAACTACGAACGATGGTACCCTAATGAGGTGGTGCACCATCTTGTTGCAAAAAGACATGTGGCTGAAGCTCTTCTAGTTGTGGAAATACGAAGTTTTCCAACATGTCTAAGTATACCGCTGATGAGACCGTTTTTTTTCTGTAAAAAAGAAAGGCCCAATGATTCGGTCGTGCATTAGTCCACACCACACATTAACCTTTGTGGAATCCCTTAGTGCCTCACGGTATTCATGGGGGTTTTCAGATCCTCATGTGCGCACATTATGGCGATTAACAAGAAAGATGCAATTAATAAGCAGACGATATTTAGACTGGAAAATGAAATTATCTGAAATTAGCCACACGTGCAGACGGTATTTACAAAAGTATAGATATTCAACTAGTGTCTAGTCGGCGACGAGCAACTCGCACACCTTTCTGCAGTTTACGCACATGCGTTATATGCCGGCTCTAAATTATTTTAATGTTTATTTTCCATTTTCATTCATGACCTTGTTTGGTAGTGCTGCCATCTGATGGCCAATATTTGAATCACTTTCCATTTCAAATCAATTAAAATTTTTAATTTTCAACCTGACTTTTTTAGATTTCATCAGGTATTCCAGGAATAATTTTCATTAATGCTATAAAGGAAAATATATTTTACAATTTTTTTTTTATCTCGTTAATTAATTTTTAAATAATAATAATAATAAATATTAATGATATTTGGCTTGTACAAACTTAAATTTTCCAAGTTCCATCAAACATAGGGAGCTGTTGGAGGCCTCATTTTATAGAGAATTTCGTGGGGTTCCTTTTAATACGCAGCTTACTTATGCTTGCTAATTTTTTGGGTTTTAAACTTATATATATATTAAGTTGGCATTTTTTAAAAGAAAGTTTTACAAAATGTCTGTCATATTCTACAAATCATAAAATTCGTAGAGTGGAATAAAATGGATTATGGTAAATATTTATTAGTGGTTACAATGAGCTTATTTCATTGTTATCCTTTTTTAATCTGTGTTATAACATTAAAAAAAAAAAGAAAATAAATAAATTAATTAATTAATAATACAAATCTTTTAATTTTTTCTTTTTGAAATAAAATTATCTTTGGATCATTTTGTGTGATATAAACTAATCACTCATTCTGACCATCTTACATTTCAACAAGAATTGCAGTATTTATTATTCTTACCCTTACCAATAAAAAATAATTAAAAAAAAAAAAAAAAACATTTATTTATTTATTTATTTATTTATATCTGAGGTTACAGTTAATTTTTAAGATCTTAAAAAATCTTTTATTTATTTATTTTATTTATTTATTTTATTAAATTAATTAATTAATTAATTAATTTTTTTTCTTTTGCTTGGTTACTTTAATCTTAAAATTTTCATATTCCATAAGGTCTAGAAAATTATTTGACCCACTCAGTTTAAAGGCAATTTTATTAGATTTAATTTAATATGCAGCTTGAAAAAAAAAAAAAAAAAAAGGGGGGGGGGGGTAAGGTTTTCTTCATGTAATACATTGTCTTTCCTTGGTCAAAAGTTTTTTATACTGTCTACAAATTTTATAAGGGCCACATCACAGAATTATTTTCAACTTTGAAAATCGATAGTCCAGTTAACACCCCCGATCATACTGATGTACCATTTCTAGAAAACATGCAGCTTTTAGAAAATTTGCCATATGAAAAATGTATTTATTTAGTTATATTAAAGTACACATTAATTAAATAATTTGTATAGGTGAGAAACAGCTTTATGAATCTTTGATCATGTAATGTAAAGGAAATGATATTATCAAGTTAATACCTGCAAGAATAGGAGATATTTTGGCAAGAAAGGGAGGGTCATTTCCTCATGTTATAATTTTATATAATATGATACTTCCTATGTTATTAATGGCATATAGTTTGTTTAGTCCTCCTTCCTGGAAAAGTTTAAAAAAGAGCGCCAATATTTTCTAATAAAGACAGAATATTAGAAGTAGATCTCTTCTCTCTCTTAAAAAAAAAAAAAAAAAGAAAGAAAGGCCGAATGGTTATTTACAAACAAAAATATTGACGATGAAAGAAGGAAAAAAAAAAAAAAAAAAAAAAATCTCCACGAAATTCTTTCCATCCCCTAACACCATCTTCAGTCTTGTGCCTCTCAATGTAACATTACATGATAAAAATTTCATTCAACTAAATTTTACAATAGAAATTGAATTTTATTTATTTCTTTCTTTCTTTATTTATTTCATTGCTTATAATTTTACATTTCATTTTGTAATTTCCAAGCCTAAGTTAGTCTTTTACATTTACTGTTATGTAGAACTAAGATTCTTTTGGATCAGTTAAGGGCCCACTTCACTCACCGCCGCCGGAAGCCGAAGCTAATGTTATTCAATGGGAAATTTTTCTTTACAAATAACTTATTAACTAATACATATTTTTAAAATCTGTTTTCACATTCAGAAAATTCCCAACTGTTAAATTGACTGACCTTTTTAAAAAAAATATTTTTTTAATTTTTTATATTTTATTTTGAAGCTGCAAAATACGAATTTTCAATATGTGAAATTTTTTCCTTTTGCAATTTCAAAATAAAATATTAAAAATAAAAAAAATACATTTTTAAAAAAGGTCCGTCAATTTAACAGTTGGGAATTTCCTGAATGTGAAAACAGAATTTAAAACTATGTATTAGTTAATAAGTTATTTGTAAAGAAAATTTCCCCATAGAGTAACATTGGCTCGGACTTCCGGCGACTGTAAGTGAAGAGGGCTGTTAAATCGCGAGCCAGTTAGAGATAGCTTGTAACTATACCAATTTGTACAAGGGTACACCTTTATTTAAATTAGCAATTAAATGTTTACATTTAGACTAGCTTCGAGACTTCAGGTTGTAAGCAATATTATAACTGATCATAAACAGTTTTAACCATTGCAAAAACACTTTTTTTCTTAATAATTAAATAAATCTAACAATTTTTAACACCATAAATAGATATTGCAGATATGAAAACAAAATATGTAATTACATTACATATTACGTTTGGTCATAGTATATTTGATATACTTGTAAGATTTTGTACCTGAATTATTATTATTATTGTGGGGAGGGGTAAATTAGAATAGAGAAAAACTATTTCTTATGCAATAAGTGAAAAAGTTTGCAATAATAATAAAAATAAGAATAACGGAAAGCTAATTTATTTTAGTCATGTTAATATAAGGCAAAAATTGCATAACTGAAAAAGTTGCTCTCATTTTTTAATTCTATTCAAAACTGAACTAAGTGGTCTTTAAAAACTAGATAAATGTTATAACATGGTAATTAAAATTAATAACAGCCCTTCTTCTTGTCTACATACAAAAGCAAGATATCCTGATTTTGAATTATCAAATAAAAAAGAAGCAGCATTAGAATATATCTATTCATTTTTTTTTTTTTTTTTTTTTAACAATATATTATCTTTCATTTTGAAATTTCATACAAAATATTTTCCACTGAAGGATTGTGAATTAATCTATTAAAATGTAATAGCATTAGAAAGTAGATGAAATCAAGAAGATGACATTAAAAATTTTAAGATCTATGTATTGAAAATTTTTTAAATAATTCTAATACTGAGATTATGTTTTCTTCCTATACGATTGTGCGATTAAATTTGTGTAGCAAAGTTAATCTCGATAAGCTATAAAACTTATGCTATTTAAAAATATTAAATGTGAATTCTTTTCGAAAAGCAATTTCCAAATAGATTGTAATATTTCATTACATAATCCTAAAGTATAATTTTATCTTAAATCTCATCCTATAAATTTTTTTTAGAGTAGGTACGACAGATCGTACTATTTCTTTCAGATAGTGGTTTTCGTCATTTATTGTAGTACATCTTGAATGAATGTGCAAACATTTTTGATTTTATTTAAAATAATAAAGTTTAAAATTTATTATTGTATCTGTCTGGATTATTAAATTTTGTCAAAAATTGGTATACTTATTAACAAGGACAAAATCTAGCTAACGCTGCATTTTTTAATTCAATTGGATAATAGATTTTTAAAAAAGTATCGATCCAAAGCCTCATTTTAACTTTAAAATTATTTAAAGGGGAAAAAAAGAAAAAGATTCCAAAAATACATAAATAAGTGAATATATTTGCTCCATTCATGGCAGAAAACATAAAAACAAAAATCAAGGTGAGGCAACAAAACAACAGGAAATAGTGAAAAAAACAGAAACAGAATTCAGCGTCGGCATGTGACGTATGTAGAATCCACAGGAAAGTGTGCGAGTTGCTCGTCAGCGGCTAGACGCTAGAAGATATTCAAACCTGAAAAGAAAATATGAGTTATTTCATCAGTAAATGCCATAAGTTTGCTCATACATTATTTTATGAATTATTGAACACCAAAATGGGTCCGGGACTTAATAAACACCCCGTATTTTCCCCTAACTTAGCGGCACGTGATCATCCTAAAATTTAAATAATAACTAAGCCGAAGCTTAGCTTTCAAGATTCCCGAATACAAGACACAAAATGCGTTGCAACAAATACAGAATTGAGAATTTATCTAATAAAAAAGACCACTTATAAATTCTGGGGTCAATAATTTTAAATAATTCGTAATTCTAAATATCTTGCCTGTCTTAAATGAAAGGGAATATTTTAGATAAATAAGTTAATATTATAGATATATGTACGACGATTTCTCATTGTGCAGAAAAACTCACAAGGGTAAGGGGGAGAGCACATGTGGAACATAAAACAGCATATAACACTGTCCTATCTCAAATCATATTCAAATTACTGCGAATAGAATGAAAAAGCTAAAAATCATAAAATCTCTCAGTTCTAAAGTTTTTTAACATGCTGTTCAAAAATAAAATACATATTTAGAAGAAGCAGTAAATATAATTGATTTAATGACGAGTTACAATCGATAAAACTGTAAAAAAAGGAAAGTAATATATCCTCAAAAACATTTAATCATCAATTCTGCAAAAACCCTTCTTGCAACTATAGGTAAAATTTCTGAAATCCGACCCTTTCCAATAGTTTTCGAATAATCTTATAATGAACCACACTTGTTCGTTAACGCATGAGAGATTTAGCTGTATTTATTATATACCTAGTTGTGGAAGTCTCCGCCCACTTTTCAGGCGATTTCAAAAATGAGAAATTTATACCTTTTCTGCTACCACCATTTTTATATAGAAATATTTAGAGTATTTTTTTATTATTTATTATTATTTTTATTATTTTACTAACGTGTTGTGATTAAATAGAATAAAGATTATTATATAAAAATAATGGCAGCAACAAGGTATTAAATGTCTCATCCCTCAATATGTAAAAAAAAAAAAAAAAAAAAAAAGAAGCTTCGAGCTCTATATACATAGCTGCCAATATTTTCATTTATTCGGGAGTGCTTTTAGCCCCGCTTTTGTTTCGTACCTCTGATTTTATAAAATTCATTTTTTTTTTTTTTCACTTTATCCAAGTCATGCTTTGGAAAAAAAATTTCTATAGATAAAGTGGTGCGATAAAGGAGGAGCTATAAGTACTCCAGAATAAATTAAAAAATTGGCAGCGATGTCTATATACATCATGAAAAAAAAAAAAAAAAAAAAAAAAGACCCCGCCCATCCCGTTTTGTTTCTTTCCTTACCTACTCAATATAGTAATTCACGTTTAATCATAATCATATTCATTAATTGACAGCTTATTCATTTTCTAAACAAAAATTGTATATTTATCTGTACCATAATACTATGATTATATTTGCCAACTTACAGGGATGGAACACGGGCCCACAGCTCATGTCACTATCAATGTAAGAAAATTTTCTATTTCTTAAGTGAACGATATTATAGTTAGAGAAATTTCTTAAACAAATTCCGCTATGAATTCTACACTCGTGTTCCATCATTGAAATTAGCACCTTTTGGCTACCAGGAATTATTATTATTATTATTATTATTTTTAATTTTACTTAATCAGTGAAAACCGTTACAGTTCGGCGATTAAATAAAATAAATATTCCTATTAAATCTTTCCGATAACCAAAAGGTGCTTAGTGGGCAACTTTGATTATGATATGTATTCATATAGTTTTAATTAAAAAAAATATTAATACAGAAATTATTTTAATGAAACACGAGAAAGGTTTATTTTTGAAAATACGTTGAGCACCTGTACAAAATCATAGCTGACAGTATAAGTACTTTTAGCCCCACCTTTATCTCGCCCCACTTTATTCATAACTTTTTTTCCCCTCTAAGATAAAATAAGACAAAATTACTTTAAAAAAATAAGTGGTACGAAATAAAGGCGTGGCTAAAAATAATCCGGAATAAATTAAAATATTGGCAGCTGTGCAAAATGTTTTAATTTTACAAATCAGTGGAAACAAAGAAGCGTGTGTATGCATAATACTTTAATCCTATATTATGAACGAGGTGAATTTGACAGCACTGCAAAGGCTATGCAGACCTTTTTACAATATTGGCATATATTGGGCTGGTAATTTCAACAATTTTGCGATGATTTAGAAAATTAAGATATTTATTCGTTTGAAGTTATAAATACTTTTTTCATATTACTATTATTATTACTATTATTATTATCAATTCTTTAGAAATGAATTTAAACTAAAAAGGTTACTTACAAATCTGGTATAAATACATATTATTTCAAATTGAATAATTTACTTAATTTTATTTTGAGGGGGGGGGGGGGGGGGGGAAGAAAAAAAAAATATTACTAAAAGATTTTGGAAAAAAAAAAAAAAAAAAAAAACTGCCAAATTAAATATTATTTGTATATATATATATATATACATGCGTGATTCCTCTGAATTATATCGATATATACTTTTTAATTACTTTTTAAAAAATTTAATTTACAAAAATTTTAAATTACTTTAGTATGAAAAATAGTCACATAAAACAGAGACTGAATTAGGTAGATAAATATAATTTATGCAGAGATCAAAATAAGATTAAGATATTAGATATATATTATAATATATTATATCATACATTATATTACACAATGTTTTATATAATATATTATATACATTACATATTCTAATATTACATTTGTCTAATTACGAGTGATTCTTAAGTTCGATTAGAAATTTTTTAACATACGATTTCAACGTTTGTGGAGTTGCTAAATTTATAATTTATTACAGAGTATTGTTAGCCACACTTTTTTTTCCTATATTACTTTTGGTTTTCACACTTCTTAAGTGTATTTTTTTTTTTTTTTTTTTTTTTTTTTTTTTTTGTCCAGGTTGTGAACAGTCCTTATTTTTCAGTACATGTACAGTCACCCAAAAAAAAAACGCCACCCCCCCCCCCCCACCTAATTTCGCCGTAAATTATCGTAGAAACATTTGACTGGTACCGATCGATTTGTAATAACGTCTAGTTTATAACGGTATTGTTAAATTTTGCCTAAGGGGTCGTCTACATATTAAAACTGGCATTAACTTCATTTTCTTCAATGGCAACCCCTATTTTTGACATCATATTCAGATTTCTGAGATCAAGGCGGTTCGAAAAACATACCTATTTATAT
The DNA here is from genome assembly GCA_963930645.1 of Salticus scenicus. Classification (NCBI taxonomy): domain Eukaryota; kingdom Metazoa; phylum Arthropoda; class Arachnida; order Araneae; family Salticidae; genus Salticus; species Salticus scenicus. The sequence continues at coordinate 170,217,669 of OZ005658.1, read as the reverse complement.
ACCTTAAATTAATTTTAAATAAAGTTACACGTGAAAATGTATTAGGGGTCCGTCTATATATTTAGAAAATATAAATCACGATCTAGCACCTAGTATACATCATTTATTAAGTTTCAAACCGGAAAAAAAATTCAGAAATGTTAATTATAAAATTAAAAAAATGACTAATTCACAGAACTTTCTGAGTTAGTTTATAAGTTAAAAGATTATTATTGGTTTCTATTGATTAAACATCAGATAGTTCACTTCATACGAAGAAAATTAAATAGCTTGAATAGATATTAAAATATCTATCAAAAGAAAAAAAAAGATGAATGGTTTTAAATTTGTTTGAAAATTCAAAATTATTTTAACTCATGCTGCCGTATAATTGTCTGAAACGGCGGCACTCAACCTGGTTCCCACGGCCGTTTCACAGTGACAATGGGAGTTTGTTCCGATACTGCAGTACTTTAATTTTCTTTAATTGACTTTTTTAAAATATTAAAACAGATTTTTTTATTTTTATAATTATTATTATTATTTTTTTTTTCATGACATTATTAAAAACTTTTACATAAATCTCCACAATATTCTTTTGCTTTTATATTTTATAATGTGTAACAAATTAATATGCAAAATAATAAATCCTACTACTTAATGGGATGTTCTAAAATTCTACACTTTAACACAGATACCGAAGTGGACGGTGGATGTAGAAACGCTGACTACCCTTAATCTAAATCTTCACTTGAAAAGGTCCAACTGTTACATAACTCTTTTTTTTTTAAGGAAAAAAGAAGAAGATAAGGAGGAGAAGGAAAGATCAAAACGAATATAAAGCATATTAAACGTTAATACCCTTTAAACACTGGAAAAAGGCGGGGTTTTGCATTGTGTGTCATTTGGGAGCTGTAGAGTGCAAGAAAATTACTTTATGTAATAAAACTTTTCATTTAAAGGGTATTTAAAGCAGCATTATATTTAATACATAGACTATTCAGAAAAAAAGTACCATTCATCTGGTTCATGAAAAATAAAGAACATTTTCTGGCATTGCTCTATGTATATACATTCTTGTCAACCTATTCCGGAAGATTACTGGTCCCGCCCCTTTCCGTACATTTTTTTCACATCAGTCTTTTTAGAGCCGTGTCAGCCATCGGTGGCTGACACTGATCTTTCCATTTAGGCTAAGTCAGCCGGCAGTGTAAAATATGATATAAAACTACAGAACTTACATAGTTTTAAGTAATTACTGACAATTTATTTAAAATTTACTTCATGTTTTTTTTTTTTTTTTTTAATAGGATTTTTATAGGATTATATCGTTAAGGCCTAATGGGGTTTATTGAAACTCGATAAACATAACACGCTTCTAAGCAGCACGTGTGGCCTGAATGGGATTTCCATAAGAATTCGCGTGGCGCTCAATGAGTTAATCGTAAATGTATTTGAAGTTAATTACTCTAAAAATTAAATTGTGTACACACAGGGGCGGGAACTAACAATGTTACGGGTTAGTTTGGCAAGTATGCATATATATTTTGCTTGATTTATAAAAATTTATAACACATTTTCTTTTTCTTTTTTTTTTTAATATTTTGTGTTTATATCTCTCATTAAAAATAAATACAATATTCATATATAAACATTTCCATACAGTAATGTATATAAACATATTGATTAAAGAAGATTTGTTGATATTATATAATTATTCTTCTATCTGTATAGTATATTAACACAAATATATTTTGTAAATTTCGCAGCATCGAAAAACAACAACATAGCGTCCATATCAAGGCTTAATGTAAATAGGACGTAAGCGTACTGTAGCTAGTGTTGAAATTTGAAAAAAAAAAAAAAAAGAATAACAGTGGGCTAAAAATATCCCGGAATATATTAAAATGTTGTTTATTCTGGTTTTAGTCAGGTGATATCACTTGTGCTAAATAGCTGGATCCGCCCTCTCTTAAGCTCAGGTTCAGCTCATCATAAAAATATTGTTTTTAATATCTGCCGCACCAAAATGTTCAAAACACAAATGCCAATTTTCATATATTTTGAAATCTTCCCATTTCAACTTTAAAAGCATTTAGATTAATTTATTTTATTTTGAATTTTTAAATTCAGACGTTTAAAGTCTTTTAAATGAAATTTCAGGATTCTGTAAGATCAATATCTATATATTTGAAAGTAATAAGACAATTCCTTTGTTTTAAATTTTTATTCCATAATAACTGTGACTTTTATTTCGTGATTAGGAAACTGAAAATAAATACTATTGAGCTATGTTCCAATAATAGATCTTATAAACTTAAAAAAAAAAAAAAAATAATAATAATAATAAAGCAATTTTTCACTATTTGATTCTGTATTAAAAAACTTTTAATAGAAATTTGATATTTTATTATGTTACATTATGGGATAAATTTTAAATAACACAAAGCTTACAAACGGCACAGTAACCAAATACAAATATGTCACAACAAAATTTAAACAGAAAATTTATGGTAAAAAATCTTTTTAAAATTATTAAATATTCATAATAATAATAATAAAACGATTGTCGAACTCATAATTGCTGTTTCATGCAATCAGTTTCGCTGTACCGTGTTTTCTAAAACATGATATTTAACTAGAGGTGTACGTACTCTTGAATATTGAAATGCGAAAAAAAGTATAACAGGGTTAAAATAGAATTTTAGCAGCGAAAAACTAGAAAAAGATATTTAATACTTATGAAGAAAGACTTAACATCTTGTACCGTAAGCCACGCCTTTTCACAAATTTTCTAAAACTTTATAATATAAAGCAAAATAATTTTGCATATTTGTAATTAAATAATTTAAGTTTTGTCTTCAATAATCGATGTAGTAAATACCATTGTGATTTATGCATACCAGCGTCACATATAGAGTCAAATAGGAATATGCAAATTTGTCTTTTTTTTTTAAATAGTGTTTCAGCGAATCAGAGGCGGGGCTTCTTTTCTTTTGAAATTCTTTCACAATCCCTCGCCTACATTGTGATAACTTTACAAAAATATGCCAATTTGTATAATAAACATCGAAATATTGCTTAGGAAACAATAAAAATAACATAAAGGTAAATTAAAATAGTTTTCCGTCAAATTATATACAAACATTTACTTATAGAGGGTACAGATTATAACAAGTGACGGCCCCCTAACAATAATAAAAAGTGAAATGTCACTGTAACTCAAAAAATAATGTTAGGAACGAGCTGTAAATTTGGAAACCCATGTTTTTGATGATGCCCGTTCTATTCGTGCAAAAATTAACATAGGTCATAATTCATAATTTTTTCAAATATGAATTTATTAATAATTTTCATAATTCAAAAAATGTTTTTTTAGCAAAAATTTGCATGGAATATGTTTGGGTCACTTCATTCTAACGAATAAAAAAAACAGAATTTAAATATCATAATTATTTCGGAAGATATGATTTAATGTTTGTCACATTCATTTAACATTAGCACCCCCAAACTTTGACAGCTTATAACTCTATGAAAAATTGAGCGAAATATATAAACTATACCATTTTCCGTGATGATTTGATCCAAAGAATTCAAATAAATTATAAAAAATGTTGGTTACAATTGAAAAAAATGAAGTTGATGTCAGTTTTAATATGTAGACGACCCCCTAAGTAAATTCTAACTATAACATTATAAACTAGACGTTATTACAAACTGATTGGTACCAGTCGCATGTTTCTACGATAATTTACGGCAAAGTTAGGTGGGGGGGTGGCGTTTTTTTTTTGGGTGACTGTACAGTGCTGCCAGATTGCAAGACTTTTTTACTCAACAGTCACCAATAATTTTGAGAAATGATATTTAATGTACAGTCAGCAAAAAAAAAAAAAAAAAAAAAAAAAAAAAAAAGCCCCCTCCCTCGCCTAATTTCGACATAAGTTGTCGTTAAAACATATTGTTGGTACCAATCGATTTGTAATAACGTCTAGTTTATAATGGTATAGTTAGATTTTGCTTAGGGAGTCGTCTTTAATAAACACTGGCATCAACTTCATATTTTTCAATTGTAACCCCCTTTTTTTTATAAATTATTTGAATTCTTTGGATCAAATCATCGCGAAAAATGGTATAGTTTATATATTTTACTCTATTTTTCAAAGAGTTATAAGCTGTCAAATATGAGGATGATAATGTTAAATGAATGTGACAAACATTAATTCATATCTTCCAAAATAATTATGATATTCAAATTCTGTTATATATATATATACATATATATACAGTAGAACCTCGATTATCCGAACCTTGATTAACCGAAACTCCTCTCCGTTAACCGAAGTCGGTTTCTTGTTCACTTTTTTTTTTTTTTTTTTTTTTTTTTTTTTTTTTTCACTTTCTACTATCATCCAAAATTTTCTCTTAACAAACATGCATTTTTAAAGTTTTTTTTTCTTTTTTTTTCCCCACATTCCTTTTGTATACAAGCCATCCTTTCCAAACTACGAGTGCAGATAAATATTTTGGAATTTCCTTTTTTAGAATTCCTTCTTGCACGCTCAATTCTCGATATGAGTGTACTTTTCCCCACTTTGAAACGTCCCTGTTCTAAACAAAAACACACCCCATTTCGAAAAGTGGAAGGTCATTCTGCCGAGTCCCAGAACAATCGAATGTTATTGCACCCTCTGATTGTAAGCAAGTGCAAAGAACCTAACCTCTTTTGTCATTTCAAGAACAGAGAAATTTCCATTGCAGCAGAATTTGAAAATTTTTGTCACTTTGTGTCACATATGATTCCTCTGAACTCATGCTTTTAAGAAAACTTCGGGATAGAGCTGCACGGCAAAGGATGGCCAATTCATACCAGATCAAGCTTCCATTTAAACCATTGTGAGTTTTTGTTTCAGAAATAAATTTATTTTCATTTATAATTTAAATTTATTTAACAGTTAAAATAGTCATAATAATAGTTCAATGACGATACTACATATTAAACTAGATGACAGGGGTCGTATTCTCCGCCCCCTTTTCAGGACACACTTAAGAATAAGAAATTTTCTCCTATTTTGCCACCAGTAATTTCATGCAGAAATTTTTATGGTACTTTTTATAGAAATGAATCTGGTTAGAGATCATCGTAAAAAAAATAGTGGTAGGAATAGAGGCGGAAATTTGTCATATTTCAGACTGTCCTGAAAAAAGGGCGGGGAGTACGACCCTTGAGATAATTATTGATGAATTTTCGATTATCCGAAGTTGGTTCGGTCCCAATTACTTCGGATAATCGAGGTTCTACTGTGTATATATATATATATATATGATAGAAGGAAGTGACCCAAACATATTCCATGCATATTTTTGATAATTTTTTTTTTTTTTTTAATTATGAAAATTATTAATAATATGATATTTAAAAAAATTATGAATTATGACCAATGTTAATTTTTACATAAATAGAACGGGCTTCATAAAAAATATGGGTTTCAAAATTTACAGCTCCTTTTTAACATTATTTTTTTAATTACAGTGATATTTCATTTTTTATTGTTGTTAGGGGGCGTCACTTAGAATAATTTGTATCCCCTGTGCTTAAATATCTATATATATATTGACGAAAATCTATTTTAATTTACCTTTATGTTATTCTAATTGTTTTCTGAGCAACATTTCGATAATATGATACAAATTGGATTAAGAAAAAATCTTTATGCAGGCGAGAGATTGTGAAAGAATTTCAAAAGAAATGAAGCCCGCCTCTATATTGCGAAAAAAAAAAAAAAAAAAACTAGTTTGCATATCGTATGTGACTCTATATGTGTCGCTGGTATGCATAAATGCCAATGGCATACATCGAAGGCTGAAAACAAAATTTAAATGATTTAATTGGAAGTATGTAAAATAATTTTGTTCTGTCATGTAAAGTTTTAGAAAAATTGTGTAAAGGCGTGGCTTCCGTTTCAAAAAGGAGTATACTCGATTTCTTTTTTTCCTTTTAACTTGAATATTCTAGGTTTCGAGCATCTCAAGTTAAATGATTTAGAAAATGCAGTAAGACGAGGATTATTATTTGAAAGAGCAATACGCTGTGAACAATACATTTTTTTCTTCTTTTTAAATTTATTAATTTTTATCAGATTTTTTAAAACAAATTTTCTGTTTTAATCTTCCCTTGACATTTTCGCATTCGTTTACTGTAACGTTTGTAAGCTAATGCTATTTAAATTTTATCGCATAACGTAACATAATAAAATATAAAATTTTTATTAAATGTTTTTTTTAATAGTGAATAATATAGTGGAAAATTGTTTATTTTACTTTATTTTATTTTATTTTTTAAGTTTTTAAAATCTATTATTGAAACAAACCGCAATATTATTTATTTTCGATTGTTCTAATCACGGCGTAAAATTGGCGTCACATTTATTATGGAAAAAGAATTAAACAAAAAGTAATATGTTTTATTACTTTTTAAGGTATAGATTTTACACATTTAAAATTAAGAATTCAAGTACAGTAGACGTCTGCAGAACGCGGAATATTCGTTCTTGGCAATAGGAAACCGTTTTTTCTATATCCATATTTATTTTACATACGAATATGCATAATAATTATACTCTTTCTAGTGAAAGTATTTGTATAGTTCATCTTTCACGAGATGACACTTCTCTCCTCCTCTTTTTAGAAGAGTTTACTTTAAAGAAGTGGCGCGCGATTTGAAAAGAATGAATGAGTAGGGAAAAGGGAAGGTTGCTATGAGAATAGCATCAAGCCAATAGTTTTTACTTCTCGCCAGCTGAAATCCCGTTTTGCCTGTTAAAAAGAACATGTGTTAACATTTAATAATTAATGACATAATAAATAACAATAACAAACCTTCACTTACGCTTGCATTTTCGTTACGCACTAATACAGTATTTAGATAAAGGTGTTGTTAGAAATGCATTTAAACAAGAAAGAAAAATCGTGCTGCTAATATAGATTATAAATTACTGCCGGTCAACTCACTTTAATTTCTATTTCAAAGAAAGAGACTTTAATAGTTTTACTTTTAAAGGTAAATTTCAAATTAGGCTGCATTTCTGCAATCCCGTTGTTCCGTATAGTGTCTAAGAAAATATATGCATCATGTACAGCGCATTAAATATTAAAGGTATAGGTAAAAAATAATAATAATTATAAATTACAGCTGAAAATGTTTCGAACAATTTTCAATTTCATAGCATAATGTATTTAAATTTATTGACTCCCCACTAGCAGCTGGGAAGTTCAGTATTCAGAGTTGGAGGTACTGAGATCGAATCCATTGTCAACAGATATTCTCTTATAACAGTTACAAAATTCGAGGTATTTCCGCTAAAGTAGTTGTTAAAATGTACTTAAAAGATTTTTTTTCATTAGGTATAATTTAATGCCCTGCAGTAATGTATCAAATTTATGATTACCCAAGCATATTTAGGAAAGATATCTTTAGGACTAATAGACAGACGAAACCAAGTCATTAACACTTCTTAATTTTGTTTGAAAAGATTAAAAAAAAAAAAAAATAAAAAAAACGAAAAGTAATAATAATAATAATAATAATACTTTTTTTTTTTTTTTTTTTAAGGAAAACATTTTTTAAAATATTGAATAAACGAATGGGGAAATTTATTAAAATAAATTGAGCTGTACACATAATTTACAGTATTATGTACAATAGCTCTCAGAGTATTTGCATTCACATCAATTATAAATAAATGAGATAATTTTTTATATTATTATCTTTATGATGACTTAAATTTCTATGTATTCGGTCTAAATATTAGAAAAAGAAAAAAAAAATCAAATTTCCTAGAAACCTAAAAGTTCTTTCCTAACAATTGGAGTGTAATTCTTTATTCGATTTTTAAAATAATCAATAATTTTTCTTCTTTTTTTAAATAATGATTTAAAAAAGAGAAAAATAAAAATAAAGAAATATTACTTTTATAATATAACATACTAGAAAGTCCAGAAGTTCTCTTAATTTGGAAATAAATAGATAAATAATAATAATAATAATAATAATAATAATAATAAATCGCCAATATGCCGCAAAACTTGTAAACGATAGCAGACACCCTTTTCACCCTCAACTGATTTCAAGGTAATAGAATCGTCGCTGCTTACGTCACGCATGATTGACAGGTGCCAACTCATGAAAGTCGAACTATATTCATACTATTTTGTTTATAAAAATATGAATATGAGGAATATTCTTAAGAAATAAGTAACATACAAATCGTGAAAGAAACGCCTACTGGGGGATTTACAGATTTTCAAATGACGTAAATCTAAGTAAGTTGTCGCAAAAATGTTAACTTTTTTTTTTTTTTTTCTCAGTTCGAGACGGATACACTGTCTGGAACAATTTCACTTGTGGTAGATGGTTGCACAATAATTTCCCACGTACAATAATAATATGTGCAATGATTGTGGACAATGAGAGATTCGGTCAGCAAACAAGAATTTAGAAATTTTATTCATCGAGCTTGAAAATTCATGAGCAAACAAGTCACCATCCAGCAAAAAAGTAATGTACTAATTTTAAGTTAAACGTATTAACTAGGAACTTAATATTATTTTCTGGTTTTGTTCTCTGTCTAATTTTGTTCTTTGTTCTGCGCCCTTAATCTTTTTTTCTAAATAAATTTTTGTAGTTCTTTTTAAATGTCTTTTATTTCTCTTATTTTTTTTAAATAATTGAACTGAAATATCCACTCCCACTGCAGAAATATTTGTTTACAAATACCTTACAACAATGTCATTTAAGTGAAATGATAATGTAATTGTAGTTATAATTAAGCGCAATCTCTCTTACCCATGTGCGCAATCACTCCTCCCATATAAGGATAGCTTTAAAATAGTTCTCTTGTTTATATTATTACTGTTATTATTATTATTATTATTATTATTTTTGTTATAATAGAGCAACAAAATAGCATTGGAAATACAGAGAAGAAGGATCAATTCAAAGTTATATAACAAAAGTTTAGCAAAAAAAAATAATATTTGGATTTTTATATCATTTTCAGAGCTGCCAACCTAATCCGGCAAATTGTTAACGCCTATTGAAAAACGCCCCTTTTTCTACACCACTAAATTTTTAGAGCAATTCTCTTCAAATATATCTATGATGAATTAAGTAGAAAAAAGCTCTAAAAATTAAGTGGTGTAGAAAAAAGGGCGATACTAACAAATTGCCGGATTAGGTTGGCAGCTCTGCATTTTGTTGAATTGTGCGTAAACTCTCCTAGTTTTACCATATTAGAAAAGAAAAATGCATTGTCATCGTGTTATGAGCTATTCTAAACGTTTCAAATGTCTAGCTAGTCGGGAATTTATATGATTGTTGAATCATATAAACGTTGCCAAAGACAGCGGGGACCCAAAACATCTGGTTCTAAGTGTTAAAAAGTGCATTGTCTTTGTGTTCTGAGCTAGTCTAAAAGTTTCAAATGTCTAGCTAGTTGTGAATTTCATTAAATATCTGTTGGATCATACAAACACTACCGATGGCAGTGGGGACCCGAAACAATTAGCTGAAAGTATTTAAAAAAATGCATTCTCATTGTGTCTGTCTGAGCTATACTAAAAGTTTCAGATTTTTAGCTAGTCGGGAAGTCAGTTAAAGAAATTTTCTGTTGAACCATAGAAACGTTACCGAAGGAAGCGGGAACCCAAAATAATTGGCTAAATGTATAAAAAAAAAAAAAAAAAAAAAAAAAAATGCATTGTCATAGTGTTCTGAGCTATACTAAAAGTTTCAAATATCTAGCTAGTCGAGAAGTTAGTTAAAAATTGATTGCAAGATTTGTACCGTCGAGACAAACAAACAAACAAGAATACGAGTTAATAAAAACATGGTAATAACTAACTAACTAAATAAAATAAAATAAAATAAATTAATGAAAGTTGTTATTAATTTCTCTTGAAACTTGCCAATTTTGATGAAAATTTTCAATTTAGAATAAAATCCGAGTTTTAAAATACTAAATTTGATTTTGCCGCAGTTGTTTCTTTTGAACTTATACTGATAACCTACATACATACAGATAACTTAAAAATTGGATTTTTGTACTGACGGCACTATAAAACATGATATTATATAAAAATAAACAGAATTAAAAATAGAACATCAAAAATACTTTATTTATAGCATAGATATGAAGAACTTATTTTGTTTCCCGAGCAGTATTCGTCAATATAATAGAATATCGAAAGTACTTCAGTCAATTACGTTCAACAGAAAGAACGTTTTGCTTAATTTTGTGTATATTGCTTATAAATTATCTGCACATCACATTTTCTAAAGATAGTTAAGGATCTAATTAAAATTATTTTATTTAAAATATTCTAATAGAAAGGCTAAATTCATTAATTAATTATCTAAAAACTAAACGTATTATAAATAATAATAATAATCAGATTAGCTTAGATTGCTTAATACAATTTTTTCTGCTTTCAATAGAAAAATTTATTTTAAAATACTTTTAATATTAAAATATTATAATTAAGTTAGTTGTAATCGCTGAATAAAATTATTTGAACTTTTAATTAATAAGCCGAGTGTCGACCCTCATGTTCTCAGTCGGCTTTAACACCTAAACTACCATCACGAAATTATTATTAATATAAAAAGTTATTTTAATCAATGATTATATATATAAAAAAAAATAATTATTAATATATCATAACTAAAAACGTATTTAATTATCAAAAAAAATTTTTTAATAATTAATTTAGATTACTCAATATCATTTTTTGGGCTTTTAATAGATATACTTTGTAATATAAAAAGATATCTTTTGTCATGATTATAGAACAAAGAAATAATTAAAATTATATTATTTAAATAATCTAAAATTAAAATTTAAAATTAAAATATACACAATTTTACTAATTGGTGTGGCACTCACATTATTTTAGACTAAAATTTGATAACAATGTATGTTTTCATTAACATTGACTGCCAAATTTATACTCCAATCATAACTTTTGAATTATAACTTACTAATATTTTACCAGAAATCGATTTATCAATATGTTGAAAATTTAGGTGGGGGTGTTATTATTATTATTATTATTTTATTTTATTTATTTATTTATTTTTTGCAGACTGTACCTTCGTATTGTAAGTTCCAATTTCTAGTTAAAAAATACTTACAACAATTAACTTTGATATCAAAGACATTCCACAAATTATGTGTAGTCTTATATATAATCTGTGAATTCTATATAAACATATATAGTACTTAAGATTGACTTATTAAATAAAACTGCGTTAAATAAATACACGAACAAACATTTCGGGCCATTATTCCTGATATATATTTTTTATCCACCCCCGAAAGTATTTTTGTTAAATTTATGTAAATAAGCAGAAAATAATTTTATTTAATAATTTAATTCCTAGTTCTTGCCTTAGTTCAAAAAATAACTCATCAACTGAATTGCGCTTCAAAAACCATCTTCTTCGACCTCCCCTTTCTGCTCTTCGGAAAAAAGGATTAGTCTCTTCCCACCTGTCAAGTTGATGCTTTGGGGAAAGGGGTGAATATATTTGTACGCTTGGAACACGAGATATTGGTGTATGTGAGCTTCAAACACGATTCCTCTAGTGTGAGCTTTAGATACGTGCGCTTGGAGCACGACACCATTCCATCCATGTTAGTGGAGTCAATCGGTTTTAACCACCAAACCATAATCTAATTTAATTTCAAGAACATAATCGTTTAATTTTGGGTGGGTCTGTTTGCTTTATGTAAATTGTATACACTGAAATACATCACAATAATAGAAACGTATAACGTCAGTTGAAATACACTTGTTATAGACCCTAATAAATGTGAATTATTTTGTGCAGAGCCTCGTAAATTAAAGGCATAAGTATTTCATACCCTATTATGTATGAAACATGCTTCTGTGCCTATATACATAGTCTTCTCGTCTAAATTTAAATTTAGTTTAGGACAGAATTATATTTTATTTCACCTTTTATTTTTATTATTATTTTATGCTGCACTTACCTTTAGATGTCTACAAGAAAATTAAATATAAAATCTTTCTTTTTTATTTTACTTTTTTTTTTAAGTATTAACGTTTTCGCGACCGCTGTCGTGAATTCACGTCATTTAAAATTTGTAATTCCGCCTGTGAGCGTTTCTTTAGGTTACATAGGATACATTATTGCTTAACAGTAGAACCAATATTCACATTTATACAAGCAATGCATTATAGACACAAATACTTTGATTAGAAAAAGTATAATTGTATTGTATATCTACTTATCTTATAAACATGAATAGAGAAAATATTTATTCAAAATAATGTAATATTCAAGAAAAACGACCACAGGCGGAGGTATCTGTCAAAAAGACAGAAACACGCGGTCACGAAAGTGTTAGCTTAAAATATTTTTTAAATTATTATTATTATTTTTTTTTTTTTTTCCAGGCTCCTCCTCCCCTGCACCTGGACCTTTCCTCATCTTTATTTTTAGTTCTTAGAAAAAGTTTTTCTTTAGTCCTCAGAAGGATTTTAGGCAAACGAAAAAGTCGTTTAGAACGACTGTTTCAGACTTGATATCAAGAACTAAAAGAAATATCAGAGTTAATCTCTTCAATCTCATTTTCGCTAGCACTATTATCGCTATCTTGTAAATTAATTACAATTTTTTGGATGATTTCATCTCCCACGCCTTCTTTGACAAAATCGTCTTCTTGCGGCTTTTCAGAGTGATTAACACATTTCCCCCAATCCTTTGGAGTTACTCTACGTAGACATTCCTCGAATAACTTCAATTTTAAATGAGGTGTTTCAATCGGCAACTTCACACTTTATCTGAGCCTATATCAACTCAATTGGATTGTATTGACAGTGATAGGGCGGAAGCCTAATTACTTCGTGTCCCATTTAATATATAAGGACATCTAACTCATTATGCTCTCCGACAACATTGAGTAACTCTGAAACAGTATTATTTAGGTTGGGGTTGATGTTTTTACTTTGGAACCACGCGATAATTTCTGATTTTCGAGATTTTGTTGAAGGGATCTTTTCAAAATGATTAGACTAATAACTTGCATTATCCATGACAATGACACTTATAATTTTATTACATAGTATAAATTATAATTGTAGTACATATACTAACGCAATATATTATTTTAATATAACCAATTTAAACATCTCACACTACAATTGTAAAGAGTCTTTATAAAGTCAAAAAAGTTTCACAACAAAATTCTCAGTTTATACATTAAAACATTTCAAATACTGATAAACCGCGGAAGAATGATCCCTGGGGTCATCTACGATGGGTGAAAAGGGCTGGTCAATATATAAAATAGGAATATCCGTAGTATCAATGATTCTACTGACAGCAGACGAAACAAGAGTAATAGAAAAATTTTCCCTCTCTCTTCCTTTGCTTTCTTCCCCAATGCGTGAGTAGAATCGTCCTGGCCCTTTGCCAACCGGGGATCAATCTAACGCTGCCGGAGAGTAGTTATATATTTCTTCTTAGCTTTGAACTCTTTATCGTTGAGTCTTCATCAGAGTCATAGATGACTATAATTATATATATAATGAGAGTTGAAAGCTAAGAAGAAATATATAACTAGTTGAAATGTTTTAATGCATAAACGTAGAATGTTTTTGTGAAACTTTCTAGACTTTATAAAGAATTTTTACAGTTGTAATGTGAGATATTTAAATTGGTTATATTAAAAGATACATTGTTTTAGGATAGGTACTACAATGACACTTACTTCTTCCAGTCTACTTACCAAACTTACAAACCATTCTCTACGCACTATTCATTTCTTGGTGATAATCTTTATTTGAGTATGACTGACAAATAAGTTCTGTTCCTTCGATAAAGCCATTTCTAGCTGAACCCGCATGGCAAATAATAATTCGTGATCCTTTCCCTGTAAGAACTTTAAGATCCCCTTGCTTCTTGGAATCTTGGCATATATAATTTCTTGAATAGTTTTGTTTCATCCATGTTCAGGGATGGAACACGGACACAGAATTCATACCGGTATTTGTTTAAAAAAATTCTCTAATTATTATATCGTAGATTTAAGAAATGAAATATTCTTACATTGATAGTGGTATGAGTTCCGCGCCCGTGTTTCCTCCCTGCATGTTTCATCCATATATATAGTAATTTATATAGATCTATCATCCCAAAGTTAACGAGCAAAGATTTTGATGCCAAAAAAGTTTTTTAGCATCAGCCATTAGAGAGTATAAAACTCGAAAATAGTAATTGAATAGAATAATAATGAATTTTGAAAATGCCAAAGTATTGCGCGGCTTTTAACCCTCCGTATTACTGTGTTCACATACACAGGTTGCAAATGGTCTTACTTTTTAATACCACTATTTTTGAATCAAAACATGTTTCATTAGTTTTCAGTATATATAAATATCAAACATTGAATTTTACAATTAATAGTGGAAATGTAATTTAATGAGCTAATAATCTTCAATAATTTATGTGTTAAAAATAATATTTTAGAAAGTGTGGTGTAAATAAAATTTAATGTAAAAAGTTTTTTTGCCCATCGAAATCAAGGGCACCGTACGCGGAAGGTTAAGTGTTCTAATAAACACATAGAGATGGGATAAGTTTTCATAAATAAATTATATTCAAGTAATTTATGAAAAATATAATTTTTATAATAGGTTGCTTCGTTATAATTATGAAATAATTAATCTCTTCATATTTAATGGAACACTTTTTTGAAATTTAAATTTTTTTTAAGATTTTATATTAGTAAGTAAATAGGGAATTCTCAAACTACTTTTAAATCTAGTTAGCAGCCGCGGAAGTTTTAATATATAACTAGTATGTTGTGGACGCTACAAGACTTTCTTCCATATATAATCCTATACAAATTTACGCAATACAAATAATTTATTGAATTATAATTTATTAAAATCATTTTTCATAATGAATGCAGACGATTTTTATCTCAAAGAAGTATAATAATAAATGCCGAAAGAAAGAAAGTCAGTATTGTTGAGACGTGAGTATAATAAAAAAAGAAAAGGAAAGAAAAGAATCCAAGAAAGAAAAATGCGTATCTATAGTTTTTCATACTCTTTTAGTACATAAATTTTATTTGCTAAATTACACTGTGTTACAAAAAAAAGTAAATTTTAGTTAAACTCCTCAATTTTGCCTGTTTCTTCACTTACACGTATCGCTGAATAAGTATTTCTAAGTATTTTGTCTCTAACAAGTACTATTTTTTACGTAAGGTTAAAAAACTGAAATATTGAACTAGCAATATATACATATTTTAATTTTATTAAAGTTATTAAACAAAAACCGGTAACAAACACTCTTATTATTATATTTTCTAATATGAAAATACTATACAAAACGTTGAAAACAAACATTGTGCACAAAATATGCAAAATTTGTAACTTACTTTTTTTCTGTTGCTTTCATTTGCTTTATCTGTAGTACACGCCCACTACAGACATTTTCATTTGTAATCCGGCCAACTTTGAAGCTACAGTTTTAAAGGACTAGATTTCTTTTACGTCTTTAGGGTTTTTCCGGTAGTAATTCTCCATTTTATTAAACTCCTGTCTAATCAATATTTTCTATATTAAATTTGGTTCAGAGATATTCAGGTTCTTATTTTTCACAGTATGCACACAAAAATTGAAACTACTACTCATATAACATTACACTGTGTTAGAAATAAAATTAAGTACACACTCCATATTTGTCTATTTATTCATCCATACTTATCGATGAATAGGAATATATACGCATATTGTCATAACACGTCCCAATCTTTTGGAACGTTTATTACAAGGTATCTATTATCTTGTTGTGGTGTGAAAACTCCGGCTTTTTGAAGACATAATCCCGCTCTTTAGTTTATTTAAATGCAGATTTGCTATTTCAATAATGGCTTATACCTCAAAAACGAGACGTGATAGAAACATAAGATATACATTGCCGATATACTTATAGTTGCCAACTTAGCGCCTTTTGTCCACCGGAAAAATTTAATAGAAATATTTATTTTATTTTATCAGCGAACTGTAACGGTTTTCACAGAAAAGATGAATAATTTGTGAATATATTTTTTCAGTTGTTACAAACCACTAATGACCTACTTCCCTTCCTTATCAAAGAGAATGGGCCGTTTACAGTCGGCCGGAAATTGGCGTGTTTATTTGTACAGTTTATTCTACTAGAATAGCAGGTTGACAGCGGGTTGGAAACGAACTGCTTTATTAGTGTTAGCATGCTGAAGTTTTGTCGTTGATGGGCCCACAATGAATGGGCCCTTTGGAACAAAACTATAGAAAAAAAATCTGTCTCTTTAAAAATATGTTAACAATAGAATTCGCGGATAAAATTTGGCGACTTCTGCATTACTTTTTTTTTTTTTTTTCCCTCATTGATTTTTCGGTGCATTTTTAAGAGTTATATATGAAGGTTTAAAATTTTAGTGTTTAAAAAAGAAATCTGGTAATAGTCAAAAATATTTTCTAGATTAGCCTTTGAGATAAAAGCTCGTATAAGAATTTAAGACCTCTTTGTATTTTGAATTTAAATGGGCGAAAAGAAATCAAAATGAAAAGAAAATAAGGTTTTTTTTTTCAGAATAGTGTACTAAAACTTTTATGCAAATAAATTGCAAAATTTTTAGATAATTAATTATTGGATTTGCATGGATAAATGGATTAAATATCTGCATAAAATTGTGATTTATTACTATCATTAAATGATTTTTCTTTTAAATACGATTTAATAAAAATATCCGGAATGTTCCTTTTTTTTTCTTTTTTTTTCTTTTTTTTAAAGATGATAGTCCGCCTTATTTCTTTATTTGTTAAAAATTAATTTAAACTATCTAAAATTAAGCTTTTAAAGTGAGAAACATGTTTTTTTTTTTTTTTTTAATATGTATCCACATTACATTAATCATGACTTTCTAAATTCCAATATAACTTCTTACAGATTTGCTAAGGTTTATTTTATTTATTTTTTAAGATAAGAAACATGAATATAACACTTGAAGTTCTATAATTAAAAGACTTAGGGATATAATTAGCATAAGCTAAATAATATTACACGCTGAGACATTTGAATTTAAATTTTTATGGTGTGTATTGTTAGGGTTAAAGCCAGTTGACTAAAAGAGGGTCCTAGACCTGAGTGGTGTACTCTCTGCAGAGAGTCTTTGTAAGTGTTATATAGCCCTTATTTATGTATGTTTTGGAGAAGACCATGTAAACTCCAAATGCATATGTCGACGAAAGCGACTTATCATCGAACTTGGCAATTTCCATCTACCAGCTTCCAGATATTTAAATTTTGATATTCCGTTGGTCAGAACATTGTAGAATTTTGCAATTGTAGTTGTAAAACTTTAATTTTTGAGATAATTTTATGCAATTTTCTTCATAGTGTTGAATTTAAGATTCGCCATCATAAAAAAAAAAAAAAAAAAAAAAAAAAAAACGAAATTTCGTTTTACATCCCACATTAAAAATGTTTGTTTTCATGTTTGAATAATGAATAGTATTAATGTTAAAGTACGCATCATACGATGGATCGAGCCCCACCAATGAAAATTTGCACGAGCCGCCCTATGGGACCAAATTTTAAAAGGCGATAGCGTCTAAACGCCTTATTCAATTGAGCTGGAAATTTATATGAATATTATAAATCACTGTTGCACTAACTATAAGCATTTTGGTGAATCTAGCATTTATAGTTTTTTACAGGGACACAACGAAAAATTCTTTATCATTATGATCTATGGGCTCAAAGTTCAGTAGCGTTAAATAAAACATCGTGTAATATATGGAAAAAAATATTCAAACACTCTATTATGGTTTTCTCTGTTTTGTTTGTTTAACAACTCCTCTTTCTTTACTTTATCTACAAAACTGTTAATTTCTCAATGTTCGGAAAGTCGAGTGGAGTCACTCCAGATTTTTTTTTTTTTTTTAATAAACAACCAACCCTCCCTCGCAGCATTTGATAGCTTGACGTCATTCCCTCCAAACAGAGGAAAACAGAGCACATAAACACACCTGTCTTCTCTCATCATTGTTTTCGGTTGCATAATATGAAAAGCACTAGTATAGCAGTGTTCCAGGAGATGGAACACCTTATTTTATTCAACGATTCCTCGTATGTTTCCTGTATAAAAAATTAAAAATAATTAAGAATAAATAATTTAGAGTACAGCCAATGATATAACATAGAAATCTTTTTTCAAGAAATCTTTTTTGTATCACAAAGAAATATACAAATTTTCTTGTAAATACGAGGATTTAAAATAACGCGTCCCAGTTAAATATCAGGGATTGTCTTGTGTAGTGATGCCATCTATGGATAAAAAGGAAAGTTCAAAGTAAAAAATAAACCTATTTTTATGCATTTGGAATTGAGTTTAACGGTTAGAAAAGCTAGCGAAGTTAGGTATTCCATGTAGTGGAACACTGAACGGCAAAGGGTTAAATGGTTACACAAGTCCGCTTTTGATCCAATTTCAGCAATCGCGGCACCCATCTTGGTGATAACTTTTTCATGTCCAAGTGTTCATGCAAGAAATTGAATACATGTTAATGTTTACCTTCTTAGCTATCTCACGCACTGTTACATGGTGGTCTTCTAATGCGATATCATGAATTTTGTTGATCATTTCTTCAGTCATGATCTCAGTTGGATGTCCAGAACGCTCTGCATCTGTTGTGCTCGTACGGCCACAACTAAATTCCGTAAACCACTTGTGAACCATACCGTGTGATGGAGCAAAGTCCCCATAATACATTTTCAACTTTCTTCAATTTCGGTAGTTATTTTCCTGCGCAAAAAAAAAAAAAAAAAAAAAAAAAAAAAGCACAAGAAAGCCGTTTTTTTTTTTTTTTTTTTTTTTTTTTTTTTTGCATAATCAAAACAAGCAAGCTAATCGTTTGCTTTTTAATCTAATATAACACAATGTGTTTAAAACCGTCTGGAAATTACACGGAATATGCTGCAGATAATAATAAATTGAAAATATAATAAAAAGAGTGCGATCAGAATGGCGCCTTTTTTATAAAGCCACGGACTTATCAAACTGCCCTCGTACATAACCTCAAAATACGCAATTATAACAAAATTTCATCAACCTACCAATATTTTATCTATCACATAAGTAAAAAAAAATAATTGTCATTTCTCAGCAATTTTCCTGGTAATGATATAATTTCTTAAAAAAAAAAAAAGAACTTTTCAGGTCACGAACCTCGGTTTTGTTATTCGGAGTTTTCTGTGGTTTCCGGCGAAACTTACGCTAGTACGGGCTCGGACTCTTAAGATGATAAAATATACCAACAGATATTTTCTCCCATAAACATAAACAATTTGAGTTTTTCTGGATGTCCTTCTACATGAAATGTTTGTTCGATTTCAATTGAAAGCGTCGCGTAATTTCTCCATATCACATAGAATTAGAATACCGAATTTGGGTTTTCGTCTAATATACCGTTTTTATATTATGCTAATAGTAAATTAACGTCCAGAGACCAGTGCCAAAAAAAATTGATTTTCTCATTAAGGCAAGCTCAAATCGTGTGAATATACAAAAATGTCAGTTTAGAAAATCTATTTAAAAACTTATTTTCTCCGCAATATGCAAATTTAAGTGAAAATAGCTAAAAAAAGGCGCTTTCCGGTGTCCTTCCTCACATTTCTGATTGAGAATTTATACTCCCGTATAGCATAGCAGCACGTGATGATACTAAAATTTACATAACAACTAAGCTGAAGCTTAGCTTTCAAGATTCTGGAAGATTAGTTTGAATACGACAACAAAAGCTGAATTGAGGATTTATCTAACAAAACAGTCAAGTTTTAAATTCTGGTGTGGGTAATTTTGAATAAATAGCAACTCTAAATATCTTGCTATTCTTAAATGAAAGGAAATATTTTAGATAAATAACTTAATATTATAGATATATTTACGACGATTTCTCATTGCGCAGAAAAACTCACAAGGATAAGAGAAGAGCACATATGGAGCTTAAAACAGTATATAACACTGTCCTATCTCAAACCGTATCGAAATTACTGCGAATAGAATTAAAAAGCTAAAAATCATAAAATCTCTCAGTTCTAAAGTTTTTAAACATGCTGTTCAAAAATAAAATACATATTTAGAAGAAGCAGTAAATATAATTGATTTAAGGACGAGTTACAATCGATAAAACCGTAAAAAAAGAAAAGTTATATATCCTCTAAAACATTTAATCATCAATTCTGCAAAAACCCTTCTTGCAAATATAGTTAAATTTCTGAAATCCCACACTTTCGAATAGTTTTCGAATAATCTTATAATGAACCACACTGGTTCATTAACGCATGAGAGATTTAGCTGTATTTATTATATACCTAGTTGTGATAGTCTCCGCCCATTTTTCAGACGATTTCAAAAACGAAAAATTTATACCTTTTCTGCTACCACCATTTTTATTCAGAAATATTTAGAGTATTATATATTTATTTATTATTATTATTATTGTTATTTTACAAACATGTTGTGATTAAATAGAATAAAGATTATTATATAAAAATAATGGCAGCAAAAAGGGATTAAATGTCTCACCTCTCAATATGTCAAAAAAATAAAAAAATAAATAAATAAAAGAAGAAGAAAAAGAAGAAGAAGAAGAAGCTTCGAGCTCTGTATAGATAACTGCCAATATTTTAATTTATTCGGGAGTGCTGTTAGCCCCTCCTTTATTTCGTACCTCTAACTTTATAAAATTAATTTTTTTCTTATTTTATGGAAGTTATGCTTTGGAAAAAAAATTTCTATAAATAAAGTGGTGCGAAATAAAGGCGGAGCTATAAGTATTCCGGAATAAATTAAAATATTGGCAGCTATGTCTATATGAGTAAAGTTCCATGACGTCATGAAAGGGTATTTGACAGGAGATAGGTGGCAACAGCCAAGGAAGAGAACGGAGTTGGAGGGAACGAGAAAATGGCATGTTTCTAGTCATTCGAGAAGATTTTTATTTATTTATGTTTTAAATGTTTAGCTATGTTTTGTGTGTTTTTTTTAGTAATGTCTTATTAAATGTTTTCGTCTTTAAGTACGATGTGTTTTTATTCCAAAGCTACGACTGAATTAATTTAATTTTAATGTGTCGGTGTCTCCAATCAAGCAGAGACCAGGATCCGAATTTTACTGGCGCAGCCTTTTTGTAGGATAGAAAAGGATACATAGAAAATGGGGAAGGTAAGAGCTTTCGTGTATATGCCCAAATATTTTAAGTGTACATTTAATTTTTTTTTTTTTTTTACAACATAAAATGATAATAGAACGCCAGTTCTAAGTTTTTGTTCTCAAATATATTCGAACAAAGTTCACGTCAGTGAATGTCAATTTTAATACAGTGTGAATGTATTAAGTGTATTATATTTTACGTTGGTAAATAACAGCATATGATGTCACGCCAGTGATTGTTTAATTTTAATACAGCGTATACGTATTAATTACATTTATTTACGGCAGTGAATAAAGGTTTAATATTTCACCTCAGTGAATATTAATTTTAATACAATGTGATTTTTTTTTTATTTACTTCAAAAAATATAGAGTTTGTTTATCTGTTAAATACCTACAATTGTAGATCTTGATTATTTTCCCCCTTAGTTTGATATATATACATATATCTATATATTTTATTTGCTTGCTCTCCGAAATAAGAGTTAAAAGTATTTTGTGTGATGAAATAAATAAGAGTAAATATCGTA
Source organism: Salticus scenicus (assembly GCA_963930645.1). Lineage (NCBI taxonomy): Eukaryota > Metazoa > Arthropoda > Arachnida > Araneae > Salticidae > Salticus > Salticus scenicus. The sequence goes on along the minus strand of OZ005658.1, from coordinate 170,195,870 downwards.
TTTTGTTCCTGAAATTGGAAAATCTATTTTTTTTTTAGAATATTTATATTTTAATGAATGTACCTAATATGAAATAAAAATGAGAGTTGATTTATTTTAGTTATTAAATGCTGAAATTACACAAATAGTGTTTTGTTTATTTCATTTAATAACGAGCCATAATAAATTAGTTTGTTTCGAACGAAATAGATAATGGTGACGAAAATCGTCTGCGTTATTATTATTTTTATTTTTTGTTCCATTTCATTATTTTATAGAAAGAGTAATTTTTTTTTCTTTTCTGTGTTTATGCTTATGACACATATGGTAATTATATAAAAAGTGTTAAAGATTACATTTTTTTTTAATTGTTTATTTTATTTACAAACGTTGAAGTAAGCTTATAATAGAAATGTTTGTTTATTCACTTCATATGAAATAAATGTGTTGGTTTCAATAAAAAATAAATTGGATAAATAAGAAAAGAATTTTATTTTATATTTCATTGCGTAAGGAAATGTAAATATGCACGACAGTGTGTTTTAAATTATTTCTAATGTGTGAAAATATCATTCATGTATTTTTAAAGTCACTTTGATTCATAAGCTAAGTAAAGAAATTTATATAGATATCAATTGCTTTAGGTATAAATTATGGGTTTTGCATATGGTATGTAATTTTTTTTCCATTAATATTTAACAAAGTGTTTTAATCAGCACCACCTTGAGGAATTTTGCTAAGTTTCTTGTTCAGAAAATTTTAGGTGTATAAGATGGCATATTTGGGTCGCGCAAAGAAAGAGGATTTGAAATTGTTGGCTGTGGAGTTGAATCTTCAGGTCACGAATGAAATTACTGTAAGCGATTTACGAAAATTAATTACCAAAGATAAAGAATATGACGAAGAATTTACAAAGAATCAGCTCGAGATTATTATCGAAGATACCCATACAACCAAAAGGATCCATTGGATGTCCTACAAATATCATACAGATCCTACAACTGACATATCCGGTAAGTGTCATAAAACAGCAACCAGAGAATGCCTTATGCATGATACTCGTAGGATCGTGGGGGTTTCAAGTGCATAGATAATACAGAGGACATCCACAGGCTGAATTATTACAGCGCATGCGCAGAAATCTAAATGCTATTCTAATAAATCGTTCTTTAGCAAACGAACTCAATCGAGTTTTATGTTGTTGTTGTTTAGTTCAGAGCAAAGGTGATTACAGATATGTTTTAATATGTTGCTATTATTATTATTTTTTTTTTTCTGGGTTATATTGAATATTATAAGTAAGTAAACATCTTTATTGTTTGATATGAAATTAATTATTCTGAAGTTTACAACTTGCTTTATTGTACTTCATGTGTTCTGTTCTTGTTAGATGTTAGACCGTGTGCACAAAAATAAGTTATTACTAAAGGTTTTTACAATCATTTTCGTGATTTATCGTGAGAACCGTAAACGTAGTGCTGTTTTAGTGTACAAAATAAATATTTTTAAACAAAATTACCTGAAGTTCTGAAATTTTTAAATTCATTGAAAAAATTTCAATCGAAATTTAACATTTGCTTTACACAAAATTTAGCAAAAATTTTACGTTTGTTACTTATTAGTAGTTTACATCAACATTTAATTTAAAGGAAAATTTTCAGGAAAAAAAAAAAAAAAAAAAAAAAGCAGTATTTTGGTTTTACATACCGATGTTATGTTTGAAGATATTTCTTTAAAATTTCGGTTTCTACCACAGAGGATAAAAATTGTGATGTCATGTCTCCAGACCACCCTTGGTGAGTTCCAGACTGTTAGGGCAATGGAAAATTTATTTCACTCTACTGTAAAATTTTGAAATATTTTCTGTGTTGGTTAATTTTAATTTCAGTTATTCAAAGTTAGTATACTAGACCTTATTAGTAAATCACTTTTAATAATAATATGCTTCTAAATATTTAAAATAAATTATATTTTTAACATGCTGCAAAATGTGCACTTAATGAAACTTTTGAGCTGATGTTGGCTTTTGTGCTCAACTTGTATCTAGATTTTACACCCTTGCTTTAGCTACCTACTAAAATGTAATTTTTCTTTCACAAGTATATTTAATAGATTAATTTTTCTTTTACAAGTATTTTATCATTAGCTCATTAATAATTTTGCATTATTACATGTGTCTACATCTGTATCTTGGAATTTGTTGACTTTGTATGCATTCAAATAAATTAAATGAGTTACATGAAAATAATTTCAAAGCATAATGCTCAAAATTTCTCACTGGGAATTTATAATAATCCTGTTGGATGCAGAGATAAAGCAAAATCACCAATTTAAATTATAAATGTATGAAATGATATTGTCAGTCTCATATTGTTTATATACCTATGTTATGTTTATGGTTTGTTTAAAATATTACAAACACATTATTAAAAATATTTAATAGCTAGTTTAGCAAATTCCAGGAAAGTTAATATATATATAAACTTTCCTCCCGTTAAGTGCAGTTTTTAATATAGTTAGATTATTTCCATGCATTGTCTGATTCTTTGACCAATTTTGCCTTTTTTCTACTACAGTGTTTAGAACAACAAATTACAAAATTTAACTGAGTCACAAAAGTTTTAATTTTTTAATTATTACTCATTATATTCTTAATTTTTGTAGCTGTTGGTATCAGATTTTTCTGAATGTAAACTTAGTAGTAAAATGAGCCTGAAGAATACAAAGTTTTTAGTTTTTTACTTTCCAGACATGCATTTGTAAAGAAAGTGCTGTATTCATGTCAAAAATCAAGCTTTAAGATTTTGGTGTTTCTGTATGTTTTGAGGTTACTTTAGTTCATTTCTGCTACTTTTAAAACAATTATGCATGTGAGTGAATGTGATAGCGCCTAAATGCTTTGTTCAAATGAGCTGAAAGTTGGTATGTATGTTATAAATGACCATAGTCATTAGTCATATAAGTGACCAAATTTATACACGTTATAGGTCACAGCTTCACAAGCTGTGTAAATTTTGGTAAATCTATCCCTTATTATTTTTTTTTTTTTACAAAGACAAAAAAATATTCATTATCCCTTATGGCCTACAGGGGCCCAAGTTTTTAAAATGCAATAACGTCTAAAAGCCTTATTTGATTGAGCTGCAAATTAATACACATATTATTGGTTACTATTGCACAAATTGTGTGGATTTCAGTGAATCTAGATTTTATAGATTTTTACAGGGACACACCAAAAAGTTCTTTATTATTATGATCTATGGACTCAAATTATTAGAAGTGCAATAGCGTAAAATTAAACAATGGAGAAAAATACTCATCTATCCTATTGTAATCCCTATTATACAAGGTTGTTGATTTTTTTTAAAAAAAATCAATTCTTTTTATTTAAATCAAGATTTATTTGAATTTACTGATTTTTTTAAACTATTCAACCAAGCTCCTCGCATATTATTTAAATCCAATTACTAAACAATTTTACTTTTCTCCAGTTTGTGGTAAAAGTATTTATTTTAATCACTCATTATTTATGGGGAGTTTTTTTTCTTTTATCTTAGGTTCTGATTGTATCAGTGACTAAATGATTGTTGTTTGGTACTTGTGTGTTTTGATTGCTCCACATTACCAGATGACAGTCATTTAGTTTTTCTTCTGCGGCAACATATGAACTGAACTGACAATAAATATAGTGCCTAGGAAGCACCTTTTTTTTAGACTTAACCCCAGCCATACAAGAACAGTTCCAAGAACAATTGTTATGGTAAGCTCGTTCACCATATTCAGTTATGAAGGAGGTATTGAAATTTTCTAAAAAATAATTTTTATTTTCCTATTATTGGCATGTTTTTTTTTTTTTTTTTTTTTTTTTTTTTTTCATAATATGTCTTATATTCTGACCCTCAATCTACACCTCTGATTCTTCTTTCTATCTCTCAGTTTCTTATATTCTAGCATTCTTTTGTGCAAGTTGTATTTGTGAAAATACTTGTGAATGCTCTGCCATTCTTCCTATATCTGTAATTTTTCTTTAAAGTAATTTCCTTTGGGTGTATTGTTATTTATTTGTTATAATTTTATTTTTCTGTTACACTAATTCTGCTGTTATACACTTCTCCTTTTGCATGCAAAGAAAATGTAAAAGTTTTACTTAGAGGATTATACAGTGGGTGTTCAATTTTTTTTTGCACTTTTTGGATTTTCTAAAAAAAATATTGAACAAAATAGTGCATGACTTCAGACATGCAAAGAACATTAAAAATTCACATTTTCCACTATCGATTTAATTCAGAGTGCAATTAGGGGACCAACCACAAGTTGAAGAAGAGTGCACATACTTTAGATCACCCTGTATCATAAAAAGCTACAAATAACTTGTAACTTTAACACATTGTTGTGCATACAATGTACAATATTTGTTTGTTTTGATGGGGAAATTGTGCTATTATTTAAGCAGATATAATTTCTTTTCAAAAGTTAATTTTTTTAAAACCTTTTTCTGCTTATAACTAGAACGGATTTCCATCAAAATTTACAGAAAATTTGATAAAACATTAGAGAAACATTATTTTGAAACAGTTTTCACACGTGTAATATTCACTGAGGTATGAGCATTTATATTTTAAATTAGTAAATATTGATTTACTGGGCATGTGTGTGAGATAGAAAAAATTTTATTGCATTGGTTGAAATCTAGATATATTGAGCAACTTTTAAGATTTGTGAGTTCATAAATGGATTTTTCTTGTATGTATGTGTGTATATATATATTTTTCATTGAGAAATAAATATTTGCTTACATTACTTTTGCTTTATGGTAAAGATTTATTGTTTTATTTATGATTATTAAATGTCATATTCTTATAAATGTGCCAGATTGATACCATTTCAAGATTCTAGAAATGAATCTATCTATAATCAAAAGGTAAAAGTATTGCTTTATAAAGGGAAAAAAAAAACAAAAAAAAAAAACGTTGTTCTCAAGTATTTATAAATATAAATATGTATGCATATAATAAAACTGGAACACGTGTAAATTAATATATTATGTAAGTTTGCATAATTTCTGAGTAATAAATGTGTGTATGTAATTGTAATATATATTTTTAATTTCAGTATCTTTGTCTAGATTTAATAGTATTGAAATATGTTTGATATAATGAAAAATGAGTTATGTACTATATAAATATTAAAATTGTGTAATATATAGCAGTGACATATTAAGAAAGATAACTTGTATCTTACGGAAATATAAATAGTCAGGGCTGCTAGCCATTTAAACATGGTTTGCAAGAATCATTGGTTATATATTGTGGGGGACATTAAACTTACATAAGTACAATTAATTATTTGATTTTTTATTTATTTATTTATTTTTTTTAAACTGCTGTTCAATGGAATAGGCAATTATTGCACTAAAATTTGATGAAACTTATTTTTTTGACTTAGCTGGTATTTTGCTTAAAAGTAATTTTTTTTTTTTTCTGGTGTTTCATTGTAGAAATGTAATGTATTTTATTTTTGCAGTTGACTAGCAAAATGAGTAATTTTCAATACTCAAATTTTTTGAAAACTTCTAAAATTTGTGAAGTGTATTTAAATTTGTTGAATTTTGTAAAAGTTCTTTAATTTCAAGAATCAAGATTGTTCAATTTTCTGAATAACCTGTTTTCATCCCCCCCCCCCCAGTAATAATAATTGGTCTCAGAAGAGTGCACACATTTCACTCAGTGTTAAAAATCGGAGAGTAAATAAATAAATGAAAGCAAGATTCTCCCACCCTAATTGGAACCCTTCTGTATGCCTTGTTTTATTAAAAAACATTTGTTTACATTTTGAAAATAATTTTCTATGTTGACAGTTTTATCTTTTTTAATATTAAATATATTAAATATATTTAAAACACTTTAAACACACGTAAATATAAATATATTTAAAAGATGTTAAAATTTTTTTATCCAAAGCTTTTCGCTTTAATATTAAAGCATCATCAGGGATTTATGATTCGTTTCCATTGCGCAGTTTTAAATATTTATTTAAAAAATAAATAAAAATAAACATGATTTTTAAGTTTTTTTTTTTTTTTTTTTTTTTTTTTTTGTTAATAAATTTAAATTGAATTTTGTAATGCAGTTGTAGATAGTTTTTGAGTCTTAGAAGAAAGAATGAAATTAATCTTGATGCCTCTGGGGAAAGTGGGGAAAGTTCTCACAGTGAACTATTTTAAAGGGAAATGAATTTTGATTTTTCATTATGAGCATCTGTTTGTTTAAATTCCACCAAAATGCATTTGTAAAATGTTTCTTGTGGTAAGCAATATTAATATTTCTTTCTGAATTTTAACTGGTTGGTAGCAATGTTCAAAAACTTACGCAAAAGTACATAAATTTTTAGAAAGTATGAAAAAAGTGGATTCTTGTGAAAACCTAAACATTTCTGCTGTTACTATCTTACTATCTTCCTTATATATAAAATGTTTAGGCTATTTAATATATTTAAATGTTGTAGAAAAAAGTTTTTTGATTGACATTACACACTATGTGCTAGTTTCTTTTGTTAATTTACTTAAGTAAACTATAGTTTCCCCCCTCCCCCTTCCTTTCACTTTCCTATCCATATCCGAATCAAAGGATTCCAGACAAATTGAATTAACGAGAAAATTTCCCCTAACAACAATTAAAGAAACTTAAAAAAAAACTTTTGTGAATTAATCATATTTAATATATCTTTCATTGTTTAGTTAATGCATAGTTTTCAATTTGTTGCAATTGTTTAACAGGTGCATATTTTTCTTATTTAGATGAGAAAATTAAGAAGATTAGATGGAACTATGTTCCAAAACCATACGTGACATATTATGAGATATCTATTTACCGAAGATGTAGCTGTGTGCTATAGCTGGATTGGGGCCAATGAAAAACTAAAGTTTTCTAATCGAAAGATCTGTTGTATTATAGTAGGTTAGTGAAATGTTTAAAATTCTCAATTGTGCTTTATCTCAGGGTTAGCAAGGTTTCGGACACTATGGTGGTATAAACCATGGTTTTTACCATACTGTCCAAAACCCTACTGTTTTAAACTATCTAAAACTATACTTTTGAATAGAATTATATTTTATCAAAATTACTCAAATAGTATTTGAAAAATTTATAAAGTATTATAATAATAATAATTATTATTATTACGATTTGTGATATGTTTCAAGGAAGTATTGATGCCATTCAAAATTCAGGGGCTGAAATAATGTAGACAGTAGAAAAAAAATTTTTTTTAATCATTAGAATGCATTAAGTTAGTCCTTCTTGGGTAAATTAAAGTAAAATTAGGAACATTGGTAAAGTTAATGTGTGAATTGTTCTTTATAAGATACTGTTTAAGATTACTAAATTAAAACTATTGGATAGTTCCTATTTTGGCAGTAATTATTGAGATATGCCAAAATAATTAAGTTTTTCATTGATATTTATTCGTTATCTATTTTAACCCAGCAAATTTTTGTTAAAATACTATTGTTTACATTTTTTATATATACTATTATTATTGTTAAATTTTATTGGCTAAAATATTTTTAATAAAAGTTGATTTGTTCAGTCTTTTACTGCATAAAATATATATAACATTCAAACAAATGACTGCTTCTAACTTTAGATTCTGTGTTCAATACTAATAGTTTAATTTAGCTCTATGTTAACAATTACAGTCAAACAGGCAGCGAAGCAACATTAAAAACAAAGTTCCAATATGAAATATTATGAGTAAAAAGTATCAATAAACCAAACCACATCGCCGTCGTGCAGCGAATCACCAGTGACTGCTTTATACTAAAGCTTAGTGCAATTATGAAATTCGCAAAAGGGTCACAAAACCATTCTTAAAAAATTTAATAATAATAAAAACATTTATCTCCACTACAATAAACACACATTAACAGCTTCAAAAACAAAGTTCTGATATGCAAAAATGAAGTTCCATTACAAAAAGGTTGCTAAGAAAAAGGGTTGATACAATATTACTGCATAAGAAATCACCAATGGATGACTATACAAAGCTAGCCGTGATCTTTTATGCTGCGTTCTAAGTTCATTGAAAAAAATGAAACAGATGAACGAACATGAGTACAAGAGCATGGCATTATGATTTTGAAAGACTAGCAGAATCACTGTTACACGTACAAAAGTGCTGAACATTTCATGTTTCAGACATATTACTGAATATTCAATTTTGTTAAATCTGATTTTTTTTTTTTTTTTTTGTCAAATATTAAATTACAGTTAACTGAATCTATAAAAATTCAATTTTTAAAATTTTAAATTATTTGAGAAATTTCTTCCGTAATTGTTATTTTTAATTATCATTAAATTGAGAAAAATTATCCAGAATAATTCAGAAATAATAATTTATATTTAAATGAAAGCAATTGTTTTATATGTCTTCTAAAGTAACATTAAAGAAAATTAGTTATTGAATACTTTAATCATAGCAGTTGATGAAAAGAGCAATCTAACAAAATAAGGCTTATTTTAAAGTCTCATCCCAAAAATCTAGATCAGTTTTTAGCTATGTTAAACATTAATATATTATATATATATATATATATATCCTTTTTTTTTTTTTTTTTTTTTTTTTTTTTTTGTTGTTTGTTTATTTTTTAATACTTAAGTTTTAAGCTTTACAAACTGTTTGTTTCAGATGCAGCTGAAAAGGAATATAACAGTGCGAAAAGGGCATAGATTGAAGATATTATGGTTGCGACATGCTAAAGAGAGAAAATTTTATGTCAGAAAATCAAAAATGTGTTAATATTAAATAAAATAAAAGTGCATTAAATTTTTTTATGTGTTTTGGAGTTGGTATTATTAAAATACTCCGTACTTGTAAATTTCACAAATTAAGATTTTCAATATCAAAAGGTAAATAAAACAAGTAATTAACAAATAAGATAGTAATAATTCAGCAGTGAGGTTAACTTAAACTGATACTTAAAAAAAAGTTGCTGGCATCAGATTTTTTTCCCCCTGCGACTAATCTTCTAGCAGAAGAGTGTCCTTCACATCATGAGAGGTATGAGTGTTTGCCGAATTCTCCAGGATGTGAATAAAAAAGCAGGTAAACGGTCGCCACCGGCCACGTGGCGACTAAATAAAAAAAGATGGAGATTAAAAATTATGCATCGATCGGCACTAAAGTCGCCACTTTTTATGATCATTAAAATAATCTAAAAATCGAGCGACAATAGGCAATCGAAGCCTTGTGATTTCCAATCTTTTTCCATCCATGGCATAAATGTCAATGTTCATTTTAAACTTGCTTTATTATATTCTACAACCTATAAAGAAATAGAATTGTTTAATATTTCTCACTCATATAATTTTTTGGACCCCCCTCCCTTTCCCTCCCCCTAACAATCTGTGATCACACAGCTTATAGAAAGCTTTATAATTTCTAATCATTCTCCATTTGCTGCAAAAATATAAATATATATTTTAAACTTACTTTATTAGATTCTAGAATCTGTAAAGAAGTTGTTTAATATCTCTTACTCATAATTCTTGTAACCCCCCCCCCCTCCCCCTCCAACGATTGGCAATCACATGCTCCACTGAAATCTTGTGATTCTTTCTCTATCCATAACATAAATGTAAATATTCATTTTAAACTTTCTTGATTAGATTCTAGAACCTATAAAGAAGAATATAGATGTACCCCCCCCCCCCCACACACACACATGTGAGCTCCATTTCCACAAGCAGTTAATGATCAAATGTCCTGCAAAGCACAATCTTTTTCCATTAATATCTCCATAGTATTTAGTGTATATTTAACCCATTTAAGATAGTTGACAAATGTGTGTATCAAAGTTTGATTTGACTTAAATTTGTATTTTTCAAAAATTTTTGTATTTGCTTTCTTTTGTGTAGAAATCTTCCTTTTCCCTTCCCATTTAAAGTAGAAATCTCCCTATTTTTAAAGCTACAAATTTGGCAGCTAAGTAAATTATTTTTAATGAAGCAGCTAAGTTTCCATATCTATACTTTTTAAGAGGAAGTATTTTAACTCTATTGAAATAAAATCATTTAAAAAAGTGTGTCTTTAGAAATAAGAAAAAATAATAAAACTGCTAACTGTATTTACACATGACCATGTAAAAGGTTGTGATGATGATGAATCAGCTGATTCATTTACTAGAAAATATCAATGTGAACTGTGAATGATAACAGCTTATTTCACTTAAATAAATTGAAAAAAAAAAAAAGTACTACTGAATTATCTGAAGGATAATAACTTTTACTGTTATTATTACAGCCCTAAGCAGATTTTAATTTAGGATGTGCAATTTAGGATTTTTAAAAAGAGCGTAATTACAAATTACAATTTCAGTGTCCCTGTGTTAATTTTTATTATTATATGTATTTCTTATTTTCATATTTTTCTTGTGGTAATTATACCGCAAAATGGTGACAATGCTTTTTGCAGTCTGAAAGAAATAGTCTTATGTGAAAAGTGGCCACTAACTTAAAAAAGTGGCTACTAATGAAACTGACAGTACCGGCCACTGGCCACTAATGAATTTTCCCAGTTTTGCCCTTTAGGTACTAACAATAATACAGAATATTAACCTTTGACACGCCGAATTCAGATCCGGATGTAATTTAAATTTGTTTTTTACATATTTTGCCTTCTAATGCTTTAGTTTAAAGAACTTTATCATTAAAATGTGTATTTTGTTTTATATATATATATATAATTTAATATTATTCTATTCAATATTATTAATTCACTATTATTATATTTAATATTATTATATTTTTATTTTATTTTAATCTAATTTAATTATGCAAGCTATTTTAAACATGTCAGCCTATTTTTAGAAGAATTTGCTTATTTTTCCAAATTATGTGAATTTTTAAACAGTGGGATAAAAGGGAAAATGGTAAAATAGGTCATTTTTATAATTTTCTGTACATTTTCCCTTTTATGATTGAACTGTAATTTCTATTTCAAAAAATCAAGTAATCTTCCTATTATATCTGATATTTTTTTCAAGTCAGTGTTCATGATTTTTAATTTTTAAATGAATTTTTAATTCCATGCTCCATTTATGGAACATTGGCGTGTGAAATGTTAATTAGAATGTTGGCAGATATGTGTGTGTGTGTATGTTGTGATTTTTATTCGATATTTTGAACTTTTCTGTTAGAATAGATTTTCATGTTAAGGTGTAATTTAAAAATTATGAACCAAATCACATATTACAATAAATATTCAAAAATATGGTAAGAAATATGATTACTTCAAGTCTATTGTTTTAACAAATGTTATATAAACATCTAATATCGATACTGTGTTTATACTTAAAAAAGGAAAAAAAAAAATAATAATAATAAACTCTACACATCTTCTTTTTAAGAACAGACATCACCTATCACTACCCAGAGCTAAACATGTGATACTATGAGGAAATTTTTAATAAAATATGCTCAAGAAAACTTGCAACTGTGAAATTCCTGCATACAGTTTAAAAGTACAGTTATTTTTTTGATGCTTTATAATTTAAAAACAAAATATTAAAAATCAGTTTTGTTAAACATGGAATAATGTAACAATTGGAGATTTTTTTTTTTAATATGAAAGGTTAATTTAAATATATATATATCAAGTATTTGATAATTCTAATTTCAAATTTCCTTATAGAAGAATACCACCGTGTTTGACTTGCTTTATTATCCTGCAGATTTAGGAAACATAAGCATTTATGAAACCCTTTTCCTTTTTTTTTTTTTTTTTAACTGTCAATTAAAATGCTGGCAAGAACATGAATGATTTTCAGCTATCTAATTTTAAGTTATTCAGATTTTTTTTTTTTTTCTTAACAAGGGTAAAAAAGAACAAGATTTCACATAAATATGCATTGTAAGGGTTGTTTTCATTGTACAGATGTCCAACCAGTTTAAAAATATCATGTATGATTCTAGCATGAACATCATTGATAATGTATATTCTGTTAAAAAAAAAAAAAAAAAAATGTAAGTTATTAAAAATTTGATTTCATTAACATCAATGAATGTCAGAATTTTACCCAAATGTGCATTTATCCCAAACTGGAATTTTTAAAAATATACTTGCCAAACCATTAAAGAATAGACACTCTGTTTAACAAGCTTTTTAAGTTAATAAAAAATTAAAGGCCAGATTGTAACCCTACTTTAAAAATCTTAAAAGTACATGAAAAAGAAGTGGATAGTTGTGATGAACATTCTTTTTATTATTGTAACCAATAAATTGTAAGTAAAGTTTTTGTAAATCTAAACAAGTGTTAGTAATTTACAAAATGTACTCTTAAATTTCTACTATATAAGTTTTCTCTTGACAGTCGCTAAAAATTTGAAAAAATTCCTAAATCAGGAAATATATTAAACTAAAATTCCTTAAATTATGAAAAATTCTGTCACAGAAATTTCTAATAATTATTTACATAACTTGTCAGAATAGAACAATATCTCTTATAAATATATACTATGAGGATTATTGCCTTGGAATTAATGTGAAATTGCATAAAAACAAAAATACACGATTGACCATAATTAAATATAAAAAAAGTGCAATAAGATAAATGTATTGAAGTGATGGAGCCTAATGGATGGGGCATTTCAGTTTGTGACTGTGTGAGATAATTGGCCTTAACATGAATACAGTATGCCCTGTAGTAGAAAATAAGAATGTGCAATGTGGAGCTGAAAGAGGAAAAGGTAAGAATATATTGTTATAAAATGTTTTTTAAATAAAGTCGTTTTATAATTTTTTAATAATCCTATAAAGAATATTACTCTTTTTTTTTTTTTTTTTTTTTTTTTTTAAATAATACTAGTTAATGTTTATTAAATAAATTTATTAAGTATTTTATAAAAGAAATAATGTGTGTGTTTATGAATTTTTAGTCAATTAATCTTCTAGAATAACGTTTCCCCCCCCTTCTTGTGGAAGAGGGGGGCAAAATTTGTAAAATCACTTCTTAGTAGATGTCTATGTCACAGGAGGAATGTTTTCTCCCAATTCCATGCTTCTAGGTCCAAGGGTTTCGGCTTGGCGATGATGAATTACTCACTCATTCAGGACAAACGATTTTATATGTATATAGATTTAACAAATTAAAATTTATGAATATTTTTAAAAATGTTCTTCAGTCACTCAAATAAATACTAATTGCAAGATATGCTCTTGTCAGATATATATCTATAAAATAATTACAAGAAAAAAAGGATTTTTTATATACCATGTTTTTTTTTTTTTTTTTCTGTTGAATCATATAAATCCTACCAAAGGCAGCAGGGACCCGAAGTAATTTGGCTAAAAGTATTAAAAAATGCATTGTCACCGTATTCTAAACTATTCTGAAAATTTCAAATGTCTAGCTAGTCTGGAAATTACATGATTGTTGAATCATATAAATAATACTAAAGGCAGCGGGGACCCGAAACAATTAACTAAAAGCATTTAAAAAATGCATTGTTATCGTGTTTTGAGCTTTCTAAACGTTTCAAATTCTAGCAAGTCGGGAAGTTAGTTAAATAATGTTTTGTGAATCATATAAATGCTACCGAAGGCAGCAGGAACCCAAAATAGTTGGCTAAAAGTATTTAAAAAAATGCATTGTTACCATGTTCTGAAACTTTCAAATCTCTAGCTAATCAGGAAGTTAGTTAAATAGTTATTTTGTTGAATCATATAAACGCTGCCGACGGCAGCGGGGACCCGAAACAGTAGGCAAAAAGTATTTAAAAAATGCATTGTCACCATGTTCTGAACTCTTCTAAAAGTTTCAAATGTCTAACTAATCAGGAAGTTATTTAAATAAATTTTCTGTTGAATCATATAAACGCTGCCAATGGACCCAAAACAGTTGGCTAAAAGTATTAAAAAAATGCATTGTCACATTGTACTGAATTCTCCTGAAAGTTTTAAATGTCTAGCTAGTCGGGAAGTTAGTTAGTAAGGACCCGAAAATGTAGGCTAAAAATGGTAAAAAAAAAAAAAAAAAAAAAAAAAACAGTTGCACTTCGGGAGTGCCGACAGAAGTGAAAACGTGAACAATTACGTGTGTATTTCTTGAATCGTCAGGAAATATTTTATTGTGTAGGAAATACTTTTAAATGAAGTGTTTTTTTATTCATTAATATATACTACTACTACACAAATTATATTACAATTTTATTTAATGCGCTAACTGCAATAGAGACAGCGTCCGGAGATGAGAGAAGTCGTGTAGAGTCGCACCAGATTGTAAAAATGTGAGAAAAATGGTGGCTTTTGCCTTTATCACGGCTTTGTGAGGTCTAACTGCAACGTTTCCGGCTGCAATCTGTAAGAGACAGTGTCCGGAGATGAGAGAAGTCGTGTAGAGCCGCACCAGATTGTAAAAACGTGAGAAAAATGGCGGCTTTGGCCTTTCTCACGGTTGTGTGAGGCCTAACTGCAACGTTTCCGGCTGCAATCTTTAAGAGACAGTGTCCGGAGAGGAAAGAAGTCGTGTAGAGCCGCACCAAATTGTAAAAACGTGAGAAAAATGGCGGCTCTGGCCTTCATCACGGTTTTGTGAGGTCTAACTGCAACGTTTCCGGCTGCAATCTTTAAGAGATAGTGTCCGGAGATGAGAGAAGTCGTGTAGAGCCGCACCGGATTGTAAAAACGTGAGAAAAATGGCGGCTTTGGCCTTCATCACGGTTCTGTGACGTCTAACTGCAACGTTTCCGACTGCAATCTTTAAGAGACTGTGTCCGGAGATGAGAGAAGTCGTGTAGAGCCGCACCAGATTGTAAAATCGTGAGAAAAATGGCAGCTTTGGCCTTTATCACATTTCCGGCTGCAGTCTTTAAGAGGCAGTCCGGAGATGAGAGAAGTCGTGTAGAGCCGCACCAGATTGTAAAAACGTGAGAAAAAGGGCGGCTTTGGCCTTTATCACGGTTTTGTGAGGTCTAACTGCAACGTTTCCGGCTGCAATCTTTAAGAGACAGTGTCCGGAGATGAGAGAAGTCGTGTAGAGCCGCACCAGATTGTAAAATCGTGAGAAAAATGGCAGCTTTGGCCTTTATCACATTTCCGGCTGCAGTCTTTAAGAGGCAGTCCGGAGATGAGAGAAGTCGTGTAGAGCCGCACCAGATTGTAAAAACGTGAGAAAAAGGGCGGCTTTGGCCTTTATCACGGTTTTGTGAGGTCTAACTGCAACGTTTCCGGCTGCAATCTTTAAGAGACAGTGTCCGGGGATGAGAGAAGTCGTGTAGAGCCGCACCAGATTGTAAAAACATGAGAAAAAGGGCGTATTTGGCCCTTATCACGGTTTTGTGAGGTATAACTGCAACGTTTCCAGCTGCAATCTTTAAGAGACAGTGTCCGGAGATGAGAGAAGTCGTGTAAAGCCGCACCAGATTGTAAAAACGTGAGAAAAATGGCGGCTTTGGCCTTTATGGCGGTTCTGTGAGGTCTAACTGCTATGTTTCCGGCTGCAATCTTTAAGAGACAGTGTCCGGAGATGAGAGAAGTCGTGTAGAGCCGCACCAGATTGTAAAAACGTGAGAAAAATGGCGGCTTTGGCCTTTATCACGGTTTTGTGAGGTCTAACTGCAACGTTTCCGGCTGCAGTCTTTAAGAGACAGTTTCCGGAGATGAGAGAAGTCGTGTAGAGCCGCACCAGATTGTAAAAACGTGAGAAAAATGGCGGATTTGGCCTTTATCACGGTTTTGTGAGGTCTAACTGCAACGTTTCCGGCTGCAATCTTTAAGAGACAGTGTCCGGGGATGAGAGAAGTCGTGTAGAGCCGCACCAGATTGTAAAAACATGAGAAAAAGGGCGTATTTGGCCCTTATCACGGTTTTGTGAGGTCTAACTGCAACGTTTCCAGCTGCAATCTTTAAGAGACAGTGTCCGAAGATGAGAGAAGTCGTGTAAAGCCGCACCAGATTGTAAAAACGTGAGAAAAATGGCGGCTTTGGCCTTTATGGCGGTTCTGTGAGGTCTAACTGCTATGTTTCCGGCTGCAATCTTTAAGAGACAGTGTCCGGAGATGAGAGAAGTCGTGTAGAGCCGCACCAGATTGTAAAAACGTGAGAAAAATGGCGGCTTTGGCCTTTATCACGGTTTTGTGAGGTCTAACTGCAACGTTTCCGGCTGCAGTCTTTAAGAGACAGTTTCCGGAGATGAGAGAAGTCGTGTAGAGCCGCACCAGATTGTAAAAACGTGAGAAAAATGGCGGATTTGGTCTTTATCACGGTTTTGTGAGGTCTAACTGCAACGTTTCCGGCTGCAATCTTTAAGAGACAGTGTCCGGGGATGAGAGAAGACGTGTAGAGCCGCACCAGATTTTAAAACAATATACAGTATATAATTATTAACACTTCACATTAGCAAGTTAATTGTATGATACATTATTTGTATCATACAAGGATGGAAAGCGTTTGCTGACGATGACGCGGATTCAATGATTTTTGTTCACCCAAAAGTTTTCACTTCAAATGGAAAAAGTTTGTAAAAATCGATTGCAAGATTTGTACTGGACACACAAACAAACAAACAAGAATCGAATTTAATAGAAACATGATAATAAGTACTGATAATGACACAGGTCTACAAAAATGATGTTGAAAAATTTTTATTTAATAATTTTAGCTGATCTTTATATTTTTTGGCGAGTTGAAACCAAAAATGCAGCCAGTTTTTCTCTGTCACATATAGATTTTTGTCAATACAAGGTGTTTAGTGACATAATGTCTTACATATACCATCATAACAATAGGTTGGTGGATAGCGTTTTGTGTCGCACTAGT
Organism: Salticus scenicus; assembly: GCA_963930645.1. Classification (NCBI taxonomy): domain Eukaryota; kingdom Metazoa; phylum Arthropoda; class Arachnida; order Araneae; family Salticidae; genus Salticus; species Salticus scenicus. The sequence goes on along the minus strand of OZ005658.1, from coordinate 170,179,079 downwards.
GCTGCACAATAACAACAATAGGTACTCATGACTAATTAATCATGGAAACATACTATAAAACTTACTATTACAGTGGTAGAGGAGTAATGAAAGAAATTATATAGGTAGGCACCCTGTATTAACAAAAATCTATATGTGATAGTGATAGAGAAAAACTGGCTTCATTTTTGGTTTCAACTCGCCAAAAAACATAAAGATCAGCTAAAATTATTAAATCAAAATTTTAATGTAGACCTGTGTCATAATATCCTGAAAGCATCCTGTAACTATCTCAAAAAGACATCCGGAGGACGCGCAGCGATGTATTTTTCTACTTGTCACTGGATCTCCTCTGAATAACAACTCCATCCTGAAATTATCAGATAAAAGACATCCGAAGGACATGCAGTGGTGTCACCTTCTGGAAACCACTGAACATCCACCGGTTGGTGACGGGATATTTCAGAACAGCCAGCGGATAAGGTATTATCCTGCATGTGATAGTCTCCGGATGATCGCTGGATGTAATTTGGTTGTATGGGTAGGAAGCTTCGTGAGAAACAAGATGCTGAAAAGCAATTCCAAGAGCTAGAGATTGAAAAATTACGTGAACAGCAAGAAAAACAAAAACGCGAATATGAATTTGAGTTAGAAAAAATCCGTTTGGAAGCTGAAAAGTTTAAAGTAGCACCGATTTCTGAAGCTAAGAGTAGTACGCAAGATTTAACAAAAATCGTTCCAAAATTCGAAATGAGAGATGGAGATATAGTGCTGTTTTTGACTTTGTTTGAGCGTCAAGCCAAGAGAATTAATCTAGATAAATGTAACTGGGTGTCAGCTCTTTTAGCTCTTATGCCAAAAGAAATCACTCAATTAATAGCGCGGGAGTCAGAAGAAAAATTTGACGATTATGATTATATCAAAGGTTTATTATTAAAACGATTTAAATTAGGCCCTGAACATTTCAGACTAAAATTTGTGAAACATGAGCGAAACCCTACTCGATCTTGGCGAGACTTTGTTTTCGAAATAACAAGCTACTTTGAGGAATGGCTTGAAGGAGTTGCAGTAAATGATTTTGAAGGATTGAAGAATCTTATGATTACGGATCAGTTAAAAAGACGCGTTCCAGGTGATATCCGAGAACATTTCGTCGATGACTGGGCTAAGTTACTTGTTCCGGGTGTTTTAGCTGATAAGTTGGATGAGTACGAAAGTGTACGATTGAATGCTAAGGGATCCGGTTTGGGTGATATGAAACATAGAACAACTAGTAATTACAAACCTGATTTTAAAGATTTTAGCAACAAACAAAAAGACGAACAGCCATCTCGGAAATTTAGGACATCATTTCCTCCAAGAACTGATCAAAATACAAGTTTTAAACCTACTTGTTTTACGTGTGGATCTGTGGGGCATTTTTCTAGAGTTTGTTCCAAGAATTCCAAGAACACATCAATTCGTAATGCCGTAAGTAATGTGGTTGAAGCCAAAGACGTTAAGCCGAAGACAACGAACGAAGTTGTAACTGCTAAGGTGTCAATCCCTGTGTCAACCTCTATGCCGATTAAAGATGGAATTGATGATTTGAAATACGTAAATATCAAATGTGGAGAAAAAATTTTGAAGGCAATAGTGGATACTGGAGCACAAATTTCAGTCTTACGTGCAGATTTGGTCGATATCGACTTTGGAGAAGGTGGAACAATCCAAATTATTTCGGCTTTCGGTGAAAAAGAAGTAGCTGCTCTAAAGATTTTTAACCTAAAGATAGATGATGGGAAACACGGCAATGTACCTGTAACTTGTGCAGTGTCGAAGAAACTTGTGAATGATATGCTAATTTGTTCAACTGCCTATGAAGTTTTAATGAAGAATGTAGAATTAAATGGATGTATGAATCATGTACTTGCAAAATTAAATGAGAGCATTGAAAAAGAAAATCAGGAAGAACATGATGAAAAGAAAAACATCTCAACGTCTCTTCAACTTAATGCTGAGATTACCAATGATGAAAGCAATGGAAATAAAGAAGATTTTATAAAATTACAATTAGATGATGAAGATTTAAAGAAATCCTGGTCTTATGCCGAAAATGGGAAGAATTCATTTAAAATTAGTAATGGAGTTCTTGTCCATTCAGAATGTTTATGTGGAGAGAATGTTGATCAAGTAGTTCTGCCCACATGCAAAAGAAAAGAAGTTCTTAGGATGGCACACGAAATACCATTGGCTGGTCATCTAGGCGAACAGAAAACAAAGCAGAGAATAAAATATTCATTTTATTGGCCAAGTCTCAAAGAAGACGTTAAAAAATTTTGTGAAAGTTGCAAAACCTGCCAATTACGCAGAACAGTTTCCTATAGGGATCGTATACCGATACAACCCATTGTTAGGCCAGAAATTCCATTTGAAGTCTGGAGTTTGGACTGTATTGGACCTTTAGAACCCCCGTCTCGAAGAGGACATAAATATGTGATTTGTGCAGTTGACTTATGTACTAGATGGGCTGAAGCTATTCCCGTGACTAACATCAATGCTAAAATAACTTGCAATAATCTGATGAGAATATTTACACAGACAGGGTTCCCCAAAGTAATATGTACAGACCAAGGTACTAATTTTACTGCTAAATTAAGTGAAGCATTTGTGGAACTTCTTGGAGTTTCTCCGAGGTTTGCAACGCCAGGTCATCCAGAAAGTATGGGTGCCGTGGAACGTTGGAATCGAACATTGAAAGATATGTTAAATAAAAATATACAGGAATATGGATCTAACTGGGATTTGCATCTTCCATATCTACTTTTTGCTTACAGAGAAGTTCATCATAGTACGACAGGTGTTTCTCCGTTTCAGTTAGTTTATGGGCGTTTGCCTCCTGGACCATTGTCACTATTGAAAGACGTATGGACTGATGAGAGGAAAATTCCCACTTCAGTTTCCGCATCATTTGAAAAATATATATCAGAACTAGTTGAGAAACTAAGAAAAGCACATGAAATTGCATCAGAATATGCTCAGGTTTCTCAAGAAAGATATACTTCGCGGTATAATTTGAGAGCAAGAGATAAACAGTTTAATGTTGGTGATAAAGTACTAATACTAGTTCCTTCATCTTCGCATAAATTACTTAAAACTTGGATTGGCCCAGCTACTGTTGTTGAAATCACTATACCACATTCAGCCTTAGTTGAATTAGAGAATGGGTCCAGAAGAGAACTACATTTTAATAAGCTCAGACCATACGTTGCTCGAATTGACCATGTTGGCCTAATAATTGATGAAGATAAAGATTTTGGTGATATTCATTATGCACCATTCGGAAATGGATGCTTAACCCCTAAAGAAATAGCGGATCATATTGATAGTTTAGATTTAAATTTTGAAAAGAAAAATGATTTGAAAAATGTAATATGCAAATATAATAATGTTTTCAGCACTAAACCCGGAATAGCTAAAGTAGAAGGACACAGTGTCCGCGTTACTAGAGATTGCTGTCCTAAAAGACTACGTCCATATAGAATACCGATAGTTATGCAAAAAGAAGTGGATCGACAGATTCAAGAATTACTTACACTTGGACTAATCGAACATAGTAACAGCGAATGGGCTCATCCTGTAGTTTGCGTTGCCAAAAAGGATGGAACTGTTAGGTTATGTGTTGATTTTCGTTTATTGAACAGCTATACCATCCCAGATGCATACCCCATAAAGATTGCCAATGATCTTATTTACTTGATTGGTAATTTGCAGTTTATTTCTGTTCTAGATCTCACGAAAGGGTACTGGCAAATACCTATGAAAGAAGACAGCAAACATTATACTGCTTTTACTACCCACTCAAGGCATTTCCAATGGAATGTCATGCCATTTGGTATGAAGAACGCTGGTAGTACATTTCAAAAATCTATAGACAAAGTTTTAGAGTGTCATAAAGATTATTGTCGTTCCTATATCGACGATGTTGCAGTATTCTCTACCACTTGGAGTGAACATATAACACATTTGGAAGCAGTTCTCAAAACATTCCAAGAAGTTGGTCTTACAGTTAATTTAAAGAAATGCGATTTTGGAAAGAATGAAGTGAAATTTTTAGGCCATATTATTGCATCAGGAAGACATACACCCGATCCCGAAAAAACCGAAGCCATAAGAAAAATTTGCAGGCCTGTCACCAAAAAAGAACTTCGTAGTGTAATTGGTTTGGCTAATTATTACCAGGAATACATTCCAAATTTTGCTTCAGAAATTCTTCCCTTGACTGAATTAACAAAGAAAAGCGTACCTAATGAAATTCCCTGGTCTGATGCCCAAGAAACAGCTTTTCAAAATTTGAAACACCATTTAATGAATATGCCATCTCTATATACGCCTAATATAGCAAAGCCATTCAAATTGTACACTGATGCTTTGAGCAAAGCTATAGGAGCATGTTTATCTCAGTCGGACGATTCTGACAAAGAACATCCGATTGCTTTCTTTAGTAAAAAACTTTCTCCGTGCCAAGTCAGATGGTCAACGATCGAACGAGAGGCTTACAGTGTGCTGACTGCTCTACGAAAGTTTGATACTTGGCTCTTCGGTGCAGAAGTCGAAGTAATTTCCGATCACAATCCTCTGACTTTTCTGACCCAAACAATGCCACACGGTGCAAAGTTAGCACGTTGGGCTTTAGCTTTGCAAAGATATAATCTAAAAATTACGTATAGGAAGGGGAAAAATCATCCGATTCTTTATCAAGACTTCCTTAAGATATTTCTAATAGTATTTCAGTTGTACCTAATTATTCAAATTTAATTTATCTCGTGATATACTATATAATTCATGTGCATATTATAAGGGTTGCTTGTAAGATATTTAATGTTAGATCTATTATTTGTGTATATTGATGTTGTTGTTTATTGCTGAATATACTATGAATTTAATTTTTTTTTTCTCTTTGGGCATATGCAGAAGCGCTTCCTAAAGATTTTATGATATATGCATTTTTTTTTAATAAACTATTGATATAAACTTTTAGGATTTACATATATAAACATTTATTTTATGAACATTTTCTTAGAAACTCTTAGTATTATATCAAAAACTATTCAGCATTATCATGAATGTGAACATTTGTGTAGAAACTCTCTATATCATGAAACAGTTTCTAAGTTTGGTAGGATCATAGTCACTCCTGTGACGTATGAGCTCAAAAAGGAGGGACGAGTAAAGTTCCATGACGTCATGAAAGGGTATTTGACAGGAGATAGGTGGCAACAGCCAAGGAAGAGAACGGAGTTGGAGGGAACGAGAAAATGGCATGTTTCTAGTCATTCGAGAAGATTTTTATTTATTTATGTTTTAAATGTTTAGCTATGTTTTGTGTGTTTTTTTTAGTAATGTCTTATTAAATGTTTTCGTCTTTAAGTACGATGTGTTTTTATTCCAAAGCTACGACTGAATTAATTTAATTTTAATGTGTCAGTGTCTCCAATCAAGCAGAGACTAGGATCCGAATTTTACTATATGCATATTTTTTTTTTCTTTTTTAAAGAGACCCCACCCCGCCCATCCCGTTTTGTTTCTTTCCTTACCCACTCATTATAGTAATTCATGTTTAATCATATTTGTATTAATTAATTGACAGCTTATTCATTTTCTAAACAAAAATTGTATATTTATCTGTACCATGATATTATGATTATACTTGCCAACTTACAGGGATGGAACACGGGCGCACAACTCATGTCACAAACAATGTAAGAAAATTTTCTATTTCTTAAGTCAACGATATTATAGTTAGAGAAATTTCTTAAACAAATTCCGCTATGAATTCTACATTCGTGTTCCATCCCTGAAATTAGCACCTTTTGGCTACCAGGAAATTTTAATATATTTCTTTTAAAATTTACTTAATCAGTGAAAAACGTTACAGTTCGGCGATTAAATAAAATAAATATTCCTATTAAATCTTTCCGATAGCCAAAAGGTGCTTAGTTGGCAACTTTGATTATGATATGTATTCATATTATTTTAATTAAAAAATATATTAATACAGAAATTATTGTAATGAAACACGAGAAAGGTTATTTTTGAGGATACGCTGAGCACCTGTTCAAAATCATAGCTGGCAATATTATAATTTATTCCAGAGTACTATTAGCCCCGCCTTTATCTCGCATCACTTTATTCATAGAAAAATTTTCTCCAATAAATAATTTTGATAAAATTAGACAAAATTACTTAAAAAAAAAAAAAAATAATAAGTGGTGCGAAATAAAGGCGGTGGTAAAAATACTCAGGAATAAATTAAAATATTGGCAGCTGTGCAAAATGTTTTAATTTTACAAATTAGTGGAAACAAAGAAGCATGTGTATGCATAATACTTTAATCCTATATTATGAACGAGCTGAATTTGACAGTACTGCAAAGGCTATGCAGACCTTTTTACAATATTGGCATTTATTGGGTTGGTAATTTCAAGAATTTTGTGATGAATTAGAAAATTAAGATATTTATCCGTTTGAAGTTATAAATACCTTTTTCATGTTATTATTATTATTATTATTATTACTACTATTATTATTATTAATTCTTTAGAAATGAATTTAAACTAAAAAAGTTACTTACAAATCTGTGATAAATACATATTATTTCAAATTGAATAATTTACTTAATTTTATTTTGAGGGGAAAAAAAAAAAGAAAAAAAAAATATTACTAGAAGATTTTGATTAAAAAACTCTTCCAAATTAAATATTATTTCTCTCTCTCTCTCTCTCTCTCTCTCTCTCTCTCTCTCTCTCTCTATCTATCTATATATATATATATATATATGTATATGCGTGATTCCTCTGAATTATATTCTTTCTGAATTATATGAAAAATATTCACATAAAACTGAGACTGATTTAGGTAGTATATCATACATTATATTACACAATGTTTTATATAATATATTATATATATTACATATTCTTATATTATATTTGTCTAATTATAAGTGATTATTAAGTTTGATTAAAAATTTTATAACATACGAAATTCAACGCTTGTTGAGTTGCTAAATTTTATAATTTATTAGAGAGTATTTTTAGTCACACCTTTTTTTTTTTTTTTTTTTTCATATTACTTTTGGTTTTCACACTTCTTAAGTGTAATTTTTTTTTTTTTTTTTTTTCCAGGGTGTGAACAGTCCTTATTTTTCAGTACCAGTACAGTGTTTCCAGATTGCGCGACGTTTTTACTCAACAGTCACCAATAATTTTGAGAAATGATATTTAATGTACAGTCAGCAAAAAAAAAAAAAAAAGGCCCCCCTCCCTCGCTTAATTTTGGCATAAGTTGTCGTAAAAACATATTGTTGGTACCAATCGATTCGTAATAGCGTCTAGTTTATAATGGTATAATTAGATTTTGCTTAGGGAGTCGTCTTTAATTAAAACTGGCATCAACTTCATTTTTTTCAATGGTAACCCCCGCTTTTTTTTAAATTTAATTGAATTCTTTGGATCAAATCATCGCGAAAAATGGTATAGTTTGTATATTTTACTCAATTTTTCATAGAGTTATAAGCTGTCAAAATACGAGGATGCTAATGTTAAATGAATGTAACAAACATTAATTCATATCTCCAAAAATAATTTTAATAATCAAATTCTGGTTTTTTTTATATGATAGAATGAAGTGACCCAAACATATCCCATGCATTTTTTTTTTTTTTTTTTTTGAAATATGGAAAATTATTAATAATTTCACATTTGAAAAAATTATGAATAATGACCTATGTTATTTTTTACATAAATAGAAAGGTCATCATCAAAAATATGGGTTTCAAATTTTACAGCTCGTTTTTAACATTATTTTTTGAGTTACAGTGATATTTCATTTTTCACTGTTGTTAGGGGGAAGTCACTTAGAATAATTTGCATCCCCTGTGCGTAAATATCTATATATATATTGACAAAAAACTATTTTAATTTACCTTTATGTTATTCTAATTGTTTTATAAGCAACATTGCGGTAATAGGATACAAATTGGATTTTTTTTTTTTTTTTTTTTTTTTTAATTATCTTTATGCAGGCGAGAGATTGTGAAAGAATTTCAAAAGAAATGAATCCCCACCAATAATTCGAAATATATATTAAAAAAAAAAAAAAAGTTTGCATATCGTATATGACTCTATATGTGACGCTGGTATGCATAACTGCCAATGGCATACATCGAAGGCTGAAAACAAAATTTAAATGATTTAATTGGAAGTATGTAAAATAATTTTGTTCTATCACATAGCTGCCAAGTTTTTTTAATTTATTCCGGAATGTTTTTAGTCCCGCCCCTTTTTCACACCGTAATCTTTTTAGAGTAATTTTCTTCATATTTAATCGTAATTATATATATATTGAAGAAAATTTTCCTACAAAGTTTACGGTGTGAAAAAAGGGCGGGGCTAACAGCATTTCGGAATAAAATAAAAAACTTGGCAGCTATGCTGTCATATAAAGTTTTAGAAAAATTTGTGTAAAGGCGTGGCTTCAGTGTCAAAAAGGAGTATACTGGATTCTGAAATGTTAAGTCTTTGTTTTTAAATATTACATGACTTTACCTAGTTTCTCACTGCTAAAATTCTGTTTTATCCCTGTTATCTTTATTTATTTATTTATCTTTTTTTAAATCTTGAATATTCTAGGATTCGTGCATCTCAAGTTAAATGATTTAGAAAATGCAGTAAGACGAGGATTATTATTTGAAAGAGCTATTCGCTGTGAACAATACTTTTTTTTTCTTCTTTTTAAATTTATTAATTTTTATCAGATTTTTTAAAACAAATTTTCTATTTTAATCTTCCCTTGACATTTTCGCATTCGTTTACTGTAACGTTTGTAAGCTAATGCTATTTAAATTTTATCGCATAACGTAACATAATAAAATATAAAATTTTTATTAAATGTTTTTTTAATAGTGAATAATATAGTGGAAAATTGTTTATTTTACTTTATTTTATTTTATTTTTTAAATTTTTAAAATCTATTATTGAAACAAACCACAATATTATTTATTTTCGATTATTCTAATCACGGCGCAAAATTGGCGTCACATTTATTATGGAAAAAGAATTAAACAAAAAATAATATGTCTTATTAGTTTTAAAGATTTAGATTTTACACATTTAAAATTAAGAATTCAAGTACAGTAGACGACTGCAGAACGGGGATTATTCGTTCTTGGCAATAGGAAACCGTTTTTTCTATATCCATATTCATTTTACATATGAATATACATAATAATTATACTCTTTCCAGTGAAAGTATTTGTATCTCTACTATTTTGCTTATAAAAATATGAATATAAGGAATATTCTTAAGAAATAAGTAACATACAAATCGTGAAAGGAACGCCTACTGGGAGATTTACAGATTTTCAAATGACATAAATCTAAATAAGTTGTCGCGAAAATGTTAACTTTTTCTTTTTTCTTTTCTTTTTTCTTTCTTTTTTTTTTCTTTTTTTTTTTCTTTTTTTTTTTTTTTTTTTTTTTGCTCAGTTCGAGACGGATACACTGTCTGGAACAATTTCACTTGTGGTAGATGGTTGCACAATAATTTCACACGCACAATAATATGTGCAATGATTGTGGACAATGAAAGATTCGATCAGCAAACAAGAATTTAGAAATTTTATTCATCAAGTTTGAAAATTCATGAGCAAACAAGACTCCATCCAGCAAAAAAGGTAATGTACTAATTTTAAGTTAAACATATTAACTAGTAACTTAATATTTTCTTCTGGTTTTGTTCTCTATCTAATTTTGTTCTTTGTTCTGTGTCCTTATTTTTTTTTCTAAATAAATTTTTGTAGTTCTTTTTAAATGTCTTTTATTGCTCTTATTTTTTTTAATAATTGAACTGAAATATCCACTCCCACTGCAGAAATATTTGTTTACAAATACCTTACAACAATGTCATTTAAGTGAATTATTATTATTGATAATGTAATTGTAGTTATAATTAAGCGCAATCTCTCTTACCCATGTGCGCAATCACTCCTCTCCTATAAGAATACCTATAAAATAGCTCTCTTGGTTTTATTATTACTGTTTTTTTTTTTATTTATTTATTTTTTTTTTAATAATAGAGCAAAATAGCAATGGAAATACAGAGAGGAAATGATCAATTCAAAGTTATACAACAAAAGTTCAGCAAAAATTTAATATTTGGATTTTTATATCATTTTGTTGAATTGTGCGTAAACTCTCCTAGTTTTAGCATATTAGAAAAAAAAAAAAAAAAAAATGCATTGCCATCGTTTTATGAGCTTTTCTAAAAGTTTCAAATGTCTAGCTAGTCGGGAATTTATATGATTGTTGAATCATATAAAAGCTACCAAAGACAGCGGGGACCCAAAACAATTGGTTCTAAGTGTTAAAAAGTGCATTGTCTTTGTGTTCTGAGCTAGTCTAAAAGTTTCAAATGTCTAGCTATTTGTGAATTTTATTAAATATCCGTTGGATCATACAAACACTACCGATGGCTGTGGGGACCCGACACAGTTCGCTGAAAGTATTTAAAAAAATGCATTGTCATTGTGTCCTGAGCTATACTAAAAGTTTCAGATTTTTAGCTAGTCGGGAAGTCAGTTAAAGAAATTTTCTGTTGAATCATATAAACGTTACCGAAGGAATCGGGAACCCAAAATAATTGGCTAAAAGTATTAAAAAAAATGCATTGTCATAGTGTTCTGAGCTATACTAAAAGTTTCAAATATCTAGCTAGACGAGAAGTTAGTTAAAAATTGATTCCGAGATTTGTACCGGCGAAACAAACAAACAAACAAGAATACGAGTTAATAAAAACATGGTAATAACTAACTAACCAACTAAATAAAATAAAATAAATTAATGAAATTTGTTATTAGTTTCTTTTGAAACTTGCCAATTTTGATGAAAATTCTCAATTTAGAATAAAATCGGAGTTTTAAAATACTAAATTTGATTTTGCCGCATTTGTTCCTTTTTAACTTATACTCATAACCTATATATATACAGATAACTTAAAAATCGGATTTTTGTACTGACGGCTCTATAAAACATGATATTATATAAAAATATACAGAATTAAAAACAGAACACCAAAAATACTTTATTTATAGCATAGATATGAAGAACTTATTTTATTTTCCGAGCAGTATGGTGTTCATTTACATTTTTTTTATTTATTTATTTTTTTTTTTTTTATGTTGAAGTTAATGAAAAATTATAGTAAACTCAGAAACCTTTGGACAGTCTCTACCTGCCTGGTGATGGTCAAGCTTAACGGGTTTGTTGTGCTGTCCTCCGGATCGAATAATCTCCAGATCACAGCATATCAGCTGCCTGCTGCCAGACAGCACTCTAGATGCGACATAGGAGAGAGTTGTGTTTGGGGATCTTCGTTCAGGCTTCAAGGAAAGGTACTTCGTATACTACTATCAACGATCATACTCTGCCTTTGCAAGATCTCATTAACGTTACTCAGGATTCAGAGTTACTGACATCGGCTTCCTGGACACATAGCTCGGCAGGCACACCCGCATCTCCAGGATAGCACAATAGAGCGCACAGACACGCACAGGGATGCTGAAATTTTTGAAATGCAAAACTAGCTTTAGAAAAAAAAAAAAAAAAATGCCTACCATACCAGCTAACACATTTCGCATAGTATCTGTTCTATTTCCACACCTCTTTTTTCTTTTTGAGTAATAGTGTTCTGATGTAATTACGATATAGAAAAGCACTAGCGTGATGCAAAGTGCATATAAACAGTCTTTCAGAATATTATTTAGATCACCTGCTTTGCGCAATGCATATACTTAGAGTAGCCAGATAGGAAATTCAAGTTTTCTCCAGAACACAATTGATTTTTTCTCGAAACTGCACAATTTTCATAATTCTTCCCCAAATAAGATTTTGCCTTTAAAAAAAATATATATATGATGTTTTAAAGAATGAATTACATGTGGCATTGATGAACTGACTATAAATAAACTGATGACATATACTGATATCAAATATGCAAATTTTTAAATATAAAATTTAAATTTAGAAATGGGTACACATTGCACCCCAACAAGTAAGGTAACAATACTCACACATGCAGTACTTGAGAAAAATCTGTTTAAAGAATATTATTATAGAACATGAATTAGCTTATAATGACTGACACAACTGCCCTAAAAGGGATAAGCTGAGAAATAGGCATGTGATGATTTTAATGCACTTTAGGGCACTTTATGCACTTTTTTCAATTACATAACCACAAAATTGCTATTTTGTGACTTGCATTAATTTTCTCTACGGAGTGCGACAGGTTTCCTACGAAAGTATAATGAAGCAAAAACAGTTATTTTCAACTTTACGTATTTGTTAAAAGATAGTAAAGACTTTTTAAGGGTTATTAATTTATCTAGTATATATCTGTTATCTTCTGTATATATTTATTTAACTGCCTACTTTACTTCATTTAGGTTGTGATTATGGTGTCACGGTCGTACGCCTGATTTTAGAACTTACGTTTGATCGTAGAGCAATAAACATGTTATGAACGAGCTTAACTTGGTACTGCAGTGCGGTGACTCAAACGTAAGTTGCATGTAGGAGAAATAAACCAGACAAATGACGGTGCAGAATTAGCTATGTTGTGATTGCGCGGGCATTCACGTCTGTTTCGGCGTAAGTTAGTTCTAAGACGAACGTAAGAAAGTAAGATACCGCAAAACTTTATTAATATAATTAACCTCTTAAATGTAACCTCTTCTCGAAAATGTAAGAAATTCGCCTTCCATTCCAATCCCACCGTTCTCTCTCAATATTAAAATGAGTGAATCTTTCGAAAAGATTACAAGGATCATTTCCCAAGATTATTATATTGAATTGTCAAATCGTCTCAATAGTTTTACTGGTGCAGTACAACGCAAAGAACCGTACTTTGGAAAGACGAATATACTCGCAAGGGGCAATTAAGTGGTTAAGTGTAATTTACAATTTTAAATATGATTTCCTTATTCACTTAACCTCGAAATGTACAATTATAACCAAAACTCACCAACCTACCAATATCTTATGTATCACATATGTACGAAAAAATAATTGTCATTTTCCAGCAGTTTTCCTGGTCATGATGTAATATGTTTTGTTGTTCGGAGTTTTCTGTGATTTCCTGCGAAACTCACGCAAGCACGGGCTCGGACTCCTATGAAGGGTTTCCTACTGACAGCATTCCATCCATGTTAGTGTAGTCAATCGGTGTTATCCACAAAACCATAATCTAATTTAATTTCAAGAACAAAATCGTTTAATTTTGGGTGGGTCTGTTTGATTTATGTAAATTGTATACACTGAAATACATCACAATAATAGAAACGTATAATGTCAGTTGAAATACACTTGTTATAGACCCTAATAAATGTGAATTATTTTGTGCAGCGCCTCGTAAATTATAGGCATGAGTATTTCATACCCTATTATGTGTGAAACATGCTTCTGTGCCTATATATGTTGCCTTCTCGTCTAAATTTAAATTTAGTTTAGAACAGAATTTTATTTTATTTCACCTTTTATATTTATTATTATTTTATACTGCACTTATCTTTAGATGTCTACAAAAAAATTAAATATAAAATCTTTCTTTTTTATTTTACTTTCTTTTTTTTTTTAAAGTATTAACGTTTTCGCGACCGCTGTCGTGCATTCACGTCATTTAAAATTTGTAATTCCGCCTGTGAGCGTTTCTTTAGGTTACATAGGTAAACCTGCTAAGTATGCTAGTTTATCCGTAATGATATTAGGCCCCGCCTTTTTTTCACACCAGAAAAGTTGTAGAGTAATACTCAGCAATATGTTCTCATGATTAAATAAGAAGACTATTGCTCTACAACTAATCTGGTGTGGAAAAAAAGGCGGGGCTTAATACCATTACGGATAAACTAGCGTAGTTAGCAGGTCTACATAGGCAGGGATGGAACACGGGCGCAGAATTCATACCACTATCAATGTAAGAAAATTTTCTACCTCTTAAATCAACGATATTACAGGTAGAGAAATTTCTTAAACAGATTCCGGTATGAATTCTGCGCCCGTGTTCCATCCCTGCATAGGATACATTATTGCTTAACAGTAAACACAATATTCACATTTATACAAGCAGTGCGTTATGGACACAAATACTTTGATTATAAAAAGTATAATTGTATATCTACTTATCTTATAAACATGAATAGAGAAAATATTGATTCAAAATAATGTAATATTCAAGAAAAACGACCACAGGCGGAGGTATCTGTCAAAAAGACAGAAACACGCGCTCACGAAAGTGTTAGCTTAAAATATTTTTTAAATTATTATAATTTTTTTTTCTCCAGGCTCCTCCTCCCCTGCACCTGGACCTTTCCTCATCTTTTTTTTAGTTCTTAGAAAAGGTTTTTCTTTAGTCCTTAGAATGTCTTTAGACAAACGAAAAAGTCTTTTTGAAGGACTGTTTCAAACTTGATACCAAGATTTAAAAGAAATATCAGAGTTAATCTCTTCAATCTCATTTTCGCTAGCACTATTATTTCTATCTTGTAAATTAATTACAATTTTTTGGATGATTTCATCTCTCACGCCTTCTTTGACAAAATCGTCTTCTTGCGGCTTTTCAGAATGATTAACACATTTTCTCCAATCCTTTGGAGTTACTCTACGTAGAAATTCCTCGAATATCTTCAATTTTAAATGTAGTGTTTCAATCGGCAACTTCACACTTTATCTGAGCCTATATCAACTCAATTGGATTGTATTGACAGTGATAGGGCGGAAGCCTAATTACTTCGTGTCCCATTTAATATGTATGTAAGGACGTCTAACTCATAAATTTATTATTTTTCGTTGTGCTCTCCGACAACATTAAGTAACTCTGAAACAGTGTTATTTCGGTTGTGGTTGATGTTTTTACTTTGGAACCACGCGATAATTTCTGATTCTCGAGATTTTGCTGAAGGGATCTTTTCAAAATGATTAGACTAATAACTTGCATTATCCATGCCAATGGCACTTATAATTTTATTACATAGTCAGAGCTGCCCACCTAATCCGGCAAATTGTTAGTAACGCCCCTTTTTCTACACCACTTAATTTTTGGAGTAATAATCTCTTCAAATATATTTACGATTAATTAAGAAAACAAATACTCTAAAAATATATTGGTGTAGAAAAAGGGGCGGTACAAACAATTTGCCGGATTAGGTTGGCAGCTCTGCATAGTATAAATTATAATTGTACTACATATACTAAAACAGTATATTATTTTAATATAACCAATTTATATAGCTCACACTACAATTGTAAAGAGTCTTAATAAAGTCTAAAAAGTATCACAAAAAAAAAAAAAAAAAAAAAAATTCTCAGTTTATACATTAAAACATTTCAACTACTGATACTGATAAACCGCGAAATAAAAATCCCTGGTGTCATCTGCGATTGGTGAAAAGGGCTTGTCAATATATAAAATAGGAATATCCGTAGTATCAATGATTCTACTCACAGCAGACGAAACAAGAGTAATAGAAAAATTTCCCCTCTCTCTACCTTTGCTGTCTGCCCTAACGCGTGAGTAGAATCGTCCTGGCACTTTGCCAACCGGGGATCAATCTAACGCAGCCGGAGATTAGTTATATATTTCTTCATAGCTTTCAACTCTTTATCGTTGAGTCTTCATCAGAGTTATAGATGACTATAATTATATACTGGACTATATAATGAGAGTTGAAAGCTAAGAAGAAATATATAACTAGTTGAAATGTTTTAATGCATAAACTTAGAATGTTTTAGTGAAACTTTTTAGACTTTATAAAGACTTTTTACATTTCTAATATGAGATATTTAAATTGGTTATATTAAAATGATACATTGTTTTAGTATATGTACTACAATGACACTTATTTCTTCCACTCTACTTAACAAACTCAAAAACCATTCTCTAAGCACTATTCATTTGGTGATAATCTTTATTTGAATTTGACTGACAAATCAGTTCTGTTCCTTCGATAAAGCCATTTTTAGCTGAACCCGCATGACAAATGAAATAATAATTTGTGATCCTTTCCCTGTAAGAACTTTAAGACCCCCTTGCTTCTTGGAATCTTGGCATATATAATTTCTTGAATAGTTTTGTTTCACCCATGTTCAGGGATGGAACACGGACACAGAATTCATACCGGTAATTATTTAAAAAAATTCTCTAACTGTAATATCGTAGAGTTAAGGAATAGAAAATTTTCTTACATTGATAGTGGTATGAATTGCGCGCCCGTGTTCCCTCCCTGCATGTTTCATCCATTGATATAGTAATGTATATAGATCTATCATCCCAATGATAACGAACAAAGATTTTGATGCCAAAAATTTTTTTTAGCATCAGCCTTTAGAGAGTATAAAACTCGAAAATAGTAATGGAATAGAATATTAATGAATTTTGAAAATCCCGAAGTATTGCGCGGCTTGTAACCCTCCGTATTTACTGTGTTTATATTAGGGGTGGGAATCGATTAAGAGTGTTAACTGGGTTAATCATAGTTCATTAATCGATTAATCGGTTGATTAATCGGATTTTTAATCGGTTTTCCTTTTCTTTATATATAATTTTATTTCAATGATGAATAAAACTCTCATACTGTGTACAGTCGGTAACAAAATTATCCGAATACTAGCAAAAATTCCTATTTAAAAAAAGAAGAGTTAATACAGTGTTTTGTTAAATAAATCCTTATCGAATCATGTTCTTATTCAGTCAAAGAACATGATTCGACAAGGATTTATTTAGCAAGTTAGTTCTTCTTTATCACTTCGGATTAGAACACAGAATGCTATTTTCTGTTTCTACTTCGATAATTACTATCAGCAATTCTAAACAGACAATAAACGCTTGAAGATATTGTGAAACTTTTTTGACATTTTCCCCATCAGAGGGATAGTGGAAATCTCAATCCCTTTTTTTCTTTTTTATCTTTAGCATTTCCATTTTTTGAAAGCTTCTTGTTTCTGAGAAAACTATTGCCGTTGCCAACACTTTCTATAGAATCCTACAGACAGGTGGTGTTGCTCCAACATGCACATAAAGCGACATTTTGTTTAATAACGTGTCCTCCCCTTTTCTCTATCAACAAAAGTGCAACATCTTCTTTTGTGAGGATTTATTTTTATTTATTTATTTATTTAATTTTTTATTGCTTTCTGATTATTTGATGGATGTTTCTTAGAATGTTCATTAGGAAAATATATGAAAATAATTACAAGATAAAAAGATATTTTTATATACCATGTTTTTAAATTTTCTGTTCAGTCATATAAACGCTACCGAAGGCAGCGGGAACCCAGGGCAATTGGATAAATTTTTAAAAAAATTCATTGCTCTCGTGTTTTGAGCTATTATAAAAGTTTCAAATGTCTAGCTAGTCGGGAAGTTAGTGAAAAATCGATTGCAAGCTTTGTACTGGTAACGCTGCCGAAGGCAGCAGGAACCCGAAACATTTGGTTAAAAATAATTTAAAAATGCATTTTCACCGTATTCTGAACTATTCTGAAAGTTTCAAATGTCTAGCTACAGGAAGTTAGCTAAATAAATTTTCTGTTGAATCATATAAACGCTGCTGAAGGTAGTAGGGACCTGAAACAGTTGACTAAAAGTATAAAAAAAATGTATTGTCACTGTATTCTGAGCTATCCAGAAAGTTTCAAATGTCTAGCTAGTCGAGAAGTTACGGAAAAATCGATTGCAATCTTTGTACTGATAACGCTGCCGAAGGCAGCAGGAACCCGAAACATTTGGCTAAAGGTATTAAAAAAATGCATTTTAACCGTATTCTGAACTATTCTGAAAGTTTCAAATGTCTAACTAGTCGGGAAGTTTGTTAAATAAATTTTCGTTCAATTCATATAAATGCTGCCGAAGGCAGTAGGGACCTGAAACAGTTGACTAAAAGTATAAAAAAAATGTATTGTCACTGTATTCTGAGCTATCCTGAAAGTTTCAAATGTCTAGGTAGTGAAAAATCGATTACAAGCTTTGTACTGGTAACGCTGCCGAAGGCAACAGGAACGCGGAGTAGTTGGTTAAAAATATTTTAAAAATACATTTTCACCGTGTTCTGAACTATTCTGAAAGTTTCCAATGTCTAGCTAGTCAAGAAGTTAGTTAAATAAAATTTCTGTTGAATCATATAAACGCTGCCGAAATCAGTGGGGACCTGAAACAGTTGACTAAAAGTATTAAAAAATATATTGTCACTGTATTCTGAGCTATCCAGAAAGTTTCAAATGTCTAGCTAGTCGGAAAGTTAGGGAAAAATCGATTGCAATCTTTGTACTGATAACGCTGCCGAAGGCAGCGGGAACCCGAAACAGTTGGCTAAAGGTATTAAAAATATGCATTTTAACCTCATTCTGAACTATTCTGAAAGTTTCAAATGTCTAGCTAGTCGGGAAGTTAGTTAAATAAATCTTCTGCCGAATCATATAAACGCTACCGAAGGCAGCGGAACCTGAAGCAGTTAACTAAACTTATTAGAAAAATGTATTGTCACCGTGTTGTGAGCTGTCCTGAAAATTTCAAATATCTAGCTAGTCGGGAAGTTAGTTAAAAATCGATTGCAAGATTTGTCTCTGACAAACACACAAACAAACAAGAATCAAAGTTAATAAAAACATGGTAAAATATTTTGTAGACAGAACAGCATTTTTATTTAATTCGTAATTTGAAAATTTTAATCGGATTTTGAAAATTTTAATCGAATTAATCGATCCGATTAACCCGATTAAAAAAATTGATCGGGACTAAGCATTGATCGATTAACCGAACCGATTAATCGATTAATCGGCACAGCCCTAGTTTATATACACAGGTTATAAAGTCTTATTTTTGAATACCACTGTCTTTGAATAAAAACATGTTTCGATGTCTCATTAGTTTTAAAAATTTTTAAATATCAAACATTGCATTTTACAATTAGTAATAGAAAAGAAATTTTCAATAATTTATTTGTTAAAAATAATATTTTAGAAAGTGTGGTGAAAATAAAATTTAATGTAAAAAGGATTTTTGCCCATCGAAATCACGGGCACTGTACGCGGAGGGTTAAGTGTTCTAATAAACACATAGAAATGGGATCAGTTTTCATAAATAAATTATATTCAAGTAATTTATGAAAAATATTATTTTTATAATCAGTTGCTTTGTTATAATTATGAAATAATTACTCTCTTCATATTTAACGGAACACTTTTTTGAAATTTAAAAATTTCTTAAGATTTTATATTAGTAAGTAATATGGAATTCTCAAACTACTTTTAAATCTAGTTAGAATCCGCGGAAGTTTTAATATATAACTAGTATGTTGTGGACGCCACCCATATATAATCCTATAAAAAATTACGCAATACAAATAATTTATTAAATTATAATTTATTAAAATTATTTTTCATAATGAATGCAGACGATTTTTATCTCAAAGAAGTATAATAATAAATGCCGAAAGAAAGAAAGTCAGTATTGTTGAGACGTGAGTATAGTAGAGTATAATAAAAAAAGAAAAGGAAAAGAATGCAAGAAAGAAAGATGTGTATCTGTAGTTTTTCATACTCTTTTAGCACATTTTTATTTGCTAAATTACGCTGTTACAAAAAACAGTAAATTTTAGGTACCCTCCTCAATTTTGCCTCTTTATTCACTTACACGTATCGCTGAATAAGTATTTCTAAGTACTTTTTCTCTAACAAGTACCATTTTTTATGTACTGTTAAAAAACTGAAATACTGAACTGGCAATATATACATATTTTAATTTTATTAAAGTTATTAAACAAAAACCGGTAACAAACACTCTTATTATTATATTTTCTAGCATGAAAACACTATATAAAACGTTGAAAACAAATATTGTGCACAAAATATGCAAAATTTGTAACTTATTATTATTATTATTTTTTTTTTTTGCTTTCATTTGCTTTATCTGTAGTACACGCCCACTACAGACATTTTCATTTGTAATCCGGCCTACTTTGAAGCTACAGTTTTAAAGGACTAGATTTCTTTTACGTATTTCGGGTTTTTCCGGTAGTAATTCTCCATATTATTAATCTCCTGTCTAATCAATATTTTCTATATTAAATTTGGTTCAGATATATCCAGTTTCTTATTTTTCACAGTATGCATACAAAAATTGAAACTACTACTCATATAACATTACACTGTGTTATAAATAATGTACAAATTCCATATTTGTCTATATATTCATCCATACTTATCTATGAATAGGAACATATACGCATATTGCTCCAACACGTCCCGATTTTTTGGTACGTTTATTACAAGGTAGCTATTATCTGGTTGTGGTGTGAAAACTCCGTCTCTATGAAGGCATAATCCCGCCCTTTAGTTTTTTTAAATTCAGATTTGCTGTTTGAATAATGGCTTATACCTCAAAAACGAGACGTGATAGAAACATAAGATATACATTGCCGATATACTTATAGTTGCCAACTTACCACCTTTTGTCTACCGGAAAATTTTAATAGAAATATTTATTTTACTTAATCAGCAAACTGTAACGGTTTTCACAGAAAAAATAAAATTAAAAATTTTGTTAAAATTTTCCAGTAGCCAAAAGGTGCTAAGTTGGCAGCTATAGATAGATATACTGTAACTAATAGCTGTCGATAATAGCTATCAGTTTTATGTGTACCGATATCGTGTCACACAGTGTTTTCTATGTATATTCCCGTGTATATTCACTCGGAGAAAGACATCCATATAAGAGTATATTGCCGTCTTTTCCCGAGTATAAAAAGGAATCACTCTTCCAACCTCAATGAATAATCTAGGTTTTACTACTATATTTATGGTTCCATCCAAATGCCCAGTCTGCCGAAGAAATGGTTCTTTTCGAATATTATGCATTTCCCTTAAACAAGTAATGTGTGCAGCTACGATAGCGGATCTTTCCATCAAGAATTTGTAGCCGTCGTTACGTATTTTATATATAAAACCGAGACTCTTTGAGACTGTCCACAGTGATTTTATACTTCCTGAAAAAGCTTTTTTATCTAGTAAAATCTCTCTCAATTTATAAAGAGTCGGAAATCCTTTTCGGTCATAAAACTCTTGGACTGTGCCTGTGAGGCGTACAATATTTTTATTGAAATCATCCAATTCTATTATTATTTTTACATTGGGAATCTTCTTTTGAAACAATGCGAATAACTTCTTACTTAAACCGGCGGCATCTGCATTCTTATTTCCATGAGCTTCGGCGCAAACTCCCCCAATTCTCCTAAATGATACATCGCATGCAACCGCAGTTACCTTTAGTGTTTATTTAAATACTGCCATGATTGTTGTTGAGGGTTGCGAAGCAACGAGATGCTGAGAAAAGTTATAAACATTATAAATAATCGGTTTAGATTGTTTTCGAACATCAGCTGACATCCTAAAGTAAATGAAAAGAAACAGAAAAAGGCAAAAGTAACAAGCACGACGAGCGTTAAAAAATCTAACCAGATCTCACAGCTAAAACGACTAAAACTACCTCAACAAAGTACAAAAAAGGAATTCTAACAGTCTGTTACGGTGGTCGGCACGAAAGAAACTTATTCGCCTATTTTTTTTACAAGGAGTATATAATAAATGCATGTTTATTTTATTTTCTGCAGTAAAAGAGGATAAAATATACCAACAAAAATTTTCTTCTATAAACATAACGTATTTGAGTTTCTCTGGATGTCTTTATACATGAAATATTTGTTCGATTTCAATTGAAAGTGTCACGTAATTTCTCCATATCACTTAGAATTAGAATACCGAATTTGGATTTTCGTCCAATATATCTTTTTTAAATTATGCCAATAGGTAAATTAATGCACAGAGACCAGTCTCAAAAATTGGATTTTACGATTAAGGCAAACTCAAAACGTGTGAGTGTACAAGCAATTCAGTTTGTAAAATCTAATTTTAAAACACTTTTTTATCGCCATACGCATTTTTAAGAGAAAAAAAAAAGATAATTAAATAAATAAATAAAAGCGCTTCCCGGTTTTCTTTCTTGTGTTTTTCCGAAAATGAGAATCTATATTTTCCCCTAACCTGGCGGCCGTGATCATCCTAGAATTCAAATAGCTACTAAGCCGAAACTCAGCTTTCAAGAATACCAAAAGATGCACCACAAATGCAACACATATTTGAATTGACATTTATCTAAGAAAAAAGTCGTATTATAAATTCTGGTGTCAATAATTTTGGATAAATTGCAATTCAAAATACCTTACCATTCTAAAATCTTACCATTCTTAAATGAAAGGGAATATTTTAGATAAAGAAGTTATAATATAGATATATTCTCTTATTGCGCAGAAAAACTCACAAGGGTAACAGAAGAGCACATATGGAGCATAAAACAGTATATAACACTGTCCTATCTCAAACCGTTTTCAAATTACTGCGAATAGAATGAAAAAGCTATAAATCATAAAATCTCTCAGTTCTAAAGTTTTTAAACATGCTGTTCAAAAATAAAATACATATTTAGAAGAAGCAGTGAATATAATTGATTTAATGACGAATTACAATCGATAAAATCGTAAAAAAAGAAAAGCAAAATATCCTTTAAAACATTTAATCAGCAATTCTGCAAAAACCCTTCTTGCAACTATAGGTAAAATTTCTGAAATCCGACCCTTTGCAATAGTTTTCGAATAATCTTATAATGAACCACACTGGTTCATTAACACTGGAGAGATTTAGCTGTATTTATTATGTACCTAGATGTGGAAGTCTTTGCCCATTCTCCAGGGCGATTTCAAAAATGAGAAATTAATACCTTCTTAGCTACCACCATTTTTGTACAGAAATATTTAGAGCAATTTTATTTATTTATTTATTTTTATTTTTATTTTTATTATTATTATTATTATTTTACTAACGTGTTGTGATTTAATAGAATAAAGATTATTGTATAAAAATAATGGCAGCAAAAAGGGATTAAATTTCTCATCCCTCAATATGTCAAAAAAAAAAAAAAAAAAAAGAAGAAGCTTCGAGCTCTATATACATCATTTTTTTACATTTTTCCAAAAAATGAGTCGCCGCCCATCCGGTTCTGTTTCTTTCCTTACATACTGATTATAGTAATTCACGTTTAATCATATTTATATTCATTAATTGACAGCTTATTCATTATCTAAACAAAAATTGTACCATAATACTATGATTATACTTGCAAACTTACAGGAATGGAACACCGGCGCACAACTCATACCACTATCAATGTAAGAATATTTCTATTTATTAAATCAACGATATTATAGTTAGAGAAATCTCTTAAACAAATTCCGCTATGAATTCTGCTCTCGTGTTCCATCCTTGAACTCAGCACTTTTGGTTACCGGCAATTTTTAATAATTTTTTTAATTTTACTTAATCAGTGAAAACCGTTATAGTTTGGCGATTAAATAAAATAAATATTCCTCTTAAACCTTTCCGATAGCCAAAAGGTGCTTAGTTGGCAACTTTCATTATGATATATATTCATATTATTTTATTAAAAAAATATTAATACAGAAATTATTGTAATAAAACACGAGAAAGGTTTATTTTTGAAAATACGCTGAGCTCCTGTACAAAATCTTAGCTGCAAATATTTTAATTTTTTTCCGGAGTACTTTTAGCCCCGCCTTTATCTCGCATCACTTTATTCATAGAAAAATTTTCTCCAGTATATAACTTTGATAAAATTAAACAAAATTACTTAAAAAAATAATAATAATAATAATAATAAGTGGAACGAAATAAAGGCGGCACTAAAAATACTCCTGAGTAAATTAAGACAGAGAGAGGGGGAGAGAGAGAGAGACTATAAAACTCGAAAATAGTAATAGAATAGAATATTAATGAACTTTGAAAATGTCGAAGTATTGCGGGGCTTTTAACCCTCCGTATTTTCTGTGTTTACATACACAGGTTGCAAATAGTCTTATTTTTGAATAAAAAAATGTTTCATTAGTTTTCAGGATTTATAAATATCAAACATTGCATTTTACAATTAGTTGTAGAAATGTAATTTAGCGGGAAAATAATTTTCAAAAATTTATCTGTTAAAATCAATATTTTAGAAATTTAAAATACACTCTATAACAAAAAAAGTGACTCACCAATACGGAGTAATGCAAACTGGACAGAAATTGACATACGTACAGGTTTTGATGGAACCAAGCACCAATTCATCATTATCGTCTATCCTACGTGCAACTGGTACTTCAGTGACTTCAAATACCCTTAACAAGTGGCACAGAGAAATGGGGTTGAGCTCAGTCCCCGGATCTCTCTTCCACTGAGGACGTTTGGAGCAGCATAAAAAGGGCCCTACAACCAGCTCGAGATTTTACCAATCTAACGCAACAATTGGACAGAATTTGGCACGATACTTCACAGGAACACATCTGCCAACACTATCAATTAATACCAAGCCGAGTAACTGCGTACATAAGGGCCAGATGTGGACGAGCGCGTTATTGACTTGATTACTTTGCGAGGCCCTTTCTCTTGATTAAATCATTCAAAATTTCTGAAACTGTAATCAATTGTTTTTCTCCACATGTACATCACATCTACAAATTTTTGTCCCATTCGGACCACCCTGGTAGATGGGGTCATCTACCAGTTTTTGTCCCCACTCCTTCTTGGTGCGTCACTTTTTTTTGCTATAGTGTATATTTAAAAATCATTACTTCTCATATATAATTAAATTAAACTTTAATCACATCAAAAACCGAGACACTATACTCTAAAAATATACAATTTAAAACATTAAAATACACAAAACATACATTTAAACGTTTCGAGCCTTTTACAGTCTCTTCATCAGTAAAACATCCAAAAGTAATTCGTTGAGTAGAACAAGAGAACTCCTTTAACAGAACACAGTTATTCAGCGGGAACTGCGCATGCCTCATTAAGCGGGGAAAACTGTTGCTTCGTGTACCAGCCCTCGAGGAAAATTCTTGAATGAGAATTTGAGCAGTTAGATATGTTTATTTTAGCATTGCTAAAATCAGGTAGATGGTCGGATTTTAGAACGTATATCGCGTTTTTTGAAATTTCTTTTATGTTCGTGAATTCGGGTATGAAGGGAACGGCCAGTTACACCAATATAAACCGAACTGTAAGATTGGCAAGGGGAAAAATACAGTACAGGATAAATAACAACAGTACGGGTAAGGTGGGGGGAGGGGGATAACAGCTTTAAAATTCGACAGGAAATTACGAATTAAAAATTAGGATTTATAGGACTACAGATATATTAACAGTGCGTAAAACTTTGGCAATAGATTCAGAATTTTTTTTATAGTAAGGAATAGTAATGAAAGATTTCGGTGACTTGGAGGAATTAATTTCTTGATTATCAATATTAAAGTCACACTCTTTTAATTTTCGTTTAAGCCAGCGAGAGGGATAATTATGTTTTAAGTCCGAAATTTTTTTTAAAATTCTAACTGGAAAAGCTCATGAGTACTGCAATATAATTTGGCGCGGTGAAGTAAAGTATAGAAAACAGCAGACTTACGTGAAGAAGTGTTCACAAAATTAAAATTTAAATACTGGCCTGAAAATGTAGGTTTTCTATAAACGGAAGTAACCCATTCAAAATGAATAACAGAAGGCCAATGCTGAATTAAAATAATCTAGGAAAGGGATTTTATTTTATTTTTATTTTTCTAAAGTAAATTGAATTAATGAATTAACGAAATTAGCGTAATTAAGAATATCAGAAACTTGTTGATTATCAGTGATAACAAATATGTTGTCCACACATCTACGCCAAAAGTAAATTTTGTCGTGTAAGTCAGAATTAATTTCAATTTCAATAAACTACATGAATATTTCTGATATTCGAACTGAAATTGGGGAGCCCATAGCAGTGTCATTAATTTGTTGATAAAAAGGATTATTGCTAAAACAGTTGGAACTTAAACAAAAAGCTGATTTTAGCAATACTAAAATAATCATATCTAACTGTTCAAATTATCATTCAAGAATTTTCCTCGAGGGCTGATACACGAAGCAACAGTTTTCCCCGCTTAATGAGGCTTGCACAGTTCCCGCTGAATACACTGTACTCTGTTAAAGGAGTTCTCTTCCTCTACTCAACGAATTAATATTTGATGTTTTACTGCTGAGGGGCCTGTAAAAATCTCGAAACGTTTAAATTTATGCTTTGTGTATTTTAATGCATACTTGCCAAACATCTCAAGTATTACCGTTAACTGTCTCGGTCTTTGATGTAATTAAAGTTTTATTTTAAAAATTGTGGTGTAAATAAAATTTAATGTAAAGAGTTCTTCTGCCCATCGAAATCACGAGCACTGTACGCGGAGAGTTAAGTGTTCTAATAAACATATAGGAATGGAATAAATTTTGATAAAAAAATATATATATATATATATATATGTGGGAAGTTCCTTGCACAACCAACAGATGGCGCTGTCTCTGATGTTTATCTTTGAACGAGATGACGGACGGGAGTCAGTAGAGAGCTGTCCGCCATGGAAAGATGTTGAGACCGTCAGCGCGAAGGCTGATGTTGTCCTTTTCATCAATTAGAGCTTGTAGTGCTCGTAATAGCTGGGTAGAGCCATGGAGAGCTCTATACCATAATCTCACTTATTAGAAATAGTACGCGTAGGTACTAATGTGAATTGTAGAGCGAGTCAGTGCTCATATATGTTACTTTCTGTTAGTCCTAGTAATGAAGAGAGCTTGTTATGTGTATTAGGCCTCGAAACCAGCAAATGTTATTGATGGAAACCCTGCTAATATGATCATTTTATCTTTGTGTAAACTGTGTTGTGTACGTAATAAATGTTTTTAGTTATCTTAATCGCACCTCTTCATTGCCCCACCCCTAGACGCCCAGCCAAGATTCTACAAGTGGGGACTCTGCCGCGATATTACCACCAACAAGTTATAAAAGGTAACTGTTATTGTTATATATTTATCATTGTGTTTGATAATACATAATAATGATTAATAAATTGAGAAAAGAGTTTGAGTTACTATTTTGAATTAGAAATTAATGGTGAAATATTTTTTAAAAAACACTTTTGGTTTCACTGTGTGATGAAATTAAATAAATACATTACTTGAGAAGAATGAATAGAAATAAGAACTATGATTGAAAAAATATTCTGAGTAATCAGTTATAATTTTGCTTATTACTGTTTGCAATAATATTTTAACAATATTATAACAATATTATTTTAAAACGAAAGTGATAACAATTATTAAATATAGAACAATAATGATAATGGTGATATTATATGAAATATGTGTAATAATTAAGAAATATATAAGATGATCTAAATATTCTGTTGTATAATACAAATTGTTCTGCATGTGGTTATTTAAAAATCATGATAATTTTGATTTGAGAACAAAAACCATAGAATCATTTTTTGAGAAAATTGTTCTCATATTATTTTGTTCCTATTTAAGTATGATATTAATTTGGTAGAAATATTGAAATATTTTTTGGTATAAGTAATTATTTAGAGTTATAATGGCCCAAAACGTGTTACAAGGCATTAGAAAAGCCGATTTAAGAACAATTGCTGAAGAATTAGGCCTAACTGTTCCGGCGGAAGCTAAGGTACTTGAAATCAAAACTTTAATTGAGAGTTCTGATATTTATAAAAATGATTTAGAATTTGTTAGAGGTGTTATTAAAATGTTACTAGAAGAACAAAAGTTGAAATCTGTAGAAGAACAAACCAAAATTGAGATAGAAAGAATTAAATTATCCCAGTTAGAAAAAGAAATAGAGTTACAGAATTTAAAGTTACAGGCTGCAGCAAATAATTCTAGTAATAATGTTGAGCAATCAAATTCAGAAACTACTTCACAATCATTAGAAAATTTAATTAGAAGTATTCGAACATTAACCATTTCAGTACCTGAGAAACCGGAAGCTTTGCACTTATTTTTTCAATCCCTTGAAAAAGCATTCGTTTCTAAAAATGTACCCCCTAAATTTAAATCGGAAATATTGATTAATTTATTGGGAGATAAATGTAATCAGGTTCTTGCGTACGTAACCACCGAAGAAATTAACGATTATGAAAAAGTTAAGGAATTAATTTTAAGACAATTTCAACCAACGCCGCGTGAATGTTTAAGTAATTTTAAAAATGCGTTCCGTAATCCTTCAGAATCTCATGTCCAATTCGCTTCACGTCTAAGCGCTTCTTTTGATTACTATTGTAGATTGAGAGGGGTGAACGATGTTAAACAATTGTGTGATCTTATAGTTTCTGATAAATTATATGAAACGTTGGATTCTAGAACTAAGGAACATATTAGTGTTCGAGAAGGTCAAAATTGGTTTAAACCCAACGAATTAGGTCGGGAGTGTGATTTATTCTACTCTTCTAGAGGCAAATCGTTAATTGAAACTAATAATAATACGCGAAACGAAAGTTCAGAGAATAAGCGGTTTGTAAACAAAACTCCTTTTAGAAAGACACATTATAATAATAAAGATCCCATAATACGTAATTCGGTATCTAATCAAACTCACGAAAAGCATGAAAGAATGTGTTACATTTGTGGTGCAAAAGGGAAAACATTTCATTTCGCTAGAGTGTGTCCTAAACGTATTTCAGAGAAAAAAGAATTCCGTGAAAATCTTCCTACGAATTCAGTAGTTCAATCCGAAACAAGTCCGATTAACCTAATTGTTAATGAGCTCGAATATGTTGATATTTTAGTGGATGATATCCCACTTAAAGCGTTGAAAGATTCAGGTTCTTCGATTCTAATTGTAAATAAAAATAGCATTCCCCAGACTAAAAATGTTATTTCTTCAACCACTCTAGTTAGCTGTTTTAATGAAAAGAAAGATGCAAATCTGACTGAATTTAAAATATCTTTACCTAATCATGATTCAATAAATGTAATCGGTGCTTTTTGCAACAATTTGTCATGTGACGTAATTCTCCCTCGTGATATCTTTCATATTTTGAAACAACAAAATAAAGAGGAAGCAGATGTTTCGAGTGCCAGCGTAGGGGGGAAAGATAGTTTTCTGAGTTCGGGGGAAAGCAATTTCGATGAAGCAAAAGAGTGTTTTTTTCCTGTATTCGATCGAAAGGAAAATGAAATAGATTCTTTTTTTTCAAATATGTGCAATTTTTCAGAAGAAGAAAAATTCGATGTCAGTTATATTTTAGATAAGTCGTTAAAAGAGAGATTAAGCGAATTAATAAAAAGTTATAAGCCTGTTAAAACAAAAAGTACTGATTTAAAAATGTCCATTATTTTATCTGATGATACACCAGTGTGCTTACGCTCTCGCAGATTATCATTTGTAGAGAAATCAGAGGTGGATAGACAAATTGACCAGTGGTTAAAGGATGGTATAATTAGAGAAAGTACATCAAATTATGCTTCGCCAATAGTGGTGTGTAGGAAAAAAGATGGAGGAATAAGGTTATGCTGTGATTATCGTGCTTTAAATAAGAAAATAATTAAAGATAAATACCCGTTGCCAAATATTGAAGATTTATTTGATAGATTAGGGGAGGGTAAAGTTTTTTCGACACTAGATTTAAAGAATGCGTTTTTACAAGTTGATGTAGAGGAAAAAAGTAGGAAATATACAGCTTTTGTGACCGATAATGCCCAGTATGAGTTTCTAAAAGTTCCCTATGGATTATGTAATAGTCCCTTAGTATTTCAAAGATATGTAAATTATGTGTTTAAAGACTTATTAAAAGAGGGTACTGTAATTATTTATTTAGATGATATAATTATTCCATCTAAAGATGAGAATGAAGGGTTAGATAAATTAAAACGTGTGTTAGAAACGGCATCAAAATTTGGTCTAGAGTTAAATTTAAAGAAATGTCAGTTTTTGAAACGTAAGATCGATTTCTTAGGTCACATAATTGAGAATGGCACGATTAAACCCTCAGTAGAAAAAACTCTTGCAGTCCAAAATTTCCCAGAACCCCGTAATGCTAGGGAAGTGCAGAGTTTCTTAGGTTTAACGGGTTACTTTAGAAAATTTATTCGTTCATATGCCAGCATAGCAAGACCACTCAGTGACTTATTACGTGCTTCCACTCCATTTAAATTCGAGCAAGAGCAGAAATTAGCTTTTCAAAAGCTGAAAAACATTTTATCTAATACGCCTGTCTTACACCTTTTTAAGCAAGGCTATAAGTTAGAAGTTCATACAGATGCATCTAAATTAGGATTCGGTGCAATCCTATTACAACAAGATGACGATGGACAGTACTATCAAATCCATTATATGAGTAAAAAGACCTCTGTACAAGAAGAAAAATACTGTAGTTATGAGTTAGAAGTGTTAGCGATAGTAGAAGCCCTTAAGAAGTTTAGGAACTATTTATTAGGTAGTAAATTTAAAATTTATACTGACTGTCAAGCGTTCACTAAAACTTTAGATAAACGTGAATTGACACCTAAGGTAGCCAGGTGGTCTTTCCTGCTACAGGAATTCGACTACGAAGTAGAACACCGTCCTGGTAAACAAATGCAGCATGTTGACGCTCTTAGCAGACACCCTGTAATGGCTGTAAATACTGATACCCTTACTCATCGTATTGCTACTGCTCAAGAAAATGATGAGTTTATCAATACTGTGAAATCTCTTTTACAACAAAACTAAAATGACGAATATGTGTTAAAAAATAATGTTTTATATAAAGTGTTAAATGATAGGGATGTACTAATTGTCCCAGAGACCATGCAAATCGAGGTCGTAAAGAAATGTCATGCCTTAGGACATTTTTCGGCTAATAAAACTGAAGAGTTAGTAAAAAGAGACTACTATTTTTCTAATATGAAAAAATGCGTAGTACCACTTTTTACGTACCGTTAAAAAACTGAAATATTAAACTCGCAATACATACATATTTTAATTTTATTAAAGTTATTAAACAAAAACTGATAACAAACACTCTTATTATTACATTTTCTAACATGAGAACACAATACTAAACGTTAAAAACAAACATTGGGCACAAAATATGCAAAATTTGTAACTTATTTTTTCCTGTTGCTTTCATTTCCTTTATCTGTAGTACACGCCCACTGCAGACATTTTCATTTGTAATCCGGCCCACTTTGAAGCTACAGCAGGGATGGAACACGGGCGCAGAATTCATACCGGAATCTGTGTAAGAAATTTCTCTACCTGTAATATCGTTGATTTAAGAGGTAGAAAATTTTCTTACATTGATAGTGGTATGAATTCTGCGCCCGTGTTCCATCCCTGCTACAGTTTTAAAAGACTAGATTTCTTTTACGTCTTTAGTGTTTTTCCGGTAGTAAGTCTCCACTTTATTACACTCCTGTTTAATCAATATTTTCTATATTAAATTTGGTTCAGATATATTCTGTTTCTTATTTTTCACAGTATGCATACAAAAATTGAAAGTACTACTCATATAACATTACACTGTGTTAGAAATAAAATTAAATACTCATTTAATATTTGCCTATTTATTCATCCATACTTATCGATGAATAGAAACATATACGCATATTGTTCTAACACATTCTAATTTTTTGGTACGTTTATTGCAAGGTAGGTATTATCTTGTTGTGGTGTGAAAACCACCGCCTCTTTGAAGACATAATCCAGCCCTTGTGTTTATTAAAATGCAGATTTGCTGTTTGAATAATGGCTTATACCTCAAAAACGAGACGTGATAAAAACATAAGATATACACTGCCGACATACTGTAATTAATAGTTGTCGATAATAGCTATCAGTTTTATTAGAGCCCCTAAATAAAATAATAGGCCGGCGCATCACCGCCATTATTTTGCCTCCGAAGCTGACAGCATTCCTGCTTGGTGTCCTTATCGCTTCCCTAATGATTTCAAGAAATCGTAATCTGAAGCTAATCCGGTCAAGATAAGAGCAAAAGCAACAATGATATTCCTAAAAACACATTTTTTTCACAGTACATTCTCAGGATGTCATTTTATTCTAAGGATATCCTAGGATGTACGATGTGTTGTTAGGGCGGTTTCTGTTTCTTTTACAAAATGTCGCCAAAACTCAAATACACAGTAATATAAGGTCTGTGAGCACATTATATTCCCTTCTTGAATGATTTAGCAGTTTATCGCTAAACAAACTTCCATATCATAGTTTACTTAGCTAAAATTATGAAATATAATAAAATAAGTTACTCTAAAATAACGTAAGACGATAAAAAAAATGTTTGTAGTTTGTTTATCAGAGAAACGCGCTGGGTACATGTGGCAACCCTAAGGCAACAAAATGCCTGATGCGCCAGCTTCTATATATAGGAGCCTTAAGTTTTATGTGTACTGATATAGTGTCACACAGTGTTATCTATGTGTATTCCCTTGTATATTCACTCGGGGAAAGATAAGAGTAAAATTGCCATCTTTTCCCGAGTATAAAAAGGAATCACTTTTCCAACCTCAATGATCAATATGTCTTATTACTATATCTATGATTTCATCCATACGCACAATTTACGGAAGATACGGTTCTTTTCGAATATTATGCATTTTCCTTAAAAAAGTAATGTGTGCAGCTACGATATCGGATCTTTTCATCAAGAATTTGCAGCCGTCGTTACGTATTTTATTAGGTTGATTCATAAATAATTTCCAATGCAGTTAAAATAGAATACACGATATCGGATCTATCCATAAAGAATTTGCAGCTGTCGTTACACTTTTTATATATAAAACCGAGACTCTTTGAGACTGTCCACAGTGATTTTATTCTTACTGAAAAAGCTATTTTATCCAGTAAAATCTCTCTCAATTTATAAAGAGCCGGAAGTCTTTTTCAGTTATAAAACTCTTGCACTGTGTCTGTGCGGCGTACAATATTTTTATTGAAATCATCCAATTCTGTTATTCTTTTTACATTGGGAACCTTCTTATGAAACAATGCGAATAACGTCTTACTTAAACCGGCGGCATCCGGATTCTTATTTCCATGAGCTTCGGTTCAAATTCCACCAATTGTCCTAAATGATACGCCGCATACATCCGCAGTTACCTTTTCTTGTTTGTTAAATACATCCTTGATTGTTGTTGAGGGTTGCGAAGCAACGAGATGCTGAGAGAAGTTATAAACATTATAAATAATCGTTTTAGAGTGTTTTCAAATATCAGCTGACATCGTAAAATAAATGAAAAGAAACAGAAAGGTAAAAGTAACAAGCACAGCGAACGTTAAAAAATCTAACCTGACCTCACAGCTAAAACGGCTAAACCTACCTCAACGAAGTACAAAAAAGGAACTCTATCAGTCAGTCACGTGATCCGTTCCCCAGTTACGGTGCTCTGCGGGAAAGATACTCATCCGCTTATATATATATATATATATTTACAAGAGTATATAATAAATGCATGTTTATTTTATTTTCTGCAGTAAAAGAGGATAAAATATACCAACAAAAATTTTCTTCCTTAAACATAACGTATTTCAGTTTTTCTGGATGTCCTTCTACATGAAATATTTGTTCGATTTCAATTGAAAGTGTGACGTAATTTGTGCATATCACATAGAATTAGAATACTGAATTGAGATTTTCGTCCAATATATCTTTTTTGAATTATGCTAATAGTAAATTAACACACAGAGACAGGTCGCAAAAAATTTAATTTTCCGATTAAGGCAAGCTCAAAACGTGCGATTATACCAAAAATTCAGTTTGGAAAACCTAATTTTAAAACACTTTTTCTTCGCTATACGCATTTTTAAGAGAAAATAATAAAAAAAAAGAAGGCGTTTTCCGGTTTTCTTTCCTACGTTTCTCCGAGAATGAGAATTTATATTCTCCCCTAACCTGGCGGCACTAGACGGTGGTGGGCCTCCAAACTCTCATCCAGGGTGCAACCCAATATCCAATCGTGTACGACTTTACATATCTGATGAGTGAACGAATCAGACGAAGCGTTAGACTAGTGATTGTCCTGAGATGAATGTAAACAAAACAAGGATGTATTTGGAAGAAATTCTTTTTACTGACGATCTGAACGCAACGTAATGTTAAAAGATAATAATCCGTAGTATAATAAGATAATTCATCCCAAAATCCGGTACCTCCTTCAACATTAAATAATTTAATAATAATAAAATGATTTAAACAAAGAAATAAAATATTAAATTAGGTATTAATTAGGTTTAAAATTTTAAACGTTTTTAAAATAAAAAAATCATTTTATAAACATTAAAACTAAAAATTTTACTAGGCATAGTTTTATTAACTAGAAAAATAAATGCTCTCCTAGCAGTATTTTGAATACAAAATGTAATAGTAATTTTTTTTTCTTTGAAAGTTAAAAAATAGTCCATTCTCTCTCTCTCTAGTAATTAATAATGTATTTCTCTGCATATATTTTTAAAATCACGTTTCTATTTATACTATTCCAATTTCTTTAAATATAAAAGAATGTATGACATTTATTTATTTGTAAATGCTATTTTTAAAGCACTTACCCATTTTCTAAATCAATGTATATACAAATGTATTAAAAAAAAAAATAAAATAAATATTTACCTTATCCTCCGTGAACACAAGATTGAATAGTGCATCTTTTTTTTTTTTTTTAAATCTACTTTCTGTAAAAATATTATTAATATTACTTTTAAAGTGTTATGCTATTATTAGTCGTTCTTTGTATATGCATACTCAGATTATTTATTTCAGAATGTACCACAGCTAATTGAGCTTCAGAAAATGCCCAATTTGTCTGTATAAAGTCTGCTTCTTATTATATTAACATAGGCACCGATTTTCCAAAACTTTAATGGGGGAAGAGAGCGGAAAATTGATCTTTTGTTGTTTTTGAGCAGTAATTCTCCCCCCCCCCCCCCAATCTTTTGCAGCCAGGTATTTCTCTATTCTAATTTAATGTTTTTTTTTTTTTTTTTTTAAAGGAAAATTTATATCAGAGATAAAAAGCAAGTTTTTTATTCTGTTCCATAACCATGCTGTGTTCCCATTGTGAAACGATTTCATTAATGCTGGAAAACAATAATTTCCCTTCAGTTTTTTACTGAATGATAGTGATGATGTGTTTAGATTGTTTCTGTGTGAGAGATAGAAAATGTAGCATGAAGGTGATTTTGGACTATATAAGAATTATTATTTATTATATTACATTCACATTAAAAAAATATTTTGTATATTACACCAAAATTTCACACAAATTTAATGTTTCTTGCTTTCCAAAGACAATAACGTTGAATAGAGAGAATCTTTACACAACTAAATTTTATATTATTGCATTCTGTTAAACATAGTACCTTAGAATTTAACACACTTTTTATTTTGAAGCGTAATTGTTTCTTCCACAGTAGCGACAAATATTTTTTATTGCGTCTAGAAATATTGTAGTCAACCCCCCCCCCCCCCCCCCCTTTAAAAAATATATATATATATATATATATATACAAACATACAGCAAGCTTTTTACACTTTTCCACAATAAAGTTGAAAATTGACTTTATTTCATTTACCTATGCGTCTGATCGATAATTATGCTTATCAAGGTAAGAAATTTATATCCAGTATTGCGATACACTGTGGTAGGTACCCTATTGAAAATAAAGATTGTAGCATGTACAATTCGTTTATAGGATTATAGGGGTAGACAAAAATTTTCTTTTACATTACTCTATATGAGAAGGGGGAAAATATAGTAGTGTTATTGTGCTTTAGGTGTTGGTCCAGAGATTAATTTCAACTGACAAAGCTTTGATAGCTAGACCTGGGTAAAATTGCCCGTGCAGGGGGGGAGGGGAGGGAGTTTAAAGGTCCAAAATTTACACAAGTTTCAGAGGAAACTCAGACAGTCTGGCCGACAACTCCAACCTGGGACTGAACCTGGCACTTTTCGTTTAACAGCTTCGAGAACAGAACCTTTCAGCCACTGTTAGTATTTAGACTTTACGAAACTAATATACATTGAAATGTACACTAACATAATTCATTTAGAAGTTGATGTGCTCAGCATGTAAACTAATACATTGTATACATTCATTTTACTGTAAAGAATTTTTTTAATGCATTTACTTCTTTCACATGGGTGCACTATGCACAACAAATGCCAGATGCATCGTTGGTTAAGTATATTTTTAGTCATACATTTATAGCTTCTTTACAAGTCATTGCAAAAGGTATTCGATACATTGCTGACTATATACAATAAATATTAGTATTTTTTTTTTTTAAATTATGATATGAGCTGTATGAAACTTTAGCAATGTAATGTGTGTAATGTTAACATTTTTAATAAAGGACCACCCAAAATTTTGTACTGTTGGAAATCAAAATCTCAATAATGTGCATAACTTTACATTATTGTTAATTCTTTCAATTAAAATTTTAAAAAAGTTCATTATAGATAATATAATATTCAATGGGAACTAGCAGATTTTGCCTGTTTCTCAGGTCACTATATTTACACGAATTAAAAAAATATATACATATTCACGATTTTTATCACTTTTTAAATATAACCGAAAAAAAAAATTAAATAAATATACATATAATAATCTTCTGAAATTCTTTAAAATCTTTTCTTGGGGGATTACATATAATTTTGGTTTTTAGGTATTTGTAATGTATCCTGCTGCTTCTAGATATACACTAAGCGACAAAAAATAAAATGCCGCACTGCAGAAAAATTGACTTATACCTTTTGTGCTTGTAATAATTTAAAAAAACTAATGATTGCCACAAATAAAATTGTTTTGTTTGTATAATACGGAAGTCATAACATGATACTTATGTACATTTTCGATTTAATAATTCGTTTTATTACACTCTATGAAGTATTTAATAAAAATCTGCATAAAATTTCCTTTTCAGATGTAATATAATAAACATATACTTTGTATCCTACCATGATTTATTATATGAAATGAACAAGTGCTATTTTAATGTATGAAATAAAACTATTTATTTGTTAGATCTAAACAATTATTTAATAAAAATATGTATTCTGGATTGCATAATTCCGCCTTTATATGGAATTACTGCTTTGATGGGCAATGGCATAGTATTTTACAGTTTTTTAACATGAAACTCAGAAATTTCACTATGCCAAATATCATAAATATTTTTTCTACTTCTTTCAGAGTTGTGGGCTACTAATTTCTAATCCCCACCCTCTTTTATAGACTAAACATTTCCGAGCGGATTGAGATTAGGACAATTTTCAAGTCTAATAAAATAAGAAATACTGCGATATTCTTTGTGGGACTTAATTTTAAGTAAAAAAAGTTATGGCAACTTACAAAATTATAGATGCTCATGAGAATGGATAAGTAATTTTAACAACTTGAATCAAATAAATGTATCACAAGCGCCATATAGCAAGGTGCATTATCATTTTGAAATGCTGATTATGGAAGAGTCTGAAATACTCTCAAAATAGTTGGTGAGGTATAAATTTTTAATAACCAAGTTTTATTTCGGGCTAATTGATCCCTTGAACATGAAAATTTGCCAGACTCACCGAAAAATTATGCATTTTCGTATCGTAATGTACGGGGAATATGTCATTATTTTAAAAGTTCGATTTGCATTAAGTCAGTCACATTTTCGTGATCAGATCTGCTTGTTTCCCTCAGTTCGAAATAAGTTAAACTTGACTCATCAGAGAGAACAACTTCAGCCAAACAATTAATTAATCATTTTTTAATTTTTTAAACCCTCTAATGTCTTGGTTTTCTAATTCTTTTCGTCAAGAATGAAACTATTTCAGCTTTTCTGGCAATTAAACTTGCTTTGTTTAATTGTTATTTCATTGTACTTAGATAAATTATGTTACTAAACACTTTTTCTGAATCCCTGCTATGTTCTAAATGTAATACAAACTGAATTTTTAAGCACTAGCTTTTTAACTTGCGGTCATCTCGACTGGATGAGTAACGTGGCCGTCTAAGGACAAATGTGCAGTTTAAACAGCCAAAAAATAGTATATCTTGCTGAAAACCATATCACTAATATTTTGCTAACATTTAATCATTTTGACATCACACGTATTAAAATATTTTTTTAATTTTCGCTCTAAAATTAATATTTTTTGTGGTATCGTTAATTGTCTTATTCTCGCCATGTTTGAAATACTTCCTAAAATTACAATTTTCCGAACAATTACATCTTGTTTTTAACTCAATCCTAAATTGCACGCGGGAAACAACGTAATAAAATATGTTCAAAATTTTACTTTTGAAACAATAAAATTATCGATTAAAGGAAGAAAAACGGAAAATATCCAAGTGCGGCTTTTTTTTTTTTTTTTTTTTTTTTTTTTTTTGTCGCTTAGTGTATTTTGTCGCCCAAATTGGCACTGTTGTAAGCAGGTACATTTTTTAGTAGTATGTTGTGATGTTTATTTTCTTTGTACTGTCTTTGGATTTTATCTGATAATTTTTTAAAACTCTATTAGAAGTGATTATGAATTCATGAAAACATACCTGAAATTTTAGTGAGAAACAATTTTGGCATAATGGAGACGTATGATTTATTTTAAATCCTTTCATTATGAAAAATATTAATTTAATTATGTTTAGCAGTTATATGAAATTAACCGTCTAGTCTTATTTTATGAATTAAATTATCAAAAAAACTGAAATTCTGGCATTGAAAATAAAAAATACTTGAATTTAGGTAAATTACCTAAACGCAACCACCTACCTCTGTTAATTAGAATAATTTTAAACTCTGAATCCTTGTTTATTTCTTTTTTTAGTACAGTACAGTCGGTAACGAAAGTGTCCGAACACTAGCAAAAATTCCTATGTAAAAAAAATACACTTCATACGGTTTTGTTAAATAAATCCTTATCGAATCACGTTCTTACACTGACTAAGAACAGGATTCGACAACGATTTATTTTACAAAGCTGCATGAAGTGTACTTTTTTTACATAGGAATTTTTGCTAGTGTTCGGACACTTTTGTTGCCGACTGTACTTAGAAGTATGTAGTATTTTTATTTCACTATAATCGTACTAAAAATAAAAAATGAATAAATGAATAAATAAAGTCTAAAAAGAGGAAATTTATGAGAGAGCGTCGAGTTCTCATTGTCACTTATTTACGTTTCAAATTGCATTTAAACTGCTTGATTGTAGTCGTGAAAATAGTTTGTGTCCTCCATTTATAAACTATTATTTTGAGGCTGATAAAAACACAACCTACTTTTAGGCACTATGATATTGGATAAATACATCATGCTATAATAAATTTTAAATCATAGTTTTTTTTTTGTTTTTTTTTTTAAGTACAGTTAATATATTTTATACTCATTTCAAACAATTATTTATTTACTTATTTTTGCGTTTTTAGTACCTTTTTCAAAATATTATTCCAAAATAAGTATCTGCTTTTTCTTTTTTAATTTTCTTTATTTTATTAATTGCACAATATAAATTTCAAGTATATAATTCATAAAGTTTCATAAAATTATTTGCTCATACATTTTAAAAGCCTCCAGATATTACAGATTTTACAAAAAATAAAAAATTAATTATTGGTATAAAAATATATGATACAGCATAATCACCATAAATGTTTTATAATATACTAAGAAAATTAGTAGAGTTTAAAATATAATTAAAAAATAAAACCTTTTACTTGCTTTGTGCAATAACCGTAATATATTTTCTTTGGGATTCACCGGCATGATCAGCGGTGCTGGAAGTAGAACAGAGCAAGTAAAAGGTTTTATTTTTCAATTATATTTAATTTAACCCTTTGCGGCGCAAGACAATTCGGATCATTTAAATTATACTGCCACCGGAATTCATGAACTAAATTAAACTAAAAGAAATTTTTAATTTTAAAGAAAACCGGCCTTTTCTGATATGTTATAATTTTGCTAAAAAATTTCCGGGATGAATTTTTGCAGCTGGATCTTAAATTTAGCGTCCTCGCAGCGAGGGCACCGCGCGTTAAGGGGCTAAAAGCTTTGTGTTCTTCTGTGATTATTCATAGTACAGTTTTATCAAATAAGTTTTTCACTAAATAAATAATAATTGAAATATTTTTGCCACTAACACCATAAATCACCACAAACATTACGATTAAGTAGTTAACCCTTTGCGGCGCAAGACAATTCAGATCATTTAAATTATACTGCCACCGGAATTCATGAACTAAATTAAACTAAAAGAAATTTTAAAATTTAAGGTTAAAAAAACTGGCCTTTTCTGATATGTTATAAACGTAAATTTTTGCTAAAAATTTTCCGGGATGAATTTTTGCAGCTGTATCTTAAATTTTGCGTCCTTGCAGCGAGGACGCCGCGCGTTAAGGGGTTAAAATGGGATTTCGAACGTAAATAACGACTGTAAGAAATGTGTGCTCTCGTGAATTTCTCGCTTTTCAAAGATATTGTATTAGTGTTTATATACTTATAGGCAAGGCCTGATTACCCAAAAGACTCAGGAAGCCCAAGCTGCCCCTCTAAAATTTAAGAGGGGCCCCCAAAATGACTAAAAACAGGTTCTTGGATTTTCTGTTTCATATTTTCACCCTCAGATTGAATTTTTTCTGAGAAAGGTCGCCTAAAGCAAGATAAAATACTCACTATTTCGGAAAAAATCTGTTAGTTAGCCTCAAAAATCTGAATGTTCTTAATTAATAAGTTATACGATTTTAATGTTGTGTGTAGAACCACCCAGGTATATGAATAGAAAAAAAAAATCCGAAATGAAAGGGGGGCCCAGAGCTTCAAAGTATAATCGGGCCCTGCTTATAGGCACTGGTACTTTAGGTATATTCCGACAGGCAAAGGGGAAATTTGGAGGGGAATTATAGGGAAATTTGTTTCCACAATTACTCATTACCTTTTTTTTTCTTTTTCTTTAGAGTTCCATCATTATCACATTAAGAAAATTCCTAACAGTTAAATTACTACTTGTAAAATAAATTAATTAATAAAAAAAAAAAAAAAAAGAATTTTGAGAAAACAAATTACCCCATACACATGGGCATTGACTGTCGACGAACCCTTCACCAGATGATAAAAGTAAGCAATTGTGCAGAATGAAAACTGCAATGCACAAGTAAATACTTTGACATTTTAAAACAGGGTTGGTTGATTTTTGACAGTTTAAACTTTTATGTCAAAGCCCCTTATGGTTTTACTTATAAATAAATAAGTTTAGTTATTAATCAATTTGTTATTTGAAATAAGCAAATTTGAGTTTTTAAAGAAAAACTATTATATAATATCTTGATTAATGCATAAGAAAGAAAAACCTTACACTTTTAAACATTAATATTTCACTTTATGAAGATTGTTACAAGCATTCAAAATATACAATGGCACCTACTTAATACTCAATTATTTTAAGAAATCTTAGAAAAAAAAAATCATAATTAACATGAGAATAAAAATTAAAAATATAAATGCTTTCTAATTAATTAAATTTTTTCTTTATAGTATCCAATTTGATTTTTAAGGTGCCTGCCTACCTATAAAATGCAATTTTCGGTCAAAACTCCGATTTTCTATTTTTGAGTTAATATTAAAGCTTGGTATTTTAGCTTTCTAAATCAGTTTGAATTTTGTTTCTATCTTGCTTAGAACTTGAGTTACAGGCATTTTAATATTAGTCACTCGCCAGTTTTTGAAACCGGAAGTGACCGGAAATGACCTTTAAAAGTTTGTTTACATAAATGTTTTACTCAAAATAAGCATCAAAATTTGCTACTGAATATGAATTGAATCTAAAAAAGAAAAGAAGGAGCATTTAAATAAATCAGGAACTTATTAAAATTATTTTTTGTTTAAGAGGAAAAATCTTGTTTTTAAATCTGTTTTCTGCTTTTTCTCAAAATGAGATTTTTAACATATTGCTTTATTCCAAAACATTATACAACATTAAACAACTCCAAAAATTATAATTGAAACGTTATGAAACTTTGACAAAATGCTCTGGAGGAGGAGTTTTAGGGATTGAACTACGACGATGAATCTAGCTAAATTATTTTTTGTATTTTTGTCAATAGAACTTATTAACTGTCATGTAAATTCATGATCTTTCAGAATGTAGAAATGTTATCGTCTCTAAAATATTAAATAACATGGTTATAGTTTGAGAGTAGTTCACTCCCTTAAGGACCTTTCAATAATCTAAATAAAACTTACAGAATAAAAATATCTTTATTTAAATTTGACTTATGATGTTTTGCAATTTTTTTTCGCAAATTTTATGCATATTTTGAGCCTAAATATCAAATATTTAAAAATTTGTATACTTGTTTAGGTTATTCACTTTTTTTACTATACTAGGGGGCTCTGCCCCTGCTCGCTCCGCTCACCAACCCCCGAAGGAGGCTTCGCCTCCTCCCCGACTCACTTTACATATTGACACATGCAGAACTCTGCTCACCTATTCGCTGCTTTCTTTCACTGAAAAGGAATAATAATAGCGCACGTTACAAGACAAAAGCAGAAAATTATTTTGGAAATCCTCATATTCAATGTCAAATTGAAATATAATATATATATATATATATATATATATATATATATATATATATATATATAATCATAATATCTAGACCATTTTGCATTACAGCTTTAGTATGTGACACTTTTTATTTCTTTTTTACAACCTTAAATCCGGACCACGGTACCTCAGTCGGTAGAGCGCCGAGCTCATAATTGGAAGATTGTGGGTTCGGTTCTCGAGCCGACCAAAGACCGTCGTGTACACTAATGGTGGCTGGTGCACGTAAAATATGCCGTGGCCACAATATCGTCCATGTTCCTATCAAAATTATTCCTCTGGGGGCCACCGAAGCTGGGGAGCTATCCCCTTCGTGTAGGACCAAAACTGTGGTGGCATGTCTCCGAAACATCCATAGGGGTGCGTCCAAGACCGTCGACAATTATCCATAGTGCAGTAATGGAGCGACGGCAATCACAACCTACCGAACTATCTACCTACCTACAACCATGGATGATATTTTAATTTTCCCGTGTACGAAGATTAATTTTCTAAAAGTAGAGAAAAAAAAAAGTTGATATTTATTTTCTTTGTTTTTTACATCCATGGTTTCGGGCCGCGGTACCCTAGTCGGTAAAGCGCTGAGCACGTAATTGGAAGATTGCAGATTCGATACTTGAGCCGTCCAAAGACCGTCGTGTACACTAATGGTGGCTGGTGCTCATAAAATCTGTCGTGGTCGCAAAGTCCTGCATGTTCCCATCCCCACTATATCTCTGGGGATCACCAAAGCGGAGGGGATCTCCTCCGTGAAGGTTCAAAATTGTGATGACATGTCTCCGGAACATCTCTAGGGGTGTGTCCCAGACCGTCGCCAATTACCCATAGCGCAGTATTGGTGCGACGTTAAATCCAACCAACCTACCACCTACGTACAACCATGGATCATATTTTAATTTTCTCCTGTAAAATGACTTCATGACGGAAGAACAACGTCACTGGGAGAAACATTTTTCAAAATAGCAAACAGAGTACCAACATAAACTTGTCGTTTTTAGTTAATAACTTCTTTAATTTAAATTATAGAAATTTCCAAGCAACTGAAATGTCTACCTTGGAATACTCGGAACACATTGACACCTCTCATGACGCGAAGGACCCTGCCCTCCGTTAGAAGTTGCTGACGTAGACAAAAAAAAATTGACGCCAGTGACAGTAACTTTTTTTTAATATATAGTGATTCTACCATA
Organism: Salticus scenicus; assembly: GCA_963930645.1. Classification (NCBI taxonomy): domain Eukaryota; kingdom Metazoa; phylum Arthropoda; class Arachnida; order Araneae; family Salticidae; genus Salticus; species Salticus scenicus. The sequence continues at coordinate 170,135,317 of OZ005658.1, read as the reverse complement.
CAATGCAGATAAATAGACAATTTTTCAATTATTATAAAAATTCACCAACGAAGGTAGGCAGGACCTTAAGCTTAATATTTCGTTTAATAGCGTATTTTAATAATATGTCCAGATGAATATATTTACTCAGACAAATATTTATGCATTATTTATTATGAACCTCATTAACGTGAATATCAAGGGGAATAAAAAATTTGCTCATATTATCAGTAGTTCATGCTATCAGTAAGTAATCTTCATATAGCTAAAGTAAACTTCATTTTTACGAGAATCGTGGAAACAGTTCATGTTAAAAGAGACTAACGTTAACAGTGTTCACGTTAACGAGGCTCGACTATACAAAGTTGAGAAATTTGTTGCGGAATAGCTAAATATTCAGAGATTGTGTAATTATTATCTTTATTTTCACAGAAAAAATTCTTTTTCCTTTTAAGTTTATTTCTTCAAGATGTACCGTAATTTTCTGCGTATAATCCACAAGTCAGGTAAGTCAGTTTCGCACCAGAAATTTTAATTAGCAAACGAGGTTCTATTTGTACGAGCTGTTTCTTCAAAATAATATAGATTTTTGTGTTAGACAAAATTTCTGGTGGAAGAATGACATATTTTATCTGCGGATTATACGCAGAAAAATACGGTAAATAAACATAAATATTTATAACTAGCTGGCTACGCCCGCTTCGCTGGTCACTATTTTTAAATGAATCACTATAGTTAATGAATTCTCAAAATTGCATTAATATTTATCATGCGAAAGAAAAAAAAAATCATTGGAAAAAATGTAGCAACGGGTCCTTACTGACTTCGGCACCAAAGGCCATTTTGCGCTGCGCGCGCGCATTTATGTTCGACTCTCTTTATGAATCACTATATTATCATAAGAGAAAAACATAAATATAAAATACAAAAAAAAAAAAAAAAAAAAAACCTTCTCCCATTGGTGGAATAATCGGTCCGGACCCCCACTGCCTGCGGCAGAGTATACAGGCACGCTTCAGGCACGCTTGTTCCTTCACCTACCGTTCCCACCCATCCTAATTATTTTAGACTTTAAAAAATACTCGCAATCGTTCTCTTAGGCTTTTAAACATAATAATACTAATTTCTAACATTCGATCTGAATTTCTTTATTTTTACCCCTGCGCCCGCCCCGTTCCCGTCCCTTGTAACAATTCTGTACTTTCGAAACTATCCGCAATCGACTTATCGGGCCTCAAAACCTAACAACACTAATTTTCAGCGCTCTAACTCTTATTTATATATTTTTGCTCCTTTATCCCCCCTTCCCCTCTATCCTAATAATTTTACAAATTCGAAAATATTCGCAATCGATTTGTCGGTATCAAAAACCGATATGTACCAATTTTGAACGGTCTAACTCTATTTTATTTTTTTGCTCCTACGCCTCCCCCCCCCCTTCCTGACCCTCCTAATAACTTTATACTTTCGAAAATATCCGCATTCGACTTGCAGGCCTCTAAAACCTATCTGTACCCATTTTGAACGGTCTAACTGTCTTTCCCCCCCCCTCCTAACCCCCCTTTTCGCCCCACCTGGGACGAATTTCTAAAATTAAAGAAATTAGTTTTTATGTATTTGTGGGAGCTATATTTTAGAGCAAAAATCTCAAAAATATCTTTTTTCTGTTTGCGATATAAAGGATTATTTCAAATCATTTTGCCCCCTCTCCCCCCTCTTGGGGGCTGAATTTCTAAAATTCCAGAAATTAGTTTTTAAGTATTTGTATTAGCTATATATTAGAACAAAAATTTCATGTATATTTTTTTTTTGTTTGAGAAATATAGAAGTATGTGAAACCACGTTTTGCACATGTGAAATCACGTTTTGCCCCCTTTCCCCCATTGGGGGTCGAATTTCCAAAATTCCAGAAATTAGTTTTTGGATATTTGTGTTAGCTATATTTTAAAGCAAAAATTTTACGGATATCTGTTTTTTTTCTTTGAGATATGAAGGTTTTTGTGAAATCACATTTCGCCCCCTACTCCCCCTTGGGGGGCGAGTTTCCCAAAATCGCTTCTTAGGGGGTGCTTACACTATACGTTCTATAATCTAATCCAGTTTCGAGTCAGTGGCTGCAGTAGATTTTGCTGTGCGTTGATGAGTCAGTGAGTGAGTGGAAGTACTCTTTTATATGTATAGATTACTTGTATCATTTAACAATAGTTTATTTATTTATTTATTTATTTATTTATTTTTTGTTTAAAAAAAAAAAAAAAAAAAAAAAATATATATATATTGGTACAGTCGTCCCCACTTAATCGGGTAACGGATAATCGAAAACCCTGCTTATAAGAATATAAAGTTATAGAACCATTTTTTTCCCATAGAAGTAATGTTAAATTTTTTCGCTTAAAGAAATATTTTTTACAACGCCACCCCGCTTAATCGCATAAACACTCAAAGTTTCTTAAATAAAATTTCTCTATTTCTGAGCAGATTTCTCCTCTCATTCTCAAAAATTCCGTTCTTCTTTTAAAAACCTTACATTAGACCTGCTAACTATGCTAGTTTATCCGTAATGGTAGTAAGCCCCGCCTTTTTTCCCCACCATAATAATGGTACAGCAATAGTCTTCTTATTTAATCACGAGAACATGTTGCTGAATATTACTATACAACTATTCTGGTATGAATAAAAGGCGGGGCCTAATGCCATTACGGATAAACTAGCATAGTTAGCAGGTCTACCTTACATGACAAAAGCCCTTTAAACAGGAAACTGTATTTCTGCCGAGGTGATAAAAGAAATTCATAAAATCAGCAACTGATGATGAAATTAGAAATTAAAATACAAATGATCTCCAGGAATTAGAAATCACAAATTTTGAAAGTTTTCAGATGATTGAAATAGAACTTTATAAACTCATAGATGTGGATAAATATGGAGAAACATAAAGAAATAAAAAGTTTAATTTTTTAATAAAATCTTTAAATGAAAGTGATAAAGAAGAACAACCATATCCGCCTTCAACGATAGATTAAGTTCAAAATCCTTAATATTATTAATCGTCATTTTGAGTCTCATCGTCATTTGAGCTATTATAATCTATTTATGTGCTTTAGAAAAAGAAATCGAAAAATGTTTAGTTGAATCTATGTCAAAAGATACAACCATAACTGTTTTTTTTTTCGGGGGGGGGGGGGGGGGTTAAAAATGAAATTGTATAAATACTTTATTTATTTTGTATTTATTCTAGCATTAATTACATTTATAAATTATTATAATATTTTAACTTACAAGGAGAGGTCACTACATGGAAAGTTCAGATCGGGACGAAATTGTGCAGGATTGTAGTATACTATGAAGGTAACAACATATTAAAGCAGTAGGACCCACTATCCACAAAATTTTGAGAAAAAAGCATTTAAAGTTTCAGTAATATTTAAATACAAGTTATTTTGAAAGGGATTCAGCGCCCCAGTGGCATGAGCGTAAAGCATTAGTCTTCCACCCATATGTCATGGGTTCGAGGCTCCCTACGGGATTTTTCTTTTCTTCTTCTTCTTTAATTTTTTATGTAATTTAAACTTTTTATATATTTTTTTTTACTTTATTTTATAATTCATTTGAAAATTTTAATAAAAGATTATTTAATTTTCTTGAATATAAATTTTTCTATTTTTTATATATTTATAACTTAAAAATACAATAAATTTCTATAACTTAAAAAAAAAAATTTAGTTTTGTTTTAACCATAAAATAAGGTAAAACTAAAGAAAATGTTTTTAATTATTTTTATAAGTATTTTATTTTATTTTAGGTATATCCAAAACAATATTAAATTTTGTTTTTAAATTACAAAAAATAAAAACTAAAAAAATTACAGAGAAATGATTAATAATTTTAATTGCATATATAATTATTATCCAAATTAAATAATTACTTCTCCAATCAATACAACTTCTTGAAAAATTAAAGTATAGGATTACGATACTATTAAATTATTACAGGCAAAGAAATGTTATCCTTAAATGTAGATTTTAAATGTTAATCAACATACTTTCTTCTTCGACAACAACTATTTTTTTTTTTTTTTTTTTTTTTTTTTTTTTTTTTTTAATCCTTCTGTGGACGAAATAAAATATTTCACTTACCTGCTCTCTATTATTAACAAACTAAAAGGGTTTACGTAATTTATAGACATTAAAAGGAAAACAAGAAGCTCAAACCAAGATTTAAGTACACCTGCTAACTATTTTTTACACTTTGTTTTACAGCTTGCTTATTTTTTAGTTATTTAAATTTTTTATCTGTTTTTCTTTATATTTGTTATTTAGTGTTTTGTAAAATTAAAATTTATTTTTTAAGTTATAAAAATTTATTGCATTTTTAAGTTATAAAAATTAAAAAATATATATATTTATTTTATATTCAAGAAAATTAAATAATCTTTTATAATTTTTTAAAAATTTGAATTAATTTATAAAATAAAGTAAAAATAAATAAAAAATTTAGATTACATAAAAAATTAAAGAAGAAAAAAAAATAGATAGTCTCGAACCCATGTTTTCTGGGTGGTAGTCCAGTGATATACGCTCACGCCACTGGGGCGCTGCCTCGCTTGTGAAATAACTTGTATTTGAAGATTATTGACACTTTAAATGATTTTTTCTCGAAATTCTTTGAATAGTGGGTCCTACTGCTTTAATATGTCGTTACCTACATAGTACACTACAATCCTACGCAATTTCGTCCCGATCTGAATTTTCCAGGTCGTGACCTCTCCTTGTTAGTAAAATTTTAGTTAAATGTTTAAATAAGAAAGAGGTATCGATTACTTATGTTTTATATAATATAAAATCACCATAGTTAAACATGTAATTGCGTTTCTAGTCTTCCCCTCATAATCGAATACCCCGCTTAATCGAATTAATATAGTTGTAACGGTAGATATTCGTTTAAGCGAGGTCGACTGTAAATGATAAAAGTGGTTATAAGTATAATTACATTTGTACTCAAAATTATTTTTAAGTTTTAATTACCTAGTGCCAAAATAAGCACTAGGAATAAAATAAAATCAACAAATATAAAATAAACAATCGACGCCATTGCGAAATCTGCCTCAGAAAAACCCCACTTGTCTATCTAACGCTTCGTCTGATTGATTCCCTCAGCAGGTATATAAGATCACACGCGATTGAACATTGGGTCGTACCCTGGGTAAGAGTTTGCAGGCCCGCCACCGTCTCCTACAGGTAGCGATTACAATAAAATTTAAATAGCAACTAAGCCGAAGCTCAGCTTTCAAGAGTACCAAATTTAAAAATATTGGAATTGACATACATTTGAATTGACGATTTATCTTACAAAAAAGTCAAGTTATAAATTCTGGTGTCAGTAATTTTGAATAATTTGCAATTCAAAATATTTTACTCTTCTAAAATCTTACCATTCTTAAATGAAAGGGAATATTTCAGATAAACAAGTTAATGTTATAGCTATATTTACGACGATTTGTCATTGCGCAGAAAAACTCACAAGGGTAACAGAATAGCACATATGGAGCATAAAACAGTATACAACACTGTCCTATTTCAATCTGCTTGCAAATTACTGCGAATAGAATGAAAAAGCTAAAAATCATAAAATCTCTCAGTTCTAAAGTTTTTAAACATGCTGTTCAAAAATAAGATACATATTTAGAAGAAGCAGTAAATATAATTGATTTAATGACTAGTTACAATCGATAAAACTGTAAAAAAAAGAAAAGCAAAATATCCTCCAAAGCATTTAATCATCAATTCTGCGAAAACCCTTCTTGCAACTATAGGTAAAATTTGTGACATCCGACCCTTTCCAATAGTTTTCGAATAATCTTATAATGAACCACACTGGTTCCTTAACACAAGAGAGATTTAGCTGTATTTATTATATACCTAGATGTGGAAGTCTCAACCCATTTTTCAGGGTGATTTCAAAAATGAGAAATTTATACCTTTTCTGCTGCCATTATTTTTGTACAGAAATATTTAGAATAATTTTATTTATTTATTTATTTATTATTATTATTATTATTTTACTAACGTGTTGTGATTAAATAGGATAAAGATTATTGTATAAAAATAATGACAGCAAAAAGGGATTAAATTTCTCATCCCTAAATGTGTCACAAAAAAAAAAAAAAGAAGAAGAAGAAGAAGAAGAAGCTTCGAGCTCTATATACATCATTTTTTCACATTTTTCTCAAAAAATGAAATACCGACCATCCCGTTTTGTTTTTCCCTTACCTACTCATCATAGTAATTCATGTTTAAACAATCATATTTATTTTCCTTAATTGACAGCTTATTCGCTATCTAAACAAAATTTGTATATTTATTTGTATCATAATACAGCGAAACCCCGATTTTACGTTTCTCAAGGGACTGGGTAAAAAGAAAAAAAAAAACGTAAAATATGGGAAATACATTGAAAGCAAAAAATCAAATAGAAAAAAACTAAAGGTAGAAAACATAGTTGCCAATATTTTAATTTATTCCGGAGTTCTTTTAGCTCCGCCTCTAATTCATACCACTTTTATTTTAAAGAGTAAATTTTTCTTATTTTGTCATAGTTATATATTGGAGAAAAATATTCTAAAAATAATGTGGTGCGAAATAAAGTCGGAGCTAAAATTACTCCGGAATAAATTAAAATATTGGCAGCTATGGTAGAAAAGATGACTCTTTAAAAAGGTATTATAATCTACCATAATATCTGGTAGATAACCCGCAGGTAAGATGTGTCATTTCTCCACCAGAATTTTTATTTAATAGAGAAATGTATACTTTTTCAAAGGAAGAACTCGTACAAATATAAATTTATTTATCAATTGAAATTTCTGGTGCAAAACTGGATTATATAACTTGCGGGGTATTTACCAGAAATCACGGTATATTTTACGAAAAGATCATCATTATACATACCATTTTAAGATCATTTTAACCAACCAGATAAATAAAATAGAGTGATAAATGGTAACCCTGACATGGTCTAACATGAGTCATGTGCCCTCTATGCGTTGGTTCCCTTGGTAACAGCTTATTTTCAATAAATTTCTATGGCAACGATTTGGAGATTGTTCTTGGCAAAGTCATAACCGACAATGTTTTTTGTTTACTTTTGTAGTTTAATATTCTTTTGTTCTAAATCATTTTTATTTCTATTTTACTTCTTTTTTATTTCGTGTTGTCGAAATTTAACATATAAAATTCTTAAAAATAGTTGAAAAATTATTATTTGTTGTTAAATTTACTCTTTAAAAGTTTAACTTTTCTTTTATAAACACTTTTAAACTTTGTTGGGAAACGATGAAAAATATGGCATTGTTACAAAGCTAGAGCAGTTGGAATAGTTCCTTCCGCAAGGCCAGTAATAGCAGCAGAACAACTAAACTCCTCTCCAGTTGAAGCGGGTGAAATCGGAATGCCTCTCTGTTTACCGCTTCCGGTGAAGGTAGAAAAAAGTTCTGTTCTGATCGTTATGTCGCTACTGTGCGAGTATTGTTCGAATTTACTTTAATTTTTGGGCCCTCTGTATATAGTTTGTTCCTATAGGATGTAAATATTTATGTTCTGTAATATCAGTTGATCGTGTGTGCAGTTTCATTAAAAATATTGAAATTATTTTATCGTTCTATATTCTATTTCAAGACTAAAGCCTGATATATTTATTGGAAAAATGATTGTAATATCAACAGGCATTTTATTATTTATTAAAATGTGAAGTACGTGAAAAATTATGAAAAAAAAAAAAAAATATTTCAGTCATAGGATTGTCATGTTACCTAATAATAATGATAATTTGCCGAACTGAAATTTTATATGCTAAAATAGCGATAAAGGGCTAAACATAGTAACCTATTTGGTTCATGTCACGTGATTCATCTTGAGCCACGGAAAACTAATCCTTCATCCATTGAATCAGCACTCTAATTTATTTATCTCGTTGATTTTAACACATTTAGTTGCGAATCCTGGAGTTTAGGTTGAAATAGTCCGTAATAGTGAATTGTTTTTTGGTCATTGAGATCAAAGTGAATGCAGCATTTTCTAGGATAGGATTGAAATACTTTGCAAGTTTTTTTTCCCTGGTCTTTATGAGAAAGAAAATAGTCTTTCACTATTTGTAAGCTCTTCAATGCGATATTGAAAGAAGGGACGGGTGGTGCTTCTGTTTCTTCTTATTGTTCTCCATCGGCAGACTAAAAGTCCATAAGGTCGTCTACGGATGGAGCAGTAGCTCTTTCATTTTCGCATATTGCTAAGTTTTCCGAGATGTAATCGTCGAAATCATAAATAACTGTTTCGTTATTATTCTTCGAGTACACCGCAGCTGACTCTTCATCTGTTCCTGGTTCATTAGATGCTATGATCAGTGCTGTCAGATTGAGTTAAATTTTTATTTAACATCCACCACAAAATTTTAATTGAAACGGTTTACTAATTGTTTGAAACATTTATTACAAAAATCGTCTATGTAATTAGCTAACCGTTATAAGTAAAATTAACGGTGGATGTTGAATAAAAATTTCCTTCAAATGTTGCAGCACTGGCTATGATTCCGCTTTCTTCAAAACAATGGGAAATGCACTGTTGTGTAACGTTTTTCCACAACGCAGAAATAAAATGCATAGCCTCTAGAACACTTAATTTTAGTTTGCATTCATAATGTAGTGTGTTTGGGCGTTACTTGCATTGGACCAATGGTCAAAGCATGCATACTGCAAATATTAATAAAATTCTTCGAAGGTGTGGAATTTTGCATATTATGTTCGTTTTTAACCAATCAGAATAACGACCACCTTTTATTTTAATGGAATTATGTGAATATTTGGAAACATTAGATTTCAGCCGTCACTGGCATTACTGTACTCATTGGTCTAATTTCATTGGGCGTGTGCCATCTGTCTTAGTATATAATCTGTGGTTCAATTATTCTTCTAACAATCGTTTTGTCTGGTGTATGCTTGATTAAACTGTTGCTCCAAACTCCGAAAATGGAGAATGAAAAATTGCATATTCGTCATGTGATGCTTTGGAAATTCAGACAAGACAATAGTGCTAAAGCGACAGCTGAAAAAATATGCAGTGTATACGGTGAAGGACTAATAACTGATCGGACAGTTAGATATTGGTTTACAAAACTCCGCTCTGGAAATACGACTTTAAAGGACGAACTGAGAACAGGACGTTCTTCCGAATTTGATGACAACCTTGTAAAGGCTATATTGGAACAAAATCAACGCCAATCAACTACAGACATAGCAGAAAGGTTGAATGCACCACAATCAACTATTTTCCGCCACCTGAAGATATTAGGGAAAGTCAGCAAATTAGGGTACCACACAATCTCAGTGAACAGAATAAAGAAGATCACTTGTCTATCGCTACAAGTCTGCTCTCACGAGATAAAAACGAGCCTTCTTTTTGATAAGATAATAACTGGCGATGAAAAATGGATTTATTATGAGAATATCATCCGTAAAAGACAGTGACTTGATAAGGAACAAAAATACTTGTCAGATTCGAAATCTGACATCCATGGAAAAAAGATTTTCTTGTGTGTATGGTGGGATTGTCGAGGACTAATCCATCACGAGTTATTAAAGTCAAATTTAACAATTACTGCACACAATGTTCAGCAACTGCAAAGAGTGAAAGAAAAACTTCATGAAAAACTCCTACTGTCGCCAATAGCAAAAACGTCATTCTTTTACCTGATGATACAAGACAATTTACAGCAAGAGAGAATCAAGAAAAAATTCTAGAGCTCGGAAGGTCTGTTTTACCACACCCATCTTGCACCGACAGGTTTTCACCTTTTCTGTTCCCTACCAATCTTTTTGAAAGGAAAAACATTCAAATCTGAAGAACAAGTCAGACAGGCTGTCGAAAATTTCTTCCAATCGAAGCCAACCACATTTTACAAGGAAGGAATATATAAGCTGCCAAGAAGATAGGAGAACGTCATACATAATAATGGTGAATACATAATAAATTTAATAAAAGATAATTAAAAAAACACTTTTAAAAACACGTCTGAAATACATTTATTAAAAAGGTGAAAATCTTCCAAAGCTTTTCGCCCTAACAACTTAAGGCATCATCAGGGATTTAGTTATACACATCATACAACAGTTTTATATACATTTTTTGTACCACATGGTCAACAGTTAAGTCCATACAAAAAACAAAGTCAACCATATGGTACAGTCACAAAAAAAAAAAATCGCCACCCTCCCACCTAATTTCGCCGTAAATTATCGTAGAAACATGTCACTGGTACCGATCGATTTGTAATAACGTCTAGTTTTTAATGGTGCAGATAGATTTTGCTTAAGGGGTCATCTACATATTAAAACAGACATAAACCTCATTTTTTCAATGACGACCCCAATTTTCGACCCCATATTCAGATTTCTAAGATCAAGGCGATTCGAAAAACATACCTATTTATATACTCTAAATCAATTTTAAATAGAGTTAGACGTGAAAATGCATAAGGGGGCCGTCTAGACATTTAGAAAAAATAAATTGTGATATACCACCCAAAATACATTATTTATTAAGTGTTACACCGGAAAAAAAATTGAGAAGTGTTAATTATAAAATAAAAAACGATTCCAATTCATAGAATTTTCTATGTTAGTTTATAAATTAAAAGATTTTTATTGGTTTATATTTATTAAACATCGAATTGTTAAACATATCACTTCGTACGAAGAAAATTAAATAGCTTGAATTAAATAACCCTACAACAGAGCTGTCAACCAAATCCTGCAAATTGTTAGTACCGCCCCTTTTCTACACCACTTAATTTTTAGAGTAATTTTCTTCAAATATATTTACGATGAATGAAGAAAACAAATACTCTAAAAATTAAGTGGTGTAGAAAAAGGGGCGTTTTTCAATAGGCGTTAACAATTTGCCGGATTAGGTTGGCAGCTCTGCTACAATGTTGAATTTCAAAAATCTGGATGCCAGGGTAAAAGAATAATAGTAATAATGATAATAATATTAATAGCGGTTTAAGAAAAAAAGTGTTTAATATTTAAGAATAAGAATTATCCAAGGTCTCTTGATTACTTACTATTTGTTATCTACTTCTTGTTGGGTATATTTTTATTTTATACAGTAAGCCCCGCATGAAATTCTTACTATGAAGTTTTACATTTAATTTTAGGCGTACAAACCAACACTAGATAATGTACAAAAATATAGATAACAAGATTTAAACTAAAATCTCAGAAAGGATATATAACATTTTCGCGACCGCTGACGTAGTTTCACTTCATTTGGAAATCTGTAACTCCTCCAGTGGGCGTTTCTTTCACAATTTGTGTGTTACGATATTTCTTAAGAATATTCCTTATATTCATGTTTATATAAACAAAATAGTATGAATACAAATATTTTCACTAGAAAGAGTATAATTATTATGTATATTCATATAAAAATAAATATGGATATAGAAAAAACGGTTTCCTATTGCCTAGAACAAATATTCCCCGTTCTGCAGTCGTCTACTGTACTTGAATTGTTAATTTTAAATGTGTAAAATCTGGATCTTTAAAAGTAATAAGACATATTACTTTGTTTTATATTCTTTTTCCGTGATAAATGTGACGCCTGTTTCACGCCGTGATTAGAATAATCGAAAATAAATAATATTGCACTTTGTTTCAATAATAGATTTTAAAAACATATATATATAAAAAAAAAAAAAATACCACTATATTATTCAATATTAAAAAAACATTTAATAAAAATTTTATATTTTATTATGTTACGTCATGCGATAAAATTTAAGTAGCATAAACGGTAGAGTAAACGAATGCGAAAATGTCACAACAAGATTAAAATAGAAAATTTGTTTTAAAAAAATTGATAAAGATTAATAAAAATTAATTATATTAATTTAAAAAGAGGAAAAAACGAAAGTATTGTTCACTGCGTATTGCTCTTTCAAATAATAATCCTTGTCTTACCGCCTTTTCTAAATCATGATATTTAATTTGAGATGCACGAATCCTAGAATATTCAAGTTAAAAACAAAAGACGAAAGGGATAATATAGAATTTTAGCAGGGAGAAACTAGGAAAAGTTATGTAATATATATGAAGAAAGACTTAACATTTCAGAATTGAGTATACAGTATACACCTCTTTGCAACGGAAGCCACGCCTTTACACCATTTTTCTAAAACTTTACATTATAAAACAAAAATTTTTTTTACATATTTGCAATTAAATCATTTAAATTTTGTCTTCAGCATTCTATGTATTAAATGCTATTGACATTTATGCGTACCAGTGTTATACATAGAGTCAAATACGAATATGCGAATTAGTTTTTTAATATTGCTTCTGCAATATGGAGGCGGGGCTTCATTTTTTTATGGAATTCTTTCACAATCTCTCGTCTGCATTGCGATAATTTTATAAAAATTAGCCAGTTTGTATGATAAACGTCGAAATGTTGCTTAGAAAGCAATTAGAATAACAAAAATATAAATTAAAATTGTTTTTCGTCAAAATATATACAGATATTTACTCACGGAGGATACAAATTATAACAGGTGACGGCCCCCTAACAGCAGTAAAAAGTGAACTATCACTGTAACTCATAAAATAATGTTAGGAACGAGCTGTAAATTTGGAAACCCATGTTTTTGATGATGCCCGTTCTATTCATGCAAATATTAACATAGGTCATAATTCATAATTTTTTCAAATATGAAATTATGAATAATTTTCATAATTCAAAAAAAAAAAAAAAAAAATGTTTTTTTAATCAAAAATATGCATGTAATATGTTTGGGTCACTTCATTCTAACGAATAAAAAAAAAAAAAAAAAAAACAGAATTTAAATATCATAATTATTTCTGAAGATATGATTTAATGTTTGTCACATTCATTTAACATTAGCATCCCCAAACTTATAACTCTGTGAAAAATTGAGCGAAATATATAAACTATACCATTTTCCGTGATGATTTGATCCAAAGAATTCAAATAAATTATTAAAAAGGGGGGTTACCATTGAAAAAAATGAAGTTGATGTCAGTTTTAATATGTAGACGACCCCCTAAATAAAATCTAACTCTAACATTATAAACTAGACGTTATTACAAATTGATCGGTACTAGTCGAATGTTTCTACGATAATTTATGGCGAAATTAGGTGTGTGTGTGTAGGGAGGGGAGCGATTTTTTTTTTTTGTGACTGTACAAAAAATGAATATAAAACTGCTGTACAATGTGTATAACTAAATCCGTGATGATGCCTTAATTTGTTAGGGCGAAAAGCTTTGGAAGATTTTAACCTTTTTAGTAAATGTATTTTGGACGTGTTTTTAAAAGTGTTTTTAAATTATATTATAAAAATGGCACGTGTTTACAATTTAACTCTCAGTTTGAGATTATTTATACATAATAAATTGATATAATTTTGTAACTGAATGAAAGCAAAATAAATATGTGCTAAATCAAAGGAAGTTATTTAAAACTCAACCTACAAAGACGTAACATGAATAAATGTGGAAGGGGATTATTCTTCGGCGGGAAATAATACCTAATATACACTAAGCGACAAAAGAAAAAAAAAAAAAAAAAAAGAAAAGAAAAAGAAAAAGCCGCACTGCAGAGAAAATGACATACCTTTTTCCTTTGTAATAACTTTAAAATTAATGGTTGAAACAAATAAAACTGTCATGTTTCCATAATACCAAAGGACTGAAATGATACCTATGTATGTACAATGTACATTTTTGATTTAATAATTCGCTTTATTACACTTTACTAAGTACTTTATAAAAATCTACACAAAACTTTCTTTTTGAACATAATGCATTTACCATACGCATTGTATTCTATTATTATTTATTATATGAAATAAACAAGTTATATTTTAATATATGAAATAAAACTATTTATTTGTTAGATCTAAGCAATTTTTTAATAAAAAATGTGTATTCTGCATTGGGTTAATTCCACCTTTATATGGAATTACTGCTTTAATGCGCAGTGACATAGTATTATACCGTTTTTTGATATAAATCTGAAAAATTTCACTCTGCTAAATATTGTAAATAATTTGTATATTTCTTGCAAAGTTGTAGGCTGCAAATTTTGAATCATCCTCTCTCCATCACGAGCCTTTTTATGACTAAACATTTTCGAGTGAATTGAGATAAGGACTGTTACCAAGTTTAATACAGAAGAAATTCTTCGATATTCTTTGTGAGATTTAACTTAGAGTGAAAAAAGATATTATTACTTCAAAAATTATAGGTGCTCATGGGAATAGATAGGTAATTTTAACAATTTGATTCAAACTGACGTACCACAGACGCCGGACAGCAAGGTGCATTATCATCTTGAAATGCTGTTTCAAGAAAAATCTGAAATTCCCCCAAAATAGTCGGTCAGGCGCCACTTTTATAATCACCGTGTTTTATTTTGAGTTAATTTATCCCTTGAGCATGAACATTTGTCTGATTCTTTGAAAAAGTATGCACCTCCGTATCATAATGTATGGAGAATAAGTCACTGTTTTAAAAGAGCAGTTTTCATTTAGTCAGTCCCATTTTACCGTCCTAGTAGTTTTTTCATCAGCTCGAAATAAATTAAACGTGCTCATCGGAGAAACTCAGTTTAGCCCGATAATTCCTATATTGTTTTCCTATATTGTTTGATGAATGCTAATATTTTCGATTTGATTTTCTGTTTGTCTTTGTGCCTTATCTATAATAACGAATTTCTGTTTATATATAACTGTCTTGTAAAATTTCAGCAGTTTTGTTAAAGAAAGTACTATTGTTTGGTTATATAAAACCTCTGCAAAACACATACTAAATATCTTTTTTATAAAAAGGCATTTTTATATATATATATATATATATATATATATATATATTTGAATCGGGCCGGGCCGGGTCAGGCCTGATTTTATCGTTTTTTGTCCGGGCCGGGCCATAAACCGTTAAAAAATAAACGGGCCGGGCAGCATTTTTCGACTTCATAACGGGCCGGGTAAGTAAATTTTTCGTATGGGCCGGGCCGTGTCCGGGCCTCGAAATTCCGGCTCGTGCAGACCTCTATGATACGCACTGAGAGAGTGACAGTTTGTATACAATTTTATGTTTGTGTCGCCGCATCTTGTATAATAATTGCTTTTTTGTCTTCTGTTTACGGTATTGAATTATTGTTTATTATGCTTTAATGCATTAATGAATAGTGATGTATCTTATGTATGCTTATTATGTGTGTAAGGTGCGCCAAATCTGGCAAACCTGCGCCGCCAGAAAAAAGACGCCAACCCAGTTTTGGGGACGAGAAGCGGTTAACTAGTGGTTAACTAGTTTGGATCTTTTAAAGGGGTACTGGCAAATTAAAATGGATGAGGAAAGTAAACCATTAACAGCATTTATCACTCACAATGCTGTGTACCAGTGGAAGACAATGCCTTTTGGTCTAGCAGGGGAATCGGGTACTTTTCAACGAGAAATGAACCGTGTCTTAAAAGCTCATTAAGATTGTGCACAGGCATACATGGATAATGTCGTCAAGTTCTCTAGGTCTTTTGAAGAACATTGGCCCATTTAGAGTTGATTCTAACTGAGTTACATAAATTAGTTTTCTCGGTGAGATTGGATAAATGTTCCTTTGCGGCACAGAAAATAAAATATTTGGGTCACGTGATAGGGGGAGGTAGGCGTGGTCCTGACGAAGATATGATATCAGCTATTAGAAGGTTAGCCAAGCCGGTCACTAAAGAGGATGTCAGGTCTGTTTTAGGACTGATGGGTTTCTATCGCACTTATATACCAAATTATGCGAAAATATCTTCACTCACGGAGCTGACCAAGAAAAATAAACCAAACATAGTCAGTTGCGGTGACGCCGAAGAAAAATCTTTTGATAAACTAAAAGAGTTACTGTACGATGTAACTAGCCTGGCTATCCCTGATGCCAACTTTCCATTCCAAGTTCATTGTGATGCATCTGATTATGTCGTAGGATGTAGTTTAACTCAGCAAGATGCTGATGGATTTTACCGCCCAATAGCGTTCGCAAGTCAAAAATTCAATACGACGCATAGAAAAATTGGGCAAGAATTGAAAAAGAAGCATGGGCAGTTTTATTCGGACTGAACAAATTTGATAAGTGGATTTATGGGGCTAAGGTAGCGATAATTTCTGATCATAATCCACTTAAATCAGACAACTCCTAAGAGTCCTAAGCTAACCCGTTGGGCTCTAGCTCTAAAGATAGAATTATTCCATCACTCATAGAGGCAGGTGTTCGGCATCGAGGGGCAGACGCCTTATCAAGGCTGGAATAATTGATTACTTGTATTATGTATTATATCATTATTTTATCTTTATCTTTATTTTTAATTATGTTGCTTTGTTCAGTAATCTACATATTTTAATTGTAATTTTATTATATATATATATAAATATAGTGCATTGATTAGTATTTTGAAAGTATAGGTTTTGTAATAGCGTTTATATATACATGTGTGTGTGTGTGTGTGTGTGTGTGCGTGTTTTGGATTTAAAAGTGATAAAATCAGCCACTGTGGGCTAATTTTATGCTTAGGTGGGGTGTGTAAGGTTCGCCAAATCTGGCAAATCTGCTCCGCCAGAAAAAAAAAACGCCAACCCAGCTCTCAGGGACGAGAAGCGGGAAAGACGAAGTCGTGGTGTGAAAGAAGAATGACTGGAATCTCGACTGGTTATAGAGAGAGTAGTAGTTATAAAACGAAATGTAAACCTGAACTGTAAATTTTCTTCATTGTATATACCATCGTCTCAATAATGTATGTTATTTGTGATGTGTCTCATATTAGAGATATTAATAAATGACTTGGGACTAACTGTGATTTTCCTTGATTGTCTCTTTCTACTTACAAAGGATTGCACGTTCAAGATGTGTCGATTTACAATGTGTATTGTAATTTTTGTTTTTATCTTGTAGTAGTGGAGGCTCTGGATTTTCTGGTGGCTGGCCATGCGATTATCTTTTTTTCTATCATAGTGTTTCCCCTTTGTTTTTCAAAATGCCTGGTGGAGTGTGGTGTGAGGTAGGGCTGGATTATTTATCAATATATCCCCAAGTATCGATATTTTTTAAATATCCCGATAACAATATTTAAGATTTTGCTCTGCTAATATATCCCTTTAACGATATTCCGCGCGATCAATTGATATGCCGATAAGTACCGTTAAACGCCAACCACGGATTAATAGAATTATGCTTCCGCGCTAGCGCGCATCACGAATGAAACCCGAATTCCCGAATAAACCGAGCGAACGAACCACGATCAGCGAACGAAACTCGAACAGAAAGAGCGCGCAATATCTTATACTAATACCCATTCTCTTATTTTTCTCCCATCCCTCACTGATATAATAAAAAAATATAACCCCACCCCAAACGATCACTGCACTCCCACAATGCATATACTTCCTCTTCCTTTATTCCTGCGTGCGAAACCTCAAATCTAAAATATCACTGCTTTAATAAGTCTACCGCATAATAAAAAAAATAAACAGTATTTATTGAAAGCCATCTGCTTTTCCCACAGTATATTGACTTCCCACAGTATATTGACTTCCCACAGTATATTGATTCATGCATTTACTGACCCTACGCGATAATATGAAAGAATTTATACTACCGTTAGTATTTGATAATATTGCATATCCCCGTTCGTGGATCGTAGGCGTAATACCACAGTAACCACAGACAGGGCGATATTAAAACAAACGCTTATTATGACGAATAAAAACAATATCTTTTGTTTTAGCTCATTTCCTGCTATTGGTTCATTGATATTGGTTTATTTCAAAGTATCGATAACTTCTGGCCAATAAGATTCGACATGTGTTTAACTCGCTTTGGGCTCAGTGATGCCAGATTGGGGATTTTGTCCCCATTTTGGGGATTTTTGAAGCTTCTGGGGACAATTTTGGGGACCAAATGTTAGTGGGGACTTTTTGGGTAATTCTAAAATGTTTGGGGACAAATCTGGGGAGTTCTTCAACTTTCTGTCAATGTTGGCAACGTAATGATTTATCCCTACGACTAGAGACTTTCAATAGTTTTACTGTTATTTGGGGATTTTTTTCAAAAATTGAGTTCATTTGGGGAAAAATCTGAGCTCAAATCAGAAATCTCCTTGATATTCTTTTTTGAAAAAAAATGTTTTTTTTTTTTTTTCCCTTTTTAGTGGAAAACCTGTTGGGGATTTTTTCGAAAAAAAACCCTTGATTTGGGGAAATTTTAAGACCTGTTGGGGGAAATAATTTTCGACCATCTGGCATCATTGTTTGGGCTGTACTTCAGTCAGATAGCTCCCTTTCTCCTTTCCCATGTTATCCAATGGAATTTTCGTTGCTTCGTTTTATAAAAATATCTCATTCAAAAATGAAGTTTTTCGAATTCTGTTTTTTGAATATTACTCTTTGAACGGGTTGCCTTTTAGCTTGGTGAACAATTTTTCGAAAAAATTAATTTAAATACTTTATTTCAATAAGTAAATTATGGACTCTAAGTGTGGATCTCTAAGTAACATATTTAAATTTATTTTTTCGAAAAATTGCTCACTAATCTAAAAGACGACCTGTTCAAAGAGTAATATTCAAAAAACAGAATTTAAGCTAAAAGACGACCTGTTCAAAGAGTAATATTCAAAAAACAGAATTCGAAAAAGTTCATTTTTTAATAAAATATTTTTATAAAACGACGCGACAAAAATCCCTTTTGGATAACATGGGAAGGGAGAAAGGGTGCTATCTGACTGATGTAAAATAAAGTTTTATTTTCAGTAATTTTATAGTGACAGTTTCTTTATAGAAATATATAATATTGGATAGTTTATTACTTTTTTTATGTAGCATTTATTTTTTCTCTTTCCTTTTCCTTCTTTCTTTCTTTCTTTTCTTTTCTTTTTTTTTTTTTTTTTTTTTTCAAGCCGTACATGTTAAATAAAATTGGTTTAAATGCAAAATGAGTTACTTTAAGTAACAAAATGAAACTTTAACATAATTTTGTTTAAATAATATAATTTTTATACTGACAATGTATACATATATGTATATATATATATATATATATATAATTCAATTTTCAATTGTTGTGAAACTATTACGAATGTGAATTGAACACATATACATTTAAAAAATATTGTAATGATTTGGTAAGCAGAAACAAAAATAAAAATGACAAGTAACTGACATTTAGGATGCATATAAGAGTTTTAAATAAAAATATTACTCTCTACGACCAAAAAAGGTGTATCCAATGCAGGGCCCGACTTAGATTACTTGGAGCCCCGGGGCAAGCTTATTCTGGGGGGGTGGGGCTTGCAGTGGCATAAGAGGTCTTTAGGTTGCAATATTTCTGCTTATGCCTGTTGGGGGGCCCCTTCCAGAAGGGGGGCACAGGGCAACTGCCCCGTATGCCCTGGCGTTAATCAGGGTCTGATCCAATGGCATTTCTTAACTATTTAAAATGATTTTCCTTTTTATTTAATACCTACATCTTAAGACAATTTTTCTTAAGCTTTATTTTTAGTAGTATTGTGAATTTTGATATACTTGGTACAAATAAAACACAGATCACATATTAGCTGTGTTAAAATATGATTTTAAAATAATTAAAGCTTAAAATGGGAAGAATAGACGATAAACTATACAGAGGTATACTAAAAAGCAATAGTATAAGTTATAAGAAACACAAAATACTGATTCACTTTTTATGATTTTTTTTTTTTTAATGATAAAGTTATGGTAGTAATATACCAGAAAATACATGGAAAACACTCTATACTTGTATACTTTAAAATTCGTGTGCATATGTCTTTAAAAAATAGCAAATGTCTATTTTTTCCTACCTTGAAAGAAATATCGCAATATATCACTAATATCTATATTAACTTGGTGATATATCGCGATATTTAATTTCTGATATCGTCCAGCACTAGTGTGAGGGTGCTAGTGAGGTATTATAGTTGGTTGCCACTCTGGGTGTGAGTATCTCCCAGATTTGTTTAGAATCGATAAAAGTTGTGCTGTGGGTCAGTCTTAATGACTCTTTTGTAGTTGTGTTGTTTATTAGAATTGTGTCTTAGTATGTCCAAATTACTAGAGTGTGACTTTGTTTTCATTCACAATTGTGGTATTAATTTGTAACATCTGTTTATGTGTAGATTTATCTTTTTTTACTTTGCTGTTTTTATAATTTTGGGGTTAAATTTTTGCAGTTCTGTTATTTTAGTAATTTGTTAAATTTTTTTTTGGACGGTGGGTTGTTCGCGGTGTTTCGGCCGGACTTATGCGAACTTCTTGAGACATGTAGCTTTTAGCTACCTCTCCTCTCTGAATCGGCGTTTGATTTTGTGAGGCTTAGGAGCTTTCTGCTTCTTCTTTTGGTTTCCTGTTAAAAAAAAGAAAAAAGGGTCAATTTTTTTTTTCTGTTAGGAGATCTATGGTTTTTTTACTTTAAATATCTAAGTTCTAAAATTTAACAAGATCTACTTTAAATGTTAGTATCAGTTCTTTTTATTTTATTTTATTTTATTTTATTTTGTAATCTCAATTTCTCTTAGTTTTTCTGTTCAAATTTCTGGCAAAGTAACATTTCTCTTAGTAGCAACAGCAATGCGGTTTACATGAAAAAAAGTGACCTCTAGCTTGTTTTGCCCTTGAACTATGTCAGCAGTCACGCCAAGGTCAGTCCAGCTGTGTGTGGGTGCGTACAGATCGCGAGCGGAATACCTAAGTTTTGCCGGTTTACGAGTCCTGTGTTTGTGTCAGCAGAGGGGTTGTGGCCGGTGATTGGTTGTTGGTGTTCGACCACGTAGTTTGTTGCGTGCATTTTGGTAACAATTGTAACAGCGTGGGTGAAGCGCGGGAATTCACGATAATTGAGGTGTAGCGACAGAAAGAGAAATATGGTGTGATTTTTGGATTCGTCGTTAAAAAGTGCTTTGCCCCTGAAAAGGGCTCCCCTTGCTCTACATTTTGTGCTGCTACAAAAAAAAAGGATTCCTGTGTATCCTATATATAACTATAGTACTGAAGAAAGATCTATTAGAAAATTCGATTGCCGATTGTTCAGCGTCGGTGTGGGCTCCTGCTACGGTTGAAATTAATGTTGGTGTTTCAAAATAAATAAATAAATAAATAAATAAAAGTAAAAAAGGAAGAAAGGAGGATCCTAAGCAGTTTGCTGCTAAGGAAGAGCATTCTCTGTGTAATTTCTTAAATAAATTTGCTGTCTAGAAGGGAGTCATGTCTAAGAAAAGATTCCATTTTTGTATCGTTGTCGTCGACTGGGTAGATGCAGGAAGATTGCTAAAGAAAAGATTCAGAATATTATCGTGGCATTTCTGTGTGCGTTCATTTAACTAAATTTTTGGCTGGGGAGTGGATCTTGCCGACACCTGGGCATCATATTTATAAATGTAAGCTGGTTAAGGGATTTATTGAAACTTTGGAATCCGTTTGTGGAATTTTAATTATGGATCCTGGTACTGTACTAGTGAATGGGACGCCTGTACTTCTCGGAAGGGGTACGCCAAGGAATCTTACTGCTTTGCTCTCGTGGATTAAATTGGACGCTTGGTATTGAGGGGTTAAATACCAATAATCGCCCTCTCGGGGATGGCCTGAAACCACCAAAGGATCTTCGGCCTTCATCTCGGAGTGACAGACTACAAATTAACTTTATTTTATCTTTTCTTTTAATCCTTTCCGGCACAGGGTAATTCTACTCATTTAAAATTAACAGCCACCGGAATTCAAGAACGATACTACAAGACAAATAATGAATGATGTTTTTTTACCTCTATATATAGAAGAAAAATACTATAAAAAATTTCTGGGATGAATTTTTGCACTTGAGAATTTAAATTAGGTGTTGCCGCAGCTGCAACACTGTGCCGGAAGGGGTTAAATTATCTAATCTGATAAATTTCATTTACTGAGTCAAAATTAATAATCTAATATTATTTCTTTTGTAAATGTGAGAAAAATTGTTATATTGATGAGCATTTAATACTTTTAATTTGATATCTTGATTGTGTTGATATTTTGGTTGCAGTAGTAATGTGTAGAACTGCTAACTATGCTAGTTTATCCGTAATGGTATTAAACCACGTCTTTTTTTCACACCAGAATAGTTGTGGAGCAATAGTCTTCTTATTTAATCATGAGAAATTATTGCTGAATATTGCGCTACGATTATTCTGGTGTGAGAAAAAGGCGGGGCCTAGTACCATTACGGATAAATTAGCATAGTTAGCAGGTCTAAATGTGTAATTAAAAGATAACCTGAGAGAGTTGATTAATATGCCAATCTTATAGTTTTGTGAAATACTAGTATCTATGGCGAGAAGGTTGAATAATGTTCCTTAGGTGTTTGATTTGTAGAAATAACTGCATTTTGTTTATCATTAAAAACTCGTGAAAATAAGAAACATGTGTTGATCTTGGTATTTTGTATTCATTTTCTATTTTGAGTTATGATTATTATTATGAATTGCTCTTTTTATGATTATATTGTGAGCCATTTAGTGTACTGCTGGAAGGTGTTCAAGGTGAAAATGCTTAAAATCTTAAAAATATTATGAAAGAGGTAAATTTTAAGTAACATAAGAGGTGATATAATAAACTTATACGTTGTATTCTATTATGATTTATTAAATGAAATAAAACTACTTATTTGTTACATCTAAACAATTATCTATAATAATATGTATTCTGCATTGGGCAATTTCCCCTTTATATGGCATTACTGCTTTAATGCACAATGGCATAGTATTATACAGTGTTTTAAGATAAATCTCAGCAATTTGACGGAGCCAAATATCATAAATAATTTTTTCTAACTCTTGGAGAGTTGTAGGCTACAAACTTCCAATCCTCCCCCTCTAAAATCGCCTTTTTATAGACTAAACATTCTTGAGTGGATTGAGATTAGGGCTAATTGCAGGTTTGGTAAAGAAGAAATTCTGCGATATTCTTTGCGGAATTCAACTTAACCCTTTAAGCGGTCAATTATTTTACCAGAAATGCTTCCAAAAAAGGCATATTTTTTTATTGTATATAATTAAGTACCATACTTAATAGAATAAGAATATTAAGAATTTTTTTTATTTTTTTTCACTTTTAATGCTTTTACAACATTTTTTATTTTACAATTTTGGACACAAAACCCCCTAAATGTTTGCTTTTTTCAAGTACATTCTGCATGCAGTAAAGAATGGTTTACAAGTTCTGCAAAAATTTCTCTCGTACTTACTGTGAATTTTGAAGTTTACAATTTTCCAAACAGTTCAGAAGTCTTTTTGTGTATGGTACAATTTGAAGCATGGTGTAATGCAAAGTCCTACATCACAATCAGGGCAGAAATAACGTGTTTCTTTTCGGATTCTCTTTCCATTCTCATTTCTTTTCGAGCTGCACACTGCGCATTGTCTTGCAGGTCTCAGTTTTTTATCTGTGGGAGCAATTATTTCCAAAAAGTGTCTCTCTGTCAATCTCAGAGGATTAGGCTTCGAACCTGGTCGTCCACGGTGGAAATTTAGTCCCGAATGATATTTTTCAATTACACGGTCAATGAGATCAAGTCTAAATTCTAGTTGCGTGTTTTTTCCTCCGTTTTTACGGTAGACAACATATGAGTTCCATACAGCAATGTCGAAAATATGGAAAAAAATCTTTCTGTAACATTTTTTACCCCTTTTCTTTATAATTTCAAAACTTTTCAAATTTTGGTCCATGCGGTTTACTCCTCCCATAGTATTATTACAGTCCATGACAATTTTCAGTTTTTCTTTTATTTCAGAGCGGACTTGAATTTGTTCCATTTCAGTATTGTGAATTGTGGAAAGTAATGAAATTGTTTTCTTATCCATCCACTTCATCACAGTAACTTTTCCTCTCTGAAAAGCTATAATCTCTCCTTTATTCAATTTTTTTTTTCTGCATTTTCTTTGGGACTTCTTTTCTCTTGAGGTTTAGTGTGCCGTATGTGTCCGTTCGACATGAAACAAGTTTGTCTGCTAATTCCGGCGAAAAATAATTGTCTATTGTTAGACAGTATCCTTTATGAAGCAAAGGCTCCATCATTGTCAGGACAATTTGTGATGAAAAGCAGAGTTTAGAATACTCAGGTTTCAGAATAGTGTCTTTACCTGTATATATTATTATTGACCAGACATAACCAGAAATAGATTCACACAACATAAAACATTTTATTCCAAATCTAGCTCTTTTGAGTGGAATAAATTGTTTCCATCCTAGTCGTCCTTTGAAGAGCATAAGGCTCTCATCTATTGTTACATCTCGCTCTGGTGTCACCGTTTCACTAAATTTCTCATTGAGATGTTTCAGAACTGGCCAAACTTTTACTAATTTTGGGCATTCGTGATTTTGTGGGTCAAATGCTGCATTATCAGAAAAATGCAAGTAGCGTTGCAAAAGGCAGAATCGGCGATGAGACATTATTTTAGAGAAAAAAAGGTGTATTAGTTGAATATCTTTTGCTCCAAAAATGATCAATTCTAGATTTCTTTACAATTCCTTGAAGTATATTGAGAGCGAAAAATACATGCAACTCTTCCACAGTAGTTTCTACCCAAAATTTACTCTTTGAGAATTGTCTTGCAACACTGGATTGGATGCACTGTTTAGCATATTTATTTGTCTCTTCCACAATTTTACTCATGAGTGAAAAATCAATGAATGTTTCATAAAATTGTAGAACATCAGAAGTGTCGTCAAATTGTACGTGCACAGAGGGAATACCAGAAAATTTAAATCGAGGACACGGAACAGGTGGATTTTTCACATCAACCGCGGTAAAAATTCTTGCAGAACTCAAATCTTCATCAGAGCTGAGCTCACTGCACGAGTCATCTGAGGAATAATCCAAATAATTAGAAGAAATATCTGTATCTGTATCAGAATGTAGTTCATCATCTAACAAGAAAGTATTTTCGTCGTCTATTCCATCCATAATTTCCATAAGATTCACAAGCGAGGCATACAGTAGAACAAAAATTTCAAAGAAAAGTTCCCACTTTCCCGCTACATAGAAAAACCCGGATGAAAAGCATTTCATTTACATGGACAAGCCACGCCATCTGTTGAAAAATAATAATACTAAATAGTCTCTTTCAATAATGAAAAATGCGGGTTAACCAGAAAAGGAAAGGAGAAAATATCGATGCCCGTACGCCATACGGGCAAACCAGATGAGGCCAATTTTGGGTAGCACGTACACTGTACGGGCAAACTGCTTAAAGGGTTTTAATAGAAATATAGTAGGTTTGCCTAGAACCAGAAAAAGAAAGGAGAAAATATTGATGCCCGTACGCTGTACGGCAAACCAGATGAGGCCAATTTCGGGTAGCACGTACACTGTACGGGCAAACTGCTTAAAGGGTTAAAGTAAAAAAAAAAAAAAAAGAGAGAGAGAGAGAAGCATGATTACTTACAGAATTATAGGTGCTTATGGGGATGGGGGGGGGGGGTGATAGATAAGTAATTTAACGATTTTAATCAAATAAAAGCACCACAGATGCCTTCTGGCAAGGTACATTATCATTTTGGAATGCTGTTTGCGGAAATGTCTGAGATAGCTTCAAAATAGTCGGCCAGGTGCCACTTTTAAAATGGCGTATTTTATTACGCGTAAATTGTGAGCATGACAATTTGCTCGACCTCTTGAAAAATTATGCAACTCCATACCATAATATACAGAGAATGTCTTACTATCCTACAAGCTCTTTCACCAGGTCTAAATAAATTAAACTTGATTCATCAGAGAAAACCACTTTAGCCTAATAATTATCTGATATATATATATATATATCATAGGTGCCAAGTATTCCGTTTTTCAAGGGAGACTTCAAGCCGGAAATTTTTTTCAACTGTCTTCTGTAATAATAATCGTCGAAAATATATATAACATATTCCATTTAAAAATACTGGTGTCAATTCTGATTTAAAAGTTAAAAATGTTGGCAGCTCTGATATATACATATATATTGGTCATCTGAAGACTTGTTACTTTTAATTCTTATCCTTAATAATGACTCTTTTCCTGCGGACCTTCGGGCTTTAAATTTGCTTTGTTTAATTGTCCCTGCACTGTTATTGAAGAAATTGTTTTACTAAATGCTTTTTTTTTTTTAATCTTTTCTAAGTTTTGAATATGATACAAATCCATTTTTTAAAGATTTTCTTTTTAACTTGCTGTCATCTTGCTTGGATGAGCAACGTGGCCTCCCAAATTTCCAGTTTAAACAGACAATAAAAATTATATCTTATTAAAAACCAACTTACCAATATTTCATTAACATTTAATTATTTTGCCACTCACGTATTAAAATATTTTTTGATAGTCATTCCAAAATTAGTACTTTTTGTGGCATCGTTAATGTCCTTATCCTTGCCATTTTTAAATGCCTTCTATAATTACAATTTTCCTGACAACTGCATTTTGTTTTTAACACTGGGTAAAGTGTATGTGGAACACTACGTAATAAGATCTACTTTTTAAACAATAAAATTAGCGGTTGTAGAAAGAAAGACGGAAAATATCCAAGTCGGTTTTTTTTCCCTTAGTGTCTCTGAAGGCTGAAATGGACAATTGATTAATACACCAAAGAACCATACTCTCTTAAACTAGATGACTTCCGCATGGCTCGGAAACTTGGCAACAATTTAAGTGGTAGACAGCACCACCTGGTACAGATTGCGGGACTTTTTTATTCAAATGTCACCCATAATTTTAAGAAGTGACACATGACATATATAATCGACGTTTCGTCGATTCTATTCGCTTTTTATGTATATTAATTCCCACTTTAAAAAATTTTTGGTGGATGTTGAATAAAAAAGTCGCGCAATCTGTACCATGTGGCGCTGTCTACCGCCTGAACTGTTGCCAAGTTTCTGAGCCATGCGGAAGGCATCTAGTTTAGGAGGCTATGAAAGAACACGTTTGTCTATGCTCTATCGACTTCTTGTTTTGGATTCCATTCGTTAATTCAATAAGGTGTGGTGTTATCGATTCAGGCGTGGCTGCACCGATTATTAGCGAACTTTCAGAATATAGGATTCGAAAACAAGCTGACGAGGGTTATTGTTTTATGTGTCAAAAAATATATTTTTATATGCTCTTTCGATTAATTCTCGTTTGGATTTTTTTTTATGTTTATAGTATGAAATGTTTTCCATACCCTCCAACATCCTAATTAATATTCTATAGTATTGTTAGTCCCGCCCTTTTTCTCCCACCAATAAATATTTAGATTAATATTCTCCAAATGCAATTGCGATTAAATAAGAAGAAAAATACTCTAAATATATATTGGTGTGAAAAAGAAGGCGGGGTTAACAATACTACGGAATATTAATTAGTATGCTGGAGAGTATAGGTTTCAAGCTACCTTCCGTCAACGCACTTCTAAATTTTAATCATATTTTATTAAGCTGTCAGCAATGTAATTAATGAGGATTTCCTTATTTTTTTCCACTTACATGTTTTAGCACTAAAAAAATATTGTTTTAATAGAGTGGTGGCAGCATAATAAAATAAATCTAATATTTGCCTAAGGCTTGCAGTGGCATAAGAGGTCTTTAGGTTGCAATATTTCTGCTTATGCCTGTTGGGGGGCCCCTTCCAGAAGGGGGGCACAGGGCAACTGCCCCGTATGCCCTGGCGTTAATCAGGGTCTGATCCAATGGCATTTCTTAACTATTTAAAATGATTTTCCTTTTTATTTAATACCTACATCTTAAGACAATTTTTCTTAAGCTTTATTTTTAGTAGTATTGTGAATTTTGATATACTTGGTACAAATAAAACACAGATCACATATTAGCTGTTTTAAAATATGATTTTAAAATAATTAAAGCTTAAAATGGGAAGAATAGACGATAAACTATACAGAGGTATACTAAAAAGCAATAGTATAAGTTATAAGAAACACAAAATATTGATTCACTTTTTATGATTTATTTTTTTTTATGATAAAGTTATGGTAGTAATATACCAGAAAATACATGGAAAACACTCTATACTTGTATACTTTAAAATTCGTGTGCATATGCCTTTAAAAAATAGCAAATGTCTATTTTTTCCTTTCTTGAAAGAAATATCGCAATATATCACTAATATCTATATTAACTTGGTGATATATCGCGATATTTAATTTCTGATATCGTTCAGCACTAGTGTGAGGGTGCTAGTGAGGTATTATAGTTGGTTGCCACTCTGGGTGTGAGTATCTCCCAGATTTGTTTAGAATCGGTAACAGTTGTGCTGTGGGTCAGTCTTAATGGCTCTTTTGTAGTTGTGTTGTTTATTAGAATTGTGTCTTAGTATGTCCAAATTACTAGAGTGTGACTTTGTTTTCATTCACAATTGTGGTATTAATTTGTAACATCTGTTTATGTGTAGATTTGTCTTTTTTTACTTTGCTGTTTTTATAATTTTGGGGTTAAATTTTTGCAGTTCTGTTATTTTAGTAATTTGTTAAATTTTTTTTTGGACGGTGGGTTGTTCGCGGTGTTTCGGCCGGACTTATGCGAACTTCTTGAGACATGTAGCTTTTAGCTACCTCTCCTCTCTGAATCGGCGTTTGATTTTGTGAGGCTTAGGAGCTTTCTGCTTCTTCTTTTGGTTTCCTGTTAAAAAAAAGAAAAAAGGGTCAATTTTTTTTTTTCTGTTAGGAGATCTATGGTTTTTTTACTTTAAATATCTAAGTTCTAAAATTTAACAAGATCTACTTTAAATGTTAGTATCAGTTTTTTTTATTTTATTTTATTTTATTTTATTTTGTAATCTCAATTTCTCTTAGTTTTTCTGTTCAAATTTCTGGCAAAGTAACATTTCTCTTAGTAGCAACAGCAATGCGGTTTACATGAAAAAAAGTGACCTCTAGCTTGTTTTGCCCTTGAACTATGTCAGCAGTCACGCCAAGGTCAGTCCAGCTGTGTGTGGGTGCGTACAGATCGCGAGCGGAATACCTAAGTTTTGCCGGTTTACGAGTCCTGTGTTTGTGTCAGCAGAGGGGTTGTGGCCGGTGATTGGTTGTTAGTGTTCGACCACGTAGTTTGTTGCGTGCATTTTGGTAACAATTGTAACAGCGTGGGTGAAGCGCGGGAATTCACGATACTTGAGGTGTAGCGACAGAAAGAGAAATATGGTGTGATTTTTGGATTCGTCGTTAAAAAGTGCTTTGCCCCTGAAAAGGGCTCCCCTTGCTCTACATTTTGTGCTGCTACAAAAAAAAGGATTCCTGTATATCCTATATATAACTATAGTACTGAAGAAAGATCTATTAGAAAATTCGATTGCCGATTGTTCAGCGTCGGTGTGGGCTCCTGCTACGGTTGAAATTAATGTTGGTGTTTCAAAATAAATAAATAAATAAATAAATAAAAGTAAAAAAGGAAGAAAGGAGGATCCTAAGCAGTTTGCTGCCAAGGAAGAGCATTCTCTGTGTAATTTATTAAATAAATTTGCTGTCTAGAAGGGAGTCATGTCTAAGAAAAGATTCCATTTTTGTATCGTTGTCGTCGACTGGGTAGATGCAGGAAGATTGCTAAAGAAAAGATTCAGAATATTATCGTGGCATTTCTCTGTGCGTTCATTTAACTAAATTTTTGGGTAGGGAGTGGATCTTGCCGACACCTGGGCATCATATTTATAAATGTGAGCTGGTTAAGGGATTTATTGAAACTTTGGAATCCGTTTGTGGAATTTTAATTATGGATCCTGGTACTGTACTAGTGAATGGGACGCCTGTGCTTCTCGGAAGGGGTACGCCAAGGAATCTTACTGCTTTGCTCTCGTGGATTAAATTGGACGCTTGGTATTGAGGGGTTGAATACCAATAATCGCCCTCTCGGGGATGGCCTGAAACCACCAAAGGATCTTCGGCCTTCATCTCGGAGTGACAGACTACAAATTAACTTTATTTTATCTTTTCTTTTAATCCTTTCCGGCACAGGGTAATTCTACTCATTTAAAATCAACAGCCACCGGAATTCAAGAACGATACTACAAGACAAATAATGAATGATGTTTTTTTTTACCTCTATATTATAGAAGAAAAATACTATAAAAAATTTCTGGGATGAATTTTTGCACTTGAGAATTTAAATTAGGTGTTGCCGCAGCTGCAACACTGTGCCGGAAGGGGTTAAATTATCTAATCTGATAAATTTCATTTACTGAGTCAAAATTAATAATCTAATATTATTTCTTTTGTAAATGTGAGAAAAATTGTTATATTGATGAGCATTTAATACTTTTAATTTGATATCTTGATTGTGTTGATATTTTGGTTGCAGTAGTAATGTGTAGAACTGCTAACTATGCTAGTTTATCCGTAATGGTATTAAACCACGCCTTTTTTTCACACCAGAATAGTTGTGGAGCAATAGTCTTCTTATTTAATCATGAGAAATTATTGCTGAATATTGCGCTACGATTATTCTGGTGTGAGAAAAAGGCGGGGCCTAGTACCATTACGGATAAACTAGCATAGTTAGCAGGTCTAAATGTGTAATTAAAAGATGACCTGAGAGAGTTGATTAATATGCCAATCTTATAGTTTTGTGAAATACTAGTATCTATGGCGAGCAGGTTGAATAATGTTCCTTAGGTGTTTGATTTGTAGAAATAACTGCATTTTGTTTATCATTAAAAACTCGTGAAAATAAGAAACATGTGTTGATCTTGGTATTTTGTATTCATTTTCTATTTTGAGTTATGATTATTATTATGAATTGCTCTTTTTATGATTATATTGTGAGCCATTTAGTGTACTGCTGGAAGGTGTTCAAGGTGAAAATGCTTAAAATCTTAAAAATATTATGAAAGAGGTAAATTTTAAGTAACATAAGAGGTGATATAATAAACTTATACTTTGTATTCTATTATGATTTATTAAATGAAATAAAACTACTTATTTGTTACATCTAAACAATTATCTATAATAATATGTATTCTGCATTGGGCAATTTCCCCTTTATATGGCATTACTGCTTTAATGCACAATGGCATAGTATTATACAGTGTTTTAAGATAAATCTCAGGAATTTGACGGAGCCAAATATCATAAATAATTTTTTCTAACTCTTGGAGAGTTGTAGGCTACAAACTTCCAATCCTCCCCCTCTAAAATCGCCTTTTTATAGACTAAACATTCTTGAGTGGATTGAGATTAGGGCTAATTGCAGGTTTGGTAAAGAAGAAATTCTGCGATATTCTTTGCGGAATTCAACTTAACCCTTTAAGCGGTCAATTATTTTACCAGAAATGCTTCCAAAAAAGGCATATTTTTTTTATTGTATATAATTAAGTACCATACTTAATAGAATAAGAATATTAAGAATTTTTTTTATTTTTTTTCACTTTTAATGCTTTTACAACATTTTTTATTTTACAATTTTGGACACAAAACCCCCTAAATGTTTGCTTTTTTCAAGTACATTCTGCATGCAGTAAAGAATGGTTTACAAGTTCTGCAAAAATTTCTCTCGTACTTACTGTGAATTTTGAAGTTTACAATTTTCCAAACAGTTCAGAAGTCTTTTTGTGTATGGTACAATTTGAAGCATGGTGTAATGCAAAGTCCTACATCACAATCAGGGCAGAAATAACGTGTTTCTTTTCGGATTCTCTTTCCATTCTCATTTCTTTTCGAGCTGCACACTGCGCATTGTCTTGCAGGTCTCAGTTTTTTATCTGTGGGAGCAATTATTTCCAAAAAGTGTCTCTCTGTCAATCTCAGAGGATTAGGCTTCGAACCTGGTCGTCCACGGTGGAAATTTAGTCCCGAATGATATTTTTCAATTACACGGTCAATGAGATCAAGTCTAAATTCTAGTTGCGTGTTTTTTCCTCCGTTTTTACGGTAGACAACATATGAGTTCCATACAGCAATGTCGAAAATATGGAAAAAAATCTTTCTGTAACATTTTTTACCCCTTTTCTTTATAATTTCAAAACTTTTCAAA
This sequence comes from Salticus scenicus, assembly GCA_963930645.1. Classification (NCBI taxonomy): domain Eukaryota; kingdom Metazoa; phylum Arthropoda; class Arachnida; order Araneae; family Salticidae; genus Salticus; species Salticus scenicus. Next base: position 170,103,261 of record OZ005658.1, on the reverse strand, counting down.
TTTTGGTCCATGCGGTCTACTCCTCCCATAGTATTATTACAGTCCATGACAATTTTCGGTTTTTCTTTTATTTCAGAGCGGACTTGAATTTGTTCCATTTCAGTATTGTGAATTGTGGAAAGTAATGAAATTGTTTTCTTATCCATCCACTTCATCACAGTAACTTTTCCTCTCTGAAAAGCTATAATCTCTCCTTTATTCAAATTTTTTTTTCTGCATTTCCTTTGGGACTTCTTTTCTCTTGAGGTTTAGTGTGCCGTATGTGTCCGTTCGACATGAAACAAGTTTGTCTGCTAATTCCGGCGAAGAATAATTGTCTATTGTTAGACAGTATCCTTTATGAAGCAAAGGCTCCATCATTGTCAGGACAATTTGTGATGAAAAGCAGAGTTTAGAATACTCAGGTTTCAGAATAGTGTCTTTACCTGTATATATTATTATTGACCAGACATAACCAGAAATAGATTCACACAACATAAAACATTTTACTCTAAATCTAGCTCTTTTGAGTGGAATAAATTGTTTCCATCCTAGTCGTCCTTTGAAGAGCATAAGGCTCTCATCTATTGTTACATCTCACTCTGGTGTCACCGTTTCACTAAATTTCTCATTGAGATGTTTCAGAACTGGCCAAACTTTTACTAATTTTGGGCATTCGTGATTTTGTGGGTCAAATGCTGCATTATCAGAAAAATGCAAGTAGCGTTGCAAAAGGCAGAATCGGCGATGAGACATTATTTTAGAGAAAAAAAGGTGTATTAATTGAATATCTTTTGCTCCAATAATGATCAATTCTAGGTTTCTTTACAATTCCTTGAAGTATATTGAGAGCGAAAAATACATGCAACTCTTCCACAGTAGTTTCTACCCAAAATTTACTCTTTGAGAATTGTCTTGCAACACTGGATTGGATGCACTGTTTAGCATATTTATTTGTCTCTTCCACAATTTTACTCATGAGTGAAAAATCAATGAATGTTTCATAAAATTGTAGAACATCAGAAGTGTCGTCAAATTGTACGTGCACAGAGGGAATACCAGAAAATTTAAATCGAGGACACGGAACAGGTGGATTTTTCACATCAACCGCGGTAAAAATTCTTGCAGAACTCAAATCTTCATCAGAGCTGAGCTCACTGCACGAGTCATCTGAGGAATAATCCAAATAATTAGAAGAAATATCTGTATCTGTATCAGAATGTAGTTCATCATCTAACAAGAAAGTATTTTCGTCGTCTATTCCATCCATAATTTCCATAAGATTCACAAGCGAGGCATACAGTAGAACAAAAATTTCAAAGAAAAGTTCCCACTTTCCCGCTACATAGAAAAACCCGGATGAAAAGCATTTCATTTACATGGACAAGCCACGCCATCTGTTGAAAAATAATAATAATAAATAGTCTCTTTCAATAATGAAAAATGCGGGTTAACCAGAAAAGGAAAGGAGAAAATATCGATGCCCGTACGCCATACGGGCAAACCAGATGAGGCCAATTTTGGGTAGCACGTACACTGTACGGGCAAACTGCTTAAAGGGTTTTAATAGAAATATAGTAGGTTTGCCTAGAACCAGAAAAAGAAAGGAGAAAATATTGATGCCCGTACGCTGTACGGCAAACCAGATGAGGCCAATTTCGGGTAGCACGTACACTGTACGGGCAAACTGCTTAAAGGGTTAAAGTAAAAAAAAAAAAAAAAAGAGAAAGAGAGAGAGAAGCATGATTACTTACAGAATTATAGGTGCTTATGGGGATGGGGGGGGGTGATAGATAAGTAATTTAACGATTTTAATCAAATAAAAGCACCACAGATGCCTTCTGGCAAGGTACATTATCATTTTGGAATGCTGTTTGCGGAAATGTCTGAGATAGCTTCAAAATAGTCGGCCAGGTGCCACTTTTAAAATGGCGTATTTTATTACGCGTAAATTGATACCTTGAGCATGACAATTTGCTCGACCTCTTGAAAAATTATGCAACTCCATACCATAATATACAGAGAATGTCTTACTATCCTACAAGCTCTTTCACCAGGTCTAAATAAATTAAACTTGATTCATCAGAGAAAACCACTTTAGCCTAATAATTATCTGATATATATATATATCATAGGTGCCAAGTATTCCGTTTTTCAAGGGAGACTTCAAGCCGGAAATTTTTTTAACTGTCTTCTGTAATAATAATCGTCGAAAATATATATAACATATTCCATTTAAAAATACTGGTGTCAATTCTGATTTAAAAGTTAAAAATGTTGGCAGCTCTGATATATACATATATATTGGTCATCTGAAGACTTGTTACTTTTAATTCTTATCCTTAATAATGACTCTTTTTCTGCGGACCTTCTGGCTTTAAATTTGCTTTGTTTAATTGTCCCTGCACTGTTATTGAAGAAATTGTTTTACTAAATGCTTTTTTTTTTTTAATCTTTTCTAAGTTTTGAATATGATACAAATCTATTTTTTAAAGATTTTCTTTTTAACTTGCTGTCATCTTGCTTGGATGAGCAACGTGGCCTCCCAAATTTCCAGTTTAAACAGACAATAAAAATTATATCTTATTAAAAACCAACTTACCAATATTTCATTAACATTTAATTATTTTGCCGCTCACGTATTAAAATATTTTTTGATAGTCATTCCAAAATTAGTACTTTTTGTGGCATCGTTAATGTCCTTATCCTTGCCATTTTTAAATGCCTTCTATAATTACAATTTTCCTGACAACTGCATTTTGTTTTTAACACTGGGTAAAGTGTATGTGGAACACTACGTAATAAGATCTACTTTTTAAACAATAAAATTAGCGGTTGTAGAAAGAAAGACGGAAAATATCCAAGTCGGTTTTTTTTCCCTTAGTGTCTCTGAAGGCTGAAATGGACAATTGATTAATGCACCAAAGAACCATACTCTCCTAAACTAGATGACTTCCGCATGGCTCGGAAACTTGGCAACAATTTAAGTGGTAGACAGCACCACCTGGTACAGATTGCGGGACTTTTTTATTCAAATGTCACCCATAATTTTAAGAAGTGATACATGACATATATAATCGACGTTTCGTCGATTCTATTCGCTTTTTATGTATATTAATTCCCACTTTAAAAAATTTTTGGTGGATGTTGAATAAAAAAGTCGCGCAATCTATACCAGGTGGCGCTGTCTACCGCCTGAACTGTTGCCAAGTTTCTGAGCCATGCGGAAGGCATCTAGTTTAGGAGGCAATGAAAGAACACGTTTGTCTATGCTCTATCGACTTCTTGTTTTGGATTCCATTCGTTAATTCAATAAGGCGTGGTGTTATCGATTCAGGCGTGGCTGCACCGATTATTAGCGAACTTTCAGAATATAGGATTCGAAAACAAGCTGACGAGGGTTATTGTTTTATGTGTCAAAAAATATATTTTTATATGCTCTTTCGATTAATTCTCGTTTGGATTTTTTTTTATGTTTATAGTATGAAATGTTTTCCATACCCTCCAACATCCTAATTAATATTCTATAGTATTGTTAGTCCCGCCCTTTTTCTCCCACCAAAAAATATTTAGATTAATATTCTCCAAATGCAATTGCGATTAAATAAGAAGAAAAATACTCTAAAAATATATTGGTGTGAAAATGAAGGCGGGGGTAACAATACTACGGAATATTAACCCCTTAACGCGCGGTGTCCTTGCTGCGAGGACGCAAAATTTAAGATCCAGCTGAAAAAATTCATCCCGGAAATTTTTTAGCAAAAATTTACGTTTATAACATATAAGAAATGGCCGGTTTTTTAACCTCAAAATTTAAAATTTCTTTTAGTTTAATTTAGTTCATGAATTCCGGTGGCAGTATAATTTAAATGATCGGAATTCTCTTGCGCCGGAAAGGGTTAATTAGTATGCTGGAGAGTATAGGTTTCAAGCTACCTTCCGTCAACGCACTTCTAAATTTTAATCATATTTTATTAAGCTGTCAGCAATGTAATTAATGAGGATTTCCTTATTTTTTTTCCACTTACATGTTTTAGCACTAAAAAAATATTGTTTTAATATAGTGGTGGCAACATAATAAAATAAACCTAAAATTTTGGAAGTTCTGCGAGGCCTGTAAATCAAATACAAATCAGCGATAATTTTAGAAACATTAAAGTTACTTAGATTTGCTTCAATATTTGAAGTTTTTTCATTGCTATACTCGTAAAATAAACTCCAAACCTTTGGATAAAGAAATTAACTTTTGTATGTAGATTTTGAATATATTTTCATATTTGTCGAATTTCTTACGCTTGTTTATCATCCGTGGTAAAACTTACCTAAAATTTTTTTAACGTCAAGCAGTTGCAACAGGGTGTTTAAACTTGTTCCAAACACTTCAACTGTATTCTTAAAAAAAAAAAATAATAATAATAATAATAATAAAACTTTGCTTTTTCACTTTTGCCTTATGATTTTCAATTACATACTTGCCAACCATCTCATTAATAACCGTACAATTGTTAATGCACATTGAAAAAACGCCCCTTTTTTCACACCACTTTATTTTTAGAAAAATTCTCTTCAAATGTTGTTACGATTAAATAAGAATAAAATTTCTCTAAAAAATGACTGGTGTGAAAAAGAAGGCGGTTACTAAAAATTGCACGGTTCATAATGAGATGGTTGGCAAGCATGCAATTAGGATTCGTTCTCTCCGCCTTTTTTTTAGATCACGTTCAAGATGAGAAATTTGCGACTTTTCTGGAAACTTTAATTTGATACAGAAATTTTAATGGTATTTTTATTGTAACGTGTCGTGATTAAGTAAGAGATTGAGAGTATTGAGATTATTATATAAAAATAGTGGTAGCACAAATTTCTCATAACTGAAAGTGACTTGGAAAAAAGGCGGGATATGTTATTTTTTTATTTTATTTCATTTTATTTATTTATTTATTTAAGAGTGTTAAAACATTTAAGATGGGAAATGCCAATTAGATGCGTACAGGAAAGTTTGCTACTCTATAACATGTTGAGTGATTTTTAAAATTGAAAATCCCTCAAAACCATAAAGCAAGTGGAACTAAAAAAAAAAAAAAAAAAAAAAAAAAAAAAAAAATTCCCTCTTTAAACGGCACATAGTTAAACTATAAAAACATTATATATTTTAGAAGTTAATTGATACTAGATTATATATGAAAAATTTCACGAGTGTAAGCATAACAGCAACCATAGCCTCCTAAACTAGATGCCTGTTGCGTTGCTCGAAAACTTGGCAACAGCTCAAGCGGTATACAGCGCCACCTGATACAAACTGCGCGACATTTTATTCAACTGCACCAATAATTTTAAGAAATCATATATGATATATATAATCGACTTTTCGTCGATTCTATTCGTCTTTTATGCATATCATATCGCCATAAAAAAATTTTTGGTGGCTGTTGAACAAAAAAGTCGCGCAATCTGTACCAGGTGGGGCATCCACCGCTTCAACTGTTGCCAAGTTTTCGAGCAACGTGTCAGGCATCTAGTTTAGGAGGCTATGCAGCAACTAACACAGTTACAGTTGAGATCTAAGTTGAACAACAACAAAATGTTGTTACACTTACCCCATTTCACCCTAATTTCAGTAGCATAAGTAGCATTGAAATACATTATTTTATTTCAGAAATTTCCCCCCCCCCCCCCCCCCCCAAAAAAAAAAAAAAAAAAAAAAAAAACTTAGTTTTAATTTCATTTATTTAATTTTCAAAATCTCTGAAACGTATGGCTAATTTTCAAGTATAGCTTTTCCGCATATCACTTATTCCAAAATAATACAATTTCCTTCTGTACAAAGAAACGTAACATGTACGTGTACGGTTCTAACAATGCCATTCAATTAATCAGAGGTTTAAAAAAGTATATTGATAAATAAATTAAATATATTTTTTATTATGCAGCTTAATTTGGAGAATATAAGTTTGAGAAGCGAAAGAAAAATGGTACAACAAATTTACATATTTATTCTATAAAAATGATGATTAAATGTAACAGAATTGCAGTATTGATATTTTAAAATGCATGTACTTTTTCCAGTGCAAAAGTTAAAATTAAAATTAAACAATTAAATAAAATTACATTTATATACCGTAATTTCCAGTGCATGAGTAGCAGATCATATGTACCACTTTTACATCAGAAATTTTATTTGATAAAATATAATATTTTACACTAAGAAGTGTAACTACTACATACATAAGTATAAATATTAATTAATTTTTCTAATAGCAAACTGATTCATCAGACTTGAGGCTTACACACCGGAAATTACTTTAGTATACATATTCATTTAACTGTTTCAGGAGCTAGGTAATTTCCCTTATTAAAATGAATTGCCACCAGAATTTATGAACCATCTTAAAAGGTAGGAAATGAATGGTATTTGTCCCTCAAGTATAATTTTATAAGTGCAGAGCTGCCACCCTAAACCGGCAAATTGTTAGTACCGCCCCTTTTTCCACACCACTTAATTTTTAGAGTATTTTTCTTCTTAATTCATCGTAGATAAACTTCAAGATAATTACTCAAAAAATTAAGTGGTGTAGAAAAAGGGGCGGTACTAACAATTTGCCGGATTAGGTTGGGAGCTCTGTAAGTGATTTTCGGGACGAGTTTTGCTGTTGGGAATTGAAATTAGGTGAGATGTAATACATTTCACCGCCCCTGTACGAGTTAACTATTTGCCGTACGATCTAAAACCTTATTCGCAAGAATATTATTTATTCATTCTTTTAATCCTTTGAGGAGCCTCACGATCATTATCAACCACCGAATACAATAACGACGAATACATATGGTTCCATCTCGTGGTATATATTCGCTGAAATCTGACATATTCTGAGAGCTTAAAGTATTCCTTAACTTTTGGAGTCAATAGTGCTCATCTTTTTCATAGGAATTTTACGATCTGATTTATTTTCTTCTTTTTCCCATGCTTGAAGTTCAGCCGAGGCAAAGAGTGCGTAGAATGTTGCTGTAAATATATATACTGCAGCAGCAATGTAGAAGACGTAACTCCAGTTAGCTATTGTAGCCTGAAATATAAAGAAAAATATTAAAATATTTCTTTATTGCACAGAAAAATATAATGTATGAAAATTATAGCTGAATTCATTTACGAGGAATATTTATGAAAGAAAGAACAGGCCATCGATATAAATTACTATGGGGCCGTATAATAATTCTACGATTCAAAGAAAGAATAAGTATTCCCATAATATCTAACGTACAGGGTGAAGAGGAATTAACTCTCTGTTGAAAATTGTTCATAACATTTTTTATATTTAACCAATTTTCAAGAAACGCCAGAGCATTTTTTTCTTTATATAAACCCCACCAGTTCGAGAAGCTTTGCTTTCAAAGCTAATAGATGGGAGTTGTCGAATTTGAACTCAAATTGCATTCATCAACGTATTCATTCGATGTTTACAATGTTTTCCTCGGAGAGTTGATTGAATTTTCACCTTGTTTTCTGGGCCCTCCGTGGCCGAGTGGTTATGACACCACATTGATAATTACCTTTGAGCGTAGAAGAGCGGGTTCCATTCCCGCGCTGGCCCTGGGCGTTTTTCCATTTCATGCTAATGCAGTTCTGTCATGTGACCTCTGTAATTATCTGACGAAGATTTACTAGCGGACTACGAGTCAAGCATACAAATCTGATGTATATGTTATCAATAAACAAACAAGCAAACAAACCTTGTTTCCTAAAGAAACAACCAATTCAATTCATTACGTCGCATTGGTTGCGAGGACTTCCGGTTCGTCTGCTGCTAGCTGTAAACAACCGCAACGCTTGGTAGGAAATATTCCCTTTTGTTCTCAACCGGAAGCTGAAAAGACCAGAAACGTCTGCTAGAGAAAATTGGCTCCGCCAACAAATACCGTGAATACAGGAATGTTCACTCGAAAATAGCTCACATTGTCCGTTACGTAGCTCTAGTGTGACGTAAACCCCACTCCACTTTACCTTAATTTATAGTGATCAGATTAGATTGGGGCTGCAGTAACCCGGTCAGTAGAGTGTCAAGCTCGTAACTTGAAGATTGAGGGTTTGATACTCAAACCGGCCAAAGACCGTCGTGTACACAATGGTGATTGGTGCACTTAACACTTTCGCTACCACATCTTTTTATCTTTTTGAAAGTAAGTTCCGCCTGTGGGCGTAATTCTCCCAAGTTACAATATTTCAGAACAAAATTCTCTAAATTCACATTTATATTACAAATGGATATACATTATAATTATATTCTTCCTAACCAAAATATTTGTATCCATATCATATTTGATTGAACAAATTTGGATATTGCGTATATTCTTAAGAAAAATTAACGTGCAAATCGCAAAAGAAACGCCCACTGGAGGAGTTACAGATTTCAAATGACGTGAATCTACGTCAGCGGTCGCGAAAGTGTTAATATCCGTCGTGGCCGCAATGTCCTCCATGTTCCCATTCAAATTATTTCTCTGGGGCTCACCGAGTCGGGGATGCCATCTTCTCTATGTCTCTGGACCACCTCTAGGGGTGAGTCACAAATCATCGCCAGTTGCCCATCAAGCAGCATTAATGCGTCTAACCAACCAACCAGGTTAGCGTACCTTTATAGCAGAGAAGCTTTAAAAATTACTAGAATTATCCAATTATATATGTGCATATATATATATGTATATAATGCTTTTTTTCATTATTAATAATCAAAAACTAAATAAAACCATTGATAAATAATTTACTTTCTCCAATTTTTTTAAAACTTAAAATAATGCCTTGAAAATAAAGGTTGTCCCCAGAAAATGAGAACATTTGATCACCTTACCTCAACCTAAACTCACAGAGAGTATTCACAATTTTCAGGCTTAGGCTCCAAGCGTGGACAGTCTGTCTTAACTCACGACTGCTTCCTTACCATAGGGAAATTGTCATAAGCATTACCATTATTTACCAACATTCATAAACGCTTGTGTAAGATTGCGACAGACTTCTGCAGACATTGCAGCGATGCATTTGTGAAAATTAGGGGAATTCGCTGATCAAAGTTACAGTGCTTAGAAAATATAGTGCAACAACTGTCTAGCAAAACCATATTCTGAATACTAAACTTCAAACCAGAGATCAGTGCGATCGAGATTCTTACTGGAAAAACCGAAACTAATATATTTGCATGTTATTTAAGTGCCTAAATCACGTAACTGAACAGGAGAAACTGGACGGAGCCCAATCAACTTTTATGCAATGTTAACGAACTGAACAAGGATTTAATTGCAGCGCTATTTGGAGAGGCTAATTTTTCCCAGTCTTCCAAGAATTATATAAGAGGAGATGACATGTCTGGAAAAACATGAAGCAAAACTCATAACTACAGATGACATTAAGTAAACACAGTTATATTAGAAATTCTGTATTGATATTGTGAAATTCTGTAATATGGTTTACTCGATACGAAAGTCATTGTAAATATAGGTCTCAAAGCTGTGGGATAAATAAAATATAACAGTACTAGTCAATATTTTAATAGACTCACAATTACTCCCGTGGTAGCCTTGGGTGACAGCCGTCTTCAGAAGACAACAGTTAACTTCATTTGCCCTGCATGTTGATACACCGTATACCAACTCCTCTTATATCATTCACCTAAGTGCCCGGCAGTATTTTAAGCATTACAGTTATAAGCAATTTCGTACTGTATATTCTAAGTGTTGTATCCAAGTCAACAAGAATTTTTGGTTGAGGATGAAAAAGAACAGTTTTTAAGTCGCTCTAGATCTATACAGTGCGATATTTCTCAAAGAGGATCTGGAATTCATCCTGGAAGTTGGCCTGTGATTGTGATACGTTAGCACATTTTTCACTTTCAGCGGGGAGGGGGTGTCTGTTCCATTTCGGTAATCCTCCAAGGAATTATTTTTACGGAGCATGGAGGACGTTGCAGAAAAGACGGGTTTTACGTACACCAGCCGCCATTAATATACACGATGCTCTTCGACCGGCTCGAGTATCGGAACCACAATTTTTCGATTACGAAACCGGCACTCTACCAGCCAGGTTACCTCGATTCGGCCATATAGGTATTTCAACTCTTAAAGAAAGAATATAGAATGTCTATGTAAATTATATGGAATAACTATGAACAAGCATAATACAGTCGAACCTCGTTAATATGAACTGTTCCCAGTATCCCCATCAAAAATCGATCTCTTTATCGCCTTTGAGATTCAAGTTAACGGGGCTCGACTGTATAAGTGTTATTAAATTTATATTTTTATAAAAGTAGTTTTTTAAAGGTAAGAGATTCTTTTTTTTTTCAGACAAAATAGATTAACTGTACACGATTTCTGTTTTCTTCTCGTTGGGAATAAGTTAAAAAAAAAGTATTATAAATAAAAATCAAATTTAATATTGGATACATAGAAACCAGCACTAATAAAATTTAGGGTTTCACAAAAAAAAAAAAAAAAAAAAAAGTGCTAGCCATAATCATACTACTGCTGACTCATTAATGAGATAATGTAAAGGGCCATTAAAAACCGCCGGTAGTAATAAAAAATCTTTATGTTTTCCACAACTCGTCAACTGAAGGTTGCCAGTAACAATATAAAAAAATTATGTTTGCCCTAAGTGGCCCAACACTGGCCCACTAGCATTTTTCCACAAAATATTTCCATATTATTGCTACTTGCCAGTAGGAATTCATTTGTAGCCTCCAAATTTATTTCAATCACACTGCAGGCTACCAGCAATGGGTCTGTCGAATGTGGCTATCTGCCGGCCGGTGTAACATTTGCTACCAGTGGGCCATCTGCAACTACTGTTGGCATTCGAATACGAACATCTGTTCGATGCATATGTAATGACTCGGATAAATAAAGGCATATTTCGTAGAAAACTTAGAATAAATTTCTTTACTTACTCCTTTATTAGTAAAGGCTCCTACGATTGCTGGTGCAATAACACCACTTAAGTTAGAAATGGCATTGGAAATTGCAAATAAGGTGCCAGCAAATGTAGGGCTCATGTCCACGTGCGTCACATTGAATCCGGAATAAATAAATCCATTAGCAGCCATACATAATGAGAACAATGCAACAGTGAGAAGTGGGCGACAGCCAGATAAGGTAACTCCTAATAAACAGATTGCTGGACCATATAAACCTAAAAACAAGTCAAGTGAAATATACTATCTTATAAAATAAATAAATTAATTAATTAAACGGACAATAAGGTGAGTATAAACATGTCGGGGAATTAAAAAGAAAAAGAGAATTTAAAGAAAAATAGGAGAAGGAGAAGGAGAAGAATTTTCTAGGCTACATATAAAATCCTTAAATTAAGGTAGATTAATCTTTAAATTAAGTAGATCATAGATGCCAAGTTTTTTTAACCCTTATCGGTCGTATGTCGCTTCTGAGGCGACATTAAAAAATCGAGCCACGTTTTAAGGTGCTCCTCTGCAAATGAAAAGTTATTTTTCTAAAACGCGTAACTATAGGCTACCTTTTGGCTACTGGAAAATTTTAACAGAAAGTTTTATTTTAGTTAATGATGAAGTAAAAAAAAAAAAAGAAATATATATATATATATATATGTATATATATATATATATATTACAATTTTTCTGTATCCAAAAGGTAGTAAGTTGGAAACTATGCGTGTGACGTTTTAAAGGAACACCAAAAGGCGTGTCTTACTGTTCAAAATAGGAAAATATGCCGACCGTTAAAGATTAATTTATTCCGGAATGTTGTTAGTCTCGCCCTTTTTTCATACCGTTATATTTTTTGAGTAATTTTCTTAATATATAATCTTAATTATATATATATATTGAAGAAATTTTCTTTACAATGATTACGATGTGAAAAAAGGGCGGGGCAAAGAAAATTCCGGAATCTATTAAAAAACTTGGAACTTATGGTAGATTATGTTTTTATCTCCTCAATGTTTCTGCACACAACGATAATATGCATCAAGAATTATAAATAATGAAAATGTGTCAATTAACACGAGTAATTTATATCAGCTGTGAGTAAAAACTAATTAAAAAAAAACTCCTCAGACTGCAAAATTTTATGTAATTTATACTAATAACTTAAATTTCCAATTTAATCACCAATTGGTGTATCAAGTTTCAGCTTTATCAAATAATGCAACGTAAGCATCAGAGGAATTTAATAACTGAACAATAGGAAGCATTGGTTGGCAAAGCTATGCGGAACGATTGACCTATTTCAAGCAGTGCCATTTGCATAACACAAATATTAATAAGCATCCAAGCTCTAAAACATAATCATTTTAACCATTAACAATATCAAAGGTCGTAGTCATAGCTTTTTTTTTTTTTTTTTTTTTTTTTTTTTTTTCAGGATACATTCAGAAATGAGAATGGCATGCCTTTTTTTCTACCACTATTTTTATGCAATAAATTCTATTCTGTTCAACAACGACATGTTACTTTTAAAGCGCAATAAATATATCTTTAAGTGGTGGCTAAATAGCCGAAATTTTGTCAGCAATGAAAGTGTCTTGAAGAAAAAAAGGAAATTACCACCCCTACAATATAGTTGTTCGCGAGTGGCACTTTTGAATAGCGTTTGTTGCACCTATTATATAACGCGTACAGAAACTTGGTTAAAAAACAAAGCCATATTAAAATAAACCAGGTGTAAAAATTATGTCTATTCTGTCCGATTAACATAGGTTTGAAATTTTTTTAGAAATTTCCTGGTATTACATAGCTGCCAATATTTTAATTCATTCCGGAGTATTTTTAGCCCCGCCATTATTTCGTAAAACTTATTTTTTTAAAAGTAATTTTGTCTTATTTTATCGAAGTTATATATCGGAGAAAAAATTTCTGTAAATAAAGTAGTGCGAAATAAAGGCGGGGCTAAAAGTACTCCGGATTAAATTAAAATATTGGCCACTATGAGTATTATAGTAGAGTTCTCTGTGCTGCAGGGCAGGTAATGACACAGAGTAAACAAGATTTTGAATTGGATTTTCTTTAAATTATGCATTTTACGTCGATATTTTTGTAGGGAAAGTATAGAGTTGCCATATTTAGGTACTTTTTTTATTTAAAAATCGCCACTAATTTTAAGGAGTGATATTTTATAAACATAATAAACGATTAAACTTCAAAGTGTTTAACCAAAAGCTACAATTAAAATTTAGTGGTAGATACTGAATTAAAAAAAATCCCTAAATTTGGCAACACCGGGAAAGAAGATTAGTAAGCAAGCAGCTGCTAGACGTTAATGCTAGACTTCGAAAATTTGGGGATGTTTTCGCGATTTCAAGACGGAGCTCTGCTGGTTTTAAATTATAATAATTTCTTTACCAATATGTATATTATAATCAAGATATAGATGAATGCACAAAGTAATCACGATACAAATCAATATACAATTACAATAATTTGAATAAGATATAAAATTATATACATTATTATATACATCTCCTAGAGAAAGTTATTATGTTAGGGAGAAGACAATACAAAGAGTGTAGATGCATAAAAACTTCGTAAAAATACATGTCACTCATATAATTTGTTAAATGGACATGTAGGTACAGCGTTGCCAACCATACGATGATTATCGTGCACATAATTGCCAAGTCTCTAGTTCTGGCGGGAGACTTCATACCAGAAATTTTTTATAATAAATTTCACTTTAATTAAGCATATGTGTGTGTGTGTGTGTGTGTGTGTGTATGTGTGAGGGGGGGATGAAATATTTCTATCCGAAAATATTGGTGTAAAACCTGATTTTAAAATTAGAAATGTTGGTAAGTATTATCGTACGGTTAGAAATGTAGGGTCCAAATTAAATATAAAATTACGATATATCTAATGAATAAGATGCACATTTATCTATATAATTATTGCCTGGAATGAAGTACTATAGTGGAGAGAAAGCAATAGAAAGAGTCGAGTGAATAACTCGATTATTTGTAATCATTCGATTAACTTGATCATCTGAAAATATCTTGAAAGAATCATTTGGTAATTCATTCCGAATATTTTTTCTCTCGATTGCTATCATATCCTTTATGCGCGTGCGCGAATAATTTTGTCGATCATTTTCTTCCGAATGATTTTATACCATTTATGCGCATGCGCGAGTGATTGTCTCGATTATTTTATTTCGAGTGGTTTTGACGGCAAAAATTTATTTGTTCATTCTGTATTTTGATTATTTGCAGCGATTTATTTCCTGCTTATAACGAATGAATCATTCGTTTGGCGGTCCGGCTGAAATTCAGAGTGGTTATTTTTTGAATGCTTGCTTTTCACATATTATGCGTAGATTGTGAATCGTTGTTTATCAAAATACGCGCTTTTTCCACGCATTAATGCTTCTGTCCATAAACATACGTTAATAAAATAATAAAAATTTTGTTATTTTAAGGAGAAAACAAAAGAGTATTAATAATTTTTTCACCATGTTGAAGAACATATATGAATTTTTCAATGCTGTATGTAATATTTCATGGTTCAAATATTTTCAAATAATAAATTTGGTTTTATTAGAATACATAAATAAAAACATTGTTACATTAATTTCAATTTATTACGACATTAGACACACACATACAAAAGAAAAATAAATAAATAATATAAAAATAAAAATAAAAATTTGAAATTTACTACATAAAATATCAAATTAAACTTAGTTTTATGCCAAATGCATTAATGAAAATTTTTTTAACTTTGTTTTATTCACGTATAGCAGATAAAGTACTGTTTTGCGGCCAAATTTTAGAATATGAGTTTTTGTTATATTTACACATTTTGAGGGTTCATGAATCCGAAAATAATGTATTTTATAGTTGGTCTGTGTGACTATTATCAGTATATCTCACGAAAAAGTAGCAGGGATGCTACAGTAAACTTTTCGTTGTGGTCGGTCAGACAAATCGTTCATGTACAGGGACAACCAAGATAATTCAAATTTCAAATACATTACGTCTATGGGTGAAATTTTTACTACTTACAGTTTAACATTTATATTTTGCACTAAACAAAATTAAATTAGTATACTTTCTTTATATGAATAAAATCATGTTTTGTGCAGAATATGGTATGAAAATAATCAATCTTTCGTTTACAGGGCTACTCAAAAGCATTTGGATATAGTGACGCTATAATTGAAAATTGCTTTAAATTTGTTTCAAACTGCGATAATACTTTTTCATATAGATTTAATTTACACAATGAGCTGTGCATGTAACTTTTCGACAACATAAAGGGCTACGCAAAATTAAGCGAAAGCGTTTATTCTGTTGAACGTAATTGATGTAAATGTTTTACTACATTTTGTCCTGTCGATGAAAACTGCTCAGGAATGAAAATTAATTAATCATACTAATACGATAGACAAAATACTTTTTAAAATTCAATTTTCAGCTATGTTTTTTGTATAATGTCGCGTTTTGTGGCCTCGGGAATATGAAAGTCAATATTTTAAATGTTTGATGTATATATATGTGCGTTAAAAGCATAACTTAAAAAATAAATAATTGCAGAAATTTCAGATTCGCATTTTGAAGTTCATGTGAGATGTGAGGTTGCCACTTAAACAGTTTAAAATGAAAGAAAAAAAAAAAAAAAAGAAAAAACTGGCAATAATTGTTTCATCTATAAAAAAAAAAAAAAAGAAAAGAAACACGATCCCTCGTCAGTCGAACAAAGTACGCACGAGTGTTGCAAACGAGTAGTAATACATTATCTGCTAGTACAAGATACTGTACTAAGGCCACTACTTTTATAGTACCCGTCTTTGATTGCAGCCCATCAAAATTAAACAGCCCGAGTAAATCCTTACAGTTCCATCAGATTTCTTTGTTATTTTGAAGTAGCCGCTATTTAGAAAAAACAAATGGTATATCGAGCTGATTAATAAACTTGGGTTATGTAATTTCAGGACATTCAGGCAAATCGGTTCATAAATAAGTTTTTTAATTGAATTTGAAATATTAAAGTAATTGTAATCTTGAAACAAGTTCATGGATCATATTCATTAAAAATTTGGTTGAGCTGATATCTTCATATGAGTAATGTATATACCGAGATTCATGCAAATCTGCTGATAAATACGCTTTTTATGTGAGTTTGAAATTTTTATGGGGCCGCCATTTTGAAACACGATACCGATCGAGTTCATTAATAATCTTCGTTGAGACTTTAATATGAACTATGTACATACAAATCTGTTCAAAAATGCGTTTCTTATACAAGCTTGAAATTTTTAAATGGCCGCCAATTTTTAACTTGATAGTGGATCCAGTAATCAACAAAATCACTTACGATATTTTTATGATAAATCCATTGTTAAATTTGTGTTTCAATTGATTCCGTTATATATATATATATATATATATAACATATATATATATAGATAGATAGATAGATAGATAGATATAGATATAGATATAGATATAGATAGATAGATAGATAGATACAGAGAAAAAATCGATAGGCGAGAAAAGCTAAATAATTATTATAGGTCGATTTTTTAAAAAGGTCCGCGAAAAAAGTTAAACAAATCTTAATTATTAAAGGTTAGACCTTAAAATGTCATAGCGATAAGTGAAAAGCAAAAGTATTAAGAGAGAGCATCCTAATATTCACGAAGAGAACGAAACTAATTACAAAACACTTATGCTACACTTACGTCATCAATAATCGATTATTAAAATCATTCGATTATTAAAATCAATCGATTTTTCCCATCTCTACTTATCGAGTAAAAACTCCGTAAAAATGTGTGCAATGTCCCTTCGGAACAGAGTTCCCAAATTTTACAATTTATTCACGAGCATTTTTAGCCCCGCCTCTTTTTCATACCGGAAAAAAAAAAGAGTCTTGGCAATCATGTATGGTACTTTTTTCGATATTTTAAATAAAAAAGAGAGGGAAAAAAGGTAAAAGTAAAACATATCAAAAAATAAAGCACGTCTTCAGTAAGAGAGAACATCTGACCAATTTGGCAAATACATAAAAAAATACGATCCGTCTATTTGACTTTTCTAATTTATTATTCTGATTTTTAAAAAAAGAATGATTTTGTTTAATCTAATGTTAATAAAAAAAAAAAAAAAAAAAAGAGAAAAGAGAAAAGAATAATTAATATGCTTAGATGTTCATTCGGCCGATTGGCGGTGGTTCAAGAAGAGCAAACTGATAAGTTTTAACGATGTGGATGAACTAGATTGCAAAATAAACACACACACACACACACACATATATATATATATATAAGTCACTATTTTGAACACTACTTTTTGTATAGAGCAATCTTTGTATTATTCTTTCGAAGATACGTACTACAAACGACTAATGAAGATTGAAAAAAAAAAAAAAATGTACTATTCAAAACAGTAATTGCTGCAAGCCCTGCTGTGCGATATACTATGCTAAAATTTAGTTCCTTAAAAAAAGGCGTAACTGAGCGTTAGTTCACTCCAAAATGGCGATAAAACGACAATGGCACCAAATCATCAACAAATATTGCCATTACAGACATAGGCAGACGTTGACAACAAATTTGTCGCATAAAATACTTTTATAACCTTTTACTTTTTTATATTAAAATAAGAAACAAATATATTTTTATGTATAAAAATATATTTGATTGTTTTTTATATGAAATGTCACTATGTATTTTGTATATGAAATGTCGGTTAAAAACAAATAGTAATTAATAATAAAATTACATTAAAAATTTAAAAGTCGAAATTGGTCGCATTTAAAATAACTATGAGTTTTTTATTCCAAATTTCTTTGTTTCTTTGGTAAACATCGTTAAAAGTTCAATAGTCCATTGCAAGAATTTTATATTTTCCAAGTTATGCACCTGTACTAGTTAGCTGTATTACGCTGTTTTCTCCCCTCTGTACTCGTGCCTACTTTGCTGCTTGATGAAATATTATGCTTAATTATTTCCTCCAGTTATAATTGTTGCGTGTTTTTGCCATTTTTAGTGTTTATTTACTTTCTGCGTCCATCAACACTCGTTTTTCGCTGCATCTTATTATAAATTATTACAGGGTTCGTACAGTCCTTATTTTTCGGCACCACCAAAATTTATAGTAATTTTATCTTAAAATAAGCTTATAGGTTTAGATAAAATTTTATCGTATACAAATTGTGGGGGAAGAAACCTACAAAAGTACGAGACCGTACGAACACTATATTATGGACTGATTCTGCATAATATAGATGTTTACATACCGTGTTCCCAGACTTTGCGACATTTTTTTTTTCCATAGTCACCAATAATTTTGAGAAGTGATATTTGATGTATGTAGCAGACGAATCGATCTGAACATTCATCGATTATCTATGTGAAATATCACTTCTCAAAATTATTGGTGACTATTGAATGAAAAAGTTGCAAAACGTGGCAACACTGTTTAAGTGTCATTATTGAAACCAAACATTTCCATACTTGCCAACCACCTCATTATAAACATTACTGCAATTTTTAGTACCCGCCTTTTTTTTCCACATCAGTCATTTTTTAGAGCAATTTTATTTTTATTTAATCGCAACAACATTTGGAAAGAGTTATTCTAAAAATAAAACGGTGTGGAAAAAGGGGCGTTTTTTCAAGGAGCATTAACAATTGTATTGTACGTTTATTAATGAGATGGTTGGCAAGTATGCATTTCCAGAGCTGCCAACCTAATCCGGAAAATTGTTAGCACCGCCCCTTTTTCTACACCACTTAATTTTTAGAGTATTTGTTTTCTTCATTCATCGTAAATATATTTGAAGAGAATTATTCTAAAAATTAAGTGGTGTAGGAAAAGGGGCGGTATTAACAATTTGCCGGATTTTATTGGCAGCTCTGCATTTCTATATTTGTAGGAATTAATAAAATAGAAATCTCCAGACAACTTGTGTTTAGAATATCTTAAATTTGTAGTTATTGTGTTGTTTTTGCATAAAAATACTCATACATTCAGTGAAAATACAAATGCATGTTTGTCCACCATTTGCAATTTTCCTTCATTATAACCTCGGAGGTCTTTTTGGACTACTATATTTTCATTGCAAATATTTTAACACTAATAGTAAATTTTTCCATATAATATCAGAAAACTGTTACTTTTATGGGACAGAAATTTATTAGAAACCTGAATATACAGATAAAAAAAATATAAAATAACTTACCTATGGAATTACAGAGTTTACGTATATTCGTAATGCTCAGTTTGTTTGATCTTCTTAATCTATCAGCAATATAAGATGCTGCCCAAGCGGTTATTGCTTGAACTATATAAGGCAGAGCAGACAACATGCCATTCTGAAATGCACAACATAGAGAATTACAGTCTGTGATAAATTTTGTTTGAGGGCATAGAGTTTAATAAAAGTATACGGAATACGGAATCGTTACGGAATACCGAGTGCAGTCTTTGGAGGAGTCAATTTATTCACATGATCAGACTACTTTTTGATAAACCATTGTTGGGAATTTGAAAACATTGCAATGATTAATTAAATTGCAAATTTTAATGGCTAAGGATCCCCAGGGCCTGATTAAGGGGGAAGCTCGCTCTTACCGGAATATTTTTACAATTATTTTTTACTTCATGTCATAGAAATTCCACGCTTTGACGAGGAAATATTTTTCATAAAAAATGAACGGTGTAAAACAATCCAATTTACTCACCGTTATTAGACACCAGAATTCTTTTAAAATAATTTTTAATGAAATTTTTCTGTTTATTATAGGAGGAAAGTATTTATTAAAAAATAACGGTGTAAGTATAAATAATGTGTGAAGAGCGAGCTTCCGCCTTAATCAGGCCCTGAGGATCCCGTGTTTGTAAATTTGAAAGTTTTGCTCATATTCTTGCGTCCCTTCTTTTTTTTCTTAATTTTGCACTTCTTCTAGATGACTTAGATGGTGTGAAGGAAACATTACTAGCAAAATTTAAATGCGAATAATTTTTATTTTCAGTTATTGCAGATTTGCTGACTTCTTTAACCCTTTGCCGGTCCAATTTCATTTCACTCTTCTGGTCAGTGTTGCGAAATTTAGAGAATTTTTTATTCAATATTCACTACTAAACATTAATTGTAACAGTCGACTAATCACATGAAATGTTGTTTCCAGTGTATGAAATATCATTCTTACAAATTATTGGTGGTAGTCAAATAAAAGAGACCACAAATTTCGCAAAATTATTTAGAGGGGCAGCAAAAGGTTAGTTTATTAGGGGCGGCAAAAGGTTAATTTATTCCGGAACGTATTCAGTCTCACCTTTATTTCCCACCATTTTATTTATAAGACAATTTTCTCCAATATATTTATAACTACATACCTGGTAACATTCTAATAAATATTCCGTAGCACTGTTAAAGACTGCTCTTTTTTGCACAACGCTTTATTTTTAGGGTAATTTTCTCCAAATGTAATCACGACTTAATAAGAAGAAAAGTACTCTAACATAAAACAAAAGGCGAGTGCTAACAGTGTTGCGGAATATTAATTAGAATGTTGGCATGTATGTAACTGTGATAAAATAAGAAACAAATTACTATTTAAAAAAGTGATATTAAAAGAAGGTGGGGATAACAATATCTCCTAGAATGAATTAAAAAAGTTAGCAAATCTGTTATTGTCATGAGATTTGTTAACACTTTCGAGACAGCATGTTTTTTACTTTTTGACAGTAAGGTTCGCCTATGGGCGTTATTCTCTCCAGTTACAATATTTCAGAACAATTTTTTTTTTTTCAGATTTATACAACGAGTTACAGATTTTCAAATGACGTGAATCTATGTCAGCGGCCGCGAAAGTGTTAATGAAAAAAATTTCAAGAAACATTAGGTGCTGAGTCGCAGTCGGTAAGTTTAAAAAAATTGCTAAAAATGAGTTCATGTCAGCAATATGTTCAAATGGTGCAAAAAATTATAAAACTATATGCACTTAAGAGATGATACTTTTTATGTCTAAACTACTTAGCATTATTATTTAACATAGTGATTTTTTTTTAATAGAAATATCTTTTGTTCACGACACATTTGCATGAAATTATTTTTCACTTAACCGTATTCAACAATAAATTATGGTTTATAAAGTCATTTTAAATAGTCCTTAATCTCTTAACACTGAATATTCAACTTAATCCAGTCATTAACGAATTATAATGGCTAATAAACTTGATAAACTTTGATTTAAACAGAACCACGTAGCCTGGTTGATAAAGTATCGAGTTCGCTATCGAAGGACTGTCGGTTCGATACTACAACCGGCCAAAATTCCTCGAGTTCATTTATGGCGGCTAGTGCACACAAAATCAATCGAGGCTGCAATGAACTCGATGTTCAGTAAAATAAACCTTTGGTGGTTACCGTATCGGGGCGCTATCCTGGGTGTGGAGGTTCAAAATTGAAATGACATGGTTTAGGAATACCCCTATGGGAATCTCAGACTATTTATTCATCATTTACCCATTTCGTAATTCTAATGAGATGCAAAACTTTCACTTCCCCTGGTGTTAATTTAAAACTTAAAAGAGTCTAACTAATAACAAATAACTTACAAGACTTTAACTCAAAGTCTTTGTGGAAATTCATTGCGCAGATCTAGAGTAACGTAAGAACACACTCACTCACCCACCCCTTGTAGATCGTTAGCCATTAAGAACTTCGCAATTTGTGAAATTTCTCTCGTGAAAATGAAATCCCCTGGTACTGATGAAAGAGGAAAAATATATTTTGTCTGTGATATTCTTTCTTTCTTTTTCTTTTTTTTTGTATTTGGTATTTCATATTTCATCACGTAAAATTTAACAATACAGTAAAGTCTCGTGCAACGCAGTGGCAGAGATGACAAATAAATAAAACAGTTTTATTTTTTAACACCATTAAATTTTTAGAGTACCAATTTCGTGGTTCAAACACTCGGATACGTGCCAACCACCTAACCCGTAATATTGTTAGTTCCCGCCCCTTTTTTACACCATTTAATTTTTAGAGGAATTCTCTTCAAATGCATTTACGATTAAATAACAAGAACAGAACTCTATAAAAAGACTGATGTGCAAAAATAGGCGGAAAGGGGAGGGACTAACAATCTTTCGGGTTAGGTTGTCAAATATGCACTCGGTTTTGTTTTTATATAAAGCAGTTGCTTTGATATAATATTAATGGTGCTAAAAAATAATATTGTAATATTCACGAGGTAAAATTGCACCCGCCTTGTACGAGACTGTACTGTAATTTTGTAGATTATCCATTGTTGCCAATTTTTACGCTTTCTGGTTACAGGAAAAATTTACAAGAAATTTTTATTTTATGTAATTCGTGCAGTCATCGTTGTAAAAATATATTAATAAATTCTATGGAAATTTTTCTGTCGCCAAAGAGCGTAAAAGTTGGCAGCTATGGATTATCTGTTGTGATTGAGCTGCCAAAATTTTACTATTGAGTAAAATACAATATAAACTAATATCTATAATTTTTTCAAATAAATAAGTAATTTGCTCTTGAAAGAGTTTCTTAGCTAGCTTTGCGAGCTGATAATTTTAAAGCAGCAGAACAATATTTACAAACAAAATATTTTGTGTTGGAAGCAGAATTCCAATTTTTTATAATTTATTAACGAGCATTTTTAGCCCCACCTTCTTTTCGCACCAGAAATTTTGTAGATTATTTCTCTTTAATGTGTGACAACGATTAAATAAGGAGAAAATCATTCTTCAAAATTTCCGGTATGAGAAATAAGCGGTGCTAAAAATGCTCGTGAATAAATTATAAAAGTTGGGAACTGTGGTCGGAAGCAATTGATACTTCCCCACTTGGAAAGTCTTGCAGGCCTCGCAGCGTTCCTAAAAATTTTTCTCGCCTTTTATTATACTGCCACCACCATTGTTAAAAACTTTTTAATGGTAAAGAATTAGGTATATAAGTTTTCATTTAAAATAGTGGTGACAACGTAGCAAAATGATTCCTAAAAGTTTAGGAACGCTGCGAGGCCTACTCTTAGGTATAATTTCTAGCGACTTTAACGAGGTATAACTATTTCTTTGAAGTTTCTTGTTCCGGTGTTGAACGATTAATGTTTATTAAGGGCCACCGCCGCCGGAAGCCCGAGCCAATCACTCACCGCCTTCACTCACCGCCGCCGGAAGCCCGAGCCAATGTTATTCTATGGGGAAATTTTCTTTACAAACAACTTATTAACTAATACATATTTTTAAATTCTGTTTTCACATTCTGAAAGTTCCTAGCTGTTAAATTGACGCACCTTTTCTAAAAAAATATTTTTTTAATTTTTCATATTTTATTTTGAAGCTGCAAAATACGAATTTTCAATATGTGGAAATTTTTCATTTTGCAATTTCGAAATAAAATATTAAAAATTAAAAAAATACATTTTTATAAAAGGTCCGTCAGTTTAACAGTTGGGTATTTCCTGAATGTGAAAACAGAATTTAAACATATGTATTAGTTAATAAGTTATTTGTAAAGAAAATTTCCCCATAGAATAACATTGGCTCGGGCTTCCAGCGACGGTGAGTGAAGAGGGCCGTTAAGTTGACGCGTTTCTCTACGTTACAGTTTTTAGAAATCTATAGGTAAAGGGGGGGGGACTCAGAAGAATTAGAAGAATTTTGAATTTTATGATAATTTTTGTTGATTAAATTATAGATTATTATTTATTATTATTATTATTATTTTGAGTTATAAAACAGGCGTCATAAATATCACCATAGATTTGTTGTTACGCCTAAATAAATAATTAAATAATAAAGATAGATATTACTTACCGATTTGACATCAAAGTGAAGAATAGTGCTGAGATATGTTGGTAATTCTGTGAGAAGGATGAGAAACCCAAAATTGTGTCCGATATGGCCAGCTACTACAGCCCACATTGGTAAATTAGTAATTATAGCTTTCCACGGCGTATTAATTTTCTAAAAAGAATAATAATGTTTATAATAATTACAACAATAAATAATGTTTGATTTAATTTAGAAATACATTTACGGAATTTTTTTCCAGTAGAATCAAATTAATTTTGTTTCCATGAAAATATGCGAGGATTTAAGCTAAAATGATTTGTTTTATAATTCGGAAGTATTATTTTATTTAAACATAATGATAGTATATTAAAATCCTGCTACAAAGAAAAAAAATCTTATAAAGATATTTAATATCATTCGTAACTCTCAAAAGGAATTGACTTTGCCATTTTTAATTCAATAGAATAATACAGAGGTCTTTTCAACCCAAAAATTTCAGGACCGCTTTAAACAGTACCGCAGACAAGCCACTATTTTGATGTATTCCATAGCAGTTTGAATACCCGCAATTTTTCACACTAATTTATTTGTAGAGTAATTTTCTTCAATATGTAATTATGATTAAAAAGGAGAAAAAATACCAAGAAAAGAGGTGTGAGAAACAAAGGCAGGTATTAACAATTCTCCAGAATAAATTAAAATGTTGGCTTGTCCGATACTGTATTGTACGAAAAACAAAATAAAATAAATAAATAAATAAATTGTTCTATATGCTAACATTTTTTCATTTAAAAAAAATCAATCATTTGCTTTTGTTTTTAGTTGAGAAAATACTTTTTGATTCCGCCTTTTTCCTGAGCTCGCGTATAATCGGGTTGGTTGGTTTGTTGTCTTTTTATGGCGCAAGATCCCGAAAAGAATATGCCGCGTATAATCGAGAGTTCACTGTACATAGAAAATATTTCTAGGGTGCGACTTTGATTTTTTCTAGCTTTATCTTTTGTATACTTCCAGAATGGTTTGAATAGTTCATTTTCAAGTTCAATACAATGTTTTCTTTGTCTTTCTTTTATCTTTTTTTTTTTCTTTTAAGAAACCTTCGCATTTTAGAAAGTACTTATTGGAAAATACATAGTTGTCAATATTTTAATTTATTCTGGAATACTTTTATCCCCGCTTTATTTCGTACCACTTTTCTTTTTCTTTTTAGAGTTTTTTTCTTTTTTTCTTAATTGGAGAAAATTAGTCTAAAAATAAAGTGGTGCGAAACAAAGGTGGGGCTAAAAATGCTCCGGAATAAATTTAAATGTTGGCATCTCTAGAAAATAGGTAAAGAAAAGCTGCTGTTCATTCATATTATGATGATGTGTTGACAAAAAGAGCTGTATATCTACAATGAAATATCTTATATTTATTTTTATATCAGGACATACATTTCTCTGAAATACTAAAGGGCATACTAACAAATCCCCATACTAATTTCAGGAGCAAGTAACTTTTGTTATTTAAAATCAACTACAAGCAGAATTTAAGAACAATGTTTTTCAGTGCCACGTTGTTTGCAGCAATCGCGCACACTTTTAGATAACTCTGCTTTGAACACACTCGCAACATATGACCATAATGATCCTCTGAATAGGCGCAGACCCAGAGCGGGCCTCAGTCTAAACTCCCACCTTTAAACTTTTTTATGTTAACTTCTTTATCCTTTCACTTTTCTATCGCCTTCGGGCATTGACTTCTCTTCGGAGATTATACCCTGTCCTCGTCCATGTGCTGTCTTGTATTGTGTTTTATTTTTGTCCTTGTGTTAAAAAAAAAAAAAAAAATTGTGTTTTTAAAATACCAAAAAAATTAAAAAATTTGCTCTCTAAAAAAAAAAAAATATATATATATTCTTACTATCCCTGAACTTTCTCCTAGTAGTGTAATGCTGTACTTAACCTTCCTACTCATTTTTATTATTGTGTTTCCTCTTTCCATAAGCTCTAAAATTATTTGTTATTGTATTTTTGTGCTTTTTATGTCCCCCCCCCTTTCTCCATTGCAGTGAATTGTTGTTCGGGACTCTCACTCCGTTAGTTTCCACATCTAGGTAATGGAGGATGCGTGACGCTGTCACAGGTGCCTCCCAACCATTCCATCCTAACTTCCTAACTTCGCGCACTTTGTTCTCCCTAACGAAGGTAGTGTCTTCTTTCGACCCGAAACAATTGTTTCAAATTATTACTCTTAAATATAAGATTTGTGGTATGGTACTTTTTTATGTTGAGTTTTTACAGTTGATATAAAATCACCACTCTGAAAGGGCTAGGGTGCACTAGTGAGCTCTGGCATTCTCTTTGAGAAACACTGTATTAATATTGAAGGCTTGGCTATGCTTAAGGAAATAACTTTTAAGAGCGTGTAAAATTTATAATATGAGATGATGCTGCGGTTTGCTTTCTGAAATCTGAATTATCATCATATGCAACTGTATTTCATATCTTACGATGCAGCAGTTGAATCTGCTGCATTATCACGTTTAAAGAGATCAGCATACTGAATCCCGAATATAGCTACATGTGGATGGAAAATTAGAGTATAAAGTACAACTGGTTAATTTTATTGGTGTCAAAATAATTATTTACTTGTACTTAAATTATCAAATTTATGAGCAATAAAACAAGAAAAAGATTCTTAACACTTTCGCGATCGCATGCTTTTTGTCTTTTTGGTTCACCTGTGGGCGTAATTATCCTGCAATATTTTAGAATAAAATTTTCTCTATTCACATTTATATTACGAATGGGTATGCATTATAATTATACTCTTTTTGTAATCAAAGAATTTGTAACCATAGTATATTTCCGGCGTTTTTTGTAAATTTTGTCTTTCACATTTAAATTTTACTTCTTCGTTGTCGCGAAGGCGTTATTACCAGCGGCCAATGTATCTTTTTTAATTTTTTTAATAAACCTCGGGTGAGGCTTTAAATTGCTCTAAACTGCTGAATAGTGGTGAACATCCTTCTTCCGTCTACCAAGTCTAACGTCTATGGGAAATGCATCTGCAACTTTGGAGCAGCATACAATATTACTAATTTTCCTGAAAAAGTTTTAGCTTTATTGCAAAGACCTCTCCAGTTAACACTTTCGCGACCACTGACGTGGATTCACGTCATTTGTAAACCTGTAACTCCGCCAGTGGGCGTTTCTTTCCCAATTTGTATGTTATTTATTTCTTAAGTATATACCCAATATTCATATTTGTACAATCAATATGTTATGGATACAAATACTTTGATTTGAGAGAATATAATTTTAATGTATGTCCATTTATAACATAAATGTGAATACAGAAAATTTTGTCCTGAAATTTTGTATTTTGGGAGAATAACGCCCATAGGCGGGCCTCACTGTCAAAAAGACAAAAACATGCGGTCGCGAAAGTGTTAACTATTTCCAGAAATAAAATACGAGCGTAGAACTCATACCACTATCAATATCAATGTAACAAAATAAATCGACTATAGGTAAAGAAATTTCTTAAAGAAATACCGGAATGAAATATGCACCCGTGTTCCATCCCTGCATTTTCGCGATCGCTGACGTAGATTCATGTTATTTAGAAATCTCACATTCCGACAGTGGGCGTTTCTATAAAATTTGTATGTTGCTATATTTCTTAAGAATGTTCCTTATATACGTATTTGTACAATGAAAATACTATGGACACAAATATTTTCGTACCGCCACGAGAAAAGGGTTGCTTCCCCAGATCATTCCAAAAGGGTGAGGTGGGTCAACTACAACTTTACGACATGCGATGCCTTGGCACAAGTAGCGCTTCTTTGATTCTTCTCTCCCGATGTATAAGGCGAGTAAATATGTGTCATATACATAACATAGAAATACAGATATAGAAGAAGCGCTTATTTAGTCGATCTTTTGGTTTTATCCTATTCAAATATTATTTATAAATATTCTTATTTATACAAATGAAATTAAAATCTACAACTTATTATAATTATTATTATTTAATAATAATTTAAAAATGCGTCGTTGTCTTACAATCCAGATAAATTCACTATTTTTCTTTTTTCTTTATATAATTCAACTGTACCAAAAATTCAAGATTTTACAGTTGATGGGTATATTAATTTATTTTTTATATGAAAATCTAATTTTTTTTTTTTTTTTTTTTTTTTCTATTGATTAAACAAAACTTTTATTTGTTCAGTATGATATGATATGGTAAAAAATATTAAAGCTGTAATAAGATATGCTATCTATTCTGAATTTATTAAAAATTGGAGACACGTTAAAGGGTATTGTCAAATTTAAATCTTTCATTCAGGTATTATTATTCATTTGTAAGCGCATGATAGTATAAATATTCTTTTCTTACGATCATAGCCTGTGATCGTGAGAAAAGAATTCTATTAATTTTCCTGTGATTCACAGGAAAATTAATAGAATTTGTCCTATTTTCTGATCATAACAAAGGAATTTATATTACAATCGCAATGATACAGTGGTAATCTAATAAGTTCATATCATAAAAGTCTTAATAAATTATCAATATTATGTTACATTGATTTGAATAGGGATATTATTTTAAAATAATAAAAAAGCACAGAAATGCGAAACAAGACCTAAAAATACAACCAGTATCATAAAAAAGATTCAAATTTATCAGCGACTATTTCTCAAATTATAAAATAACCATCTGATAATAACGAAAGCGAAATATTACTGCTGCACATTGTAAATAACTGTAAAGTTATTTGAAGCTGTCTGTGCTGCTTATTTGATATTCTCATTGCTTTTTCCATTTATATTTCGCGCCAAATGAATGACAAAGGTAGTCGACAGCACCCACCGTGTCTAAAATGAAGTGGACAAACTCGTTTCTATAGTGACCATTTCTACCCTCAGAGACTTTCTCCTGGCGGTCTATCAGTATACTTTCATTCGAAGGAGTAAAATTATTATGTAAATTCATGTGTAACATAAATATGGTTTCAGAAAACATTGTTCTAAAATAATGTAGCTTAAAGAAAAAAAAAAAAAAAAAAAAAAAAAAAAAAAGAAACGCCCACAGGCGGAACATGCTATCAAACAGACAAAAACATGCGGTCGCAAAAGTGTCAATATTCCGTAGTATTGTTAGTGCCTGGCCTTTTTCACACACAACTTTATTTCTAGAGAATTTTTTTCCCCCAAGTGTAATTGTAATTAAGTACAAAATAAAAAAATAAAAAGAGTGGTGTGAGAAGAAGCCGGGTATTAACAATACAACGGAATATTAACACTTTCGCGACCGCATGCTTTTGTCTTTTTGATGGTAAAATCCGCCTGTGGGCGTTATTCTCTCAAGTTACAATATTTCAGAACAATATTTTATGTATTCACATTTATATTACAAATGGATAAACTTTATAATTACATTCTTTCTAATCAAAGTATTTCTATCCATAGTATATTTGATTGTACAAATATGTATATAAGGTATATTCTTAACAAGTAAATAACAGACAAATTGCGAAAGAAACGCCCACTGGTGGAGTTTAAGATTTTCAAATGACGTGATCTACGTCAGCGGTCGCGAAAGTGTTAATTACGAATGTCGGTAGGTATGCTATTGCATGGAAGTTTAGATTTTAAGGTTTCCCTAATCAATCTCTCAATGAATGTTAAGTTAAGAGTGCATAATTCCTTTTGTTAACTGATAATCAATTGCCGCTGGTATTTTATTGCCTCCAGATATTCTAATATGATTTAAATATATTCATATCGTCTGCAAAGTGGTGTAAATGTACGTAAGGAAAAAAAATTATGATAATGTAAACTTAATGCAATCTCAAAGTAAATCTGAAATTAATTTGCATTATTTTAAATGTACGCAATACTGAAATTAAATAAAATCAATGAAATCTTTACATTAAGTCTTTTATTTTAAAACATGATGTCACATTTTGAGAACTAAAGCTGATGTATATATTTAAGCTCCTTGGCTTGATGAACGAAAGTTAATGTAATTTGGCTTTTTTTCTTCTTCTTCTTCTTTTTTTTTTTTTCGTAATTGGCGTTAAAAATGTTAAATTTGATACATCTGTATGACTTTTCCGTTGCGATTCAGCTGCGATTTATCAATGAATTAATTATAATGCAAACTAATTTCTGTAATTTTTCAAGTCTATCGGAAATTAGCAGTTAAGAGATTGTCTTGGTAAGTTGAAATAAAAAGAGCAAGGAATGAAATAACTTAATTAAGGAGCATACCTTCGGTGAGATTTCTTCCTTATCCACTTCAAAGTACTTCAGCTCTTTTTTGGATATACTTGGATGTTCAGCAGGTGTTTCATATATTAATACCGCCCAGAAAAGAAACCATATTACACCAATAACACCTAAAAAAAATCACAAACGTAAATTTAATTTATTTTTTTTAAAAGTTCCTTAATTTCCAACATAGGCATACTAACCAACCATCTCATTAATAACCGTACAATTGTTAACACCCTCTGAAAAAACACCCCTTTTCTCACACCACTATATTTTTAGAGTAATTCTCTCCAAATGTTTTTACGACTAAATAAGACTAAAAAAATATTGGTGTGATAAAAAAGGCGGGCACTAAAAATTGTACGGTTCATAATGAGATGGTTGGCAAGTATGCATAGGATTCATTGTTCAGATAAATGAGTTTTATACCAGAGATTTTATTTAGTATATATAAATATATGTATATATTTAATACGACAGGACTATTTCTTTCACTCTAGCATTTTGCGTCGTTACCAGTTTATAGTGTTCCACTTAGAAAATGTCTTCTAATATCCAATTTTACCATTTAATTTCTTACTCTATTTTGAAATATTTTGTAAAATCCGTAAAAACTTATATATATATATATATATAATTTTTTTCACTTCCCATCGGTGAGGGTCGTACTCACAACCTTCTGTACTTCAACAAGGTGTGTACTCTGACCACAGAGCCAACGGGTCTTGGCTGAATGTTTCCTAATTATTTAGACTACTGTTTTCAGATTTTTTTTTTTTTTTTTGAAAGGGTGTTTAAATTCAAATATAAGTAGTCCTGTCGTACTAAATTAAATTCTGTCAAAGACAGAGTTTCATCCGTAGTTCACGAAGCGAACATACATCGAGATATTCAATGCAGTACAGATTTTTTATTTTTAATACTTGGCTAAATCCTGAATTGTACATGGAACACAACGTAAAAAGGACTGTTCGAAATTTTAGTTTTAAAACTATAAAATTCGCGATTGCAGAAAAAAAAAAAAAAAAAAAAAGAAAAATATTCAAGTGCGGATATATATATATATATATATATATTGTTTTCTTTTATCCCTTAAAGTATATATTTTTTATATGCGTAAAAACATATCTCATGTAGAAAATATTGCAGAAATCATTCACTGTTCGTTTTCACGGTTGTACAAAAGAACTAGCTTATAGTGGGGCAATACTTGAAAAACTGGTGGAACTGTACTTCAGGTTGTGCTGTGTTTTTTAATGGAACAGAATAGATACTGAAATGCTTTAGTAAAAAATTAAAAACTTTTTATTTGCTTTGTTTTTTTAATCTTTGCGTTCTGAGAATCCTTTTTTTCATCCAAATATGGAAAAGTTCAAAGTAATTAGCATTAATAGCAACAACCGGTACTGATCACGATCATGATGGCACACGGAACGGAAGTAAATAATCCTGCAATGGGAAAAAGGTGGCCATGTGCAGATTTGAATTTTTGAATGAGCGTTTATAACAGTATAGCTAAATTTCACTTAATCACCCACATATTAATACAGGCACGAACATCTTTTTATTTTATTTATTTATTTATTTTCAGTGGTAATCTTTTTTGTAGATACTTTTTTGGATTATATGAAATAAATCATTACTGAAAATGGTATACTTTATTTATGTTTCACAATTTTGCACTGTAGCTGTTAAAGACTGGGGATGCTAATGCTAAATGAATATCACAAGCTTTAATTCATATCTTCCCAAAAACTTATTAATTTTTTATTTTTTTTTTTTATTTTTTTTTTTTTAGAAAGGAATGATCTAAACATATTCCGTGCATATTTTTGATTTAAAAGCATATTTTTTAATTATGAAAATTATTAATATATTTATATTCTAAAAAATTAGGAAATATGATCTATATTAATTTTTTCACGAATAGAATGAACATCATTAAAAACTTGGGCTTCCATGTTTACAGTTCATTCCTATCGTTAATTTTGGATTTATATTATTATTATTATTATTATTATTTATTATTGACAAACTTAGTAGATAGTTGTACCATAGCCCCCTAAATTAGATGCCTTCCGCGGGTCTCGGAAACTTGGCGGTAGACAGCGCAACCTGGTACAGATTGCATGACTTTTTTATTCAACAGCCACCAAAAATTTTTAAAAGTGAGATTTGATAAACATGAAAGGCGAATAGAATCGAAGAAGCGTCGATTATATATATATTATATCACTTCTTAAAATTATTGGTGACAGTTGAATAAAAAAGTGCTCAATCTGTACCCGGTGGCGCTATCTACCGATTGAACTTTTGCCAGGTTTCCGAACCACGCGGAAGGCATCTAGTTTAGGAGGCTATGGTAGTACATTTACAGTTGAAAAATAATACATCAAATATAGCACATTAAAACCAAATTTCAAAATAAAAGATTTTAGATAAGACATAAAAAATCGGAAAACATTTATTATATGCATGAATTGTGGCAAAATATAGGTTGCGGTTTTATTTGGTTTGAAAATATAATGCTTAATAAATTTAAAACTTTCTTTATTTTAACTCATAACTCATTTTTAAAATTATTATATACCATTTTTTTTTTTTTTTTTTTACTGAAATTTCTGGTGTATCCGCAAGTTAGAAAAATCAGTTTCACACCAAAAATCTTAATTAATGGACAATGTTCTATATGTACGAGGTATTTATTTGCAATATAGATTTTAGATAAAGATTTAGATTTGAGTAGATTTTAGATATTTTATTGAAGTTTATAATTTTCTATCAGTTAATTCAGAATTCTCATAAAAATAGAATTATTATCTTATATCCTCCTCTCAAACAAGAAATATAACTTAAGAACCCCATACCGTATACAAGGAAAACTATAAGAAACAACTGCGCAAAAGCATGATTATCGAGAGCAAACAATAAGATAAAGATAGAGAGATGTAATGGATGATCGAGGAGGTTTGCTCCGAAGTACCCGAGATCATATATCCCACTCCTTCGTATACCAGATGTTGGAAGAAACAGATGACAGTTGAGCTAAGTGATGGATAAAAAAAAAAAAAGTAATGGGGGGCAAGAGGGGCGAGTTAAAAAACGTGAAAATGTAAAATTTCGAGCTCAGAGAGAAGTAAATAAATACACCAAATAAAAAGAGAGTTAAGTATAGCATTACAATAGAATAGAAGCACATCACAACAACAAGATATGTTTTTGAGTTTTCGCAAAAGATTTTATACATTTTTATAGTTTTTTTTTTTAAATACATAAATAATTAGAAAAATACAAATAGAGGAGAAAAGATATAACGTAAAGGACAGAACCGAGGCAAGAAGGGAATAAAGAAATAGATCTGTGGTGCTGTCATCTGGCCGCAGAAAAGAGAACTTTGTGGGAATAAGTCCAATAACGAAGTTCAGTGCAGTGGTGCTGCCATCTACAGCGAGGAGAAAGAAACAATGCAAAAAGCAAAAAGAAATAGAAATTAAATAGTGAGTCTAATTTACATTAATATAATAAAAGGATTTCATTTTGATTTCCGGTGTGATTAAAATTACTATTTGAATAAATAACTATATCAAATCTTACTATTCTTACATTAAAGGGAATTATTTATTTATTTATTTATTTTTTTTTTTTCACAATTTTTGCAAATAAATACCCCGTACATATAGAACTCTGTCCATTATTTAAGATTTTTGGTATGAAACTGATTTTTCTGACTTGCGGATTATACACCACATATTTCAGTAATAAAAAAAATGGTATTTAATAATTTTAAAAATGAGTTATGCGTTAAAATAAAGAAAGTTTTAAATTTATTAAACAGTATATTTTCAAACCAAATAAAACCGCAACCTATATTTTGCCACAATTCATGCATATAATAAATATTTTCCGATTTTTCTCCCCTCCACGGAAGGCACTCCCCCTTAGGCCTAAAACCCTTGAGCAGTCAATCGGCCTTATTTCCAAACACCACACCACACACCGATTCTGTTTCACGACTTATCTTTTCAGATAATAATCAAAATCGTATTTAATCATAAAATATTACTGTAAAAATACGATAATGTTTACTGTATGGAAGTACTAATATTCAAAAAGGTATGCCTGATGTACAGAGTTTCCTAACGCTTAATTTACTCAAATTCTTTTATTTTTATTTAGGAAGCTGTTGGTGTTGGTAATAAGGTCGACTGACTTAGCAAAGTATTAAGGCTTATGGGAGTGCATCCGGGGGTGTCTTTCTAAGGAATCGTAGCACATATTTACGCAAGTTTCAGAAATATTTACTAAAAATTCGAACGGTTAGGTCAACGAGACCGGCTGGGATTTTAATCCTATATCACTCATCTTCCAACTTTGAGAGTAGGACTTTTCGGTTACTGTTGAGATCCTGTATTTAAGGGGAAAAAAATTGAAATAGGCATAGATATAGTAATATATATAGATCTATCATCCCCATGTTATCGAGCAAAAATTTTTGATGCCGAAAAAAAGTTCTAAAATCAGCCATTAGAGAGTATTGAAAAAAAGAAAAAAAAAGAAAAATGAATTTGAAACTGTATCTGGAGTTTTTCATTCATCTTTCATCTTTAGTAAATAAATTATTCACAAATTTTATTTACTAAATTATCCGTGTTTATTCCCGTGTGTAATTTACTCGGGGAAAAGCAACCATTAGAGTGACTTTTCTCGAGAAAAAAGGTATCACTTTTTCCCTCTCGCTGATCAATCTATGTTTTATTACTATATCTATGGAAATAGGTGAACTTTGTTCAGTTCCACATCACATATTTGTTCTGATAAATATCTACAAGAGGGCATTTGGCAGATTCCTTGCGACAGTTGCAGACTGAAATATCCCATTTAGTAAGTTAGATACTATTCAGTTCGAAACATTTATAGTATCTGAATTTGCTGATTAATTTTTTTAGGGTCAGTTTTGTATTTTAGGTTTCATAAAGTTCTATACGATCTCCACAATACAAGTTTATGTGAAATATTTCTTTTTTCAGCCATGTTAAGAAAATCTTAAATTTCGGATAACTTACGAAGTTTTTAAATTAGAATATTAAATTCAATGTTAAAGCCAGCGTCATATGTGAGATTTTAAAGTTAGTCTAATATTTTTACGATGAAAATATTTCTCATAATGGATATATATGCAAAATTTTTCTCTATTTTGCTATATTACAGGGATCGTACTCTCCGCCCTTTTTTCAGAACACTCTCAGTGACAAGAAATTTTTGCCTTTTTTGCAACCACTAATTTCAAGCAGAATAATATTCTGGTATAATTATAGTAATGTGGCATGATTATGCAAGGTAGAGATTATTTTAAAAAATAGTCGTAGCAAATAATTTTAAAATTTCTCATTCATGAGAGTGTCCTGAAAAATGGGCGGAGAGTACGACCTCTGAAATTAACACTCTCGCGTCCGCATGTTTCTGTCTTTTTGACAGTAAGGTTCACCTGTGGGCGTGATTCTTCCAAGTTACAACATTTCAGAACAAAATTTTTTGTATTCACATTTATAATAGAAATGGATATACATCATAATTATACTCTTCCTAATCAAAGTGTACTATCCATAATATAATGATTATACAAATATGAATATTGGGTATATTCTTAAGAAATAAATGACCTACAAACTGCGAAGGAAACGCCCACTGGCAGAGTTACAGATTTTCAAATGATGTGAATCTACGCATTGCCCGCAGCGATCCTATATTTTCACGTGTGTTTTATTATTTTAATACTATTATTTTTTTATACATTTTCTGTGAAGATTTTAAAGCGAAAGCAATAGGTAAAAGTATACTGATTGATTAACGTGGTGAAAAAAAGAATAATAAAATGCATGTAAAATCACAGGACTGCTGCGGGCACTGGAATCCACGTCAGCGGTCGCGAAAGTGTTAAGAAAATCGTAAATTTCGATTAAAAAATGAAGTTTTCAAACTAGAATTTTCATAATTAACGATGCTTATACCAGAATCCCAAGTAATAGTTTCAATGTGGTATGACATCTTTAAGATGAAAACGGCTTTTAAAATGGACATTTATGCAAAATTTTGCCCTATTCTGCCAGGTTAAGAAATTCGTGAATTTCGAAAAATTCAGAAACATCTCAAAGTAGAATGTTCATATTCAAGGATGTTTGCGCTGGCATCATAACCGATATTTAAAAGATGGTTTGACTCTGACTTCTTTACAATAAAAATATTTCTCTTAATGCACGTTTAAGCGAAATTCTGTCCTATTTCTTAATGTTATAAATCTGAATAACTTAAAAAAAAAGGGAAAAAAAAAAAAAAAAGAGGTTTAATTTTCACAATTACCTAAGCTTACCATGCGTAAAGTGTGATGGGAAACTAACGTCTGTTCTTTCTAATGCGACGTCATTGTTAATGGACATGACATCAATGTTACTGAGATAGACTCAATCATTTTCTATTTTCGTTAGAATTTCAAAATAAAAAGATTTTTAACTATTGATTTACCAATTTTTAAAAGTTTTGTTTAAGAAAGAAGATATGTCGATATATGTTTTATCTTTTTTATGTACAGTCACCCAAAAAAAAAACGCCACCCCCCACCTAATTTCGCCGTAAATTATTGTAGAAACATTTGACTGGTACCGATCGATTTGTAATAACGTCTAGTTAATAACGGTATAGTTAAATTTTGCCTAAGGGGTCGTCTACATATTAAAACTGGCATTAACTTCATTTTCTTCAATAGCAACCCCTATTTTTGACTACATATTCAGATTTCTGAGATCAAGGCGGTTCGGAAAACATACCTATTTATATACCTTAAATCAATTTTAAATAGAGTTACACGTGAAAATGTATTAGGGGTCCGTCTATACATTTAGAAAATATAAATCACGATCTACCACCCAGTATACATTATTTATTAAGTTTCACACCGGAAAAAAATTTCAGAAATGTTAATTATAAAATAAAAAAAATGACTAATTCACAGAACTTTCTGAGTTAGTTTATGAATTAAAAGATTTTTATTGGTTTCTATTGATTAAACATCAGTTAGTTCACTTCATACGAAGAAAATTAAATAGCTTGAATAGATATTAAAATATCCATCAAAAGAAAAAAAAAAAAAAAAAGATGAATGGTTTTAAATTTGTTTGAAAATTCAAAATTATTTTAACTCAAGCTGCCGTATAATTGTCTGAAAAGGCGGCACTTAACCTGGTTCCCACGGCCGTTTCACAGTGACAATGGGAGTTTGTTCTGATACTGCAGTACTTTCATTTTCTTTAATTGACTTTTTTAAAATATTAAAACAGATTTTTTTTATTTATTTATTTATTTTTTTAATTAATTATTATTATTTTTTTTTTCATGACATTATTAAAAACTTTTACATAAATCTCCACGATATTCTTTTGCTTTTATATTTTATAATGTGTAACAAATTAATATGTAAAATAATAAATCCTACTACTTAATGGGATGTTCTAAAATTCTACACTTTAACACAGATACCGAAGTGGACGGTGGGTGTAGAAAGGCTGACTACCCTTAATCTAAATCTTCACTTGAAAAGGTCAAAATGTTACATAACTCTTTTTTTTTTTTTTTTTTTTTTTTTTTTTTTTTTTAAGGAAAAAAGAAGAAGAAAAGGAGGAGAAAGAAAGATCAAAACGAATATAAAGCATATTAAACGTTAATACCCTTTAAACACTGGAAAAAGGCGGGGTTTTGTATTGTGTG
Organism: Salticus scenicus; assembly: GCA_963930645.1. NCBI lineage: Eukaryota > Metazoa > Arthropoda > Arachnida > Araneae > Salticidae > Salticus > Salticus scenicus. Next base: position 170,065,467 of record OZ005658.1, on the reverse strand, counting down.
TCATTTGGGAGCTGTAGAGTGCCAGAAAATTACTTTATGTAATAAAACTTTTCATTTAAAGGGTATTTAAAGCAGCATTATATTTAATACATAGACTATTCAGAAAAAAAATACCATTCATCTGGTTTATGAAAAATAAAGAACATTTTCTGGCATTGCTCTATGTATACATTCTTGTCAACCTGTCCCGGAAGATTACTGGTCCCGCCCCTTTCCGTACATTTTTTTCACATCAGTCTTTTTAGAGCCGTGTCAGCCATCGGTGGCTGACACTGATCTTTCCATTTAGGCTAAGTCAGCCGGCAGTGTAAAATATGATATAAAACTACAGAACTTACATAGTTTTAAGTAATTACTGACAATTTATTTAAAATTTACTTCATGTTTTTTTTTTTTTTTTTTTTTTTTTAATAGGATTTTTATAGGATTATATCGTTAAGGCCTAATGGGGTTTATTGAAACTCGATAAACATAACACGCTTCTAAGCAGCACGTGTGGCCTGAATGGGATTTCCATAAGAATTCGCGTGGCGTTCAATGAGTTAATCTTAAATGTATTTGAAGTTAATTACTCTAAAAATTAAATTGTGTACACACAGAGGCGGGAACTAACAATGTTACGGGTTAGGTTGGCAAGTATGCATATATATTTTGCTTGATTTATAAAAATTTATAACACATTTTCTTCTTTTTTTTTAGTATTTTGTGTTTATATCTCTCATTAAAAATAAATACAATATTCATATATAAACATTTCCATACACTAATGTATATAAACATATTGATTAAAGAAGATTTGTTGATATTATATAATTATTCTTCTATCTGTATAGTATATTAACACAAATATATTTTGTAAATTTCGCAGCATCGAAAAACAGCAACATAGCTTCCATATCAAGGCTTAATGTAAATAGCCACGCCTTTTCACAAATTTTCTAAAACTTTATAATATAAAGCAAAATAATTTTGCATATTTGTAATTAAATCATTTAAGTTTTGTCTTCAATAATCGATGTAGTAAATACCATTGTGATTTATGCATACCAGCGTCACATATAGAGTCAAATAGGAATATGCAAATTTGTCTTTTTTTTAAAATAGTGTTTCAGCGAATCAGAGTTCTTTTCTTTTGAAATTCTTTCACAATCCCTCGCCTACATTGTGATAACTTTACAAAAATATGCCAATTTGTATAATAAACATCGAAATATTGCTTAGGAAACAATAAAAATAACATAAAGGTAAATTAAAATAGTTTTCCGTCAAATTATATACAAACATTTACTTATAGAAGATACAGATTATAACAAGTGACGGCCCCCTAACAGGAATAAAAAGTGAAATATCACTGTAACTCAAAAAATAATGTTAGGAACGAGCTGTAAATTTGGAAACCTATGTTTTTGATGATGCCCGTTCTATTCGTGCAAAAATTAACATAGGTCATAATTCATAATTTTTTCAAATATGAATTTATTAATAATTTTCATAATTCAAAATATGTTTTTTTAGCAAAAATTTGCATGGAATATGTTTGGGTTACTTCATTCTAACGAATAAAAAAAACAGAATTTAAATATCATAATTATTTCGGAAGATATGATTTAATGTTTGTCACATTCATTTAACATTAGCACCCCCAAATTTTGACAGCTTATAACTCTATGAAAAATTGAGCGAAATATATAAACTATACCATTTTCCGTGATGATTTGATCCAAAGAATTCAAATAAATTATAAAAAATGGGGGTTACCATTGAAAAAAATGAAGTTGATGTCAGTTTTAATATGTAGACGACCCCCTAAGTAAAATCTAACTATAACATTATAAACTAGACGTTATTACAAACTGATTGGTACCAGTCGCATGTTTCTACGATAATTTACGGCAAAATTAGGTGGGGGGTGGCGTTTTTTTTTGGGTGACTGTACATGACGCCAGTTTAAGGCACGCTAGCGTTACTGAGAAAGTCACTTAAATAATGTTTCTTCAGTATCAGATAGGTTGCGCTTTTATTCATGCTATAAAATTATAATTAAATGTTTTGTAGTTAAATTAATTAAGAAAGTTTCTTTTTTTTCGTATAATAATACTTTTCTAAACGCATATATATTATTTTGGAAGTAATGGATATTTTCAATATTTTATTATAAAAAAAAGATAAAGTAAGTATTGTGTTAATGCCATTGTTATGTGAAAATGTGAACCAATTTCAATTTTTGTCATAAATTTTAAAATATCTTATTATACGCACATATAGGTTATCATAGATTGTAAAAAAGAAATACTTCTGATGTTGCACATTTTGTCAAATATCCAGGAAAACACTTGATAAACTATTTTTTAAACTTTAGTAGCATGAGGAACAATTTATATCTCATATATTTCACCGAAAGATTTGTTCCGAAGACATAAAAGCAGGCCTCGCAGCGTTCCTAAAATTTTAGTCACATTTTATTATATGGTCACCACTATTTTTAATGAAAAACGTTTCTGGAAAAATTTTCAATATTTTAATGTTAAAATATTAGGTAATAAAATATTGCTTTAAAATAGTGATGACAATATAATAAATGTGAAATTTTAGGAATGCTGCGAGGCCTGCTTTAAAGGGATTATTAACTCACTAAAGAAAAGAAATGTTTGGAATCATCCTATAAAAATAATGTTTTCAAATGCATCGTAGCTGTAGCATATGACTGCAATGCTCTTTTTAATTACCTATATTCATTTGTATGATAACAGCACATGCGTGTATAAATGTTGCTTTAACAAAATCAAAACATTTTCACCAGTTATTCAATTGTAATATGCAAGGTTTTCATACCAATGCAATGTCACTTTTAAACTATTATGTTGTGGCTACCACAAGACTTTCTTCTCTATAATTTTACATAGATTTAGGCAGTGCAAATTATTTATTGAATTACTATTTATTAAAATTATATTTCGTAATAAATGCAACCGACTTTTATCTCCCAGAATTATAACTCTAAATGCCGAAAGAAAGTCTATTTTGTGCCATCAACAGAAGAAATGCGACTTTTCTTCAAAGATATTTTCTTTTCGTTAAAAATGAAAAAAAAAAAAAAAAAAAAAAAAAAAAATCGATAACTGTGTTTTAAATTATCACAGATTTATGGTTTAATTATTAGTTTTAAAGGTATTGATGTGTTCTTTCGAAAGATGCCCATACTGAAAATTTACATTCCCCTGGGGGGAGGAAGCGATACTCCTCCAAGCACAAACATTTTTTCCTAGTTTATCACTACTATTATTAATAATTCACATTAACTTAGCAATCACACGCTAAAAATAACTGTCGTTATGTACATTTATACGAAATCTTATTTTATATTGCCATGTTATAAATTTAGAAAAATTGGATCACAGCGTCACCTGTTTAGCAGTTGATCCCTAAATCTAATCAGTTCCAGTTTAGACCAGGGTCCAACTAAAAACTAAACTTGGTTAAATTTCGTTCGTTGGTCCGTGAGATACAGCAACGACAAAATTTGTAGTACATACTCACACCGACACACAGACATTTTCTAAAAACAGTCAAATCGTATTTAAGACATCTCAAAATGTGTAAAACTATCGAAAACTGGAGTTCAAAAATTTTCATTTATTCAATATTTTCTGCTTATATATATAGAAGAAAGTACATATACATATATGTATATACATATTAATTCGCTTATTTCGAGAAACAACGTAGATATGACGATATTTCAACAATACATCGAATAAGAAGCTTTTCGTGATAACGAGTTTTTTCTAACCACACGAATGGACTAGCTCAAATCAACACTCACAAGATGTCGCTGCATGAAAGGTTTAGTCCAAATTTGTAATTTGAACAGATTTGACAACATTTTAATGTATTCCGGAACATTCTTAGTCCCGCCATTATTTCGCACTACTTAATTTATAGAAAACATTTCTCCAATATATAACTGAAAAAAAAAAAAAAAAAAAGAAATGAAAAGAAAAGAAAAAAAATACTCTTAAAATAAATGTGGTGCGAAATAATGGCGGGGTAAAAAGGCTTCTGAATAAGTTAAAATGTTGGCAGCCCTGTTTGAATTTGTTAATGTTCATGAAATTCACGCTAACAGAAAATAAATATTTTGAATAAATCCTTTGTGGTTTTATTTCTTTTTTAATAACAACTGAACTGATATTCAACTTATTCTATTGTATATACCTTTCAGAATTTCAATAATACTGTAGATCTTCTCTTATCCGAGGTGATGTGGATCGAGGGTACCTCATATAATCGAAAAGCCAGATAATATGAACTCTGTCATAAATTAACGGCCCTCTTCACTTACCGTCGCCGGAAGCCCGAGCCAATGTTATTTTATGGGAAAATTTTCTTTACAAATAACTTATTAACTAATACACATTATTAAATTCTGTTTTCACATTCAGAAAATTCCCAACTGTTAAATTGACGGACCTTTTATAAAAATTTATTTTTTTAATTTTTAATATTTTATTTTGAAATTCCAAAATGAAAAAAAATTCCATATTGAAAATTCTTATTTTGCAGCTTCAAAAAAAAAAAAAAAAATAAAATAAAATAAAATAAATAATAAAATAAAATAATTTTTTAAAAAAGGTCCGTCAATTTAACAGCTGGGAATTTTCAGAATGTGAAAACAGAATTTAAAAATTATATATATAAATTATAAAATGTAATACTGTATAGTAAAATTTCTCTACTCCATTATCTCAAACACACATCCACCGGGTTCACTAGTTAGGGCCTTTTCGAAACTACATCCGTTAACTCGGAACTCGGTTAATCGGGGCTCGGATAACCGCGGTTCTATTGCATTTCATTTTGGCTTTCTTACAATAGTAACGCTAAAGCATGTTTTCCTATTGGTTGTAATTAATATTTACCAAATACGTAGAACACAGAAGGCCATCCTCCAAGAAAATCTATACTGGAAAGCCAACCAGATATTGGCATAGATATCACATTACCAATCTGGTTGCCAGTAAAAATCATTGTTGATATACGACTTCTTTCCAGTTTTGGTGACCAGCGGCTGATCAACAAATTCATTGCAGGAAACGTTACACCCTAAAAAAATTAAAAAATTATTTGATTTTCAATACAAATTCACGTTATATAAAAACGAATTTAAAAATTAAGGTTCAAATAAACGGAAATACAATTACAATGACACAAAACAAAAATTCAATTAGAGTAACTGTATCAGTGATGAACACTATTAAAGAGGATTTTTATTTTATTTTATTTATATTTATTTGTTTATTATTATTATTATCATTATTTGTATGTGTGTGCATGTGTACAGTTCTTAATTTTAGAGATTGGAAATGTAACCATTTTTATGCCTCAATTAACTGTTTCTTTAGATAACTTACGGCGAAAAATTTAAACTGAAGCATTTTTATGTTAGGAAAAATATTTTTTCAGAGAGAGCAAAGTGCGCCAGTAGTGGATTTGTTGGAGTAGTGGACACCTCTAACATTTTTTTTTTCCTCCAGAAAATTCGAGCTTATATAAAATACATATTTAATTAACAAAATGTATTTTTGTTTCATTAATGCATTAAAAGACGAAACAACAACAACAACAAAAAAAAAAAAAAAAAAAAAAATATATAAATTTGGGATGAAATGTGAATAGTTGATCCAGGACTATTCAATACTGGAAAAGATGATATGTTGTGATACGAGTTGTGACCATCCATAAATTATATTCCATTACAAAGATCACTTTTTGACACCATAAACGAATTCTGTTTACTTATTTTAGTCAAATAGAAGAAATGTGTACAAGAAACCAGCTTGAAAATAGCAACTGCCAAACAAACAAAATTTGGTTTACCTTGTTCAAAATAACAAGAATTAACGATAAGATGGCATAAAGTTCGCCCTTTTTGAGGAAATCGATCTTATTCTAAAACTGATTACATGTTTTCCACGGTCTCGCCTTTTTCAAGGACTCTTTACACAGAATAATCTTAAGATGAATTTATTCTTAAATTCTAGTGTAACATTTAAGAGGAAATTTACAGAGCTGCCAACCTAATCCGGAGGTGGTGTTACAAAATTGCAGAATTTTTTTATTCAATATTCACCACTAAAATTTAAAGGTAACGATTGCCTAATAACTTCCAAAATTAATTGTCTATTAGGCATAGCCAGGGGTCGTACTAACCGCCTGTTTTCTTCATGACACTCTCAGAGACAAGAATTTTTTGTCTTTTTGCCACCACTAATTTCAAGCAAAAATCCTTCTGGTATATTTATAGTAATGTGCCGTGATTGTGCAGGGTAGAGATTATTTTATAAAAATAGTGAAAGCAATAAATTGTAAAATTTCTCATTCATGAGAGTGTCCTTAAAAATGGGCGGGGAGTACGACCCCTGTGTATATCGAACACCCCTTCTCAAAACTATTGGTGATATTTGAATAAACACTTTCGCGACCACTGACGTAGATTCACGTCATTTGAAAAAAATCTGTAAATCCGCCAGTGGGCGTTTCTTTCGCAATTTGTATGTTATTTATTTCTTAATAATATACCCTATATTTACATTTCTACAATTAAATGTACTATGGATCTAAATACTTTGATTAGGAACAATATAATTATAATGTATATCCATTCGTAATATACATATGAATACAGAAAATTTTGTTCTGAAATATTGTAACTTCAGAGAATAACGACCACAGGCGGATCTTACTGTCAAAAAGACAAAAACATGCGGTCGCGAAAGTGTTAAAAAAGTCCCCAATCTGGCAACACCGTCGGAGGATTGTTTGTACAGTCCCTTTTTCCACACCAGTCTTCTTAATTCATCGTAAAAATACTTGAAGAGAATTGCTCTAGAAATTAAGGGGTGTGGAAAAATGGGCGGTACTAACAATCCTCCAGATTAGGTTGACATTTCTGAATTTATTTATCTGTCTTCTACACTAACAACAATAATAATAATAATAGTAAAATGTTGAAGTTGCTATAATATTTTTTACTAATTTAAAATTTAAAATACATAAGTTTATCGTAGTTTCACTTTATGTTAGCAATTATTCGTTAATTTTTGAGCAACCATTATAAACGTCGATTTCTTTTCTTCTTTTTTTTTTTTTTTTTTTTCTAAATTAAAACTTTAATGCAACTAATATTTCGGAATTTAACTTTATTTCATTTTTTTTTCTTTTTTAATAAAAAAAAATTTCAAGTAAGTAATATATTAAATCTAAGTTTTATTTTCTGTAGCTACTAACTTTAATGCTTTTTCAATACTACTTTAATTTAATAGACATTCTCATCTTATTGAATTAGTCAAAGCTATTACAGAAGTATATATTTTATTCCGACTGAAAGTTTTCCGGTAGCAAAAAAAGCATAAAAATTGGCTCTTATGTGTATTTTCTTTTACATATGTTCTTTTACTAAGTTTTTTTTTTATTTTACATAATTTTTAATCGTATGCATACTTGCCAAGACCCTTATTAATATTCCGTAGTGTTGTTAGTCCTGCTCTTTCCCTCACACCAGTACATTTGTAGAGTAATATTCTGGAAACGCAATTACGATTAGTAAATAAGATGAAAAATACTCTTAAAAAAAAAAAAAAAAAGAAAGAAAAAGAAAAAAAATACAGGTATAGAAAAGAAGGCGGGGCTAACAGTACTACGGAATATTAATTAGTATGTTGGCAAGTATGCTTATGATTAGATAATGTGTATTTTATTGCAGAGGAAGCTTCATATACATAGCTGCCAACTATTCCGATATGTAAGTACCAATCTATTTCAGATTAAAAATTTTCGAGTTATTTAAAGACTAAAATTCTACAATTAAATGAACTAAAGTTAATTAACATTTTCGCGCCCGCATGCCTTTGTATTTTTGACAGTAAGGTCCACTTCTGGTCGTTATTCCATACTTGCCAACATACTCATTAATATTCCGTAGTATTGTTAGCTCCGCCTTCTTTTTCACACCGGTATCTTTTTAGAGTATTTTTCCTCTTATTCAATCGTAATTGAATTTGGAGAATATTAATCTAAAAATTTATTGGTGTGAGAAAAAGGGCTGGACTAACAAGACTACGGAATATTAATTAGGATGTTGGCAAGTATGTTATTCTCCCAAGTTACTGTATTTCAGAACAAAATTTTATGTATTCACATTTATATTACAAATGGATATACATTGTAATTTTATTCTTTCTAATCAAAGTATTTTTATCCATAGTATAATTGATTGTTCAGATGCTAATATTGGGCATATTCTTAAGAAATATGTAACGTACAAATCGCGAAAGAAACGCCCACTGGAGGAATTACATATTTTCAAATGACGTGAATCTACTTCAACAGACTCGAAAGTGCTAATATATATATATATATATATATATATATATATATATATATATATATATATTGGAAAGTACTCAGCTGTTCGATTATCGAAAGATTTTGTTCACCTAACTAATGTGTTAATATTATAAAGGGAATATCCAATATAGGGGTTGTAATTATACTCTCGCCATAAAGAGCATCCTGAAGTTAAACTCGGTGAGTGGTCTGATTTAAATTTTATGGATTCATGAAATGGATTGAAGCAATTTCTAAAGAAAATATTTTAGTTCACGAAAGTTTTCGGCACTTTGGATGGAAGAAATAGAAAGTATAGCAAAAGAAACGACTCATACAAAATGTACAAATGTTTGCTGTATTTATTGATTAATTTCTGATCCTGAATGATTGTGAGAATTATGCCATTTTAAAATTTACCATTTTCTCATTTATAGTGCCACTTAGTGAATAGTTTAAAACTAAAAATATTTTAATTGATTGAACAGATCTCGTTAATAACTCTCATACTAAATTTGGTGACGACAAGCTCCCTATTTTTAGCTTCAGAATACTGTTTATAATGGAAAATTAAACATAATCATCATCTATTTTAAAAATGTGTTTTTGTCTGTACCTATACATTAATATACGTACTTCTCCGAGTCCTTCTAAAACTCTCACTATGATGAAAGGAACAATACCCCCTCTGGCTGCGAGTGGAGTTAAGAGAGACAAAACGGCTGTGATCAAGACACCTCCGCCAAAGAGCCATTTGGCACCGAATTTTTCTGAAAAGAATCCTCCAGGCAACTGTGTCACTATATAACCATAGAAGAAGGCGCCTAATATCATTCCTTGTTCTGAAGCACTCCAATTATATTGTTCACCCTATAAACATAATAATTAATTTGTGAAATACAAAAATTGTACAATAGAAACACTATGCATCGAATTTTTATAAAATAAAAATCTCTGTATACTGACTTTTTTAAATGCTCATGATCATTACTTCGGACAAAGATATCAGTCTATACAGTGTAAAAAAAGTTCTGTTAAAAAAAGTAACATTTACGTAACTTACATACAAAAATTTTCTGTTTTTTTTTTTTAAACTACAGAAATGTGCTCAAAAAAAAAAAAAAATATATATATATATCACTTTTTTTTTTTTTTTTTTTTTTTCTTTCCGGTAACATGATAAAATCTTTAACCAATGATAGAGATTTTACCTGGTGGTTACTTTTTTTTCTGTTTTGTATACGAAGAACTTGGTATCAAAACGGTATTGAGAGAGGATAAGTAACAATATGAAATTTAGTACAATGTCTGAAAGCTAGCATCATTGTCTGCTCCGCAGTGGACATTGGTTCGATCATGAATGGTCGAGATGAATAATTTTATTTAATGTAAGTTTTTTTTTTTTGTTCTTTCTTTTTTTTTTTTTTTTTTATCTGGCCTTGCGACATTGCTCTTGGGAAAAAAATTGTTATGTATGAATATCTTCTGTATTGTTTTGTTACGAAAAAATTTTGCGAATATATTTTTTCCATCACACACGGATATTTTTTAGTATGTGTACTGGTAAACCTTTTTTGTAATAGGATAGATTGTTTTAGAATATATATTGAAATTTCTCTTTTTGAATTTTTAGACAAATCAGGATTTTCTTTTCCACGATGCCTATAAATTGAGCAATGGCGATGATTTCTATGGAAAAGCACGATGTCATAAAATGTAATACTTCTGAAATTAAATAGAAATGTGTTTTGTGATGAAATGTTAGATTTATTATTCGATTATTACATGTATTTCTATAGCTGCCATCTTGTATGTTTTTTTGCTACCGGAAATTTCTTATAGAAATTTTTCATAATCTTTTTAGCAGTTTTCTTCGTTTGATCATAATGATTTTTTCTACAAAGAAATAGTGGTGTTAAAAAAACGTACAAGATGGCAGCTATGTATTTCATTTCAGCAGCTAAGTAAATAAGGGCTTGGACCCCATAGGTACCTACGGTGGGCATTCTATCTTAGCATAGATCTTTAGTGCATACAATTGGTCTTAACACATATATCACAACATTGCATTGTCTGGTTTTTACTATTTTAGTTAATAAAGTGAACATTTCTTTTTGTATATATTATGGATTCTTAAATGATTAACAAATCCAAACTTGATATTCTCCATTTGTATTACACGAGGATGCTATTTGAAACTTATATTGAAATCGGACAAAACATTAATATACACTCACAGTTTCCAACGTTTTAATTTATAGCGGAGCATTTTTATAGTGTAACTACGTTTTCTACGCCTAGCAGTGAGGACGAGTCGAAAATCTTGGAGGGATTCCAAGTTGACTAACAGGTTTGAATTTAGTAAACATTCAGTCATTCGGTATTCCCTTATCGCTTATTTTCTCTCAACGAGAAGCTTGTCTCCCCTATTTTACTAGTGGACTCGTTGAATCCGCACTTGCGTAGAGGCTTCCATGGTCGCAAGAAATGTAGTTAAAGAGTAGCTCGTTTTTATTTTGCACCCCTTTATTTATAGAATACTTTTCTCCAGTATAGAGCTACGATAAAATAAGAATTAATAACTGTTAAAAATAAAAATGGTAGGAAAAAAGGCGGAGTTCAATCTGTTCCGGAATAAATTAAAATGTTAGCAACTCTGTAAATTAAATTATAAAAATATTTTTATACATTACGTGTATGGTAAACTTTCTGGTAGGTACAGTTTAGCAAATTTAATCCTTTGCCGGTCCTATTTAATTACAATCCGCTTGCCACGTTGGACATTTTTTGTTCAAAATCCACCAGTAAATTTTAAATGTAACTGCCTAGTTGATTCGAAAAATTATTTGTCCCGTATAAAATATCACTCTTCAGAATGATTGGTGGTAGTTGAATAAAAAAAATTTATAAATTTGACAGCAATATTTAGAGCGTTAGGACCGAAAAAGGGTTAAACTACTCAAAACAAAAAGGCATTTACATGCATTTTTATGCACACGAAAGCACGTTTAATGCAGAATACGGTTTGCAATTTTATTTACGCTTCGTTTATAGAATTATAGAAATGCATTCTGATATTTTAGTGTTATGTTAATAGCTTGAATTACATTTTAGAGTGTGTAAAGCGTTTTTTTCTTGCGTGAAATTTAAACACACTATTTGCTGCGTTTTTATTTTATGGACAATAAAAAGGGCCAGAAAACTAATAGAATAAATTTTAAAGATAGCTATAGGTAATAGAATAACCTGAAATAAAAAAAATAATAATAATAGCTTCCTTAAATGCTTATAAATGTTAATACGTTATTCCGTGTTACTCCGTGTTACTTTCTACCAAGTATGCAGGAAAGAAAATATTAGATTCATTAAAATTTTCGACTTGCGGGTTTTGATAGTTTTACAAGTTTTAAATGCGATTTGTCCATAACTAGAAAACATCTATCTTTCTGTTTTCAAAGTTTTGTGAAGGCTGTATCTCACAAACTGAAAGGCAGATTTAAATATAAGGTTATACTATACCATTTACTTGGTTGCATTTTGACTTAATTTGGTGCTGATCAGTTTTTGGGGATAACTGCCCAACAGGTGGCGATTGCGTCCCATTTTGCCACAATTTTCAGTATAACTGTACAAAACATAATTTTATATAAATTGGCATATAAATCCATGAAAATTATCTATAACGAATCATTATAAAACTAACACACATATATATATACGTATAATAGTATTAATCATCTAGGAAGTTTTTTTATTTTTTATGCAGGAATATTGTTCCTTCTCCCTTCTCCCCCCCCCCCCCCAATCTCTGCAGTAAAATTTCAAGACGGGTATTTTTCAAATAAACTCGTCAATATCTTTAGAACGAATGGCTGAACCATAGCTCTGCAGTAGTTTAAAACAAATCATTTACTTTTCTTTTCATTTTTAACAAAACGAAATGTTTGTGGAAAGGAAGCATTTTTTCTATTCTATACATTTCTTCTAGCATTTCTTCTACAAAATTGAGTATTTTCGAAGATTAATGTTAGGCTTTTTTGCGATGAGAAAATTGTCTGTATTCATCATGTAAAATATTATTAACAAATAATTTGAATACATTAATTAAAAATTAATAATTTGAATAACTTGTACTGCGTTCATTTGTATACGAAAATACAGAAAAAGGTTTTGTCATGACCACAATATACTAATTATTTTCCCTTTTTTTATGTTATATTACACGTTTGTTACGTGTGTAAGAACCAATATTACAAATTTTAAATGATTGATTTTAAAGTCTCCTTAAAAAAGGTGCAATTTAGGTACTGAAAATAAGCACTCTTCTGTGATAGAGAGGAACACTGCTATTCTTTAACCACGTTTCTTGCGACCATGTAAGTTTCTGCGCAAGTGCTGACTCATTGTAACCAGTTTTAAAATAAGTGTGATAACCCTTGTCGTTAAGAGGAAATAGCGATAAGGGAACGACGAATGACTGGATATTTTCCAAATCTTAACCTGTCAGTCAATTTTGCCTTCTCCTTCAAGCTTTTGAAATCACCTTCAGTGCTAGGCGCGCGAAACGTGGTTACACTATAAAGTGTTAATATATATTTAAAAAAAAATCACGTGATCCATAAATTACATTTACATGTTGAAAAGACAAGACATATACAAACATTTTTGAAGAATTTTTTTATTTAGAATATAGAAATGCTACTCTATTTTTTTTTTAACGTTTGACTGAAAAAAGAGTGTTGCTATAAATTTGGAGCCATTGACTATTTGCGCACATGAGTAGGTGGGAGTTTGTCTGTAATATTGCACTTCCCAAACGGATTTATATATATTTATATTTGATTAAAATACCATAGCCTCCTAAACTAGATGCCTTACGCGTAGCTCGGAATCTTGGCGGTAGACAGCGCCACCTGGTACAGATTGCGCGATTTTTTTATTCAACAGCCACCAAAAACTTTTAAAAGTTGGATTTGATATACAAAAAAGGGGAATAGAATCGAAGAAACGTTGATTATACATATCATATATCACTTCTTAAAATTATTGGTGACAGTTGAATAAAAAAGTGCGCAATCTGTACTAGATGGCGCTGTCTACCGCTTGAACTTAGGGACCCTATATATAGGGTCTCTATGGAGGATCCCTATTTGAACTGCTGCCAAGTTTCCGAGCTACGCGGAAGTCATCTAAACACCGAGTTAACAGGTATGGTTCTCAATTGCGATTAATAAAAATTTGTTTGATATTTTTTCAAATTATTTAAAATGTAATTTTTGTTTTCAAATTAATGATATTACCAAAGACATTTTAAAATTTTTGAGCCATTTTCTTAATTTTAATCTACTAATTTTTGGATTTGAGTATAAAATATCTTTAAAAAAAAAATACAAACTTGAGTCGATTACAATTAAAAAATGAAATTTTTATGTTTAGTGATTATGAGTTTTATGTTCAAAAGTCTATAAATTCTATTTAAAATTAGAGATTTTATAGACAAATTTTATTAAATTTAATTCAGATCAGCCATCCATTGGCTTTTTATATAATTTGCATTCCGTAAGAGTTCAAAATTCCATCTGATTTTAGATTATGCATCAAACATATTCTAGATTGGTGTATTAAAACACTTTAAAAAAAATAAAAAAAAAAGAAAGAAAGAAAGGAACGATGTTTTGCCTGATTTCAACAAACATAAAAGTTCAAAATTTTCTAAATTCGGTTAGAAAGACAGATTTTATGAAAAAATAATATTTAATAAATAAATCCAACGGCATTTTATAAATTGGAAGGTAACGATCTTCTAGTTGAAAATTACAGTTTTTATAGAAAAATAGAAAAAAAAAAAACCTTTTATTAAATATTAGGTGGAGTATTTTATAAAATTATTTCTACTAATTGTTACAAACTTTAACCGAATTTCTAATTTTACGTATACAAATACTTAAAAAAAAAAAAAAAAAAAAAAAAAAAAACTTGAATAATAAATATACTGCGTTCTCGGTAAAGAATACTTGTGCTATCAATTTTTTTTTATTGCTAAGTATTCATTGGTAAGTGTAAATTAATAAGCACAAAAGAATGAGTGATTTTTTTTAATTTCGAACATACTTACGATAAATATTTCCGTGTCGGATTCATATCTTTTTGGTATGAGATTCGGGCATTCCACTTCCGACTGTGAACTGTTTAAAGATACTTCTGTAGTACTGTTGACCATGGCTACCATGGCAACACTGAGATTCACTCGCATGGCATAGACATTCAACATGCCCAAAAAACTCATTATTGTCATTATATACCTTTTTGGAATATAACATGCAACAACATCTGAAACAAAAAAATAATAATGAAACATTATTAATGTATTTAGTTATAATCAGGAATAGTAACATTAAATATATGCAGGGCAGCTGCAATTCAATTTTTTCTAAAAATAGTATTCTGCAGCTGAAATTTGAGGAAAAATATTTGGTATGTGGGCGATGCGTTCAAAAGATGTGATCAACGCCCATCTGGCAGTAGAATGGATAGAGCTATGGCTTTCAGATACCGGATTAAATTTCCGGATCAAGTGTGTAGTTTTGTAATAGTTCGGAATCCAGTTTAAGTGGTAGGTTTCAGTTTAATAAAACTTAAACTTTTAACAGTTCTTTTTTTAATTTTTATATTTCTATCCACACAACTCACAGGTAATAAAATCTGCATACAAATTGCAGGTATTTCGGACTTCTTATAAGATTTAGCAGGTATTTTAAAGATTTTCGCAAGTTTTTAAAAGAAAAAGAAAATCAGCAGGTTTCCTTCAGGAAATAGTCGTGTTTTTTTTAGGGTTCTATACAGGTTTACTCGAAATACTTGCATGGAACCTTTAAAAATTCCGAATTATCTGCAGGTTTCATGAAAAAAAAAAAAAAAAAATATATATATATATATATATATATATATTGAATTTTTCTGTTATTGCATGGCAATATTCGAGTCACTTAATCATCGTATGTAATAGAAAATTATTAGGAAACAATATTTTTATTAAAATACTGCTATTAAAACGTACAAATTATGCCAAAGGTAGTGGCCGAACGCTGTTCGTTCAACATTGTTAAAGGATTAATGCATACCTGCCAACCATCTCATTATGAATCGTAACATTTTTAGTATCCGCCTTTGTTTTCGAACTAGACTTTTTTTAGAGTAATTCTATTCTTATTTAATCGTAACTACATTTGAAGAAATTTATTCTAAAAATAAAATGGTGTGGAAAAAGGGGCGTGTTTTAAAAGGGCGTAACAATGCTACGATTATTAATGAGATTGTTGGCAAGTAGCATAGTTGCCAATATTTTAATTTATTCCGGAGTACTTTTAACCCCGCCTTTATTTCTCACCAAATTATTTATAGAAAAATTTTCTTCAATATAATAAGATCTTCTTCTTCGATAAAATAAGAAAAAAATACTTAAAAAAAAAATAAGTGGTACGAATTAGAGGCGGGGTTAAAATTACTCCGGAATAAATTAAAATATTCGCTTCATAATGAGATGGTTGGCAAGCATGGAAATGCAAAGCAGCACCTGATCAGCATTTTTGGAGAAAAAAGTTATTTTTAATTCCTTAAACACTCTTTGTGATTCCTACACATACTAAATTTTTTTGGCTAAACACTTGCTCGATTAAACTAACAGACACATATTTATTCTAGCTAATTTCTAATAATACCCATTAATATAAGAGAATATTTTTGTGTGGCCCCGTAATTATAATGCTAATCATACTGTATGCTATGGAAAGCATTCTTTTGTGCATATGAATAATACATTTCAATTTTATTAAGATTTGCGCAAAGTAAAGTTCTTCAAATTTGGTTTATAGAAATACTTTTCATAGAACGCAATGACTAGGAATACTTTCGGGTGACCCAGTATACAAACCAGTGATGGTATTTACTTTATTTTCAATGGGGAACATCCGATTGTGGACTTGAATAACATATTTTAATTTCATTAAAATTTTTGTAAAGTAATGATAGTAAAATATGATTTACAGAATTAACTCTCATAGGAAACAAACACAATGCTTTGGAATACTTTCGGGTGTCCCTGTACTTAAACCAGTAAAGGTGTTCACTCCAATTTCAATAGGGAACATCCGATAGTAAACTTGAATAATATATATCAGTTTCAAGAAATTCCATAATTATTTACAAGAGTTAGAGCACTGACAGACACACAAACCGAAGTCATCACCACTTTTTAACCTTATTGGAAAGTGTGAAAAACATTTAGAAAATGATAAAAAGGATTAATATAAACGAAAATGAAATTACAGCAAATTTACATAATGTTTATATATGTTTATACATTAAAGCATTCAACTGAATGCCAAAATTATATTTTATTCCGCAGCAATTTTAGCCCCGCCTTTTTTCCATACCGTTTTTTTTTCCTTTTTTTTTTAAGACACTGTCCGTGCAGTCTTTGAATTTTCTGCACCAGTATTATTATTTAGCAAATTTTGATATTGAAAAAGTCTTGAAACTTAAAAGGAAATATATTACATAAAAATACTGGTGGAAGAGTCATTGATAAAAGATGTGGCCACACGAACCATGAAAGAATAATTCTTTCTGATTTCATAATTGTCATATACTGGCGAAATTTATTCTAAAAATAAAGTGATGCGAAATAAAAGCGGGGCTAAAAATACACCAGAATAAATTAAAAAGTTGGCAATTATGCATTCAAGTAATTTTTCTTAATGACGATAGTGGTTAAAATATAATAAAACATGAGTGAAACTTTAGGAACGCTGCGAGGCCTGAAATAAATATAAATAAATAAATAAATAACAATAAAAAATAAAATAAATAAAAAAAAAACTCAAACGCTCATTATCCCTTTAAATTTGAGACAATTTTGTTAACCTTTCTCAAAGCTTCAATTTGCTTGTATGCACGATTTGGTGATTCTGTTGACAAATATTAGAGGTATCGTTCATTTTAATTATATAATTACACAAATCCGCAACCAAAAAGCCCCGTAGATTTTTATTCTTTTTACTGTTTTTTTTTAGTCACAACTTTCTAGATTTTATTCTTGAATTTTACTTAATAAAAACGAACAAAGTAGCAAATAAATCAGTGATGTAGTCATTTTCCTTTTTCTTTTCTTCTTCTTTCTTTTTTTTTTTTTTTTTTTTTTTTTTTTTTTTTTGAAAACTCAAATTTTTATTTCAATTTTGTGGGGAATCATAAAATCCGGTAACCAATTGTTAATTAAATTACAAAAACAATATTCGTTGATTATTTCTTACTTTAAAATATTATTTTTAAAAGTGAATCGAAAATATAATACAAAATGGAAATTAGGAGAGTTTGAGGGGGTTGAGGGAGTGGAATATTAAGAGCAAAAGCGTGTTCGGCGGTGGAGATGGGGGCATGAAACAAAAGAAGAGAATGGTTATCAAGCAAAAATAGTGAACATAGAAAGTTAGATATATCTTAAATTGTTTATTTATGTATGAGAAAGAATTTGTTCAGTTAAATGCAATAAAATTAGAGATATTTTTTTTTAAATACCCCTATTATTTTGAAGGGGGGAAAAAACCCTACACGGGAAGGGTAGAAATGGAAGTCATTTTTTTATTCAGCTTTTTCTCGAAAACATAAATTTAACAATTCTCTCCCCCCCCCCCCCCCCACACACACTCATACACAAATAAATAAATAAATAAATCATGTAGCTAAAATAATTCTTTTTCGTTTTCATATCTTCTTTATCAATATGCTGTATCATTGTATTAGGACATCATTATGAAGCATTTCTGATGATCCAAAATACCAAATCATTGATCCGTGCATTGCACCTAAGACATAGAACTTACAATGAAAGAAATAACAGAAAATGAGATTTCGAATGAGAATAGTATTCGGTTACATTTAATTCTATGAATCATTGTACAGTCTCAAGCTCTGCTAAAAGTCACTGATTTAATTTTAAGTTCTTTGAAACATATAATGCAAATGTTTCTCATCCATGCAAAGGTTTTTCAATCGTTATTTAAGTCAATATCACACAATACGTTTGCAAGTAATTTAATAATTTTCGCATGCTGTATTTCATTCGAAGGCATTGGAACATATATGGTTATTGATATACTTTCATGCAGGCATTAATTTGTACAATATATGGTTTTTTGTGATTGTGATATTAGATTTATTATTTGCGTGATCGTTTACAACCAGTTTTACTGTCGTTATAATAGTAATAATAATAACTAGTTAATAATACCCGTCAAAACTTGACGGATCAATGATATATAAATGTGCAACTTAAATCTTTTCACGGCTTAAAGATTAAAACACTACTTCTTTGATATTTTTCATTGCTCTTAACCAGTCTAAAATCCCGGCTTTAATCAATTATCTTTTGGTTGGGAAAAGAGGAGGCAGATAAATGTCATGTAATTTCGATAGACAAACTTTTAGTAATATTCCACAGAACAAAAATAAAATCCCAAGTTTTTTCTTAATTTTTTTTCTAAAAATGACCAAAATAATGTTATTAGTAATTAAAAGAAAGACTGAATTTATATATAAGTTATGGAAAGAGCCAATATTTCTTAATGAGATAGTATCTATATATTAGAGATAATACTTACTAAAATTTGCATGTAAATTATTCAAATTATGCAATTTCTTCCTACCTCACCAAATTATGATCTAATGAGTTTACTGTGTAATTTGTTTTGTTTGTTATTTTTCACGCAAAATGAAAGAAAACAGAGATTTACTACCAGATTATGATTAAATTAACTTAATATCAACAGTAATAGATCACTCTTGAATAAAGGACATAAAAGACAAAAGTTTTATTCAATTGTAAAATATATCATTAATTCTAATTTGCCAAGACAATAATCAGTACATTTTAAAATCATGTTTTATTTCCTTTTACAGAAGTATTTCAACTTTGATTCTTATTTTTCATTTCCATATTTGAAAAACTATTTTGATCTAATTCAAAACTTAAATTCATTTTATTCTAAACATAAACTGCAAATCGGATAAAATAAACTGAGCATGCGTACGGAGTTCGCTTCCTTCTCAAATATTCCACCGATAACGTTTCATTTCATTCTCATTATAACAATTTTGGCACCATCTATTAGCTATTAAATAAAACATAGTTTCATAAATTTTAAATTATTTTCCTTTTTTTTTAAATCTGAAATGGACAGCAAAAACAAATTGTCTTTAAAACAGAATTAAAAAAAAAAAAAAAAAAAAAAAAAAAAAAGTCTTTGTTTGATTTTGATTGAAACCCATAATAATTTATTTAAAAAATACAAATTATTATTATTATTATCATTTTAGCATTATAACACTTTATTTTATGAAAATAATATTTTTCATTTAAAGTATACTGTTAAAAATAAATAAATAAATAAAGAATTAGTCTGATACTTTAATAAATTTGCTCATGAAATTTCTCGTAATAATATATTTATAATAATCTTTTCTTTGCTGCCTCTTAATAATAATAAGATAATTATTAGTTTCACAACATTTAATTGTTCACTTAATAACTTGCGTATTCCTGAAAAATTTCGATCTCGATTTTTTGAGTTTTTACACGGTTTGAGATGTGAGGAATCTAAAAATAATAGAACTGATATTTTGTTCGTGTGTAAGGTGCCAATTAGTGGGTTAATTTATTAGTTTATATATACCATATTCCAATTAAAAAATGGTCGTAAAAGGTCGGACCAGTTTTAAAAATCCCTTTATGACACTTGTAAGAAAACTACTGATTTACAACATTTTAACTTAAAATCTTCGTAAGTTATTCGAAATTTATGATTTTCTTAACTTAGGTGAATTGAGGAAAACTTCACTTCAACGTGCATTAAAGGTATATTTTTATTGTAAAGATGTTAGAGTAGCTTTAAAATATTACTTATGATGTTAACATTGACATTATTAACTATGAAGATTCATCTTTGAACACTTATAAATTATTTGAAATTTACGAAATTTTTAACATGGCAGAATACGACAAAATTTCTCACAATATGGGGAGGAGGGTGGGGAGGATGGGTTTAAAATTTGAGAGGAAATTACTTATGCGCAGTTGAGGTTTGAAGCAAGTAGAGGTATTAACAGTTTTAAGTAATTTTGCAATATTTTCAGATATACCTTTACAAAAGATAAACTCTTGGCTTCTATCGTAAATATAAACGAATCATGAATTTTTCTAGAGGGCATTTTTACCAAACTGCAGCATTATCTCTTGAACGAGGCTAAAACAGATCCTCCCGAGTACTTATTGTGATATTTTGTAACTGGATCTTAATGAACTGGATCTTAATCTTGTTATGCTATGAACGTATTTGATACTGAAGAGGTCTAATGTTTAGCCGAAGCATTTGTCATGTGTTTGTGTGTTTTTAATTAAAATGTGTTTTATTAAATATACACCAAAAATTTACTCTAATTTTATACAGTAATGAGAAGCTATGTTCAATTTTATTAAATTTCGTAAGTCATTCGAAATTGAAGATTTTTTGAGCATAGCATAATAGAGCAATATTTCATGTAAACTTGCATTATGGGGCTGCCAACATTTATAATCAGATTTACCCCCACTATTTTTTAAAGGATTATGTTACATATATTTTCGGTATAAAATAAGCTAGAAATAATTATAAAAATTTCCCGGTATTAAGTATCCCTTGACTTGGCACCTAAGTGGGGCTCATTGCATCGAAAATAGCATAGAACAGCATGAAAACTGAAATGCGAAAGTGACTCCAATGAAATAAATTAGCAAATTAGGATAAGGTAAATGTATGGAACTGAAAAGTGCGTGCCCTGTCATGTGGGGCATTTCTGTCTGTCATCGTGTTCGAGAGAATTTATTTCTCTTAACACTTTCGCGACCGTATGCTTTTGTCATTTGGCAGTAAGGCCCGCCTGTGGGTGCTATTCTCCCCAGAGCCTGATTAAGGGGGAAGCACACATTATATCCGCTCTCACCGGAATATTTTTACAATTATTTTTTACTTCATGTCATAGAAATTCCACGCTATGACGAGGAAATATTTTTTATAAAAAATGAACGGTGTAAAATAATCCAATTTACTCACCGTTATTAGACACCAGAATTCTTTTAAAATAATTTTTAATGAGAATTTTCTTTTTATTATAGGAGGAAAGTATTTGCTAAAAAATAACGGTGTAAGTATAAATAATGTATGCTTCCCTCTTAATCAGGCTCTGGACTCATTTCAGGACAAAATTTTCTATATGCACATTTATATTACAAATGGATATACATTATAATTATACTCTTTCCAATCAAAGTATTTGTATGCATAGTCTATTGATATACAAATATGAATATTAAGTATATTTTTAAGAAATTAGTAACATACAAATTACGAAAGAAACGCCCTCTGACGGTGTTACAGATTTTCTAATGACGCGGGTCTACGTCAGTGGTCGCGAAAGTGTTATCATGAATAAAGTAGGCCCTGTGATAGAAATTTATGAGATCATATTGGGAGCTACGCTGCGTTCATTGATGCCACCTAGTTTTTATTCAGTTACAACCAAATTAAAATAGAACAAATAAATAAATAATAAAATAAATAATAATAATAAAATAAATAAATAAAACTAATAATAAAACAATAATAACAGGATTTAAAAAAAAAAAAAAAAAAAAAAAAAAAAAAAAAAAAAACCTTCTTACCCACATAGTAAAGTTGGAACGGCATTTGTAAGATCTTTACTCTCAGAAGCTCTGTTGATTAAATTATTCTGTATATGTTTAGGTGGATTACGTTGTTACATATAATAATATATTATTAATAGTAAAATTTTGCAATGACCAAAGAATACCTTTTCTTTAAAGTTGCATCCTTTTTCATTATACATCTATTCTAATATATTTAAATTTGAAATAATTATATTTTTATGTAGTTATGTTTAATGCATAAATAAACTATTTATTAAATTAAAGAAATAAATAATTGAATGTTTCGATGCTAATTTTTGAAATGTATTTCAAAACGATTGGCTCTTTTTTCCGTCGTTGCGAAAAGTACTTATAAAGTATTTTGACTGTTGAAAGGTCAATATCTAGAAAATGTATCCACCAACTTTAAATTTCTTTTGGGTGTACATGGGTACATATTGAATCGAGATCAGAGTTCCCTACTTTTATAATTTATTCACGAGCACTTTTAACCCCGCCTTCTTTTCGCACCAGAAATTTTGTAGATTATTTCTTTTTAATATGTGACAACGATTAAATAAGAAGAAATTCATTTTTCAAAATTTCCGGTATGAAAAAAGAGACGGGGCTAAAAATGCTCGTGAATAAATTATAAAAGGGTGGAACTCTGATCTAAATACATTAGAAAATGGAGTGCAAGAATTTCAATCTCAAAATAAAATTCTGTCACCAGTACTCTTTATCAATAATTTATGAGATATTCAATCGCAATAAATTACTGCACAAATATGATAAAAATTATTAATTATGATAATTATTACTTCAATATGATTAAATATATGCTGGTGTTAGTGTTCCGTCTTGAGACGGAAACTCTTGCATCCTTGCTTAGAAAACCGATAATACTTATGAAATCTGTATAAGTAGTTGCTGATATTTGTGTATTTAATGCATATATACAAGAATTTCTTATGTTGGTGAAAAAACCGTTTAGCCATCAAGACATCATTCCTGAAAGAATTAATGAATTAAAATCTACTCACCCTCACAAGATTCTACTTTTTTCATATTTTCAGTTTCGGTGCAAAAATAAAACATGAAAGATAGATTAAAAGAAGGAACTTAAACTAAATTTTTTTATTTATTTATTTATATATTTCTTTAATAACTATACCTTTCATATATCCGGTTACAAGAAAAAAGCATTAGAGCAAAAGGATTTAGTGTGGATCCGGATAAGTACCTAATTCTTAGTGGATTATTCAGAGCCTGATTAAGGGGGAAGCACACATTATCTCCGCTCTCACCGGAATATTTTTACAATTATTTTTTACTGCATGTCATAGAAATTCCACGCTTTGACGAGGAAATATTTTTTATAAAAAATAAACGGTGTAAAACAATCCAATTTACTCATCGTTATTAGACACCAGAATTCTTTTAAAATAATTTTTAATGAGAATGATGTGTTTATTATAGGAGGAAAGTATTTGTTAAAAAATAACGGTGTAAGTTTTAATAATGTGTGCTTCCCCCTTAATCAGGCTCTGGGATTATTCTACTTAGTAAAGAGAAAAAAGTTTTCAAAGAATTTTAAACGGATATTTTTTAATTAAGTGATTAACGATTGCTAATATATATATTAGCCAATATACATATATATAGAAAATGATAATAATAATAATAACAATAAAATAGAGAGCGAATTATGTTCTATTAAATAAGTATTTGAACTCGTTAAGTAAAATAAGTATTGAAGATTTAATTTTTTCAAGTTTTTTTTATTTTAATGATGCTTTCTTTAAGGTATCCAGATAGTGATTAGACATGTATTTTAAGCTACTGCAATTTATTTAATACTTTACTTAGTAATTTTTACAACAATGACTAGGGCAACCAGATATTTTTAATTAAATTTGAGGACAAATATGGCGGTATCTTCGAATTTCGACAAAACAAATAAATCCTCTTAAATTGTAAAATTTAGTAATATTTATGTATGAAGTACTTGAAAACACTTATTTCAGTTTATATTTCTGCACATATAAAAAATTATTATTGTAAAACAATAACAATTTTATAACTGTTGTCCTCAAGTGTACTTTAATTTTTTTGAGGATGAAAGTTAGTTTTCGAGGACTATCCTCGAGATTCGAGGACGAGATTCAACTTATTTGGTACACATAGAATGTCCTCTACAATGACGAGACAGTAGTATTAAAACATCTTTAAACTTAAATAGTTCTTAACCAAAATCTCAAGTTTAATTCATCCGCCCATTTGCTTCATCCATAGAAATGAAATGATCGTACATTTTTTTTAAAAGTATTTTTTCAGAAAATATTTAAATCCATCGTAATGTCTCAGCACTTAACATTCGCAGAGCTAATGAGTAAATACTCTGGATTTGTTTGTTTCTTTGTTTGCTTCAGAGTTAAAAAAAAAAAAAAATCGATTGGAGTTAAATTTCTGAAATGAAAAATGTTTACGAAGTACATCTGTATATTATACTGAGCTGCCAACCTAATCCGGCAAATTTCTAGTACGCCCCTTTTTCTACACCACTTAATTTTTAAAGTAATCTTCTTCAAATATATTTGCGATGAATTAGGAAGAAAAAGACTCTAAGAAATTACTGGTGTAGAAAAAGGGGCGGTTTGGCAGCTCTGATTATATGTATATATATAATGTTTATTTGTATGTTAATTTTCGGAAAGTCTTTGACGCATTGGCTTTGTATACATTTGGGGCCATTTCGAAGAATTAACAAATTTTGCATGAATGACAACACACCTGAGAAAACCCATTCTCCATGTGGTGACTAAAAAAAAAAAAAAAAAGTGGTGATATAAAAAAATTATCTATTTTTTACTTACTTAAACAAAGTGTGAGGAAGTATTGTAATAGAGATTTATTTCTTGTCTTACCCCTTAATCTACAATCTGTCTCTATAGTATTGAAATTCAAGGTTAGAGAATGACGTGCGAGTGTTGCGCAGAATTATTTACTATTAGCAGGCTACGCCCGCTTCGCCGCTAGTGACTAAATTAAAATAAATTTTCGAAAGAATTGAATCACTGTTTATATTTTATATCACATTTTGGGCTTTGGAATCCGCGATTGTAATGAAATGCTCACCCTCTGGTGGGCTAAGGTGAAATTACAATTAACATGCTTTAATTCGAATTTCATTAAGCCGCCATTGCTTACCGATGTTTAGTTTCACATATATTTATTGAATAAAAATTAATAAATCCGGTAAAAAAGATAACACATACCGTTGTGTGCTACAGTGTAACTCCAAAGGATCAAGAAATCCAGAATTAAGCTTCCATTTATTTCCAAATGACAAATTTAAAATTTCAGTTGCTTCGGCTAATGGAAGTAAAGAATTAATCAGATGATTTGAAACTAATATTTGTTCAACTTCAGTTAAAAATCTACTTCCGATCGAACTTTGAATAAACTGAAATATTTTTTCCCAGAAGCAATCAATTTTCCACGATGTAATGGCGGAGAAGTTATAGTACGAATATTAAGTAGAATAATAAAAAGAACAATAATAAATACACGTGGCTATTATATTTACTAACAACTAAAGCTGAAAAAGCGCTATCTGTCGATCATTACAAACGCGGATACAATTAAAAATATCTTTTAATTTAAGGTCAAAATAACATATTACAAATAAAATAAACTATTTCTTCCGATTTGCACTCGCTTTGCAACAATGCTCTACGGTCTTATGTGAATGCTTCTCAAAAATGAATCAACAAATGCTTACAAATTTAATGGATTATTTTTGGAAAATAAATACGCTGTAATTAAAAACTTGCAGCTGTTAGAACTTCAAAACTGAAAATTTTTAAAGTTATTCATTATTCTTTAATATTAGACTGTTTTTTTCTTTAATATTAGACTCTTATTTTAAGATAAAAGCAATCGAATGATATCGCGTTGTGAAACTTTGCAACGTAATACCTTTAAATTTAATAACTTGAGGCTGCATATAGTGTCCTCACAAAAAATGAACAGTTTTTAAAGCTCTTTTAAAAAAGTATAACATCTATGTGGTATCCTTTAAAAAAAATCATCAGTTTTTACTAAAAAAAGTGGGCGATTTTCATCACCAGAATAGTTAAATCTAGACCAACGAAACATAGGAGTGTTCCTCTCAGATATGTTCTGCCAACAAACTTTTTGCTTTATTTATATAGATATTTTGTAATCTAAGTTAGCAAAAATCTGTAAGAAACAATGAAAACACATTCTGTAGTTTTTGGTTGCAAATAAATAAATAAAATAAAATAAAATGCGTCAAAGTTAAAAATTAAAACATTAATTTAAAAACAAATAATTTTATTTAAAAAAAAAAAAAAAAAAAAAAAAAGTCAATTCTGTGTTTTTTAAGCCTGCTTTTTTTTATGTGAATTTACATTGTCTTTTTTTAGAGATAAGTGATAAAAAAATAATAAAATTTTAGTTTCAGCCTTTTATTACCACACATTTGTCGATAAGTATTTTAAGTGCTATAATTACTAACTTTGTATTTTATTGTTTTTGTCTTGCATGTTTGACAGTTAATCGTTGTTTGGTAATGCAAGTCTTTAGAAAAATCTTTATGTTCAGAAAATTCTGGAAAAGTATAAAAATTATCAGCAAGTTTACGATAATATTTTACATTGTCCGTATGATTCTCCCTCACAATCAAAAAGCATGGTACAATTCAACGAGAAATAAAAAATCTTAAAGTATAGTTTTTTTTTTTTTTTCTTCTGTATTCAATAGAAGGAAGATATGGATTCATAAAAATCTTTGACTTCTGGTTTTCGACAGATTTACACGTTCTGAATGTTCCATAACAAATGTTGTTCAGAATGTTCCATCCATATTCCGTTTAAGGATATATACGAATGTATACAGTTATTACAGGTATAAACTAATATATATGTTTGTAATATACAAATTCTTACTAAATTAAATCTGTCTCTGACAGAAATTCTAATTTTAACCCTTTGGCTGTGTCGTCCAAATCTAGTTCAGGCAGTGACCACGCCCCAGGTATTTTTCCTTTAATATTTTAGGGTACAAGAAAGCATCAGCCAGTGTTAAACTATATATAATGTAATGGGAAATATATACAGAATAAATATATATATTATGCATATGTATATTTGTTTTCAATCTATTTTTTTTTTTTTTTTTTTAATTAGACAAAAATGTGGATTCTTTAGATGTGTTTTGAAAAATATGCCACAATTAAGGGGTTAAAGACTAATTATAATAATTTTTATTTTTTACTTTTTAATCTGACACAAAAAAAAAAAAAAAAAAAAAAAATCTAAGGCAGGGGAGCCAAAGTTGGCCAGTGTTCCTAAGGTAGTCCATCCCACTATAAGAGGTTTGATTTCATTTTTAATCACAGAATGGTGCTACTGCATCATAAATCATGTATATCAAGGGTATGTGACTGAATTTGAAGAGATTATCTTGATCGGCCGCCATTGTATGTAGTGATTTCACTTCACAGGAGTAGTCGTTCTAATTTCCAGGTAAAAAGATATTTAAATTTACATGGTTTTAAGTTCTTAGAACTTTGAGCTGTGATATGTTTTCTGAAAAATTATTTATTTCTCTGTAACCACATTAACTTCATTTTTAATAAATTTATCAGACTAAAAGTTTAATGCCGTGCAAAAGGCGACCATATGCAAGTTCTTAAGGTGGCCCAGACATCGGGCAACCTTGGAACATGTGGGCAACTTAGTAAATAAATACGCAGATTAATGTAACAAGAGTAACTTTCAAAATTTTTTATTAAATATCTTAAAAAAAACTTATTATCATTTATTCTCCAACAATTTTTACACTATTAAGAATACCAGGGATCTCCCGAAAGCAGTCAGTGAATCCCAGAATAGAAGTCCTGAACTGCTTTCCACAAAAAATGGTTGAAAGCCATTTTGTGTCAAAAGGTAAAATGAATTCGAAGAAAATAACGAAAAATAACGAATAAGAGCGTCTTAAACACATTTTAAAAATGCTTTCAATATATGGGCCACCTTTGGAATACTATGCGCCAAAGGTGGGCCATAAGCTACAATTTTGAAATTGTATTATAAAAATATCTAAATTACAATTTAGATAGAAAACTATACTTGATATGTGTAAGAGATAAGTGTAGCATTGAATGAAAAAAAAAAAAAAATTCAGCCACATACACCCAATCAGAAAATTATAAATAATTATCAAAGCTTAAGTATGGCTACCTTTGGCTCACTTACCTTACTTTATTTTCCAGACATATCAGAAACAATTCTATGTAATATTAAGCAAGAGGTCCTGTGTATCAGGTATGACTTACCGATGGCCTTTTAAATTAGATGCCTTCCGCGTGGCTCGGAAACTTGGCAGTAGACAGCGCCACCTGGTACAGATTACGCGACCTTCTTTATTCAATAGCCACCAAAAAGTTTTAAAAGTGGGATTTGATATATATAAAAGGCGAATAGAATTGAATAAATGTCATTTTATATATCATATATCGCTTCTTAAAATTATTGGTGACAGTCGAATAAAAAAGTCGCGCAATCTGTACAGTCGGTAACAAAAGTGTCCGAACGCTAGGAAAAATTCTTATATAAAAAAAAGTACGCTTAATACAGTTTTGCTAAATAAATCCTTGTCGAATCCTGTTCTTTGACTAAGAACAGGATTCGACAAGGATTTAGTTAGCAAAACAGTATTAAGTCTACCGCTTGCAGTGTTGCCAAGTTTCCGAGCCACGCGGAAGGGATGTAGTGTAGGAGGCTATGACTGACCATTCTAAAAAGCTGGTTTCTGGACCCCGATTTTATTTTGATAAAATGGATGTCATGTTATATCAAGTTTTAATTCGTTATACAAAGTACACCGCACAACCGATAACTGCAAAATTTAATGCATTTAATAATCAGGGCAAGAGCTATCTAATGTCGTAATTTTTATTTCAATAAGATAATTGGTTCAAAAGACATTAAAGTAAAAAACCTCATTTTAACATTAAAATTTAACCCGTCAGTACTCGCTATAGACAGTGCCACCTATTACAGATTGCGCACTTTTTATTTAACTCTCACCAATAATTTTCACCAATGTGATCAACGTTCCTTCGATTTTATTCGCGTTTTATATATATCAAATGCTACTTCTAAAAATTTTTGGTGGCTATTGAATAAAAAAATCTGTCAACACTGATGGATGGGCCGCAAATCGACCAACTAGCGACTACTAACGGGTTAAAAAAAAAAAAGAAAAACAATATTGGGAAAAAAAACAAAAAAAATAAACTCAATTTTTTCTTTTTTTCTTTTAGGACACATAAAAGGAAATACATTTATTTTTATGAAATCTGTATCATTAAAAATTTCTAATAAAACTGACGTCAAAATAGTTTTAAATTTTTCAGTTTTTTTTTTTTTTTTTTTTTTAAATATTAATATAAATTAACCGAATAGCTTTATATGTTTTTTTACTTTCCTTGTGAGGAAGGTATTGTAATCATGGCAATAATTCGACTTTAAGATCTTAGTGTAACTATACGTTTTGAGTTAATTTCTATTATTTTTACGGTAGTATATTTATGTATGTGTATGTGAATGTATATGGTGATTATGATAGCGACTATGATAGCGTTTGAATGCTTTGTTCGAATGAGCTGAAAATTGGTATGTATGTTATAGGTCACCATAGCACGAATTGTATTGATTTCGGTGAATCTAGCACTTACAGCTTTTTTTTTGTGAGGTACACAAAGAAACATCCTTTATCATTATCAGAGCCTGATTAAGGGGTAAGCACACATTATTTATACTTACACCGTTATTTTTTAACAAATACTTTCCTCCTATAATAAACATAAAATTCTCATAAAAAATTATTTTAAA
Source organism: Salticus scenicus (assembly GCA_963930645.1). Lineage (NCBI taxonomy): Eukaryota > Metazoa > Arthropoda > Arachnida > Araneae > Salticidae > Salticus > Salticus scenicus. Next base: position 170,035,419 of record OZ005658.1, on the reverse strand, counting down.
AGAATTCTCGTGTCTAATAACGGTGAGTAAATTCGATTCTTTCACACCGTTCATTTTTTATAAAAAATATTTCCTCGTCAAAGCGTGGAATTTCTATGACATGAAGTAAAAAATAATTGTAAAAATATTCCGGTGAGAGCGGAGATAATGTGTGCTTCCCCCTTAATCAGGCTCTGATCATTATGACCTATGGACTCAAATTATTTCAAGCACCTAAACGCCTTGTTCGAATGGACTGAAAAACTACATGCATGTTAAAGGTCCTCGTCGTACAAAATTTATAGACTTTGATAAATCTAGCACTTTTTTTTTTCTTTACGGATACGACGAAATTTTTTTTTTTTTTTTTTTAAATCATTATAGCCAGTGAGCTGATATAATTTAAAGTGTGATAGCGTCTGAATGCTTTATTCAATTGAGCTTTAAATTTGTATACATCTCCTTCACACGAACTGTAAAGATTTTGATGAATCTACCACTTATAGTTCCTTTACAGAGACGCACAAAGGAATTTGGATACATTAGTTTCCATTAAACAATATAGAATTTGAAGAAAAATAATCCAAACACCCAATTATAATTTTCTCTGTTGTTTATTTAACGACTTCTCTTATTTTAATTTATTTAAACGACTGCTAGTTACTTAATGTTGGGAAAGTCGAATAGAGTCACTTTCCCTCCCCCCCCCCCCCCCCCCTGATTTTATCGTTTGCAAAGTAATGTGGGTGCGACTTTAGTATGGAGCCTCCTTAGCGAATTTATACCTTTTGCAATTTTGGCAAAGAATTAGAAGAACTATCGCAATTTTGTAAGTAAAGTAGTGTCCGAAACCGACATATGAAATTTAAATGAACCCGAAATCCGACCCGAACCCAACAAAAAAAATTTAATCGGCCCGAAAACCGACCCGAACCCGCAATAAAAATTTTTGACAACCCGCACTCGACCCGAGACCCGACATTTTTTCCACCAACCCGACCGAAACCCGAATCTAAATGAAAATTAATAATTCATCTAAAAATCATGCAAAACATACATTTAAGTTCTGAAATAAAGTAAATTTTCATTGTCACACAGTTGGTAAATCATTTAAAAAAAAAAAAAAAAAAAAAAAATTAAAAATGTAAGTACTAATACACTAAAATAAAAATTTAAAACTATAAAAATATAGATTAATAATAATTTTTAACTATTTATGTGTGAGGCGTATTTTAAGTGTACAAAATTGAGTTTCAAGTTTAGCGTTTTTGTACCGTATTTTTCTGCGTATAATCCGCAGATAAAATATGTCATTCCTCCACCAGAAATTTTGTCTAACACAAAAATCTATATTATTTTGAAGAAACAGCTCGTACAAATAGAACCTCGTTTGCTAATTAAAATTTCTGGTGCGAAACTGACTTACCTGACTTGCGGATTATACACAGAAAATTACGGTAGTTTATTTTTTTATGTTTATCACACACAGACAAAAGTATAAAACTAATACAGTGCTGCAGACGCCTACTAAACGTCCGTTCTCATCTAAATCTACAAACATTTCAATAACTTCTTAAAAACATCTGCAAGAGAAAAAATATCAATTATCAGTTTGAGTTCACAGTCTAATTCAGAGTCTCCTGCATCGGGTCGGGTAACCCGATTTTACCCGAACCCGACCCCACCCGGGTCGACTAATTTTTTTTCTTGCGGGTCGGGTTCGGGTCGGGTTGACTGATTTATTTTTCGTGTGGGTCGGGTTCGGGTGGGGTTGACTAATCTTTTTTTACTGCGGGTCGGGTTCAGTTTTCAGCCAGCCGGGTCGACTTGAGAACATCTTTCAAAAAAATTTTACCTTAATAAATAGAAATGTGTTTGCTGTAAATACCCATATTGAATACATGCTTACCCAAATTATTATAGCAAAATAAACATCCGTATCGCTCTGAAACAATTAACAAAATATATCAAGTACATCATTATTATCTTTTAGAATAGAAGCTGTGAAAAGCAGGCTCCCTCTTGGAGAATAATCAGTGTGATTCATCTATTTTTATTACATCCTTTTGGTTTTGAAATAGAATGTGAACGTAAACTGAAAATTAATATTTTTTCTTTTGCAGATGTTTTAAGAAGTTATTGAAACGTGATGTATTTAGATTTAGATAAGAACGAATGTTTAGTAGGCGTCTGTAGAACAGTATTATTTTTATGTATTTTTTTGTGTGTGATAAGCATTAAAGAATAAACTACAAACGCTAAACTTCAAACTCTTTTTGGAGCACTTGAAATACACATCACACATACAATCGGCAGTAAAATTTTTGAAGCGATAGCAGTCATTCATGTTTAAAAGATGTGCACTAATAATACTGTTTTATTAAGTAAATATTTAAAACCCGAATAAACTACTACGTCAGAAACGCCAAAGAAAAATATTTGAGATGCATACAGCTGTTTCGGTAGTCTTAAGCGTACCGTCTTCTGTGCAAAAAGAATAATGCAAAATATTCAGTGCAAAATATTCCTTTTGCACTGAAGACGGTACGCTTAAGGCTATCGAAACAGCTGTATGCATCTCATGTATTTTTCTTTGGCGTTTCTGACGTAGTAGTTTATTCGGGTTTTAATATTCCAACGCCAAGTCTCCTGCTATTATAAGTAAATATTTGTTGAGTCATGACCTTAGTCTTTATGCTGTTAATAAAAAAAGTAAATTGATGATAAAAATTAGCGATAAAAAAAAAAGGGAACGAAAAAAAGAAAGAAAAATGTGGATGTGTGCTTTAATAATTTTGCCGCCGAGTGTAAATAGTTAAAAATTATTATAAATCTATTTCTTATATTTTAAAATTTTTAACTTAGTACTAGTAATTGTATTTTCAATTGTTTTTAAAATGATTTACCAATTTATTTTATAACTTAAAAATGTTTGCATGATATTTAGTTGAATTATTCATTTTCATTTATATTCGGGTTTCGGGTCGGGTTCGGATATAAAGAAATCGGGTTCGGGTCGACAAAATTTTCTGTCACGGGTTCGGGTTGATTAAAAAAAAAATTCGGGTTCGGGTCTGGTTTCGGGTTGATTTAAAATCCAATTGTCGGGTTCGGGTCGGGTTGTCAGTAATCAAAATAGATGAATCACACATCTGATTATTCTCGGAGAGGGAGCCTTCTTTCGCAGTTTCTATTCTAAATAATAACAATAACAGTAATTGTTGTTTTTTGTTAATTGTTTCAGTGGAATATGGATGTTTATTTTACTATAACAGTTTGGGTAAGCCTACATTCATTATGGGTTTGAATGTAGTACGTAACATAGATGCTAATATTTTAATTTATTCCCGAGTATTTTTAGCCCCGCCTTTATTTTGCGCCACTTTATTTAGAGAAAATTTTTCTCCAATATATAACTTAGATAAATTAAGAAAAAACTATTTTTAAAAAATAAGTGGTGTGGAATAAAGGGAGGGCTAAAAATACTCAGGAATAAATTAAAATGTTGGCATCTTTGGCATATGTAGGACAGAAATTTCAGCTTAATAAGGTATTTATTTATTTAAAACCCAAATAAACTACTACGTCAGAAACGCCAAAAGAAAAATATTTGCGATGCATACAGCTGTTTCGGTAGACTTAAGCGTACCGTCGTCAGTGCAAAAAGAATTTTTATTTATTATTTTTATTTATTTATTTATTTATTTTTATTTATTATTATTTATTTTTCAAGATGTTCTCAAGTCGACCCGACCCGCAAAGAGAAGAAATTGCTGTTGATCCGATGCAGAAGTCTAAAGTAAAGCTTGATTCACAACAATATCGTCATGAAGCGTCAGGCACAGTTTTGCTGACACTTCTTTTAATGTTTATTTATTATTTTTTTTTCTGCCACTCGCTTCCAAGAGCGCCAGAACCATTTTTCTGACCCTGACAACTATATTATCATTTCCTGTAGTGATAACTGACATGGAAGACATGGATTTCTTTTGTAAAATTCTTCAAGGAAAAATAAAAATAATGCCAGTTATGGTTAAATTCCCTCACATGTGCAAAAGAAGAAGAATCATTTTCGGATTACGAATAATTTACGATATTTGCGGCGCAGGCAAGTGTGAACCAAGCTTAACGACCTTTGCAAAAATCGTTTGAGCTACATCGGTGCCAAATTTAAAATTTCAGTAAGAGGTTCCTATACTAAAGCTGTTCCCTAATGAGAATGCATATTTAGTTTATTGTAAATTAACCGGGTTTTTTATCAACATGGTAAATCTCAAAAAATTAAGTGTAAGTTATATTTAATTAACGGCTGTATACCAGAGTGTCTGGTTATCGCATAGGTGCCAATTTGTATGGGGTTTTTTTTAACACCCCTATTTCTTTGTTAAAAAAAAAAAAAATTATCATGATTAATCGCAGAAAACTGCTAAATAATATTTTAAAAATTTCTGGTTGAGGAAAAAAAAAAAAAAAAAAAAGTACAAGTTGGCAGCTATGCTATTGTTTGGATTTGGTGAAAGGAGTCGCTAATCGAAATATATTACATTAAACATTTCAATTTTTAGAAAAAGAATCGTTACGCGTGAATAAATAAAGTAATAAAAATAAATTAAAATTAAAATTAAACCTGTATCATCAAAAATATCTGTTAAAGTTGACGTCCTACTAACTTTAAAATTATTATTTTTATTAATTTTTAAAATATTAATTTCAATTAATCGAAAAAACTTTTTTTCTTGATTTTATCGTCTGAAAAGTATTGTATGCAAAGCTTTAGTAGGGAACACCTTGACGATTTTTGTTATTTTTTGCCAGCTTGGTGATGAATTAAAATAACTATCACAATTGCGTAAGTAAAGACCTTTGCGAAAATGGACCAAGCTATTTCGGTGCCAAATTTCAAATTTTGAGGATTCCTATACTAAAATTTTTGTCTAATGGAATGCATATGTATGTATATATATATATATATATATATATATATATATATTAATTGGCAAGCATAAAATTTGTAGTCCCTTTTTAACATATTAATTATGGGAGTAGAGGGTTGAAAATGGTATCATTCGAAAGGTATGGTTAGCCGGAAGGTGCGAATACAAATATTATTTTCTTACGATGTCAAGAAGGTATTTAAAAATGCATTTATTTTTTATGCATTTTCCCCCATTTTTCCCTATTATACACGTATTCCTTTACATTAAAAAATACCTAAAAGTAGAAAGTTGTTAAATCTGGCAATTTCATAAAGCTCAAATAAAACCATGGGGACAGTAATTTGTATAATGTAGCATCACTATACGCAAGCGAAGTGCTGACGTCACTGTCTGTCCATGGAGCCATGAAAATGATTTTCTATGTTAATTGTCCATTGGATTTTTTGTAAAAAAATTATTGAAAAATAACGGAAATTATCTGCCGATTTTAATTCCGATATTTGGGTATCTGCGTTTGTAATGATCGATAGATGGCGCTCTCTGAACTGCAGTTGTTAGTAAATATAATAGCCACGTGTATTTATTATTGTTCTTTCTCCGCCATTACATCATGGAAAATCGATTGCATAATATGATGATATGCAGTGGTGTGATAATTTCACCATAGCCCACCAGAGGGCGAGCATTTCATTACAATCGCGGATAGTTATATATAAGTTACTGTCTACATGCGTTTGATTGAGTTATTTTTTCTATAAAATTGATAAAATTTTTATTTAAAATCACAAAACTCCAGAAAAAAAAAAGAAAAATGGCAAACTTCCAGTTTCGAATGTAAACATAAACATTTCATTTCAAAGGGTGATATTTAAACAATAAATATTCAACTAATATACTAAATAAAAGGAAAATGGATTTGTTACTAACTGCTGCATGTATAAGTAGACGATACGGAAAAAATTCCGATTTCCGTTTTTTGCTCAATTTACATGTTTTGAGCTTTCTTTACGTTTCAGTTAACTGAAATTGGCTACTTATTTTTAAAAAAAGTGTCTTTATTGCTAGCTTTTGTGGGTAGAAGAAGCAAGTAGAAGATACATAAAAACTTTTGATTTCCGGTTTTCGATGAATTTACACGTTTTGAGATTTCCTTGCATTTTAATTAAGTGAAATTGACTACTTATTTTTATTTTTTTAAAAGTGGATTTATTATTTTTTCCTCTGATATATAAGTAGAAAATATAAGATTCAGAAAAGTTTAAAATTTTCGGTTTTCGATAAAGTTACACGTTTTGAAATTTTCCGAACTCAATTCGACCATTTTTGAAAAATATCTTTTTTTTTTCTTCAAACACTGTACTTTATGAACCAATCGAATTAATTTAACAGAATTTGATACTTGGTTGGGCCTTGGTTTGACATGGTACCTATCCGCGATTGTAATGAAATGCTCGCCCTCTGGTGGGCTAAGGTGAAATTATCACACCACTGATAGCTTTCACGCTGAATCAATGATAGAACAACAAGAAAGAATAATAATAAATACACGTGTGGCTATTATATTTACTAACAACTGCAGTTGGGAAAGCGCCATCTATCGATCATTACAAACGCGGATTAGCTTCTGGGCTGTATCACACATCAAGGGACGTTTTCACTTTGCGATTTTCTCTCATTTCAGGAAAGGCTAACATCTACAGAGAGAAATAGTTATATTAAGTAAAACTCTGAGAGTTCAATTAGAGTGAATATCGGCAAACAATTGCCGCAGCTGTGTTGAAATTGCATCCCGTTTAGGACTTTGCTTTGCCTCGCTTTGCAAAAAAAAAAAAAAAAAAAAATGGTCGAGTTTCGACCACTGGGCGATACTAGTATATATTAATTAACCGTATTTCTAATACACAAAATGAAATTCAGATGATTAAATGTCATTTACATTTCATTAACGGATGTACATCACAGTTCTTGGTTATTAATTGAATATCCTGAAAATAGGGCAGAGCTTTAGAATAAGACCCCATGTAAAGATGAAAATTTTCATAGAAGCAACTGAGAAGTTTCTTGTCGAAGTCTTACTCAATTGTGTTAGCCATGTAAATTTATCGCCAAAATGGCAAAACTTATTTTAAGTAGCTAAGATGGTACCATACTAAAGTTGCGTCGAAAACAGTCGCCGATCAAAATATATTTACCTAAAAATTTCAATTATTGATTTAAGAAGAAAAAAAAAAAAGTCATTTAAATATAGTGACCATCGAAGCGGCCAAAGTTTGGTAGTACTGTAATTTCTAGTAACGTATAAGGCGTATAAGGCGTATAAGGCGTAGGACTGATAAATCAGTTTGCAATCAGAAAATTTAATTGATATTTATACTTATGTATGTAATGTACACTTATAATGTAATACACTTTAATATTATAATTTATCATATAAAAGTTTTGACGTAAAACAGGCGCATCTGGTCTGCGGCTTATATACCGGAAATTTCCGTATATCTGTAATTGTGATAAAAAGATAAAATCCTAAATCGTATAGCTGCCAATATTTAAATTTATTCCGGAGTCATTTTAGCCCCGCCTCTAATTCGTACCACTTACTTTTTTAAAGTAATATTTTCTTATTTTATCGAAGTTATGTATTGTAGAAGATTTTTCTATAAATAAAATGGTGCGGAATAAAGGCGGGGCTAAAATTACTCCGGAATAAATTAAAATATTGGCAGCTATGCTAAATGTATACTGCTTTCTGTTTGTATATGTAGTAGAAAAACTACGAGTAACTGAATAAGATATACGTTAAAATATTAATATTTAATTACTATTTGTATCACTAAGCTGTTCGTTAATGATAGGTAGATCCTTTTTGCCTCCGCCCCCCCGACTTTTTGCAAAATTTTTATATAATAACAAACAAACATTTTTCTCGTCAAAATTTTTTGAAGAATTTATTTAATAACCAGATTTTTTTAAGAGGGCCGTTGAAAAGAAAAAAATTGAAATTAAATTTAACACATATTTGTAAATTCTAGCACAATAATTTTTTAAAAGCAGTGAAAGACTAATGCATAACTGCCAAGACTTTTAATTTATTCCGGAATATTGTTAGTCCCGCCCTTTTTTCACATCGTAATATTTGTAGACGATTAAATATGAATTATTACAATTAAATATGAGTTACTACGATTAAATATGAAGAAAATTACTCTAAAAAGATTACGGTGGGAAAAAAGGGCGAGGCTAACAACATTTCGGAATAAATTAAAAAACTTGGCAGCTATGCTAATGTATATCACTATGTCTAAAACGTGTACATTTTTATAGATTTAATTTCTTTAATATAATAATCAAAAGCATAATGGTTCTCACTGTCATATGCATATAACCAAAATGTACTACAATCAATGAAGCAATTGTTTCTGCAATGAACAGTTTATTTATTTATTTATTTATCTATTTTTATTTTTATTTTTTCTTTTAGCGTGAAATAATATACGTTCAAACTGTACGAAAATCCTTGACATCTGTTTGAATTCCTTAAATATTCAGTGTAGGACTTGATTATAAATTGCAAAATTGCGTGAAAAGATAAAGAATAAGGAATTTAATTTGGATTACAATAATTTTTTTTTTTTTTTTTTTTTTTTTTTTTTTTTTGTTTGCTGAAGAAAAAAAAAAAAGTCCGCTGTGTAAATGTGTTTCGGAAAATGATGTATAAAATTTAGGCTTTGTATCATAAAAAGTCCCAGACACATTCGTAGAGAAAAAAGGTGACTGAACCCATTTTTCAATGACTGAATGTAAGTCCGGAACCGAAGCACAGGAGGGGAAGATGTTGCCGAAGATTGCATGGACCTGAAGGGAGGTTTTTAAGCAATTCTAATGGAATTAATTTTAGTTTTTATTTACAAAGTGATTTTAAATATAGTGATTAATGTTTTTTGAAAATTCCGTTAAATATAATGACTAGCGGAGCAGTCAAAGCTTCTCAGCCGAAAATAAAGTTTTTCATAGCATGGTTAAATGAAACATTAGTCATTATTTCAAAATAAATAAATAAATAGATAAATAAAACTTGCATTATAGTGATTGTTACATGTTAAATGAAATGTAGTAGCAAGGGAATTAAAATACAAAACTGGCAAAAAAAAAAAAAAAAAAAAAAAAAAAAAGCAAGTTAGAATAATGCAAATGTTGTATCGAAACGAGAAGGTAGCTTAGTAGGAGAGGCATTTCAGTCCTCCCACGAGCTGAGTTTGTTGTGCTTATCATAAATATAATATGATCAATAGTAGTATTTCTAAAAGCAAATAAATGTCAGGGAACTGCGCTAAGTTCCCCTGTTACAACTAATTGAATTTAAATGCACACATATGTATATATATATATATACATATTAATGCGATCTTATATTCAAATAGCGTTCCAAGCTTACGTTCATCAAGACAGTCTTAAATAACATTAACTTAATAATTATAACTTTTTTTTTTTTTTTGTTAGTGACATCAGTTAAGAAATCCCACCAGTTATTTATTTTGTGAATTTATTTTTTTACAACGTAATAACCATATTCTTGTGAAGTCATGAAACAATCTATATAAATAAAGAGAAGTGTCTGTGTGTCTGTGTGTGTGTCTGCGCTCTGGTGCTCACACTATTGATCGCAGAGGTTCCAAATTTGGCATACAGGTACCTGGGACCCTGCAGGTGTGCCCCTCATCGAGATTTTTTCGAATTTCGAATTTGAATTTTTAAATTAATGTTTTTTCGATTTTAAATATTGGCTTCAATGATTCATTTTTCAGAAATTTCTTTCGTTTCAAAAGTCTGCGTATCTTAGCAACGACTATTAAACTATTTCTTTATTTAAATTCATTTGAGGAAGAAATCTTTTTTATTATATTTATTGAAATCAAATAGTTATACACCTACAGTAGAAAAATTAAAAATATTAAATTTTTAGATTTTGGGATTTAGGTACCTGGGACCCTGAGCACCTCATAGAGATTTTTTCGAATTTCGAATTTGAATTTTTTAAATTAATGTTTTTCCGATTTTAAATACTGGCTTCTTTGTTTCATTTTTCATAGATTTATTATTTTGCTTCAATCGTCTGCGTGTCTTAGCAACGGCTATTACGCAACTTATTTTTATTTAATACATTCATTTGAAGGCGATTTTTTTTCTCTTTTTTTTTTTTTTTTTTTTTTTTTTAACTTGTTGTATTTATTGAAAATAAAATCGTAATGCAGTTAAAAAAAATTAAGTAAAATTAGTTTTAAATTTTAAAACGTATTTATAACAGTTATGTTTAATTTTTTTACATCTCCCTGTCGTCGAAAAATATCCAGATTGAAGTGCCCGGGAAAGATCTTTCTGCAGGCATGGGAAACCTAGATCTGATGCAGTGCGGGCGGGAAAAGAGCTGCCGTAGACAGCGGGTACCCGAAGCAAGGTTTGGAGCAATTTCAGTTTCTTTCTTCTTCTTCTTCTTCTTTTTTTTTTTTTTTTTTTTTTTTTTTTTTTATTATTATCTATATAAATAAAGAGAAGTGTCTGTGCGTCTTTCTGCGCTCTGGTGCTCACACTACTGATCGCAGAGCTTCCAAATTTGGCATATAGGTACCTGGAACCCTGCAGGTGTGCACCTCATCGAGATTTTTTCGAATTTCGAATTTGAATTTTTTAAATTAGTGTTTTTTCGATTTTAAACATTGGCTTTTATCTTTCATTTACTCATGAATTTATTCTTCAATTGTAATCGTCTGCGTATCTTAGCAACGTCTATTACGGAATTCATTTTTATTTATTTTTCATTTTTTTAATTAATTCCTTTAAAAGAATTTTTTTTTTTTTTAATAATATTTATTGAGTGAAAAAAATGGTAGTTTATAGTAGGAAGGATTAAACTGATTAAAATTCGTTTGTTTAAAAGAATTAACTTTTGAATGAACTTTTAAAAGAAAATCTACTTTTTTATTTTATTTTATTGCACTGGTCGGAATCAAATCGTAATATAGTGTAAATAACGGGGGCTATAAAACACATGGTTCAAAAACTAAAATATATAATAGATTCTGAGATACAGTCATCTTTAAAATCGTAGTTCTTAAATAACAGAAAATCCATAAGTCGTAGATAAATACACAGATTGAAGTGCCTGGAAAAGACCTTTCTGTAGACAGTGGGAAACTGGACTCGATGCAGTACGGGTAGAAAAAAGAGCTGCCTTAGGCAACGGGTACCCGAAGAAGCGAGATCTAAAGCGATTTCAGTGTTTTTTTTTTTTTTTTTTTTTAGTTTTTGATTTCAGTTTTTTTTTTTTTTTTTTTTAAGTCCTATTAATCAATGGCCTGATTTTAAGTCCAATTTTTTTGAAAATTCATTTAAATATAGTGACCAGCGAAGCGGGCGTAGCCTGCTAGTAAATGCATAAATAAATAAATAAACAAAAAGAAAAAAGAAAAAATAAAAAAATAAAAAATTAAATGTATAACAGAAATTTTTCTTCTGATGCCGTTTCTTCAAAACAAGTAAATAAATAAATAAATGGCATTCAAAACTATTTTAGTAATTAGGTTATACTGTCCTAATTTCTTTACTTTGTATTTAAATTTTCAAAAACAAATTTCGAAAAAGTATATTTGTGAAAATTAAGGGTGATTGTCTACAAATAAAGATATTTGGTCTTTTCGGAGGACTCGAGGTCAGAAGATATAAAATTCATTTAACTAATTATCCTGCAAATTTTCCTGTATGAACGAACTAATATCTACTTCATAAAGACTTCAATATGATAGTTTCAGAGCAAGTTGAACAAGACAATCGATGGAATTATCCAGAACAACTATTAATTTTCTTACAGTATTAAAGTAATATATTCGAGAACGCATTAAAAAAAAAAAAAAGTTTAACCTGTTAGTAGTCGCTAGTTGGTCGATTTGCCGCCCATCCTTCAGTGTTGCCAGATTTTTTTATTCATTAGCCACCAAAAATTTTTAGAAGTAGCATTTGATATATATATAAAATGCGAATAAAATCAAAGGAACGTCGATCACATCACTTCTTAAAATTATTGGTGTGAGTTAAATAAAAAGTGAGCAATTTGTAATAGGTGGCGCTGTCTATAGCGATTACTAACGGGCTAAATTGCTTTCATGAAAATCGAAAGCCGTTTTGAGATAACGACTTTCGATTTTATTTCACATCTTCATTAAATCTTAACAAACTCGTCTGCAGAGCCTGACTAAGGCAGGGGCATACGGGGCAGTTGCCCCGGGCCCCCACATCAGACGGGGCCCCCAAATCGAATAGAACGTTTCCTTCTTTAATAAACTTTTTTTAAACAAAATATCAGTATAGTGTAAAATCCGTCAGTGTAAAATCCAGCTTAATTGAGTCATCGTAATTGCGAAAATTTAACTGAATTCCGCCCTAATGTCAGCAAGGATATGAATTTTTCGCAGCTAGATGACAAAATTAACAATCAGAAAAAAAATGGTTCTATAATGAGGTGAAAATTTTAAATACCTCCATAAAGTTCGGTTCTTCATTACTGAAGTAGTGAAGCAGAGGGGGCCCCCAAAGAAATTTTTGCCCCGGGCCCCAATTAGGCTAAGTGGGGCCCTGCTCGTCTGTTCGTCGGAAACAAACTAATACCTACAAAAGACAGTTAAAAGAGAGCTAATATCGTGAGTTTGAAGAAAATTCGTAGATTTACTTTTTATGAAATCCAGTTGCAACCTGAAATTGACCTATTTATTCATGACGCTTATGAATTTTCCTGAAGTAACCAACTAATATATGTGAAAGGACATTCTATAGCAAACTTAAAGAAATTCGTTAGAGACGTTTTTGAGAGATAGACTTACAATCCCAGTTTTCCAATTGTAACATAAAGTTGGTAAACATATATGTGCACCGAACTTATTTTAATTATGAAGTTTCGTTGTTCTATCCTTTTTCAATTTGGAGATATGATAGTTTGAAGAACCGTTCTACACACATACTCTTACACATGCATAAAGACGCGTACTGATCTATTTCTAAAATATACTTTGTTGGACTCAGATCTCGATATAAATAACTGAGGCAGAGATGGAAATTTGGCGCAGAAGTTATACCGTTATTTGTTTGAAAACTTTTTGTACTTATAAAATCATTGATAAAATATGTTTCATAAATACTGGTATGAACGGTTTATTAGCTCTTTTAACATTTTTCAAATGCTTATGGGCAGTTTTCAAAATGTGGGAACATGAAACTTTAACATAAAGTAAATGTATTAAATATGCTTTATTTAAAGAAAACAACTACCGTATTTTTCTGCGTATAATCCGCAGATAAAATATGTCATTCCTCCACCAGAAATTTTGTCTAACACAAAAATCTATATTATTTTGAAGAAACAGCTCGTACAAATAGAACCTCGTTTGCTAATTAAAATTTCTGGTGCGAAACTGACTTACCTGACTTGCGGATTATACACAGAAAATTACGGTAATTATTTAGGAAAAAATTGCACCAAATATTTTTAAACATTTTAGGATATCAGATCATCAGGTCATTGTTATTTAATATGTTTACTTAAATCAGAATTATTGCCATTTCATATGTTTTGATCGTTACAGTATTCGGAATTTCTGATTTCAGAAAAGTGTATTGATTGAAAAGAAATTTTACAAAAATACATAAATTTTAGAATAAAAACATTTAAGAAATTATTTTAAAGAAAGATAAGAGCGTTTGCATTCATTAGACATTAGACCTAATATAGTTTGTGTTAAAATAGCATTGTTTCGATCGTTACTTTTGGACATAACAAACAGAGCTGCCAACCTAATCCGGCAAATTGTTAGTACCGCCCCTTTTTCTACACCACTTAATTTTTAGAGTATTTTTCTACTTAATTCATCATAGATACATTTGAAGAGAATTGCTCTAAAAATTAAGTGGTGTAGAAAAAGGGGCGTTTTTCAATAGGCGTTAACAATTTGCCGGATTAGGTTGGCAGCTCTGAACAAAGTACAAAATATTTTCATCTGTAAAAGTCCAGTTTATTTTCGAAATATCATCAAACCAGTATTGTTTCTGATAAAGACATTATGTCACAATAATCACTTCCCTATGTCTACCCATTATTTTCCGTTAGAATCACCCGAAAATAAGTTATAACTATTTTTTGGTGCTACATCTTGAATCAGTTAACGTTTTGGATGTCCAAAATTCACACTTTTAGTCCAAAATAATAAAATTTTAAGATATTTACACAAATATTTTGCAACAAATTGTATCAATTCTTGTCTTTAAACAGAATTAGGATTCCAGTGAAAAAAAAATGAAGTCAGTGAGAATACATTTATATTTATTATTAAAGCTTAAAGTTATGGTATGTGTTCTGTGCCCTCGTTTTGATATATTAGTGCCCTTATATCAATGTGTATTTAGTTATATCTGTGAATGTCAAGTTATATTTTAACAAGTTACTTTTGATTCTTTTTTAAACATTAATATAGAACAATAGTTCAGCGCCAAATTTCTTTTCCTGCTAAGATGAAAACTCGATATAAAATTTTGGATTCAGTGCAATATTTCTATCACCTAGGGTAACTGTGTATTACCAGTAAGCTTTACCTACATTAATAAAGTGATGACAGTATAAAATAGTTTAATCCTTTAACGTTCACTACTTAATTTATTTTAAAAATTACTAAACTAATTTTAAAAATGGCTTTTAGACACATAGCTGATCATAAATATTTAAAAAATAAAAAATTAGAGAAATTTCGAGAAATTTTCGGTTTGAAACATCTGTAAGTAAACCTTATTAAATTCAAATAATATTTAATTTAATAAATAAATCACTTTATAAGTAAACATTATCGACAACAAAAACTCGTAAAAGTTGCATAGATCCCAACATTTCAATTTATTCCGGAGTATTTTAACCCTTTGCGGGAGAAGGTAATTCGAATCATTTAAATTACAGGCTACCGGAAATAATTAAAATACAAGAAATTTTAAATTTTCACGTTAAAAAAAGGGCCTTTTCTGCTATGTTATAAATGTAAATTTTTGATGAAAAATTTTCGGGATGAGTTTTTGCACTTGAGAATTAAAATTAGGTGTTTCATCAGCGGGAACACTGCGACTGAAAGGGTTAAAAGAGATACCGCTAGTATTCTTAACAGAAAGTAGTAGCACTTTGTCGAAAGAAACACCCTTGTATTTTATTATTCAATTAAACAATATTTGTACTTACCTTCTTCAACATACGTTTCTGGAAGTTTTATTTTAGTTGTACTCATCTTAAAACTTTTATTAATCCGAACATAAAATAATGACGGGATAATTCATTCCAGTTTTCTGCTTATATACTTCGAATCGAATGTGGAGAGAACGATAAAGTTCAAACATGTACTTGAATGACACGACAGAATGTACTTCCGTTATCAATTTTATGTATTTCCAAATACATAGTTGTTTTTCGAAATTGATATTAAAGGATGCAGGTGTATTTCTAGGCCTCCAGTGAAGTAATATTTGCACGTGAACATTCGGTCATTTTTAAAAATATTTTTCCTGCACGTGCTACAAAGTTATGCCATAAAATTTTTTTTACGAGTTGCTCTGGGAGACATGCTGATATGATATTATGATAAAAATATGAAAATTTGTGAATGAACTGGGAAAAAAATGTACTTTCTTAACGATGAAAATAATTGAAATTTACTAGTTAAAAGTTTTTATTATTAGTAGTATAGGTATTTATAAATGTAACGCAATTTTGAATGTAAGTTCTTTTAATAATAATAATAGTATACATACCATTAATGTTGATTGTATTTAATGTTCTTTATTTATAAATGTCACGCAATCTTGAACGTAAGTTTTTTAAATAAAATAATAACAGTATATATACCATTAATGTTGATTGAATTTAATGTTCATACATAGCTTAATTATTTGGGTTTGTAATAATGAATGTGATTTTATAATTTATTACTCACACCAAGATGTTTTGTATTACTATTTTGTAGCAGTATATAGCTACTTTTCTGTTATAACATTCAAAATTTGTCATTAATAGTAGTATAAGCATTTATATATGTAACGCAATTTTGAACCTAAGTTTTTTTAAGAATAATAACAGTAATAATAATAATACATATACCATAATGTTTATTGAATTTAATGTTCTTTTATAATTCATCATTTGGGCTTGCTATAATGCATACGGTTTTATACTTTATTACTCACATCAACAGGCTTTGTATTACTATTTTGTAACAGTGAATCGTTAATTTACTGTTGTAGTACATAAAATAAAAATTTAAGTAAAAAAACATTAACAGTAGAAGCTTTTTACTGTGGAGCCCTGAAAAGCATAAAATAAAAATTCATTCTTGCATAGACATGCTATAAATAAATGAAAGTTTCAATACTAAGACAATTTTAGAGAAAAATACAAATATTTCATTTTTGCAAGAGATGAAAATTTTTAAATATTCAAAATATTTTTTAAAACTATCGAGACAAATGTTCTTAGTCATTAGTTTCTACATAAGTATTTGTTAAACCATAAATTTTAAAGGTCTCGAAAGCTTAATAATATTTTGAATATTTAAAAATCTTCATCTCTTGCAAAAGTGAAATATCTGTATTTTCTCTTAAATTTTTCTCAGTATTGAAACTTTCATTTATTTATAGCATGTCTATGCAAGAATAAATTATTATTTTTTACTTTTCAGGGTTCCACAATAAAAAGCTTCTACAGTTAAAAAATGTTTTTTTACTTAAATTTTTATTTTCTGCTTTTTAGTTATAAAAAAGCTTCTAAAAAAAATGAATCAAAAATTCTTAGGATACTGTGTAGACTTTGAAAGTTTTTTTTTTTTTTTTTTTTTTTTTAAATCAATCGACACCTTTTCTATTAATTATCTGGATGGATGGATGGTTGGGTTTCACGTCGCACTAGTGCTGCTCAGATGGGCAATTGGCGACGGTCTGGGACACACCCCAGAGACATGCCATCACAATTTTGATCCTCCACGGAAGGAATGGCTCTCCCGCTTCGGTGACCCCCAGAGGTATAATTTTTAATGGGAACATGGCGGACGTTGCGGCCACGACAGATTTTACGTGCACCATCCACCATTAGTGTACACGACGTTTTTTGATCAGCTCGAGTACCGAACCCGTAATCTTCTGTTAATTATCTGGAAAAATTAACACATCGGCCCTTACAGAATCGAACCCACGACACGCTCTAACCAAAAATCAAAGAACAGTAAAGAAGAGTCATAGGCCATGCGAAAAGATTCCAACAAATACTTACACAAAGATAATAGTGCTCTCGAATGCTTTTTTAAATATTTTGAATATTTAAAAATTTTTATCTCTTGCAAAGTGTAATATTTATATTTTTCTTTAAATATTTATATTTTTGAGTTTCAACAATTTTTCTTATTGTTGAAACTTTTATTTATTTATTTATTTATTTTTCAGCATGTCTTTGCAAGAATATTTTTTTAATGCTTTTTGAGGTTCCACAATAAAAACTTCCAGTTTTTTTCTTTCTTTTTTTAATTACATTTTTATTCTTGTGCAGGGATGGAACACGGGCGCAGTATTCATACCGGAATCTGTTGAAGAAATTTATCTACCTATAATATCGTTGAGTTAAGAGGTAGAAAATTTTCTTACATTGATAGTGGTATGAATTCTGCGCCCGTGTTCCATCCCTGCTTGTGCGTGCAAAAATTTACAAGCCAGACCTTCGGATCTCGAACTCTCGAACACCGCGTTATTAACGTGATGCTCTAACCAACTAAGCCAAGGAGCGACAAAGGGAATAGCTTAAATTTACTTTAAAATGGAGGCGCCTTGTTTATTAATTTATTATTAACACGATGACACGATGACGAAGTGAATTTCATATAAAATCTTCTAATATATCTACGTTCATCATAATAACTACATATTCCTGACGAATCTATCTCTTATAAGGATTATGGTTCTCACTAAGGGAAATTTGGATACCAGGATTTTCGCATAGTAATTTTTAACATAGATATTAACGAATATCAGCTATTAGTGAAATCTAAAACTACTATGTAAAAATATTGTTATCAAAATTTTTCTTTCTGAGAACCCTAGTTACAGCCTATATATAGACTTGTGCAGAGAAACTTATACAGAGGGTGATCAAATTAAAAGAATACTAATTTGATTTCAGTATTATCATAGTTGCCAACCGCACTGATTTTTGGATAGCAGTTTATATTTACAGAAATTTTCACTTCATTTAATCCTAAAAAACTTCTAAAATAACGCAAAAAAAAACTTTCTACTAAGGGGGAAAAAAAAAAAATTAAAAAAAAACCTTCTGTCCAAATATCTAAACAGTCGGCAACTATATATTACATACACCCACATCTCTAATCCTTAGCTACCAACTCTTCCGCTTTTCTCATAAGAATTTTACCAGAATTTCTATATGAAATTTTAAATTAATTTAATCTCAGAAATTAATGTGAAAGATTTCTTTGAACAAAAAAAAAAAAAAAAAAAAAAAACAACAAAAACATCGTGGTGATAAACACGGCTCCAGGAATTTGAAAAAAAACCGGTCGCCACCAAAAGTTTCTTGTAGCCAGTAAAATATATACCCCCGCCTTTTTATTTTCTTTTGTTTGTATGTGTAAGGTATTGGATTCATGAAAATTTCCGAACTCCAGTTTTCCATGGATTTATACGTTTGGGGATGTCCTGAACACGATTCGACTGTCTTCAGAAAGTGTGTGTATGTACCACGAATTTTATGGACGCCGTATCTCACGAATCAATGAACGGAATTTAACGAAACTTGGTATTTAGTTGAACCCTGACATGAGCTGGTGCTGATTAGATTTGTGGAACAATTGTTGAACAGGTGGCATTTTTTCTAAATTTTTAACATGGTTGTATAGGACAAAATTTCGTATAAATGTACATAATGAGAGTTATTTAAAACGCGTGATTTTAAAATTAATACGAATTAGTTATAATAGTAGTAGTTAACTAGGAAAAAAATTGTGCATGTGAACTACCCCCCCGGATGGAGGGGGGAGTAAATTTTCAATATGGGCGTCTTTCGAAAGATCTTATCAATACCTTTTAAATGAATAATTGAACTATAGATCTGTGATAATTTAAAACAAAGTTATAGATTTTTATTTTATGTTATATTTTCTTTTTATCTTTTAACGAAAAAAACAAAAAATCGTATTTCTTTTGATATTGGCAAAAAATTGACTTTCTTTCGGCATTTAGTGATATAATTCTGTCAAATAAATATCGTCTGCTTTTATACTGGAAAAGAATTTAAGAATTTAATAAATAATTTGTATTCAATGAATTTTGTGTAAAATTAAATAGGAGAATGTCATGCGGTGAATTCATACTAGTTTTTTTTTTTTTTTTTTTTTTTTATTTACTTGAATATAGAAATTAAAATTCTATGCATAAAAATCAAATATTTACGAGGCTAAAAACTTTTTTAAATTTAACATCATGAAACAAGCTTTATTATTTTCACAAACACATACACCATCGGCATTGATACATCATTACACCGCCCAACAATTCAGCACCAGGTTACTAAGCCAGAGCAAACAGGAGCAGTATAAACAATTTTTTTAAAACGGTGCATTGATTTAACACCAAGTTGTGAAACATGCATGAAGAAGAGTGGCGTATATCTAAATTGGCGATCTTTTATTAATCCTTTTTTTTTTTTTTCCCGCAAAGAACGACAGATATCAAGTGTGCAACATGCAAATATTTTATCTCGCATTAAGAAAATTCGAATTTTTTAAAATTGATTCTAAGAGGAAAAATACTCATGATTTCACGATAAATTAACAAAATTTATGTTTTTTAACCCTTATCTCTCATATGTCCCTTCTGAGGGGACATTAAAAAATCGAGCCACGCCTTAAGTTGTTCCTCTGGAAATGAAATGTTATTTTTCTAAAATGTGTAACTATAGGCTACCTTCTGTCTACCGGAAGATTTTAACAGAAAGATTATTTTATTTAATGATGAAGTAAAATAAAACAAATTATTACAATTTTTCAGTAGCCAAAAGGTAGTAAGTTGGAAACTATAGGTGTAACGTTTTAAAGGAACGCCAAAAGGCGTTTCTTACGGAAAAGATGCCGAGCGCAAAGGGTTAAATGTTCAGTTATAAAAATATGCCTTATTTTTTCAAACTATATCGGAAATGAAGATTATTTCACCATTGTTTGACCTAATTTTTTTTAACGTAGGGGTAGGTGGTAATATACAAATTTGAAATGGTAAATTATTAATATCCATTCTTAAATAGCTGCCAACCTTTCGAAAGTTCAAATCAGTTTTAATCACCCTTTTTTAAAAAATAGAGATATTTCATGTATATTTATATATGATTATGGTGATCAGTGAAATTTAGAAACAACTCTCTTTCAGCACATGTCTTTCAGGTGTCGCATTCTTCGCCCTTTTCTTTAGAGCACTTTCAGGGTTGAAAATTTTCAGACTTTTTTGCTACCAGTATTTTTATGAAAAGATTTTCTTAGTATTTTCATAGTAATGTGTCGTGATTAGAGAAGATAGAGATTTTTCTATAAAAATAGTGGTAGTAAAAAAAACCGAAATTTCTCATCCTCAAAGGAGCCTTAAAAAAAAAAGAAAGGCGGAGAGTGCGACCCCTGGTCTTCTGACTGGATGACATCACTTTACTAACCACCTATGAAGTCGCCCTCACACATTGTTGCGTTTTCTGAGTTAAAACAAATTCCTCATGAAAAGTCAAAATCATCTTTATATTTCCTGGATATTTATATTTTAATAATTAGGTTTTAGAAGAATGTGGATTACAACGTGTCAGCAAACAAGAAACCATTCTAGCTGAAAAAGTAATGTACCGTAATTTCTGGTAGATAACCCGCAGGTTATATAATCCAGTTTTGCACCAGAAATTTCAATTGATAAATAAATTTATATTTATACGAGCTCTTCCTTCGAAAAAGTATAGATTTCTCTATTAAATAAAATTTCCGGTGGAGCCATGACACAGCTTACCTGCAGGTTATCTACCAGAAATTACGGTAATAAAATTCCGTTAAGTTTTAAACGATCGCGTCTTTTGAAAAAAAAAAAAAAAAAAAAAACTTACATTACAAGACTTGGTGTCGTGTCCATGATCCAAGTCTTGTAATTTAAATTTCTTTGAAGCTATCATGATCACTTAAATTATAAAGGAATTCTCTTAAGTAAATGTTTAAGCATTAATTTTTTTTTTTTTTTTTTTTAAATGTTTAAAGCTAATTTCCTATTTCACTTTAAAATGTTGTTATATAGTGTGTTTAATGAAACTATTGTTATTTCTTCGCTCATGCTTTCGCAAACTAGAAATATGTTTTCTTTTCAGTATGTCTATTGTATTATAAATATTTTCATTTAAAAATCAGTATATGATATCGATACAATGATTTGGTCAATGCAACCTTGCTAAATCACAATTTGTAAATTCATTTAATGCAATATTAATAGAAATTCTATTATTATTATTATTATTATTATTATTATTATTATTATTATTTTTACGAAAGATAAAGGTTTAAAATTTAGTCGATATTGATTTGCTTTCTAAAACTCGTAAACCCACGGAATCGATTTATAAATTATTTTATACCTTTTCCCTTCTTATGTTATGTGAAAGTTAAACATTTGTTAAAATCTGCTATTGTCTTTCTTCCAGTCACTGACACTTTTAACAACACTTTATACATTTCCGCATAACAATTATTAACTAGTATGCTGTGGCCATCACAGGACTTTCTTATATATTTTCCTATGCAAATTCACTCAGTAAAAAAAATTTATTATAATTGTTATTTTAAAAAGTTATCTTCCATGATAATGCAGACGATTTCCATATTAGAGAAATAGTATAACACTAAATATCCAAAAAAGTCCATTTTATTCTCAATATATATATATATATATATATATACTACGATTTTTTCTATTTTTATTTTTTTAATTTTTTTATTGTGAAAAGTAAAAAAAATCGATAACTTTGTTTTAAATTATCACAGATCTAGTTCAATCATTCGTTTTAAAGGTATTGACGAGACCTTTCGAAAGATATCCATCTTGAAAATGTACCCCCCGGGATAGTACTTCCCCCAGGGGGGGAAGCGATGCCCCCGCATGCACAATTTTTTTTTCCTAGTTAACTACTACTATTATCAATATTTCATATAAATTTTACAATCACAAGTTAAAAATAACTACATTATGTACATTTATACGAAATTTTGTCCTATACTGCCATGTTAAAAATTTAGAAAAAATGCGATTACAACGTTACCTGTTGAGCGATTGATCCCCAGATCTAATCAGCACCAGTTTATGTCAGGGTCCAACTAAATACTAAGTTTGGTTAAATTTCGTTCATTGGTTCGTGAGATACACCGTCCACAAAATTCGTGATACACACAGACAGACAGACATTTTATAAAAACTGTCAAATCGTGTTCAGGATATCCCAAAACGTGTAAATCCATCGAAAACCGGAGTTCGAAAATTTTCGCGAATCCAATACTTTATATTACATATAGAAAAAAGTAAAAAAGTATTCGTATTTTTATCTTATGGCTTTTATTTCATATAAGAAGACCAATTATGACGAAATAATGACATGCTGTATTAATGTTACTGAAAGATTTTTCAGCAATATAAAAAATTACTTATAATGTATTTGGAAGATATTACTTATATTGTATTTGTTGTGATAAAGTATACACTAGTGTTTTGATTAAAAAATTAATCTGGATCTAGAAAAGGTTTTATGGCAGAATATATTATGCAGATAAACTAAATATATTTCATTAGAATATATTTTTGGAGCTCAGAAAGATGGGAAAATATACTAAGAAATATAAATAACGTAAACCTAGAACCAGAGTTGTCAGATCTGGTGGATTTTTTATTATTAGTAATGACCAATAATTTTTCATTTTAATGTTTACCTAATCACTTCGAAGATCGATAGGCTAATATGATACCAGCTAATATTTATAATTTATTCCGAAGTACAGTTAGCCTCACCCTTTTTCAAAACCAGTATATTTTAAAAGCATTTTCCTTCTTATTTCATCGTAATAATATATTGGAGAAAATTTGTCTAAAATCATACTGATGTAGAAAAAAGGGCGGGGCTAACGGTACTCCGCAAGAAATTATAAATGTTATAAAATGTGCATTATCATACTTGCCAGCATCCAAATTAATATTTTGAAGCCGCCTACTATTTTACACCAGCATTTTTTAAAAGTATTTTTCATCTTATTTAATCGTAATTCCATTTGAAGTATATTACTGTACAAATTTACTGGTCTGTGAAAAAAAAAGGGGGGGGGGGGCTACGGAATATTAATTAGGATGTTGGAAAGTAAGTTCATTATGCCTACTTCGTAATATTTATAATTTATTCCGAAGCACTGTTAGCCCAGTCTTTTCTTCACACCAATTTGATTTTAAATAAACTTTCCCCGATATGTAATTACGATGAAATAAGAAGTAAAATGCTCTCTTAAATATATGGTATGGAAAAAGGGCGGGGATAACAGTACCCCGGAATAAATTATAAATGTTAACAGGTAAGTATTATGTATATCAAATATTCCTTTTAAAAATTATTGGTGATTATTGAATAAAAAATCCCCAGAACTGACAACACGGACTAGGAGAGATGGCGCGATGGGGGAAATTGCGCCTATAGAAGCAGTGTTGCCAGATCTGGCTGATTTTTTTATCAATAACCACCAATAATCTTTAGAAGTGATATTTATATAATTTTAATAAGTTATATATAATTGGCGTTTCTTCACTTTTATTCGCCTTTTAAGTATATTAAATCCCACTTTAAAAATTTTTTGATGGCTGTTGAATAAAAAAGTCTCACAATCTGTACCAAGTGGCGCTGTCTACCGTTAAGTTTCCGAGCCACGTGGAAGTTTAGATGGCTATGGTTGCACAACAGCAACAGTTAATTGCCGACGTGAATGTGCATGTTAATTGTTCAGATCATCTACGATAAAACATAGTTATTTCGTCTTGTTTTAAAAACTAAATGTTTAAACTTTCATATTGATTTCCTTGGAATTTCCATAGAATAACAGTTGTACTAAATATTTTCAAATTAAATGATTTCTCATAAGCTAATAACTTAGTCTTATAATTCGAACACCAACGGTTGTTTATAAAAGCGAATAACTATTGAGTGAAAAGCGGCACAGTCGTCTAAACTTAAATGAGAGAGTTTATGTATTTTCTACTCAGGAAAATTGCGCTTTCATTTCATTAAATTCTGTATTAAGAGACTTTACACAAATTATCGTTAATTACACGATAATGAGCATGAGTTTGTTGAATATCTAGAACTGTACCAGAAGACAAATTCTACAAGCGAATTGGACTAGTTTAACTCGTTCTAGGCGGCGTATTTTTCGGAGACCATTCTCAGAATCAGAAATTAGAGGAGTGGTAACAGTTAATTTAGGACTGGAACCGATTAAACTAGGAAGGGGCAACGATTGATAAAAGCCACACCTCTAGTGGTATTTACCTCTTAAGTGCTAACGTTAGCCTATAAGAAATTTATAGTAAATTATTTAATGTTACCGTATATCTGTTTAGTTTTTCAATGTTATTAAGTATGGAAAAGTTTTGCGCAGCTGTCGGCTGCTCCTTTTGACAACGTTAAACAAAAGCAATAAAACTGAATGGAAACAAAAATATCATCCTTTTCAAATTTCTTTTAAAGAAGTGTAATCGTCATAGCTGCCAATTTTTTTAAATTATTCCGGAATGATATTAGTCCCGCCCCTTTTTCGCACCGAAATATTTTTAGAGTGATGGTCTGCATATTTAATTGTAATTATGTATTGAATAAATTTTTTCCACAAAGATTACGGTGGGGTAAAAGGGCGGGGCTAACAACATTCCGCAATAAATTTAAAAACTTGGCAGCTATGATAATCGTTTAAATGTTAATAAAATAAAATATATAAAATTACGTATCATTTTTATCTTTCATTTATTTTATTTTATTTTTATTAATTTATTTATTTATTTTTAGTTTAAACGAGAAAATTTCCAACCAAGTGAAATTTAGGTTTTGTGTGAAAGATTTTGAGAAAATAACTTTAATAAGTAATAAACGGTAGCAGGTTTCTGGGCAAAAAAATGGGCGGGACATAAAGTATATCATTTCAGAGAAGGTGTGCTGTCCCTCTTTTTTGTTCTGAAATGCATTCGGAAATCCATCTCGAATGAATTAAATGTGTTACTTTTGGCAGTTGGTTGCATGAAAGTTGCACCATTTACAATGCAATAATTGTGGATAACAAGAGCAAACAAGAAACCATTCAAACTAAAAAAAGAAATGCAGTAGTTTTAAGTTAAGCTTGTTATCTAGTAACTGAATGCTTTTTTGTAATCTTACCTGGGCTTGTTTATCTCTTATTAATTTTTTTTTTGTTTCTTTTACTTTCTAATTTTTTTATTAAATTGAAATATTCATTTCTAACATAATAATATTCCTTTGCAAAATCTTTTTAACTATGTCATTTCAGTGAAATTATTGTTGATTACAATTTAATTGTAATTAGTATTAATAGCAATCTCTTTTGCCCAAGTGCATAAACACAACCCTACATGAGAAATTGTCTTTTATTACATCTACTGCACTAAATTTAACCCCTTAACGCGCGGTATCCTTGCCACGAGGACGCAAAATTTAAGATCCAGCTGCAAAAATTCATCCCGGAAATATTTTAGCAAAAATTCGCGTTTATAACATTTCAGAAAAGGCCGGTTTTTTAAACCTTTAAATTTAAAATTTCTTTTAGTTTAATTTAGTTCATGAATTCCGGTGGCAGTATAATTTAAATGTTTCAAATTGTCTTGCGCCGCAAAGCAAAGGGCTAAGGTTAATAAAGAAATACCGATAAAAACGCACAAAAAACAAATCGATTCAAAAATATTTAACGAAAGTTTAGCAATAATAATAATAATGACAAAAATAATAGTATTTGGATTTTTTTTTTAGTGTTACGCTGTTGAACTGTGCGCAGACTCTCTTACATTTACCTTTATAGAAAAATTCGACTTTAATTTAAACAAAAATGAAAATAAGTTTACATATATATATTATTTATTCAACTCTTTATTTCTAAACACGTTAAAAACATCGAATGTTTTCGTTTTTATTACTGTTTATTTGAAACCATTGATGTTAAAATAATATATTTTAATTTTTTTTCAAAGATTATGCTATGATCAAGAATGGAACCCGGGCGCAGAATTCATATAGGTATTTATTTAAGAAATTTCTGTATCTATAATAGCGTTGATTTAAGAAGTAGAAAATTTTGCTACATTGATAGTGGTACGAGCTCTGCGCCCGTGTTCCATAGCTGTATGATGCCTATTTAGAATCTATATATAATGCGGGTTTTTAATGTTACTGATGACAAAAGAACTAAAAGTTTTCTTAAAATGATTTATTTCATTAAAAATCGCAAAATTATACAGATAACGTAATTTTTTTTCCTTTATATTTTGAAAATAATGTTCAATCATCACATTAAATAATCCTCTGTCATTAAAATAAAATAATTTTTTACTAGAATTTTTTATATATGCGTACCCTATGATTTATTCCGGAGTACTATTAGTCCCGCCCTTCTTTCCACACCAGTCAGATTTTAGAGAAATTTCATTCAATATGCAATTTCGACTAAATAAGAAGAAAATTGCTCTTAACTCTACAAGGCTCAATTTTTTTCTCAAAAATATATAGGTTTTAATTAGTGATCAGAAGATAGGAAAAATTATTAAAATAAAAATAAAACCATATTTTACGGAAAAATCAACTTTTTAGCCCAACGTACCGTAAGTGGAACATACATAAAAATATGATTTACTAATACGTTTACTATTTTAATAAAAAAAAAAAATAAAAATAAAAAAAATAAATAAAAAACTTACCTCTGCAAGATATATACTTCGTTATAACACACAGTATTATTATTATTATTATTATTATTATTATTATTATTATTATTATTATTTTTTTTTTTTTTTCGAGTCAAAACTGTTCAATAACTATTCTTTTTTTTTTTTTTAATCTTTGAATTCAGACAGACGACTAACGTATCACTTTCATTCAAATTTCACACTGAGTGCACTATAACAAAAACACGAACGACATCTTTAGGTAAAGATTCGTATCACTACATTGCTAAATGTCAGTAGCTTCTATCAAGATGTCAGGAGATGTCGCTACTAATAGTTTTATAGCTATAGGAACGATTAAAGTCGGTGTTCCACTGGGTGCCTTATAGGGTTAAAATATACTGGTGTGAAAAAAGGACGGGGCTAACAGTACTCAGAAATAAATTATAAATATTACCCTGTATGTATATGGTAAATTCAAAATTAGGAATCCTAATAAGATCAATAGTTAATTCTTGACACTTAAATAATGCTTGCAATTCTTGTAAAACTGTTGTGAGAGGAAAAAAAAAAAAAAACTCCTCGTCTCAACATCTGATTCAATATTTTATTTTTGCCATGAATATAAAACAACAAAAACAAAAAATATTTACAGTTATTGGGCAGCTATTTTTAAATAAAACATCACAAAAATATAAATTCTAAATGTTATAAGAAGTCAGGAATCCTTCTTCAAAGATTCCTAACATCATCATTCCTACAGATCATTTTCAATCCTCTTTTTGCTTATCCGAACAGTCATTTCATACCTTACAAAACTAAAAACTTTAGTGTAATTATCAAAACAATAACAAAACACAATAAGTTCTCCGCATTTGAAGAATAAAATCCAATTTTTGTTCGGATTATTCAGTAATTTTTGAGAAATAATATCATTTCATATGTCTATCAAGTGTATCTCTTATTTCATCAAGTACGTAAAAATCAGTAAATGCCATACTTTGTTGTTTTTCACCAAACTTCACATGGATTGTCGAAATAGTCACTGGAAATTTGGACTGCACAGAACTTGAAGTTTTAATAGCATTACTAATATATAATCACCACAAAATTTTTTCGTATTTCTAGAATACTGAAGTTGTGCTGGGATTTTATTAACTACTGAAAGATAACACAATGATTTTTTTTTTTTTTTCTTCAAGGTGATATGTTTTCTGATGTATTTTTGGAGGCTGATTAAAGAAATACTATTCAAAAATTTCTGTCACGTACTTTTTTGACAAAAAATGAGATTGTTTGTGCTTAAAGCTCCACTTTTTAAACTCTCACCTAAGTTATTTCCCGGAAAATCTGGATGATGTGAGTGAAAAACAAAGAGAACTATTCCATCAAGACATTAAAGTAATGGAAAGGATTTATCATGTTCGGTGGAATGTTAAACATGTCAGCAGATCATTGCTGCATGCTGGACAGAAAATCTCCCCCTCCCAAGGTTCTCAAACTGTGCACAAGTTAAAATTTTTTAAAGAGAGCTTCCATGTAAAGAAATACATTTTAAAGATAATGTGTAAATAATAGCCTATTTTAATGCATTTTATAAATAAATTGTTTAGAATTTATAGTACCCTCTGGGTAGAATTTTTCGATCTTCATTCTTAGTTTGTTAAAATTCCTTACATGATGGGAAGAAAATGCAATCATTTCTGAATTCAGTATGTCAAAGCACATTACAAACACCCTACGTAATAATAAAAAATAAAATAAAATAAAATAAAAAAAGAAAGAAAGAAAGAAAGAAAGAAAAGTACGATTTTACAGGTCTGTGTTATTTCATAGCTCACGAAATGTAACTCTTGTTTTCATTAAATGTGCATAATTCAGCAACTTTTGCAATAAAAAATACTCTAAACATCCAATTGAATGTTTAAACAGTCATTTAAAATTTTGACTGGACCAAACTTTATGTTTTAACGTAATTATGAAAATATATTATAAATAGCACAATAGTTTTCCTGTATTTGAAAATTAAAATCCAGATAGTACAAGAATTTTTTTCACTTTTGGGCGATAACACTAGAACTGCCAACCTAATCCGGCAAATTATTAGTACCACCCATTTTTCTACACTACTTAATATTTTAAAGTATTTGTTTTCTTAATTCATCGTAAATATATTTGAAGACAATTACTCTAAAAATTAGGTCGTGTAGAAAAATGGGCGGTACTAACAATTTGTCGGATTTGGTTGACAGCTCTGTAACACCATACTTGCAACAATCCTAATCAATATTCCGTAGTATTGTTAGCCCCACTTTCTTTTTCCCACCAGTATCTTTATAGAGTATTTTTCTTCTTATTTTATCGTTATTGCATTTGCAGAATATTACTCTAAAATCACTGGTGTGAAAAAAAGGGCGGGACTAACAACACTACGGAATATTAATTAGGATGTTGGCAAGTATGTATTATAAAACCAATTATTAACAGTTCATCAAATGTATCTTTTATTTTTTGGAATACGTTTAATTCAACAAAAGCCATTCTATATAATCCTTATCAAACATCTAACTAATCTGAAGTTTGACCTTACTAAAATTGAAACTTTAATGTAATAATTATTAGTATAAAATTTAAATACAATATTTTCTCCGTATCTAAATTGCAAAATTCGAATTTTCAACATCAAATTCATAATCGTCGAAGTATATCTCAAATTTTATAAAGTTAATAGAATTTAGAAAGTATTAGTGTATAGAAACCTCGTCCAAATATCCTGTTGATTTTCCAAACAGTCATTTGAAGTTTGGATTTAATTAAACTCGAAGTTTTAATGTGATTACTAATATAGATTATAAGTACATAATTATCTCTATACTTGATGTGCAATATACAAGCAGCACTGCGATTTTATCTTTTAAGGGTAAATATCAGTTTTTTCACAAACCATCAATTGTCACTCCACAGAATTCTTGTTCCAACTGTCATTTGAAATTTGACATAATTGCTAAGATTTATTTAAAGTATCACTGAGGTTGTTAGTAGATTCTTTTAGTGAAATATCTTCACCTTCACCCCATGGTTGAAGTTCTGCTGATCCAAAGATAGCAAAGACAATAGCTCCGACAGCATAAGTAGCCGCAGTTATATAAAAGACGCTGCTCCAATGTGCTATAGTTACCTAAAATTATAAAATAGTTTATAATTTAAATGAGCTTAATACAAATTTGTTTATTAATGTTTTAATTTAAAACACTTTTAAAATTCAACGAATTTTAACATTGTCAATACACAAGAATGTAAATTTGTTAAAAAAATATTTCTATTTTAACCCAAATTACACATAATTCCAGTAATCTATGTGGACTTACGTTGTAGGGATTTGCGAAAGACAAAACGTATGTTTCGGTTTCACCATTTCCACACAATTTGGAGGAAATATGGACACACCTAGGTTAATGCTCTGGACTTAGAAGCACAAGAATGCTGAAACTAATGTGGGAAAAAAAAGGACTATTGTTTGGACATTGTTCACGTGACTCGAGAAAGTCATATCGTTCACTTATAATGTTATAAAGTAAAACTATACTTTCCTATAAATTTGTTTTAGGAAATGTTTGTTTACAATTGACTTTCTACTAATATGTTAAATTACCGTACATAATTTTGAATAATCTTGTATAAATATTATTATAAACAAAAACAATTTTTAACATTACTGAGTGGATAACAAATTAGTTGGGGAAAAAAAAAGAGAGAAAGAAAAGAAAAGAAAAAAAACGATCATAGTTTTTATTAGGTACTGGCTAACCCGTTAGTAGTCGCTATAGACAGCGCCACCTATTACAGATTGCGCACTTTTTATTTAACTTCACCAATAATTTTAAGAAGTGATGTGATCGACATTCCTTTGATTTTATTCGCGTTTAATGTATATCAAATGCTACTTCTAAAAATTTTTGGTGGCTATTGAATAAAAAATTCTGGCAACACTGAAGGATGGGCGGCAAATCGACCAACTAGCGACTACTAACGGGTTTACAAATAATCACGAGAAGCAGGAGTTGCCCTTTGAAAATATTGAAAAAGCTGCAAAGCAAAACAGAGGCGCTGGAGGTCAGGGGTCGCACTCATCTCCTTTTCTTTTTTCTTCTTTTCAGGTCTGATTAAAGAATAAAAAATTTCTGCTCTTTTTTTTTTTTTTTTTTTTTTTGTCACAGCAATTTTTATAGAAAATTCTTTACCCTGCTTAATCATGATACATTACTATAAAGAAGTCATAAAAATTTCTACAGAAAAATATTGGCGGCAAAATTGTCTGAAAATTTGTGGAGAATACAAGTGGGCCATGATTCTCAAATGTAGATCTTAAATCCTAGATCTTAGATCTAACTAGATCTTAAATATAAATTTGAATACTTAATTACTTAGCAATGTGATAGAATTAAGAAGAGCTCGAGACAAAGTTTTAAATACAAAATAACACAGTTTATTAATTCTTAATTTCACGGAGGGCGTTGAGCTAACTCGATTTAAGGGAATGGCTTCAGGAAATAGCTTTAACAAGACAAAACAAAGCTTATCTCACCAATTCTGATCTTTTTGGCGACTGCCTCTACTACTACTAACTATCCTCACTTCAGAGTGTCGAGCGGATTCCCGATACACGACAGCTCTTTTCTTAACTTACGCCACAATGTTACACCTTTCGACCATCCCTCACACACACTATAATCCGGTGCCACTCCTTATCACCACCAACGCCAACTCCCTATAACTCTATACTCCACGCTTATCAGCTACCAATTCATCACCATTCCATTTTTCCATTCCATTTCATTTTATACTCCATTCAACAATTCCCTTTCATTTCATTTCAATCAAAACATTATAAAATTACTTCTAAATCATCTAACACTGAGATCCTAATTATTTCGCTGCTGCACCCTGCCGACATAAAACTAACTCGACCAAGACTTTCGCCGAGTCACTGGCGACGAAGTGATTTAACCGTCCCAACTTTTGGTGACGGTCTATAGTCTCGACCTCACAAATTTTCATCCTTGAAAGTGCTCTAAAAAAAGATGGAGAAGGGCCCTGAGCCTGGGAGCTATTTTCATGTCCGACTACATTGTCTGCTTATTAAGTGACCCAATACACTCATTACACAACAATCTGCTATAGATTACAGGATACCAATTAATTAACTATGTAAACTTATATTTACAGTGAGATAATTTTAAGTAACGGAGTTAAAACTTTTAGAGAGTTCATACCGATAATATGAAAATTTTTTTGCACACCTTTTCTTCCAATATCACAGGAATAATGTTTCCTTTTTTCGACCATCCCCCCACCCTTTCTTTTTTTAACTGTCTTTATTTCTACACAGAAATGTTTAATACATTTTATAGCCCTTTTTGTATGATTAAACACGATAGTTTTTAAAGTCGACAAATGGTAATACATTTCAAAATGCTAAACACATATTTTCCGTAAGTTCTGGTAGATAACCCGCAGGTAAGATGTGTCTTTTCTCCACCAGAAATTTTATTTAATAGAGAAATCTATACTTTTTCGAAGGAAGAGCTCGTACAAATATAAATTTATTTATCAATTGAAATTTCTGGTGCAAAATTGGATTATATAACCTGCGGGGTATCTACCAGAAATTACGGTAACTGTGTAAACTTATATTTACAGTGAGATAATTTCAAGCAACGGAGTTAAAACTGTTAGACAGTTGATACCGATAATATGAAAAAAAAAAAAAATTATCACACCTTTTCTTCCAATATTGCAGGAATGGTGTTTAATTTTTTCGACCCCCCCACCACCTTTTTAAGCTGCATTTCTACACAGAAATGTTTAATACATTTTATAGCACTTTTTGTATGATTAAACAGGATAGCTTTTAAAGTCGACAAATGGTAATACATTTCAAAATGGTAAACATATATTTAATTATTTAAATCTTTTATTTGTGATAGATTTCTAGAATAACGGAAAATAAATGATGCATTTATCATGCATTTGGAATTTTGTATTATTTCTTTAAATTTCAAAATAGTATTCTTATAATAATTTAAAAAAGAAAAGAAAAAAAAAAAACTTGATATAAATATATATATATAAAGCCTTATTTAACTTAGAACTTTTAAACTAATAGGAAAAGTTATTGCAAAGTTTTAATTATAATTAATAAATAATAACTATAGACTTTTCTTAACTTTTTTTAATTCGTCCTTATAACTTCAATCTACCAGCTATCGGAAACAAAATTTCTATATTAATACTTACAATTTACAACAAGGTCTGATTTTAAGAAGGGCACACGAGGCATGTGCCCCGGGCCCTGAGAAGAAGGGGCCCCTAAAACCTATATCTTGTATATTTTACTCAACAAATTCTGCTTTTAATGCATAAATATCGTAACTGAAAATTTTGTTTAAGTGCGAGGAGGGAGGTGGTTAGGGCCCAGGGAAGTATGTGTGCCACGGGCCTCACATGAAGTCGGATTTAAAACAATATATACAGGGGTCGTACTCTCCGCCCTTTTTTCAGGATACTCTTAGTAATGAGAAATTTCCACCTTTTTTGCCACCATTAATTTCATGCAAAATTATTTCTTATATATTTATAGTATTGCACTATGATTACACCGGTTAGAGATTATTGTATAAAAACAGTGGTAGCAATACACTCCTTCTGATACTTATAAGGACACTTTATGTTTTGAAATAACTAATGTAAAAATAATTATGAACGAGATTATACTAAGTGCACTTAACATATCTAGTATTCTAAAAACCAAAACTGCTATATTTTTTTTAAATATGAAACAAAATTAATAAAAAATAATGCAAAATATTTTTTTCTCCGCGTTTTTAGATGTTCATAATTATAGAGACAATCAAGATTTCTTCGTTTTATTTAACTTACTAGCGGATAAATTACAGTTGACATTCGAATTTGTTAACTACTGGGCTAGATTAATTCATATATAAGCCTTTAATTTTTCTTGGACGTACGTTACTAATAATTTCTCGAAACAAAGAACGTTCATGTAGTGAAGTATGATAAATGTGTTTTTTAAGTGGACGGATAATTTCAATCCGCCGAATTTCTAATGAAATTCGAAGATCTAAAATTGCTGAAGGAAATGTGATGAAACATTGAACTGCTGGTTCGATAGGAGAGAGATCTGATGCAAAATCAGAGTTGTTTTACAGAGATCGAAGACTCATAATTCTTCTTACTGTTCTACTCACAATGAATGCTGCTGAATTTGCTCGTGATTTTTAACGAAAAGTTGGGGTCCACATTTATGCATGTTTAAAATAATTAATAATATGTTAAAATGAATAAAAAACCTGTAATAACCAATAAGCATTTAATGGGGGAAAGAACGTCTGTGTTAAAATTGAATAAAGACAATATTAAAGGGTAAAATGATGCATTTTCGGATGAAAAACAGATTATTCTTGATTAAACAAATGGTTTAAACAGTTACTGGCGCGATCTGAAGATAGCGAAAGACAGAGCAGATTTTTTAAAGGCAGATATGAATCAGGCATTTTAAAGGTGAATCTATGGTGTTCTGGGGAGCTATTTCTACTGAAGGCAGAATTAATTCAGGGATGGAACACGGGAGCATAATTCATGCCACTATCAGTGTAAGAAAATTGTCTACTTCTTAAATCAACGATATTATAGGTAGAGACATTTCTTAAACGGATTCCGGTATGAATTCTGCGCCCGTGTTCCATCCCTGTGAATTTAGTAATTTTTTCTTTTATTATGAACATCAAGAGAGTATCTGCAAAATTTAAACGTGGAATTCTCAGATTTTTGTTAGATTTTGGGGGGTAATAATATTTTTTTCAACAAAACTTACATTTTTGATCTACTTCTAGAGCAATAGGAAATAGTTTGAAGAAAGAAACTTCCGTATTAACTTCCTTTCCCGTGGCCTAAAAATTGAAAAACCTAAACTTATCACATTAGAAAAGTGCATGCAAGTGGAAAGCAATTTTAAATAGTTTAAATGTATTCAGAATATCACCTATGCTGTATGAAATGGTATTGAAACTGAATAGAAAAAAAAAAAAAAAAAGATATATATATATATATATATATATATATTAGGGGGACTGGAAAATAATGTCGTTTTGAATTAATAAAATGAAACAGGAAATTTTTGTTTAACAGTGTTTACATGGCACTTTACAAATAACCATCTTATAAGTTACCTAAGAATATCTTAATTTTTATCTAGGATAAATTTCCAATTTCAGTATTTTAATTCAAAACGACATTATTTCCCGGTCCCCCTAATATATATACCAGAGAGAATGTCTGACTTTTACACCCTAAAAAGAGACCCCATAAAATATTAATTTAAAGAATAACTGAAACAGAATTACTAACACTCGAGCTGTCCTTATAATTGTGAACACCTGAAAAATCAACTTTTTGACCGTATTTAAAGATTTTTTAAGATAGAAAAACGATAAAACTTTTTAAATATAGTCTATTAATGAAATTAAAATTAATAAAAATACATTTGTTTAAATAATAGTGTTCAGTGTTTAGTTAATATAGAAAAACGGGTGTCCTTATATGAGAACCAGTGTATACTTGAAAATATTTCATCTCTGAGAGCGTCCTGAAAAAAAGGCTTAGGGTACTACCCCTTCATATACAATCAAGTAATTGAATAAAAAAAGGCCCCACCCACCTACTAATTCGTTATAAATTATCGCATAAACATGCGACTGGTGCCTATCAAATAACAGTAAAGTCTGGTTATTAATAATATCGCTACATATTGCTTAAGGGGGCCTTCTACATATAGAAGTTTGCATCAACTTTAATTTTGCAAATGGTAACACCCCCTTTTCGACCTCGCAATCGAATTTATGAAATCAAAGCAGTTCAACAAAAAGGTACAATTTATACATTTCTAAATAATTGTTAATAAAGTTGCAAACAAAAATGTATTTCAAGTTCATCTATATACTTAAAAAATTGATTAAGATCTCGCACAGAAAATATTTTCATGGTGATTATAATTAAATCTGAAATTTCAAAAAGGTCTTACTTTAAAACTACCGGTCAGAATGACTTGAAATTTCACAAAAACAATAGTGAGGTAATGGATGTTTATTTCATGAAGGAAAAAATAGTTCTATAAAGTACCAATAGATGGCACCGTCAGAGTAATAGAGTTAGGGATCCTAGATAGAGAGAGACTGGACATTGAATAAACATGGCGGACGTTCGTTCAATTGCAGGGTTATCCTTCTTTCTAAGGTGATTCGAGAACAAACGACGTATTTGGCGAAGGTTGCTACGTTTTAGCGAGGAATCGCATTTGCTTCATTGAGGATAAATTTAATCAAGCAAAAATCTTATCGCGTTTTGAATAGAATTCAAAATTTCAATTGTAGTACACATTTTTTTTTTTTTTTTTTTGGTTTTTCTCATCAGATACGTGAAAGTTATAAATAGTTTTTGGGTAATTACTTTCTTAGATTGGCAAAAATTTGCATATATATGCATCGAAATACAACAGTATAAATATTTACATTTAATAAATAAAAACTAATGAAAATTAATGCAAATTTTCAGCATTCAAATATTCTTTATAATTAAATTACGAATTGTTCCAAAATTAATACCCAAACGTGTTTAGAATACGTAATTAAACAGGGAATTTGAAAACATTAACAACGAAAAATAGAGGGGATAGGAAATCAAAAGACACTCAGCAGAGAGCATTAAAGATTAATAAAATAAAATTCTGAATTATATACAGGGTGTTTATAAAGTCCAGGACCCATTTTGATGTTTAATAACTCATAAAATAATAAAGATAGATGAAAATTAATAACATAAATGGTTATATAGACTGAAAAAGTTTCATGACCCTTGTCAATGAACTTCCACGTGTGCCCCCTTCGTCGCACGGAGAATATCAAGTCGGTAGTCAATTTCACGCCAGGTAGCGGCAAGCATGTCGGCATCCACAGAGGCTATTGCGGTTGTAATTCTGACTTTTAGGTCATCAAAGTTCGACACTCTCCTCCTGTAAACATTGTCCTTTACAAATCCCCAAAGGAAAAAGTCCAGCGGCGTTATATCAGGTGATCTGGGTGGCCAAGGAATTGGACCTCCTCGCCCAATCCATCTTCCTGGAAAATGGTCATTCAAAGAACTGCGAACGATGGTACCCCAATGAGGTGGTGCACCATCTTGTTGCAAAAAGACATGTGGCTGAAGCTCTTCTAGTTGTGGAAATTCTTCTGCAATTTCTCTGTGCTTGCACTATCGATTTCGTTTCTATGTACTACCATAAAATCTGTGCTTTCTCTTGTGGTGTATGCATTCTCCTTAATATCCGCTCGAATAAAACATCACATACAAAAGTACTACATAGAACAAACACATCAAAAGTAAACATAACATTGCAATAGTTGCCAAAAACAAAAGAGAGAAAAATGCAGCTAATAAGCAGACGATATTTAGAAAAGTACAGATATTTAGACTGGAAAATGAAATTATCTGAAATTAACCACACGCGCAGACGATATTTGCAAAAGTAAAGATATTCAAATCTGAAAAGAAAATATATGAGTTATTCCATCAATAAATGCCGTAAGTTTGTTTATATCTTCATAATTTTATGAGTTATTAAACATCAAAATGGGTCCGGGACTTTATAAACACCCTGTGTATATATATATATATATATATATATTTCATACTTTTCCAGAAATTTTATTATACTTAGACAGTAATTTAGAAAAAAGATTTTTAACTTTCATTATCTTCTTAACAAGAAAATTTCAGTTAATAGCTTAATTTTGCTTGACTTGTGAGATTTCTGAATTTTACTTCCCTACTTTTATTTTAATGTATCTGAACCATATTTTACGCTATACCATTCATTCTAAAACTATTCATTAACTGGATTTCCAAATTTACATTTTTGTAAGAACATGATAATAATATATATAAACTGAAAATCGTATTTGGAAAAACATATATATATATATTTTTTTTCCTTAGAAATATTTATTGCAATAACTGTGAATATTTTAATAATAAGAGATTTTAAAAATTTAATATTTTAATAATTTCTTTTTCAGATATATAAATTAAGGTTTGTCAGAAACATTAAATGTCATTCTTTTGATAATCGTTTTACATGAAAATAATTAAAAAATAATTTCAGTTTGTCCAAATCCTGGAAAATTAAAAAAAAGTTCAAAATATGCTGAAATTATTTCTGTTCACTGCTTTAATGATGGTCTAAGTGTTAGAGCTAAAGCCAATTGACAAGGCTATAGGCGTGTGTGGTGCGTCTTTCATGAAGGTTTCAGCCCATATTTAAACACAGTATTTTTTCTTTTTTTAATTTTAGTTGCATATAAGAGAATTTAAAGCCCTCAAGAGAAGTGCTTGAAACGAAATCAATATCATGCAACCTATGTTTTATTCTAGGCCAGCACTGTCGAGTTCGAATTTTTACTCGGGTGACCCTCTATCGTCTAAAACTTTTTTTCACCTTGTGTGTGTGCGTGTTTTGTTTTATATAAACAATATGGAGGAGAGTCTAAGCCTCGGCCTAGAAAC
Organism: Salticus scenicus; assembly: GCA_963930645.1. Taxonomy (NCBI): domain Eukaryota; kingdom Metazoa; phylum Arthropoda; class Arachnida; order Araneae; family Salticidae; genus Salticus; species Salticus scenicus. The sequence continues at coordinate 169,996,816 of OZ005658.1, read as the reverse complement.
ACTATACACTGCCACATGACGGTACGTGGCCTGCTTTCGTCGATCAATCGTAATTGCATATTGATAAAATGGCTCTATATAAAAGAGGTGTGGAAAAAGGGTGGGTTCTAAAAATTTTACAGAATAAATTAAAATTTTTGGCAAGTCTGTTTTATGACAACTTGTGATTTTTAACATAAATCGTTTATAAATTTCTCTAGTAATTTTCAGTGATTAAATGTAAAATATTTTACACAATTAAAGCGGAATTTATAACGCATAAAATATTAATAGCTATTCCGACTTATGATAACTCAGTAAAAGGGTTTAGTTTTATAACTTATTAACTTTTGTTTTATAACTTTTTGTTTTATAACGCTTTGGATATATTAATAACCTTTGCGACAGCATGATTTTGACTATTTGACAGTGAGGTCCACCTGTGGGCGTTATTCTCCCAAGTTACAATATTTCAGAACAAAATTTTCTGTATTTACATTTATATTGCAAATGGATGGATATTAAAATTATATTATTTCTGATCAAAGTATTTGCATATTCTTAAAAAATAAATAATATAGAAACGGCGAAGGAAACGCCCACTGGTGGAATTACAGATTTTCGAATAGCGTGAATCTACGTCAGCTGTCGCGAAAATGTGAATGTATATGTATTAATCGTAGTTATTTATTGCAGAACATTATTGCATAAATAAAGTGGTGCGGAATAAAAGCGGTGACAAAAATACTTCTGAATAAATTAAAATGTTGGCAACTATACTTAGTTCAAAAAATCGTGCTCGAGACAAAAAATTGACAAATTGTAAAAAAAAAAAAAAAAAAAAAAAAAAAAAAAAAGACTATACATATAAAAATCCACTGTTTTTATTACTATTATTAATAATTTATTTTAAATAAATATTTCTTTATTTATAAATTTTTCGTTTAACTATATCTGTTTCCTGCAACTTTCGGCATTTACTTGCCTACTTGCAGATGTTAATGCAATTTGGAAATTTGTTGTCCTTTCATATTAAATGTGAATATTCGCGCGTTTTTTTTTTTTTTTTTTTTTTTTTTTTCCTTTCCTAAACTAATTTTCCATAACAATACATTCACTCAAGTACATTTCTCTTTTGCAAACTCATAATACATTTACTGTAAGCTGCAGTGCTACGCTATAATTTTTTCCCATAACTACACGAATTATTTTACGTATTTATCATACTCGAAACAATCAGTTATGTGTTATCGTAAAAAATAGTCTATTGAGAAAACGATAGAATGTGCAGGGATGGAACACGGGCGCAGAATTCATACCGGAATCCGTTTAAGAAATTTCTCTACTTATAATATCGTTGATTTAAGAAGTAGAAAATTTTCTTACATCGATAGTGGTATGAATTCTGCGCCCGTGTTCCATCCCTGAATGTGAGACAGCCATTTTAATACTTGCCAACCCCCTCTTTATAAAGCGTATAATTTTAAGCAACCGCTTTTTTTTTTTTTTTTCACGCCAGTCATTTTTTTAAAGTAATTTTATTCATAACAAAATTTTGATAGAATTACTTTAAAAATAAATTTGTGTGCAAAAAATGACGTTTATTAATAAGATGATTGGCTGGTACGCATTTTTAATAAAATTCTTCCCGAGTTATAGGAAAGAGGGAAAAAAAAACTATTTTTGTGTATACACACACATACATATATATATTAAATAATAATTGCACCATTCTGAATTAAAATATTTGTTTCGATGCGTAATTTATGCTTCGAATACTTCAACACTTTGTGAAACTATTAACACTTTCGCGGCCACATGTTTTTATCTTTTTGAAAGTATGTTTCGCCTGTGGGCGTTATTTTTTCAAACTAATTATTTCAGAAAACGGTTTTCTGTATCTCTATTTATATTAGATATGAATATACATAATAATTATATTCTTTCTCATGAAGGGATTTGTATCCATAGTGTATTGAATGTATAGTCGGGGGGGGGGGGGGGAGGAAACAACATTCCCTGTAATTTCGTTATTAATTGATGCAGAAAAACCTAATAGACATCATTCAACAGGAAATAAAGTACACTTTTTGAAAATGATATCAAATTTTGAATTAGGAGTAATCTACATATTGAAATGAGCTCCAACTTTCCTTTTTTCAAAAGCAACACCCATTTTTGACTTCATTACTGAATTTTTGAGAGTCTCGTACTGCGAAAAAGTATCCGGAAATTTTTTAGTGAAAAAACGATTTCAAAAAATAATAGTAAAAAACTCCATAATTTTGAATGTCTGTGATGAAGATTTTAGGGCAGCCAGTGTTATCATACATCGACACATCACCTAGAGTGATGGTATGTGGTACTATTGAATGCCTATCTCAATCAGCGTTCTCACTTCGGAGAAACTTTTCCCTTTTAAAGGAAATTTCAGGTTTCGGAAGGGAAAAAAAAATGGAAACGTATTGATGAGGGGAAAAATTCCCGCAACATTAGAGAAATATTTATTTATTTTATTACAAATGCCAGGCTTTAACAATCAAGTCATTAGCCTTCTGGCTTCACAATAATTTTGAACAATACAATTATAGCTTTTAAGTGCAAAACACGTGTCAATATGTAATCTGTCCATTGAAGATCTAGAGTTACACAGACAACAAACCGGAGAGTCGTTTAGTCCACTTCTAAAAAGACGGGCATTGAGACAATCGTGTGCTGTTAAAAGACGGAAAGTGATAACAGCAGAACTTCGTATGCGATTAGGAATTTAGATTCGCTTCTAAAATAGAAAAAAATATCAACGTAATATGATTGAAAACCAGTCATAATTTGAGATCTTTTACACTGGGAAAGGCCGCCAGCATTCCACTGAAGTAGAGCTAAAAGACGTTCCGCTATCACAGAGATGTTCCCAGACGTTTCCCCTGTCTAATGTAGTCAAATCCAATTTAGACCTTTTCTCAAATTCCATTTTGATTAGAAGTTTACCAGAATGAAATGTCAATCGGTCTCTGCAGAACAGTAGTGCCTTTCTTTGCGAGGTAATCAGCTCTTTCATCACCTTCCACTCCGCAGTGGAAGGGAATCCACTGCAACACTACAAAATCAGCAAGGGATTTTAAAATAGACTTACAGTCAAAAAGGCGTTTAGAATTACAAACTTTATTACTGGAGATGGCCTGTAATACAGCCTTGGAATCTGATAAGATAACTACGTTAGTGAATTTTCGTTTTAAAACTACAATTTGTTTCAAGGCAATAAAAACAGCCTCTAGTTCTCCATCGAAACTTGTAGTATCACTTCGAAGTGCTTTGTAGAAAGCAAAATGCTCACATAATACACCAGCGCCAGCACCATTACATCTCTAAAACATTGAACCATCTGTGAAGACGTAAGTTCAATAACCAACGGGATATCTATTTTCAATAGTAGAAAGAGCAATAGCCCGGCTTTGCGAGTCGTTCATGTTTTGCTTATCAATCGGTAGGTGTAGATCGAGAAACACGCGAAGTTCACGGAAGTCAAGGGGGCACCAGGGGCCAACTAGCAACTCAGCTTCACGAATAATGTCAATTTCCTCTGCGATATGAAAGGTAATTTGATTAAAACCATGTTGAGTCTTAAGTTTTTCCAGCTTTTTGTAATCATAGTCCTTCCAACAGGAATTGTCTCGGAGCGTATACAGCTTTTGCAGAAGAATTGAGAAACATGAGAATATGTTTTTAGGTAAAAATCTGATACAGTCGGCAGCAAAAGTATCCGAGCATTAGCAAAAATTCTATGTAAGAAAAGTATATTTAATACTGTTTTGTTAAAATAATCCTTGGCGAATCATGTTCTTAGACTAAGAACATGAAATCGGTTATTTAAATAATGTAATCTCTCTATATATTATTCTCTACATATAATAAAATATGTCTTTGTGTGTGTGAGTCGGTCTTCATGTACGCAAATGACTTTCAAAGTTTTGTATGCAGGTCTCATTTTACCCATCATGATACATTTCGAAGCCCAATTTTCGAATTTTTAAGAAATAGTTAAAATTTACATTTAAAATATGAATTTTTCAGTCTATTTCATTATCAGTTACAATAATGTAGCTTATTACGACAGCAAAACACAGTACTGTAGACAATTAGACGACTGACTATTAAGGCAGATTATCTGTCAATTCAGATCATTACCAGAAATAAGTCGGCAGCAAAAGTATCCGAGCAGTAGCAAAAATTCCTGTATAAAAAAAGTACACTTAATACTGTTTTGTTAAATAAATCCTTGTCGAATCCTGTCTTAGTCAGTCTAAGGACAATGATTTATTGTTTCTGGATTAACACTTTCGCGACTGTATGTTTTTGTCTTTTTGACAGCAAGGTCCACCTGTGTGCGTTATTCTCTCAAGTTACAATATTTCAGAACAAAATTTTCTGTATGCACATTTATATTACAAATGGATATACATTATAATTCTAGTGTTTCTAATCAAAGTATTTGTATCCATAATATATTTGATTGTAGTACAAATATGAACATAGGGTATATTGTTAAGAAATAAATAACATACAAATTGCGAAAGAAACGCCCGCTGGCGGAGTTACAGACTTTCAAATGGCGCGAATCTACGTCAGCGGTCGAGAAAGTGTCAAAATCTAATGAGCGCTATAACGCATGCGTCAGGTCCGCTGCAATTTTAGCAAAATATAGGTAGAAGGAAATCGTCAGAGACAAAATTTCAGAAATTGCATATCTCAATGATAGCATCCACCCATTTTCGGCGTAAAAACACCTTTGATTATTTTTATCACAAAAACTATTGTAAAATGTTGTGGTGCTATATGATAAGGACATATAAAACTTGTAAAAAAGAAAAAAAAAATGCTCTTAAAAATTAAGTGTTAGGAAAAAAAAAAAAAATAATAAGAATAAATAAAGCAGGATCAACAATGATCTGTAATAAACTATAAAAGTTGGTAATTGTGCAAGTGTTGAATTCTGTAATGTTATAAAATTTCCATTGCAAAGTTAAAGACACTTTTATCTGTAAATCAGTCTCAATCTTATGACAATACTTTTTACACCAAACTATATACTAATTATAGTTGTAATACGTTTTTGAATAAATTAATCAGAAAAATATGCCATACCCTTCAACGAAAACTAAAACAAAAAATATGCAAATAATACTTTAGAAACACCTTTTTTTTTTTTTTTTTTTTTAATATTAAATTATTTCTCTCTGAATGATATACTTAATTTCATCTTGAGAGAAATAATTTAATAAATATATCATTCAGTTTGAAATAATAACGTATTGTAAGGAATCGATTTAATTTTAACTCATTTCTGTAAAAAGAAGAACAATATATATATATATATATATATATATATATATATATTATATATACTATATTCTGAAAAAGGTATTTGTAACTTCAATCGGTAAAATATTTCATTTCTCCAAATCATCGATAATGCGCCAGATTTTGACACCCTGTTAACACCAAGAGCATTTATTGTATTGGAAAATAGTCTTCATAGCTTTTGCAGTACTATCGATTTCATCTTGCCCCGAATACAGGATTAAAATATATATGCAGGAGGAAGCTTAAATATACTTTTTTGTTTCCACTGAATTGTAAATTTAACACATTTTATGCCGGTGTTCTATGTATTTCAAGATTAAACCTCTCATACTTAATGACAATAATTTCTGTATTATAATTTTTTTAAATATAAATATAAATAAATGCATATAATAATATTCTGATACAGATAAACATGCAATTATTGCATGTATAAGTAAAGCTCTAAATCGTTCCATATATATAAGCATATTTAAAAGTGAATTACTAATTGAGTTGGTGTGGGAAGGTCGAAAACGCGATGGGCGGGGTCTCAGTTTTTGAAAAAGCGAAAATGAATGGTGTTGTGTATACAAAGCTCGGAAATTCTCTCCAATTTTCAAGACACTTAGAGGGATGAAAAATTTTTGCTTTTTTTGGTATCACTATTTTAATAAAAAACCTCTATCCCATTTCCTCACGATATGTTTCAAATTTATATATATATATAATAATATAGTAAATTATTTTGTATTAAAACAGTGGTAGCAAAGAAGGTTGAAATATCACATCTTTGAAAGCGTCCTCATAAACTTCAAACTAGGTACACATTAAATACAGTTAAATTTCTCCTGCACTAAACATCCAATAGGATTCATTAGAAGTTTATTCGATAACAAAAGCTGTTGGAGAGGGCCAAATTTCAGTAAAATTTACCTATAGTTAATAGAAAGCTGTTTGGAGAATTGTCGGTGAAATACACTGCTCAAAACAATTAAAGGATATTGTAAGTCTTACATAAAATAACGGTATAAACGAAATTTTTTTTGCAGCAAATGCAAGAAGAGGGTCACAAATACAAATTTTTCTCGTTTTCAAACTTCTGAGTATGTAAATGTTGAGTTTGACCTCAAAAAGGACGTTTTAGCTGCAGCGAATGAAATTTGGCTTTACTCTAAATTAAAGACAAAGCGTAAAAGAATGGTCAATATTTAGTAAGTGCGTTGTTTCGATGATTGCGATGTCTTAACGAAGTTATTTAACCGATTCAAAAGCTCTGGGAGTTGTTGGTCGGTTAGAGGGAGTCCAAACACAAACCGAACTAGCCGAAGTCACTGGAGTTTCGCAAAGTGAGATTTCCATGATCTGAAACCGGTTTTTGGAGATTGAAAATGTAAGCTGAAGGCCAGGGTAAGGTCGGAGACATGCAACAACACTCAATGAAAATCGATATTTAATGCTAACGGCTCGGAGACTTCGAAATATGAATGTCACTCTTCTACAAAAACAACTTTGCTCAGCTACTGGCACAACAGTTTCGACTCAAACTGTCCGAAATCGGCTCCACGCTGTAGGGGTGTATGCTCACAGGCCAATAATGTGTGTTACGTTAACAGTAAGAAATTGTCGTACTCGTAGGGAGTGGGCAACAGAGCATGTAAAGTGGGGAGAAATGAAAGGCGCAATATTTTTTTCTCTGGCAAGTCCCGGTTTTCTGTTCATCACGATAATAGACATATTTTCATTTGTAGGGAATGTCTCACTAGAAACAATCCTACGTTCGTGCACAGAAGTATCAGATTTGGCGGTTGGAGGGGGGGGAATCCATTGATAGGTGCACTGATCCCCACATCATTAGAAATGGAATTCTGACTGGTCGTCGATATAGGGATGAGATCATTAGACTATAGCGTGGAGCCAGTTTTGGACAGTTTGGGTCAAAAATGTGGCGCCAGTAACCGAGAGAAGGCAACTATTGAAGAAGAGAGACATTCATATTTCGGTATCTTCGAGCCGTTAACTTTAAATATCGATGATCATTGGAGGTTGTTGCATTCTATGACCTTGCCCTGATCTTCAGCTTGCATTTCCAGTCTCCAAACGTCGATTTCAAATCCTGGAAATCACACTTTGCGAAACTCCAGTGGTTTCGGCTACTTCGGTTTGTGTTTGGACCACCCCTAACCGATCAACAACTCCCCCAAGCTTTTGAATCGATTAAATAACTTCGTTAAGACATCGCAATCATTGAAACAACGCACTTACTGAATATTGACCATTCTTTTCCGCTTTATCTTTCATTTAGTGTAAAGCCAAATTTCATTCGCTGCCGCTAAAACGTCATTTTTTGAGGTCAAACTCAAAATTTGCGTACTCCGAAATTTGAAAAGGAGAAAAAATTGTATTTGTGTCCTTCTTCTTCCGTTTATTGTAAAAAAAAATTCGCTTACACCGTTATTTTATATAAGACTTACAATATGCTTTAATTGTTTTGAGCAGTGTATTTTAGAAGATATTTGATTTTGCATTTTGTTTTTATCATTTTAGCGATTGTAGTTCATAATTTAATCAATGATATTTCTGATATTTTTAAATATGTGTTTTATTTTTGTGTAGTATGTTTAGAAATTTTAGTACAGAAGGCTATTTTAATACTTTCGTAGCCGCATGTTTTTGAATTTTTGACAGCGAATCCGCCTATGGACGTTGTTCTCCCAAAATATAATATTTCAGAACAAAATATTTTGTATTCATATTTATAACACAAATGGATATACATTATAATTATACGCAATCTAACCAAAGAATTTGTATCCATAGTATATCGATTGTAGAAATGTGAATATTGTGCATATTTTTAAGAAATAAATAGCGTACAAATATCGAAAGAAACGCCCATTGGTGGAGTTACAGATTTTCAAATGACGTGATTCTACGTCAGTGGTCGCGAAAGTATTAAGACTTTTTTGCTTTTCAATCTATTCGTAGTAATTTGAATACGGTTTGAGATAGGGCAGGATTATATACTGATTTATGCTCCATATATGCTCTTCACTTCTGACTTTTTCTTTGTAATAATACACCACCCTCTGACAGTAAGGTCCGCCTCTTGGCGTCATTTTTCGAAGTTACAATACTTCAGAACAAGAATTTCTATATTTATATTTATAATGTAAATGAATATACACTATAATTTACTCTTTCGAATCAAAGTATTTGTATCCATATAATATTGATTGTACAAATATGAATATTTTGTACATTTTCAGGAAATAAATAATATACAAATTGCGAAAGAAACTCCCACTGGCAGAGTCACATATTTTCAAACGACGGTAATCTGTGTCAGCGGTCGCGAAAGTGTTAATGTAAGCATCGTAAGATTTGATATGATTATTTCAATTTTAATTTATATAATTTTACTGAACCCAGAAATTAGAATGCACATTCCTTTTTATAGAAATATAAATTAAATTAATATTTACTATTCGCTTGGTATTAACGAATATTCTCGATTACTGTGCTTTAGCGCAGTTGATTCTTTAAGTTCCAGTACAGTGGCGGGGTTGGCAGCTTGGGGAAGTTAGCTCCTAAAATTTTGGACTTTCAAAATTATGCAAGGGACTTTTGGAGACTTTTTCAAAATTTTGCTGTTCCCTCCCCCCTCTATGTTTGACTTTTTCTGCAGTAATAGTTTTGATATTTAGGATAGTACAGAGTAGTGCTGGACGATATCAGAAATTAAATATCGCGATATATCACCAAGTTAATATCGATATTAGTGATATATTGCGATATTTCTTTCAAGGCAGGAAAAAATAGACATTTGTTATTTTTTAAAGACATATGCACACGAATTTTAAAGTATACAAGTATAGAGTGTTTTCCATGTATTTTCTGGTATATTACTACCATAACTTTATCATTAAAAAAAAAAAAAAAAAAAAAAAAAAAATCATAAAAAGTGAATTAATGTTTTGTGTTTCTTATAACTTATACTATTACTTTTTAGTATACCTCTGTATAGTTTATCCTCTATTCTTCCCATTTTAAGCTTTAATTATTTTAAAATCATATTTTAACACAGCTAATATGTGATCTGTGTTTTATTTATACCAAGTATATCAAAATTCATAATTCTACTAAAAATAAAGCTTCAGAAAAATTGTCTTAAGATGCAGGTATTAAATAAAAATGAAAATCATTTTAAATAGTTAGAATTGCCATTATAAATAGTTCAGAATTGCCATTGAATACACCTTTTTTAATTGTAGAAAGTAATATTTTTTACTTAAAACTCTTATATGCATCCTAAATGTCAGTTACTTGTCATTTTTATTTTTGTATCCTCTTAATAAATCATTACAATATATTTTAAATATATATGTTCAATTCACATTCGTAATAGTTTCACAATAATTGAAATTTGAATTACATATTATATATATATATGTGTGTGTGTGTTTATGTATACATTGTCAGTATAAAAATTATATTATTTAAACAAAATTATGTTGAAGTTTCATTTTGTTACTTAAAGTAACTCATTTTGCATTTAAACCAATTTTATTTAACATGTACGGCTTTAAAAATAAAATAAATAAATAAATAAATAAATGGAAAGATAAAAAATAAATGCTACATAAAAAAAGTAATAAACTATTCAATATTATATAATTCTATAAAGAAACTGTCACTGTAAAATTACTGACGATAAAACTTTATTTTACATCAGTTAGATAGCAACCTTTCTCCCTCCCCATGTTATTCAATGGGATTTTTGTCGCTTCGTTTTATAAAAATATTTTATTCAAAAATGAACTTTTTCGAATTCCGTTTTTTCAATATTACTCTTTGAACAGGTCGTCTTTTAGCTTAGTGAGCAATTTTTCGAAAAAATAAATTTAAATATTTTACTTAGAGATCCACACTTAGAGTCCATAATTTACTTATTGAAATAAAATATTTAAATTAATTTTTTCGAAAAATTGCTCACTAAGCTAAAAGGCGACCCGTTCAAAGAGTAATATTCAAAAAACAGAATTTGAAAAACTTCATTTTTGAATGAAATATTTTTATAAAACGAAGCAACGAAAATCCCATTGGATAACATGGGAAAGGAGAAAGGGAGCTATCTGACTGATGTACAGTCTTAATAAAAAAAAATATTTTATCGAAATATTTAATAATAATAAAATAATATTAAAAAAATACATTCCATAATTGCTTATATTTTCAGAAGTTTTTTTATTAAACGCTAAGAAAATTTGCAAAAATCTCTTCTAGTAGATATCAGTTCAGTGATGCCAGATGGTCGAAAATTATTTCCCCAAACAGGTCTTCAAATTTCCCCAAATCACGTTTTTTTTTTTTTTTTTTTTTTTTTTTCGAAAAAATCCCCAACTTGATTTCTACTAAAAAGGGAAAATAAAATTAAAAAATAAATAAATAAATAAATAAATAAATATCAATCAGATTTTTCTATGATTTAAGCTCAGATTTTTCCCCAAATGAAGGCAATTTTTGAAAAAATCCCCAAATAACAATAAAGCTATTGAAAGTCTCTAGACATAGGGATAAATCATTACGTTACCAACATTGACAGAAAGTTAAAAACGCCCCAGAGAATTCCCCACAAACATTTGGTCTCCAAAATTGTCCCCAGAAGCCTCAAAACTCCCTAAAATGGGGACAAAATCCCCAATCTGGCATCACTGTATCAGTTCGGCTTTGATGATCTTTATTAAACACATGTTGAAGCATGTTATTGGCCATTTTATATCGGCACTTTGAAATAGACCGATATCAATGAACCAATAGCAGGAAAGGAGCTAAAACGGAAGATATTGTTTTCATTCGTCATATTGCCTTTTCTGTGGTTTCCATCACCTACGATATGCATGAATGTAGAGTGGGAATTAATATAGTGTAATATATCAGAACCCATAATAGATATCTCGGATAGGGATATATCGTTTCGACTAATATCAAATCTCTTTCCCAGTAAACACACCTGCTGATTATAGGTATTGTGATATTGGAGTATGTCTGATGAATTTTTTCTGAAGGGGTAGAACCGTGACCTTGGACGAAGTCAGCTTATTCACGGGATAATCAAAGCAGATGGCTTTCAATAAATACTGTTTTTTTTATTTTTATTTTTTTATTATGCGGTGGCCTTTTTAAAGCAGTGATGTTTATATTTGAGGTTATGATTTATGAAGGATGAGGAAGTATATGTATATGTATTGCAATAGAAATCGTTTGGCGTGGGGCTACTTTTTCTAGTTTATCAGTGAGTAATTAGAGGAAAGTAGAAAATGAGTATTAGAATAAGATATTCGGCGCTTTTTTTCTTCGGGTCTCGCTCTCGTTATCTGTTGTATGTTGGCTGATCGGGTTTCATTCGCTCGAGTTTCGTCGGCAATATCGTTAAAGGGATATATTGGAGGAGCTAGATCTTAAATATTGTTATCGGGATATTAAAAAAATATCGATACTTGGGGATATATTGATAAATATTCCAGCCCTAGTACAGAGTTCTAATATTAGACGGAGTACTGATTGGGCGATTTTTCATCTGCTAGAAACAGAAAACTCATCACATCTCAGTGAAACTTCTCGGGCAAGTCTTATTTTAAGGCTTTCATTTTGAAAACGTTCATTTTTTTTAAAGACAGTTTGTACTATTTACTTCAAACGAAGTCGTTACCAATTTTTATCTATCATCTTGAATGAACATGAAAACATTTATCTAAATATATAAAGCTTAATGATTTTATCAGTCCGGGTTATAAGATTTAATCAAAAATTGGTTCACTTACTTTTATCAGGTCAAAATCTAGCTAACGCCATATTTTTTAATTCAATTATTTGTACAGTCAAATAAAAAAAAAAAAAAAAAAAAAAACGCCACCCTCCACCTAATTTCGCCGTAAATTATCGTAGAAACATGCGACTGGTACCGATCAGTTTGTAATAACGTCTAGTTTATAATGTTATAGTTAGATTTTACTTAGGGGTCGTCCACGCGAATTTGGAAAATGCCTACTCCTCAGAACCTTGGCGAAAAAACATAATCGGGCTTTGGCGAGCGCGAGTCATGATGATAGACGGTAGGGTTGCTCGCATGTCTGATGACAAGCGGACGTCAGAATTCGTATTAGCAATAACAATAGAAATTTGTTCAATAATTTTAAATAAATTTTAGGTGCTTTTGTCTCCTGAATTAGATACTTTGAAGTATGATTTAAAACATTCATTAATTGAATAGCTATTTTTATTTTCTAAATAAGTTTCTAAACGTTCATAGCTAATTGGAAACATCCTACATGTAAACAAATTGTCGTGTTTATATTATGTCTAGATAAACTTGAAAAGAGATTGACGTATATTTATTTTATATTTTGTTATAGTTATTATTTCACATATGCATTTAAGTGAATTAGTAATTAATAATGCTGGAATCCAAATGTTTATTTTGTGTGTGTGTGAAGAACTTATTGCAAGGTATGTTCACAACATTCAATGGTTTTATAATTATTAGTTTAATGTCTGTAAGTTGTATAAGTGCCTAGAATTAACATTTCTTTTATTTTTTTAATTAAAAGATAATATTGTGTACAATATTGCTATAACATTTTTAAATATTAGTATCTGATACTATATCCTGATGACTCATCTTATATCAGGTAATTTGTTTAGACATTTGAAAACAAATTTGACTTAAAATTATGATATAATTGTGATCATTCTCCTTTTAATTAGTATATTAGTTAGATGTTTATTTTGTTATATCACCGTTTGAAATGAAATTGGTCGAACTGATGATAACATGTAATTATCAGTTCAATCATTTTTATAATGATAATATCGATGAATATATTTATTACACACTACATTTTGAATATTATAGTGAGATATATTTACATAGAATAGATTGCATTATGTAGACTGCTGATTAAGTAGTACACATACATTCTGAGTGAAGTTAATTTGAATTTATAAAATCAAGAATTAATTTTTGTTAATTGTGAATAATAATACAGTTTATGGTATGACTTAGCGTGTTTTTAATAAATCAATAATTTGGCACAATTTTGCTATTATTCTTGGAATTTACAAACCTTTAGGAAAGGAAAGTTATCAAAGAATGCCATACTCAAAATGGCAGAAAATGAAATTGCATCAAAATACATAAAAAAAAAAAAAATTAAATGCAAAAAATGTATAAAGTACAATTAAAAAAAAAAAAAAAAAAAACAGCTGAAAAGCTCAAAATTATAAATAATCACAGTTTAAAGAAGATCGAAGAGAAATGAAGGAAGTGTTTCTTGGAAAGTTCTCTAGTTATGAAGTTTATCCTATGCCAGCTGGACCATAGCTTCAGTGCACGAAATTGATTTTGTGCCTGTAGACGTGGGCTTGCTAGCGATTTTTATTAATATCGACATCAGATAGAAGAAGAAAGAGGAGGATAAGCTTATTGAAGACACAGTTCCTTGTGACATGCTGTAAATAAATCTAAAAATAGATCAGCATTGAAATTTGATTTTCTTGTATCCTTTTCAGTTGTTTGCCATTCGAACTTTGTATGTTTTTTAATTTTATGGTATTTGTTTATAAAAATTTTGTTATAGTTCATTTATTTATTTATTGTTATTATTATTTTTTTATTTTATTTGTAGATAGGGTAAGTGCACCAGTGATTGACACTTTTAGAGCAATCTCTGATGTTTTTAATGTTCTACTTATCAGAAAATATTTTCAGAAATCTTTAAGTTAGTACATATGGCATGAAAGACATTCAGAACCACATATATGTTAAAATATATACATTTTATAACAATTATTTTTTTTATGAATTTTTATTTGACACCCACTCAATGTTCCAGTAATTGACACTGCCAGTTTTTCATTTTATCAGTAATTGGACCCTTATGTTTCATTGTTTGACACTGCTAGTTATTCATTTTATGAGTTATTAGCACCCTATGCTCCAGTGTTTGACAAAAAATGTTAAAATTCTTATACGTAAAATATGATTTTATTATTTTTCTTATTTATTAATTATTTCGGGATAGATGTCAATTTGTGGAGCATGCCAATCACTGGAGCACCTACCCTATAGCTTTATCTGACGAATTTGAAATAAGCAATTTCAGTGTATAAATTTATAGTTCCAAAAAATTGCACATTATCCTTAAATATTAAAATATGTATTTATATAGTTACTGTTTAAAAAAGACTGAAGAAGAAAAGAAAGAGCAGTTTTCCTCAGAAAGTTCTCCATTTGTGAAGTCTTTGCATCCTACGCCAGCTGGAACATATCTATAGTGCACAAAATTGTTTTCGTGCCTGTAGATGTGGGCTTGCTAGCTCATTTCATTAACTCTGATGTCAGATGGAAGAAAAGGGAGGAAAAGCTTATTGAAGAATGAAAGTTCATCATGACATGCAGTAAATAAATCTTTTCTTAAAATAGATAAACATTTATCATTTAATTTTCTTGCATTCTTTTGAATTGTTCGCCATTTGAACTTTTGTATGTTTTTTAATTTTATGGTGTTATTTATTTTGCTATTACTTAATTTTTATGGTAATATTCAATTGTTTCATTCAAATCGAACATAGTTTGATCAATTAGCAACAATTCAGCTTTAGTCCAAAGAAAAAACACATTTTTCATTAATTGGCAACTTTTCGCTTACACTCCCTGACTCAGAATTTTACATATTACATATAAATTTAATAAGATAAAATTTTTAAAAATGCTCCATGCAAAATAATTTTTAATTCTTCTGCTGAGATCTTAATCATGAGAGATTTGAGATTTAATCACCACACACCCAAAATTTTAAAGTTATACTTCATTTTTAACAAATTGTTTTTGAAGACTTAGCCTCATCTAGTAAATTTAAAAATTACAATTTAAGTATAAGTTTATTATTACCGCCAAGAGAGAAAGAAAAAAAAGCATAGCATCCTGAAATGTTTAAAAAGTGAAATATTTGTGGCTGCAGCTATGGGTCTGCTAGCATATTTCACAAATATCATGAAACAGAAGAAAACAGAAGAGAAAATAAGAAAGAACTGGCATTTTAACGTAATAAGTACACAACTTTGAATAAACACCATAAAATGCTAGAAATTCACATTAATTGTTTTGGATCGAAAGAATACATGACCCTTCATCAGGCGAACAAAGGAAGCACGAGTGCTGCAAGCAAAGTGGCAACACACGCTGCCGCTTTGATATCAGCATTTGTGCTTACCGACAGTGACACGATCTAATTAAAGAGAAAGCAAGAGACAGAAGAAAACATCCACTACCGATGGCATGGACCACGAGGAAGTAAGCTGATGAAGGAGGAAACCCCCTCACAAAAGCAACTATTCAGACTTCCATAAAGCTGTAATGTAAGATTTTATTCTTTACAAAAATTTTCAGCAAATCGCTAAAATTGATGCCAAGATCAAAATTTGCGTCGGCTACAAACTTGGCAGCCTGACGAGATTAGTAATCGAATTTGGTGACAAATTGCTTCAGGAGAGCCAGAATTTGTAAACCTTTTCTCAATTTTAACAGAATTATTTGTTTTGGTAAAATGTATCATTTCTCACCACTAATTTTTGCCTACAAGAATAAAAGTAGGCAATTTATACTGAAATGATTTTCATTGAACACTAAGCTGTGTTTAATACAGTAAAGAGTCAAAAATCCGCACAGTTCGGGACCAGAGGTTGTGCGGATTTTAGGATTCTGTGGATTTCGGGGCCTATAAAAAATAATTTTTACTTTGAATAATAAAAACACAATATTATTCAAACTAAACACATACCAGTGAATAATAACACTAAATATTAAATTAATAGGTACATAAGAATAATAATGAAAAAAATATTTGTCAAATTTACAAAAAATCTGTTCACATGTAGCTAGTTTTAAACTAAACATGAACCTGCATGATTTGTTTATTTATTTTTATTATTATTTATTGTAAATAGTAGTAACACAAATTTATTTTTGTACGAATTTTATTGAGTTATTCCTTACAAATTATGCCTTCATCAAAAAGCATTTAAAAAAAATTAGTTTGTTATTATTTACCTGATTGATATCATCATATCACAATAATCATTATTTTCTTTTGATGAATTTAATATACTGTCAATAATTTTATTAGCAGCAACTTGACTCTTGCAGTCTTTCATATTATTATTATTTTTTTTTTTTTTTTTTGCAAACATAAAATCTGTATTCAAGATCTTTTTCAAAAATTCTGATTTGCAGTTTTGTAACTTATTAGTAGAGAATTTCATTGTTTGTATCTGAAAAGCTGTGTGGATTTCGGACTTTGGTGGATTTTAGATCGGTGGATTTCTGGCTCTCTACTGTATTTAAACTTAAAAACTTGTTCACATACCATAAAATTAATAAAACCACTACCAGTTTCAAAAGGACATGGTCTTTCTTCTTCAGGTGCAAAGCACTTGCTATTACCTTGGAGAAAAAAGCAAGACTAGTGGTTTTTGTACCTGAAGAAGAAAGGCCATGTCTTTTTGAAACTGGTAATGCTTTCATAATTTTATGGTGTATGAAAAAGTTTTTTAAATATAAATATTCATTGTACACCAGGTTTTTTTATTTTTGTACTGTCTAAGCTGAGCTTTTGCCAGTGGTATTTTTTGTAAAAGCCATAGAAAATTCCTGAAAAATTTACAATTGGGGTATATATAATCTTATCATCAGGACTGTTGTGGTTGGAGTAGCTTTTTTTTTTAATGCTAGCTAAGCAAGCATACATGTATGGTACTGTGACCACTGCTATACAGATTTTCATGCAAAATGTGTAAGTTGTATCCAGTGATGTTTTTTTCTCTTTTGGTTTTAATGGTTGCAAAGTGAGTTCACATGCATGGAAGTGATCGCTACTATACAGATTTCTATGCATTCAAGTTTAAATTATTAAAATAAATATGGCTGCAATATTGGCAAGTAAGTTATACTAGGGTGCCTTGATAGAAAGAATGACAACATACGAAGGACTGTCATTGGCCAAAATTTCTATTTTACCAAATCTATGAAAAAAAAAAAAGATCAGGTGTACTTTGAAAATTAAGTAAATGACAGTAAATTTTACTCTTTAAATTTTTTTTTTAAATAGGAAAATGTATTATTACTAAGTACAAAACTTTGAATAAACACCATAGAAGCAAACACTCGCAACAATTGTTTCAGGTAAAAAAAAAAAAAAAAACCCTTCATCAGGCAAAAAAAGTACACACGAGTGCTGTAAAAGAAGCGACAACACACTGTTGCAGGTTGCACTGTTTTGCTGCTTTGTTACAGCACTCGTGCCTACTTTATTCCCTTGACTAGGGGAAGGGCTAGGTTTTCTTTTGACCCAAAACAACTGTTGGAAGTTCTTGCTTTTATGGTGTTTATTCAAAGTTTTGTAATTATCACTTTTAAATGCCAGTTCTTTGATGCTCTTTTATAATGTACTAGCAGGCTTTGCTGGTCATTATATTGAAATGAATTTTCAAAACGCTATACCATTAATAATTTTAAAAAATCATTGAAATCAGTCAAAATCTAAGTTAAAGTTCTCGCTACCTTCGGTAAAGGTTTTTCCACTTGCCACACTTCACAAAATCCCTTTATAGTACATGTTGCATACACATACCTAACCAACACATTAAATATCAGGATCCTGAGATTATTTGAAGCAGCGCTACATTTTAAAATGTGTTTTTACCACCTCCCCACTCTTAAAAGGAAGGAGGAGGAGGGAATTTTGCTAAATAATTTTATATTATGAGTTCGATATATATAACTGACCCACACATCGAAAACCTTCTTCTTAAGATAATGTACTGCAGAGTTATGCATGAAGAGTTACTGCAGAGTTTACCCCCACCCCTAAGGGGCGGTAGTGTGGAATTTCACAAAATCACTTTGTAGTGTGTGTGGAATATGCATAAGCAGTCCACACATCAAAAATTGCCATTCTAAGATTATTTGGAACAGAGTTACGCATGCAAACATGTTTTTTAATCCCCCCCAACCCTCAAGAGGGGAGATGGCACGGAATTTCAAATAATCTCTTTGTAGTTTGTGTGCGTTGAATACACATAACCAATCGACATATCAAAAAATCACTTTCATGAGATAATTTCATAGCTGCTGTTTTTAATCTTTTAAATCAAAATTCACATTGGTATTTTTAAATGGAATATGTTATATATATTTTCGACGATTAGTATTACTAAAATCAGCTATAAAATTTTTCCAGTCTGAAGTCCCCGCCAAAAACAGTAGACTTGGTATCTATGTAATTTGGAGCAGTTACACTTTAAAAGGTGCTTTTGCCCCCTACTCAACACCCTTAAAGGGAGGAAAGGGGAAATTTCACAAAATACCTTCATAGTGTGTGTTGGAAACTCATAACCAGCCCGCACATAAAAAAACATTTAAGTTCGGAGCAGATTTGCACTTGGAAATATGTTTTCTCCTCTCCAATCCCCAAGGGGATAATGTGGAATTTTACAAAATCTCTTTGTAGTATATGTCTTGAGAACGCATAATCAATCGACATGTTAAAAAATCACTACCCTGAGGTAATTTGGAGTGGAGTTACTCTTATAAACATATTTTTGCCTCCCTATCCACCTGCAAAGGAGGGAGGAAGAAATTACGTAAAAATCCCTTTACAGTGCATGTTGGGAAGGCATAAACAACCGACATATAAAATTAATCTTGCTGAGATAATTTGAAGCAAAGTTATGCTTGGAAACAGGTTTATTGCCCCCCCCCCCCCCAATTGGGAACTTTCGCAAAATCCCGTTACAATAGGTGTCAGACACACATAAATAAGCCACACACTAAAATTTATGATCCTATATATTTCCCCAGACAAATTTAGTGCTAAAAGGGGGACTTGAATTTGCCCCCTCGTAACTCCTCCCCAAAATCGAAAATTGCAGAAAACCAATAATGATTTTTTGGAAATATCCTCAAGTTGACTCTTAGTGGTTTTCTATATCTTTGTACTATTATTGGTAGAGTTTAACCCTCACTTTCCCAAGATGGGATCACTTTGACCCCATTTTGAAGTGAAATTTAGTTAAGTCCACCTCATTCAAGAAGTGCACTAATTCGTCAGAGATAGCAAACATAACCAGTGGAATGTTGCAACTTCTAAATTGTACAACAAGGTGCTGTGCTGGTGATTTTCGCCAAACATGCCAAGCGGCACCTGAAAGCGATTTTTCTGCAGTAACGCCTTGATGTTGGGAAAGCGAGGCTTAATTAAAAAATGCGTATTTTCTAAATTTGCCTCCAAAAATCATTTTTACCGACATAACTAAAAATTTCTCAATAATAAAAATTTAATTTTCAAATATCTTTTTTTTTTTTTTGTCCCCATTCAAGTTATAACAATATAAAAGTCTACAAAAAAGGCCTGAATTGAGAATTATTTGCATGAAATTTTAAAAATGAAAGGTTATATATATATACTAGCAGGCTTTGCCTGCTTCGCTGGTCACTATATTTAAAGGAAACTCTTTTCTATATAGCTTTATTAAAAAAAGAAAAAAAAAAATACTGAAATCGCTCAAAAGCTCGCTTTGAGTTCCCGCTGCCTTTGGCATCGAACTGTTTGTCTTCGCAGTCTCCGGTGCCTGTCCTTATTGCCTGCGACACTAGCTTACCCGTGGGCTTCCATTTGGGTGCTTATCATATATGACAGTTTCGATACAGACAGTATCGAAAAATCTGAAGAAGCTTTTTTATATTTGAATACCAATTACATAAGAACAACATTATGCGTGATGTACATAATATTTGCTTTCAAGTTATTTCCTATATTTATTTGATTTAATCGATCAACCATAAAATGACAGCAATTTCAAGCCAAATTTAATATTACAATATGCTATGATCGGCTACGTCTATCGCATGAGACAATTATTATTATTATTATTTTGTGGTTATATATACTTCATTCTTAGTGAATAGTAGTTGGTATATAGAAAAATAAATTAATTAATATGTAAACCTCATCATGGTACAAACTTAATATAGCTCCCCTTGACGTTATTTGAATTTTTATCGCCGTTTTAGACCAAAATATAATTTATGCGATTATTGTTCCTATTTCTTTCTCTTTTTCAATACTTTATAATTTAGTTATATTTTTGATGAGCTACTTGGCTTTAAGTGGCTGTCCAAGGCGAAATATCTCCGATCTACTTCAGCATCAAAATTTAAAAATTTGTCCAGTATTATCAATAAGTAAATACCTTTAATATAATGCTGAATTATCTTTTATGCCTAGCGTGATTCATCCGTGAAATATATATACATATAAAGTTGAGGTATATAAAAAATGCTATGAAATAAAATTCAGATCATATTACTATTAATATTTTATTTTAATTATAAAGACGTTATTTTCTCATTCACCAATTTAACATTTAGTAATTTTTATTTTTCGAGTGAAAGTATATTTCATTTTATGTTGAAAAAAAAAAATAAATAAATAAATAAAAATACCTCGTAAACTTTTTTGGCAACAATTAAAAATGTAAATGGCTTATATTAAGGTAATTACCAGTTTATTATTTTCATATTTTAATTAATTTTAAAAAATCTAATCAAATAGTAGCATATGTCCTATTTCAGATTATTATCTATCTCGGTACCAAATTTTATCCAGATCCTAAATAGTAGCATATGTCCTATTCCAGATTATCTCGGTACCAAATTTTATCCAGATCCGTTTAACCGTTGTGACGTGATTGAATAACAAACATCCATACATCCAACGGACAACTCGCGCCATCTAGGTAGAAAAGATGTTGAAAGAGTTGGTTAAAAATTAATTAAGAAAGAACTAATTAAGTTACAACTTTCTAAAAACCTATTCGCAGACCTACCAAATGTACATACAAAATTTCATTAAAATAGGTTAAGCCGTATTGGAGGAGTATCGTAACAAACACTGTGACACGAGAATTTTATATATTAGATATATATATTATATATATATACTTTTAAACGTTTGGACATAGTTCATTTTTACTAAAGCAAGTTTATTACTGAAATAAATTGAGTTAAAAATCATTTACATAAAAATAATTAGAAATTTCATTCAAAGGAAGAGATTATAATACATGCAATTAATCATATTATCAATGTAATCAATCTATACCTGCACAAACATTTGAATTAGTTCAATTTTTAGAAAGTGAGCCTTATTTATTTATTAATCTAAATAAGTAAATAGAAGAAAATCAATGTGTTGCTATTTAAAAAATTAATCAATAAATAAAACTGTGCATGCTATACTTAATTTCAGAGTTAGGCAAAGAAAAAAAATCTGCATTAATCAAAATTAATATTACCTAACAAACATTTTACTTAATTACTTATGTTAGTAATTACTTAAGTACATCATTACTTTACCAAGGATTACAATTTTCTTTTTCCTTTACGAAAATGAAACAGAAAGAAAGAATACTTCAGAAGAAATATGTAAAAGTATAAATTAATTTATTTGAATAAAAATAATTCATATTGAATAACGAAAAATATTGAATGATAAAGTTAATATTAAATTAGTGGCGAAATTTATTATGATACGTTTACATATTGGAAAAAAAGTTATCTGTAATAAATTTGTATTTTTATTTAGCACATTTTAAACACAAAAGAAAAAAAGAATGTCTTCTGTAAAATAATCGCTTTTCATTCAATTAAATGTGAAGAAAATTATTTTTTGTTTATTAAACAAAATGTTTTATATTTATACTATGATACGAATGCAAGTACGGTGGATGTGAATAGATGATTCATTCATTCTTGATTCATTCTGACAGGTTTGATTCAATCAATGATTAGTTTCCACATTTTCATATTTTTCCCTTAAAATATGTTGTGCGCCAAGAATTTTCTCGCCAAGGTTCTGAGGAGTAGGCATTTTCCAAATTCGCGTCGTCCACATATTAAAACAGACATCAATTTCATTTTTTTCAATGGTAACCCCTCTTTTTTATAATTTATTTGAATTCTTTGGATCAAATCATCACGGAAAATGGTATAGTTTATATATTTCGCTCAATTTTTCATAGAGTTATAAGCTGTCAAATTTTGGGGATGCTAATGTTAAATGAATGTGACAAATATTAAATCATATCTTCCGAAATAATTATGATATTTAAATTCTGTATTTTTTATTCGTTAGAATGAAGTGACCCAAACATATTCCATGCAAATTTTTGCTAAAAAAACATTTTTAAATTATGAAAATTATTAATAAATTCATATTTGAAAAAATTATGAATTATGACCTATGTTAATTTTTGCACGAATAGAACGGGCATCATCAAAAACATGGGTTTCCAGATTTACAGCTCGTTCCTAAAATTTTTTGAGTTACAGTGATATTTCATTTTTTACTGCTGTTAGGGGGGCGTCACTTGTTATAATTTGTATCCTCTGTGAGTCAATATTTCTATACATTTTGACGAAAAACTATTTTAATTTACCTTTATATTATTATAATTGTTTTCTAAGGAACATTTCGATGTTTATTATACAAATTGGCTTATTTTTTATAAAATTATCGCAATGCAGGCAAGAGATTGGAAAGAATTCCAAAAGAAATGTAGCCCCGCCTCTATATTGCAGAAACAGTATTAAAAAAACAAGTTTGCATACTCGTATATGACTCACTCTATATGTGACGCTGTTATGCATAATTGCCAATGGCATTTACTACATTGAATGCTGAAGACAAAAATTTAAATGATTTAATTGGAAGTATGTAAAATAATTTTGTTTTATAGTGCAAAGTTTTAGAAAAATTCTGTAAAGGTCTGGCTTCAGTTGGAAAAAGGAGTTTACTCGATTCTGAAATGTTAAGTCTTTGTTCTTAAATATTACATAACTTTTTCTAGTTTCTGAGTGCTAAAATTCTGTTTTATCCCTTTTGTCTTTTGTTTTTAACTTGAATATTCTAGGATTCGTGCATCTCAAGTTATATATCATGATTTAGAAAATGCGGTAGGACGAGGATTATTATTTGAAAGAGCAATATGTAGCGAAAAATGCTTTTGTTTTTGCTAACTTTTAAATTAATATAATTAATTTTTATCAGATTTTTTAAAACATATTTTCTGTTTTAATCTTGTTGTGACATTTTCGCATTCGTTTACTCTACCGTTTATGCTATTTAAATTTTATCGCATGACGTAACATAATAAAATATAAACTTATTAAATGTTTTTTTTTTTTTTTAATACCGAATAATATAGTGGAATTTTTTTTTTTTTTTTTAAGTTTTTAAAATCTATTATTGAAACGAAGCGCAATATTATTTATATTCGATTATTCTAATCACGGCGTAAAACTGGCGACACATTTATCACGGAAAAAGAATTTAAAACTAAGTAATATGTCTTATAACTTTTAAAGATATGGATTTTACGCATTTAAAATTAAAAATTCAAGTACAGCAGACGACTGCAGAACGGGGAATATCATTCTAGGCAATAGGAAACCGTTTTTTCTATATCCATATTTATTTTCATATGAATATACACAATAATTATACTCTTTCTAGTGGAAGTATTTGTTTCATACTATTTTGTTTATATAAATATGAATATAAGGAATATTCTTAAGAAATATCGTAACACACAAATTGTGAAAGAAACGCTTACTGGAGGAGTTACAGATTTCCAAATGACGTGAAACTACATCAGCAGTCGCGAAAATATTAAATATACAATCTTTGAATAAACACCATAAAATGCAATAAACTCGCAACAATAGTTTCGGGTCGAAAAAACACACGACCCTTCATCAGGCGAATAAAGTCAGCACGAGTGCATCAGTCAAAGCGGTAACGCACGAATCTACTATTCAGTATGAAAAGAAAAACTTTATAAAGTAGAAAGTAAATATAGCTACTGGTGTAAGTAGAATTATACAAGAAAACAAGAAAATAAATAAATGAGTGAGATTAAACATGTAATAATCTAAGGATATCGAAAATCTAAGTTACGTGAGTAATTTCCAAGCATCAGAGAAGAATGGAGTGGAAGAAATATCATTAACAAGATTTTTCGAATTTTTAAATATGTAAAAGGCTTCATGAATATCCAAATGGGAGGAATAGACAGGAGATGAAATTATGTTAGTTTTGGAAAAATCAAAACGATGACCTTGAGACCAGCAGTGGGAAGCAATAGAAGATTTGGTAATCTCTTCATTATGAACATTCCGACGGTGCTCATTTATTCTGTATTTCAAACGCCTCCTAGTTTGACCAATATAACCTAAGTTGCAGGACGAACACGGAATTAAATAAATTCCAGAACGGTTTTCGGTGGGAATGGGATCCTTAAGAGAAGATAATTTAATTTTATTGACGGGTTTGTAAATAACTTTGAAATCAAACGGTGAGAGAATTTTAGAGATTTTAAAAGAGAGTGAAGAATAAAAAGGTAAAACAACTGGGATGAGACTGTGATCGTTTAATTTGGGAGCAGAACGTTTAGGATTCTTAAATTTATATAGAGCTTTATCGATTATAGATGGGTTATAGCCACGAGAGAGAGAGCAAGAGATTTTAAATAATTAATTTCTTTCGAAAGATTAGACGGATCAGAACAAATGTGTAAGGCACGATAAACATAAGTGTAAAAAGCAGAGATTTTTTGGAGCATGCGGCGGCAAAGAAACTGATAATGGTTTTCTAAAAACAGTAGTAGAGAAACAATCCTATCCTTTATTCACAAGAACGTCAAGGAAAGGCAAAGAGCAATCCTGTTCAACCTCAAAAGTGAATTGAATGCATGGGTCAATCGAATTGACCAAAGAAAGTAAATTGGACAAATCGAAATGTTCATAATGAAGAGATTACCATATCTTCTCTTGCTTCCCACTGCTGGGCTCAAGGTCATCGTTTGATTTTTCCAAAACTAACATAATTTCATCTCTTGTCTATTCCTCCCATTTGGATATTCATGAAGCATTTTACATATTTAAAAATTCGAAAAATCTTGTTAATGATCGGAATGTTCATAATGAAGAGATTACCAAATCTTCTATTGCTTCCCACTGCTGGTCTCAAGGTCATCGTTTTGATTTTTCTAAAACTAACATAATTTCATCTCCTGTCTATTCCTCCCAGTTGGATATTCATGAAGCATTTTACATATTTAAAAATTCGAAAAATCTTGTTAAAGATATTTCTTCCACTCCATTCTTCTCTGATGCTTGGAAATTACTCACGTAACTTAGATTTTCGATATCCTTAGATTGTTATATGTTCAATCTCACTCATTTATTTATTTTCTTGTTTTCTCATACAATTCTACTGACACCAGTAGCTGTATTTACTTTCTACTTTATAAAGTTTTTCTTTTCATTCTAAATTTTCATTCTAAATTTTCGTTGGTTGCCGCTTTCACTGTAGCGCTCGTGCTTACATTATTCGCCTGATGAAGGGTCGTGTGTTTTTGCGACCCGAAACAATTGTTGCGAGTTTATTGCATTTTATGGCGTTTATTCAAAGTTTGTAATAATTTTTACAACTCCAGTTTTATGGTGCTTTTTTATTAAATGCTTTCTCAGATTTTAGTTTAAATCTTGTTATCTATATTTTTGTATATCATCTATTGTTGGTTTGTACGCCTAAAATTAAATGTAAAACTTTATAGTAACACTTTCATGCGGGGCTTACTGTATAAAATAAAAATATACCCTACAAGAAGTAGATAATTCTTTTTCTTAAATATTAAACACTTTTTTTTTTTTCTTTTAACCGCTATTAATATTATTATCATTATTACTATTATTCTTTTACCTTGGTACCTAGATTTTTGTAATTCAACATTGTATTGTAGGGTTCATATGATTCAAGCTATTTAAATTTCTTCGTATGAAGTAATGTATTTTACTATTTAATGTTTAATAAATAGAAACAAATAAAAATATTTTTTCATAAAATAACACCGAAAGTTTTGCGAATGAGAATCGTTTTTTATTTTATAATAAACATGTCTGAACTTTATTTCCGGTGTGAAATTTAATAAATAATGTATATTGCGTGGTAGATCAAAATTTATTTTTACTTTCTTCTATATGTAATATAGAGAAAGTATTGGATTCGCTAAAATTTTCGACCTCCGTTTTTTGTCGGATCTACACGTTTTGGGATGTCCTGAACACGAATTGATAGTTTTTAGAAAATGTCTGTCTGTGCGTCTGTCTGTCTGTCTGTGTGTCTGTATCATTTCTTTGTGGACGCTGTATCTCACGAACCAATGAATGAAATTTAACCAAACTTAGTATTTAGTTGCACCCTGACATGAACTGGTGCCCATTAGATTTGGGGATCAATAGCTCAACAGGTGGCGCTGTGATCGCATTTTATGAAAATCTTTAACATGGCAGCATAGGACAAAATTCTGTATAAATGGGCATAATGAGAGTTATTTTAAACTTGTGATTGTAAAATTAATATGAATTATTGAAAATAGTAGCAGTTAACTAGGGAAAAAAATTGTGCATGGGGGGGGCATCGGTTACCCCCCGGGGCGGGTTAAATTTTGAAGATGTGTATCATTCGAAAGATCTCGTCAATACCTTTAAAACGAATGGTTGAACCATAAATCTGTGATAATTTAAAACAAAGTTATCGATTTTTTTTACTTTTAACAAAAAAAAAAAAAAAAAAAACTTAGAAAAAAAAATCGTATTTTTTTTTTTTTTTTTTTTTTTAACGAAATTTTACCAAACTTGGTATTTAGTTGGTCCCCGACATAAACTGGTGCTGATTATATTTGGGGATCAATAGCTCAACAGGAGGCGCTGTGATCGCATTTTATGAAAATCTTTAACATGGCACCATAGGACAAAATTCTGTATAAATGGGCATAATGAGAGTTATTTTAAACTTGTGATTGTAAAATTAATATGAATTATTGAAAATAGTAGCAGTTAACTAGGGAAAAAAATTGTGCATGGGGGGGGGCATCGGTTACCCCCCGGGGCGGGTTAAATTTTGAAGATGTGTATCATTCGAAAGATCTCGTCAATACCTTTAAAACGAATGGTTGAACCATAAATCTGTGATAATTTAAAACAAAGTTATCGATTTTTTTTACTTTGAACAAAAAACAAAAAAAAAAAAAAACTTAGAAAAAAAAATCGTATTTTTTTTTTTTTTTTTTTTTTAACGAAATTTTACCAAACTTGGTATTTAGTTGGTCCCCGACATAAACTGGTGCTGATTATATTTGGGGATCAATAGCTCAACAGGAGGCGCTGTGATAGCATTTTATCTAAATTTTTAACATGGCAGAATAGGACAAAAATTCGTATAAATGTGCGTAATAAGAGTTATTTTACACTTGTGATTGTAAAATTAATATGAATTATTGATAATCGTAGTACGTAACTAGGAAAAAAATTTTGTGCATGGTAAATTTTGAAGATGGGTATCATTCGAAAGATCTCGTCAATACCTTTAAAACGAATGGTTGAACTATAAATCTGTGATAATTTAAAACAAAGTTATCGATTTTTTTTTACTTTTAACCAAAAAAAAAAAAAAAAAAAAACAGAAAAAAAAAAAAAAATTCGCATTTTTTTTTTTTTTTTAAATATTGTTAGTGATTGAATATGTATTAATTTTTACAAAAAAAAAAAAAAAAAAAAAAAACCTTAGATTTTTTTTTTTTTTTTTAATATTGTTACTGATTGAATATGTATAGGAAAATATAGAAGAAAGTCTTGTGGTGGCCACAACATACTAGTTTCTAAATGTGTAGACGGTCCCCTAACACATTTTCACGTGTAACTCTGTTTAGAATTGATTTAAAGTATATAAATAACTAGGTGTTCCGAACTGCCTTGGTCTCAAAAATCGGAATATGAGGTCAAAAATAGGGATCGTCATTTAAAAAAATGAAGTTTATACCTGTTTTAATATGTAGATGACCCTTAAGTAAAATAGAACTACACCATTAAAAACTAGACGTTGATGCAGACCGATAGGTACCTGCCGCATGCTTCTACGATAATTTACGGCGAAATTAGGTGGGGGGGGGGGGGGCTTTTTTTTTTTTTTTTTTTTTTTTTTGGCTGACTGTACAATTGGTATAAAAGATATTAAATAAAAACTCCATTTTAACTTTCAAATTACCAAAAAGAAAAAACAAATTAATTCTAAAAATAAATAAATAAGTAAATATATTTCTTTTTATGTCCAAAAAAAAAAAAAAAAAAAAGAACGTGAAAATATTTTTTTTTTTTTTTTTTTTTTTAATAATTAAAAGGAAATTGAAAAAGATCGTGCTGAAAAAAATGGAATATCTTTAGTAAAGGACTCTTTGGTGAAGTTTAAATTTTGCCCCGAAGTAGCTTGAAAGTTTTTTGCCAAGACTTTTTACTTACGCATTTGCGATGGCCATTTTATCTCATTGCCAAAATGATAACAAAAATTTAAAAGCTACCAAAGGTCTTCTATGCTAAATATTTACCAAATAAATATTAACAAATGAATATAGTAACCGATGCTAGGGGATGAAACACAGTTACAGCATGCGTTTATATGGAAGAATAGATTAAAATAAGTCCTGCCATATTAAATTAAATTCTGTTTTGTGCAGAATTTTATATCTAATGCTTAGGAAACAAAAGTAAACATAGGTTATAGTTTTTTTTTTTTTTTTTTTTTTTTTTTTTTCCAGTACTTTAAAAAATAAAATAAAATTGTATTACAATTTACATCAATGGATTTTAATAAATAGGAGCCCTCTGTTTTGACTTTATCGCTATGAAGAATTAATTAGCATAATTGATTTGATTGTTATGAATAAATTTATTCATATCCGTCGCCTGTTCGGTTTTTACTTTGACCCACTGCATAAATTTTTAGTTCAGAGTTTGTGTGTTTAACTTTTTCAGGTTGACTATATCATACACATAAGCATGTATATTTTATATTTGTTACGATTATATTGCTTCATAGGCATAAATTGACTTCTAACTTCTAACACTGTAAGAAAGACAAAAATCGTCAAATTATACGGCCCAATCAATAATTTTGAAATTATGTGCGCATGATTTAATGTGGAAATTAAAATATAACTATTATATAACTAAAATGTATAAGTTAGTAAACTTTTTCTGCGTTTATATATATATTTATTTATTTTAAGAGTTAAGCAGAGTAATTAGGAGGTACATTTTTAGATTTTTGATACGTGCAATGTTACTGGAAGATTAAAATAGAGCAAATGTCCCCATTTGTGGGGACAGTCCCCACTTTTTTTCCCCCTCCTTCATGAACTAGATTTCTATGTAAAGCTTTCGTCCAAATTTATAATTTACTAGGTAGACATTTGAAACTTTCACAGTAGCCCAGAACCCGGTGACAACACAATACTTCGAAGTCATATTTTCGAATTTTCAAATAGTTTTCTTTTAATTAATTAAAATATGAAAATAATAAGCTCCTAATAGCAATAAAAATAGTCATTAAAATATTAGATGTAATTTAATTGTTGCAAAAAAAAAAAAAAAAAAAAAAAAAAAAAATACGATGAGTTCATTTTCCTTCGACATAAAAATAAATACATTTAATTAAACGTGAACCTTAAAAAATTAAACTTTTTTTTTTTTTTTTCATTATTATTATTAGTTCATTGAACTGAGTCCACGTGCTTAAATATTGTTTACATATTATTTTTTATCCTCGCGTATTTTATTAATGATTCATCAGAAAATTTAAAAACATGGTATATAAAAAGTTTTTTTTAATCTTATAATTATTGCTATTAGGAGCTTATTATTTTCATATTTTAACTAATTAAAAGAAAACTATTCGAAAATCGTGCTTCGAAGTATTGTGTTGTCACCTGGTTCTGAGCAATGCTAAAAGTTTCAAATGTCTAGCTAGCAGGGAAGTTAGTTAAAAATAGGTTGCAAGATTTGTACAGACAAACAAACAAACAAGAATAGAAGTTAATAAAAAAAATTATAAGATAAAAAACTTTTTATAAACCATGTTTTTAAATTTTCTGTTGCATCATAGCTATAGATCAAACTACATTTGCTCTTTATGAAATCTTTAAAAGAGACGTCAATTTTTGTGAGATGCATAATTTAACTCTTTACAATCTTTTAATGTTCACGATTAATTAAATGTATTTATTTTTAGGTCGAAAGAAAATGAACTCGCCAATTTTTCTTCGGCAACAATTAAATTACAGCTAATATTTTAATGGCTATTTATAAAGTATTAAAAGATTATTATTTTCCTATTTTAATTAATTATAAGAAAACTGATCGAAAATTCGAAAATCAGATTTCGAAGTATTGTATTGTCACCGGGTTCTGAGCTACAGTGAAAGTTTCAAATGTCTAGCTAGTAGGGAAGTTAGTTAAAATTCGATAGCAAGATTTGTACCCGACAACACCGAGCTGAAAAACAACTGGAGGAAATGCTAGACCGGTTTCGGCGTGCCGTTTTTGGAAGTTTTGCCTTCCGAGCTTTGCACGGCAGGAAGCATTTGATATCTTTATATTTCAAAGTAAAATTTTGTAAAGGTTGTCTGTTCGAACAACCATATGCTAAACATATTACAATTTTAAATTTTAATTCTTTAAAGAATATAATAGTAATAGACGACCCGACAAATGTTGCCTGCCGTGCAAGATTTGATTTTGCACGGCAAATGATTGTAGAAAAACTGGCACGCACGAACACTGTGTAAAGGTATTGGAAGCATTTGTTCCAGTTCTTCTTCAGCTCAGTGCTGGACAAACAAACAAGAATAGAACTTAATAAAAATAATTATAAGCTAAAAAAAAAAAAAAAAAAAAAAAAAAAAAAAAAAACTTTTTTATATACCATCTGTATATATATATAAATTACGTGTCACGATGTTTGTCCGGGGTAAACTCCTAAACTAAGGAACCGATTTTAATGAAATTTTGCACACTGTGTGCAGTTTGGTCCAACTTGAGAGATAGGATAGTTTTTATCTCAATTTATTGTCACAATATTGTTTTATTGCAATTATTTGTTAATTATAGACCTTTATTAAAGTTGCTCCAAAATATCTGTGAGTTCCATTAATTTAATTGTTGCCAAAAAAAAAAAAAAAAAAAAAAAAATACGAGTTCATTTTCTTTTGACATAAAAATAAATACATTTAATCAAACGTGAACGTTAAAAAATTATAAAAAGTTAAATTATGCATCTCACGAAAATTGACGTCATAATCAATTTAAAGATTTTATACACATTGATAAAGTGCTAATGTAGTTCTATCATAGATATAGTAATATATATAGATCTCTCATCCCCATGTTATCGTACAAAGATTTTTGATGCCGAAAAAAAAAAAAAAAAATAAATAAAAGCTTTGGAAACAGCCATTAAGTGGTATTGAAAAAAAAAAAAAAAAAAAAAAAAGAAAAAAAGAAAAGAAATATGAATTTGAAACTGTATCTGGAGTCTTCCATTCCCCTTTAGCAAATAAATTATTCATAAATTTTATTTGCTAAAATATTAGTATGTATTCCCGTGTGTATTCACTCGGGGAAAGACGGCCATATTTTGGTAAAAATGTCGTCTTTTCCCAAATGAAAAGGAATAACTTTTTTCTCCCCAATGATCACTCTATTCTGTATATGCTATACTATATCTATGAGTTCTATACGCAAGCGAAGTGTGACTCACTGACCGTCTGTGCAGCCAAGAAAAAGATTTCCTATGTTAATTGCCCACTGGATTTTTTGTAAGAAATTATTAAAAATCGAGGAAATTTATTTCCCGATTTTAATCCTTATATTTGGGTATAGATATGTATTAGTTATCGCGGGTGTTAGATTGAATTATTTTGCTGTCAAATTGACAAAATTTTAATTTTAAATTTCAAAACTCTGTCGCCCTTGGCTTTTATTATTATTATTATTATTATTATTTGGCGATCAAAAGCGTAACACGAAAATATACATGCCAGATGTATGCATTGTACGAAATGTAATATGTATTATTCATTGTACGTATGTATGACATGTAATATGTATTGTACGAAATATTGTTTCATATTATTCATTACTCTTTTAATATAAGTTGTTAAAATAACCATGATTTTTGAAAGGAATTAAATATTTTCGCCAGATAATTTGGCGATATTCTTTTTTTTTTTCGCCAAGGATGACAGAAATGAAATCTATTCCGCTGCAAAATATTAGTATTTTACATCAGATATTTTATTTAGACATTTGAAAACAAATTTGACTTCAAACTATGATAGAATATTTATCATTTTCCTTTTAATTAGTATATTATTAGTATATTAAAATTTAAAAGCATGGTATATAAAAAGTTTTTTTTTTTTTTTTTTTTTTTAATCTTATAATTATTCTTATCTTAATCCTCAAAGTTTCCCATCTTTATTAACTTGAATTTACTATTAAAATTTTAACATACTCAAAAACTTCTCATCACTTCGTTAAAATACACTAAACTTTTCCAAAATTTTTTTCTATTTAAAATGATACATGTATTTACTTTAAATGTCCAATATTTCATAAGATTTCCAATTTTAAAGTTTTAAAATATTTATCAAATTTACTTATTTTTCTGGTTTAGCCTTATTGTTTTCCTTTTTATAACTACAGCTGTTGCCCTCTTTAAAATATTTAAAATGATGAGGTCATTTTATAGTAAAATTATCCATTATAGCATATATTATATTTCATTCCTCCATAAAAATTGATTTTAAAATCGTCTGTTTCTTTTATACTTTTATTTTAATAGAATTTTAATAGAATTTAATTTATATATTAGTCATTTTAGCAATTTTATCCAAAGTAGCATTAGAAATAATATATATCACTTCTCCATTA
Organism: Salticus scenicus; assembly: GCA_963930645.1. NCBI lineage: Eukaryota > Metazoa > Arthropoda > Arachnida > Araneae > Salticidae > Salticus > Salticus scenicus. The sequence continues at coordinate 169,963,551 of OZ005658.1, read as the reverse complement.
AAATTTATAGGACCCTACAATAAAATTAATTTGTGCTTAATATCAACACTACGAAAATTTTTATCAATCGCTTCCAAATTTTGACCTAAGTTTCAAATCTCAACCCTGTGGGTTTTTACATCGGCTACAACGTTTTCGTCTTTGTTCGTAAATAATAATTTGACTGTACTAAATAGTTTACAGCCGTATAATTCAACGTATAACTTAGTCACAGCAACGCGTGGCCGGGTCTGCTAGTTTTTTATATTTTCTGATGAATCATAGAGCTCTTATCAATGTGCATAAAATTTTTAAAGGGATAATGATGTCAGTTTTTGTGAGATGCATAATTTAACTTTTTATAATTTTTTAACGTTAACGTTTAATTAAATGTATTTATTTTTATGTCGAAAGAAAATGAACTCGTAAATTTTTTTGGCAATAATTAAATTATAGCTGATACTTTAATGGATATTTTAACGCTATTAGGATGTTATTATTTTCATATCTATATATTAATAGGCAAGCATAAAATTTGTAGTTCTTTTTTACCATATTAATTATGGGAGTAGAAGGTTGAAAATGGTATCATTCGAAAGGTATTGTTAGCCAGATGCTAAGAATACAAAAATTATTTTCTTACGATGACAAGAAGGTATTTAAAAATACTTTTATTTTATATGCATTTTCCCCATTTTTCCCTTTCATACACGTATTCCTTTACATTAAAAAATACCTAAAAGTGGAAAGTTGTTAAATCTGATAATTTCATAAAACTCAAATAAAACCATACACAGTAATTCCGTCTGTGAAACCACGAAAAAGATTTCCTATGTTAATCGTTCAGTGGATTTTTTTTTTTTTGTAAAAAAATATTAAAAATTAACGGAAATTATCTTCTGATTTTAATTCCCATATTTGGGTATAGTTATATATAAGTTACTGTCTACATGTTTTATATTGAGTTATTTTTGCTGTAAAATTGATAAAGTTTTAATTTAAAATTTAAAATTTAAAAACTATAGAAAAGAAAAATGCCAAACTTCCAGTTTCGATTGTAAACATAAACATTTCATTTCAAAGGGTGATATTTTCACATTAAATATCAAAATAATATACTAAATAAAAGGAAAATGGTAAATATTCTATCATAATTTGAAGTTAAATTTGTTTTCAAATGTCCAAATAAAGTATCTGATACAAGATACTAATATGTTGCAGCGGAAGATATTTGATATTTGTCGCTCTTGGCAGAAAAAAAAAAAAAAAAAAACCGACAAATTATCTGGCTAACATATTTAATTCCTTTCAAAAATCATGGTTATTTTAACAACGTATATTAAGAGAGCAAGACAACCCAACCTCCCGCCAACCCGAAGGTTTATGGCGGCCGAAGCCTGGGAGGAGGTGGGAGAGGCAATTAAGAGAGCAATCAATAATATGAAACAATATTTCATACAACAGATATTACGATACTATACATCTGGTACGCATATTTTCGTATTACGTTTTAGATCGCCAAGTACAAAAAACGCCAAGGACGACATAGTTTTGAAATTTAAAATTACATTTTTGTCAATTTGACAGCAAGATAACTTAATCTAGCTCATGTGCACGATAATTAATTTATAATTATATCCAAATATGGGGATTAAAATCGGGAAATAATTTTCCTCAACTTTTAATATTATTTTTACAAAAAATCCAATAGACGATTGACATAAAAAATCTTTTACTTAGCCCCGACAACGGTCAGTGACGTCACACTTCGCTTGCGTATATCTTTTGTATCAGTAAGAAAAAAGTAGAAGATATGGAAAAACTCTTGATTTTCGGTTTTCGATAAATTTACACGTTTTGAGATTTCCTTGCATTTCAATTAACTTAAATCGACTACTTATTTTTAAAAAAGTTGATTTATTACTAACTGCTGCATGTATAAGAAGAAAGTAGACGATACGGAAAAAATTTGGATTTCCGTTTTTCACTGAATTTACATGTTTTGAGCTTTCCTTACGTTTCAATTAACTGAAATTGACTACTTATTTTTAAAAAAGTGGATTTATTGCTACCTTTTGCGTGCATAAGAAGCAAGTACAAGATACAGAAAAACTTTTGATTTCGGTTTTTCGATGAATTTACACGTTTTGAGATTTCCTTGCATTTCAATTAACTGAAATTGACTACTTATTTTTAAAAAAGTGGATTTATTATTCTTTATTCTGCATATGTATGAAGAAAGTATAAGATTCAGAAAGATTTTAGATTTTCGGTTTTCAACAAAGTTACACGTTTTGAAATTTCCCGAAGTCAATTCGACCATTTTTGAAAAATATCTTTGTTTTTGAATTCAAACACTGTACTTTATGAACCAATGGAATTAATTTAACAAAATTTGATATTTGGTTGAACCTTGGTTTGACATGGTACCGATTAGCTTTTGGGCTGTATCATCCAACAAGGAGGTTTTCACGTTGAGATTTTCTCTCATTTCAGGAAAGGCTCAACATCTACAGAGAGAAATATATTAAGTAAAACTCTGCTGATTCAGTTTGAGTGCATATCGAAAACAATTGCCGCAGGTGTGTTGCAATTTAATTCCATTAAGACAAAGAAATAACTTTGCTTTGAAAAAAAAAATTGTCGAGTTTCGATCAATGGGCGATACTAGTGTAATTAATTATAAGAAAACTAATAAAAAATTCGAAAATCCGACCTTGAAGTATTGTATTGTCACCGGGTTCTGAGCTACTGTGAAAGTTTAAATTTCCAGAGCCTGATTAAGGGGGAAGCACACATTATCTCAGCTCTCACCGGAATATTTTTACAATTATTTTTTGCTTCATGTCATAGAAACTCCACACTTGGACGAGGAAATATTTTTCATAAAAAATGAACGGTGTAAAACAATCCAATTTACTCACCGTTATTAGACACCAGAATTCTTTTAAAATAATTTTTAATGAGATTTTTCTGTTTATTATAGGAGGAAAGTATTTGTTAAAAAATAACGGTGTTAGTATAAATAATGTCTGCTTCCCCCTTAATCAGGCTCTGCAAATGTCTATCTAGTGGGGAAATTAATTAAAATTCGATTGCAAGATTTGCACCGGACAAACAAACAAACAAATAAACAAGAATAGAAGCTAATAAAAATAAAATTTTTAAAATGATAATGACGTCAATTTTTGCAAGATGCATAATTTAAATTTTTACAATTTTTTAACGTTCACGTTTAATTAAAATGTATTTATTTTTATGTCGAAAGAAAATGAACTCATCAATTTTTTTTGGCAACAGTTAAATTATATCTAATATTTTAATGGCTATTTATTACCATGTTTTTATTAACTTCTATTCTTGTTTGTTTGTTTGTTTGTTTATCCGGTACAAATCTTGCAATCGAATTTTAACTAACTTCCCTACTAGCTAGATAATTGAAACTCTCGCAATAGCTCAGAACTCGGCGACAATACAATACTTCGAAATCCGATTTTCGAATTTTTGATTAGTTTTCTAATAATTAATTAAAATAGGATAACAATAACATCCTAACAGCATTAAAAAAGCCATTAAAATATTAGCTATAATTTAATTGTTGCCAAAAAAATATTACCAGTTCATTTTCTTTCGGCATAAAAATAAATACATTTAATTAAACGTGAACGTTAAAAAATTATAAAAAGTTAAATTATGCATCTCACAAAAATTGACATCATTATCAATTTAAAAATTTTATGCACATTGATAAGAGCTCTTTGATTCATGAGAAAATTTAAAACATGGTATATGAAAAGTCTTTTTTAATCTTTTAATTATATGCTTTTAGGAGGATATTATTTTCATATTTTTATTAATTAAAAGAAAACTAATAAAAAATTCGAAAATGTGACTTCGAAGTATTGTGTTGTCACCGGGTTCTGAGCTACTGTGAAAGTTTCAAATGTCTAGCTTGGAGGGAAGTTAGTTAAAAATAGACTGCAAGATTTGCACCGGACAAACAAACATACATAAAAACAAACAAACAAGAATCGAAGTTAATAAAAACATGGTAACATGGTAAAATTGTCCAGAATTATCAATAAGTAACTACCTTTAATATAATGCTAAATTAGCTTTTATGCCAAGCGTGATTCATCCGTGTTAAAAAAAAATTCTAAAGTTTGAGTATATATATATATAAAAGCTATGAAATAAAATTCAGAAGAAACATGCTAGATTTGTATTATTACAATTTTCCAGTTTTTTAATTATCTTGAGTTCACTTTCTTTGATTTGTATATACTTCAGTAATTTTTACAAAGGAAATAAAAGTTCTCTTAGAATCATTTATTTCATTAAAAATCGCAAAATTACACAAATAACGTAATTTTTTTCTTTATATTTTGAAAATAATGTTCAATCATCACGATAAATAATCTTCTGTCACTAAAAGAAAATTAATTTTTACTAGAATTTTTTATATATGCGTACCTGGTAATATTTGTGATTCATTGCGGAGTACTATTAGCCCCGCCCTTCTTTCCACTCCAGTCAGATTTTAGAGAAATTTCATTCAATATGCAATTTCGACTAAATAAGAAGAAAATTGCTCTTAAAATATACTGGTGTGAATAATAAAATATACTGGTGACAGGGCTAACACTACTCAGGAATAAATTATAAATATTACCATGTATGTATGTGGTAAATTCAAAATTAGGAATCCTAATAAGATCATTAGTTAATTCTTGACGCTGTAAACTAAATAATGCTTGCAGAGCTGCCAACCTAATCCGGCAAACTGTCGGTACCGCCCATTTTTCTACACCACTTAATTTTTAGAGTATTTGTTTACTTTGTTCATCGTAATATATTTGAAGAGAATTACTCTAAAAATTAAGTGGTGTAGAAAAATGGGCGGTACTAGCAATTTGCCGGATTAGGTTGGCAGCTCTGTGCTTGCATTTCTTGTAAAACTGTTGTGAGAGGGGAAAAAAAAAAAAAAAAAAAAAAAAAAAAAAAAAACCTCATTGTCTCAACATCTGATTCAATATTTTATTTTTGCCATGAATATAAAACAACAAGAACAAAAAATATTTACAATTATTGGGCAGATATTTTCAAATAAAACATCACAAAAATTTAAATTCTAAATAATATAAGAAGTCAGGAATCCTTCTTCAAAGATTCCTGCAGATCATTCCTGCAGATCATTTTCGATCCTCTTTTTGCTTATCCAAACAGTCATTTCACACCTTACAAAACTAAAAACTTTAGTGTAATTCACAAAACAATAACAAAACACAACAAGTTCTCCGCATTTGAAGAATAAAATCTAACTTTTGTTCGGATTATTCAATAATTTTTGAGAAATAATATCATTTCATATGTCTATCAGATGTATCTCTTACTTCAAGTACGTATAAATCAGTAAATGCCATACTTTGTTATTTTTAACGAAACTTCACATGGATTGTCGAAATAGTCACTGGAAATTTGGACTGCACAGAACTTGAAGTTTTAATAACATTACTAATATATAATCACCACAAAATTTTTTCGTATTTCTAGAATACTGAAGTTGTGCTGGGATTTTATTAACTACTGAAAGATAACACAATGATTTTTTTTTTTCTTCAAGGTGATATGTTTTTCTGATGTATTTTTGGAGGCTGATTAAAGAAAAACTATTAAAAAATTTCCATCATGTACAGTTTTGACAAAAAGTGAGATTGTTTGAGTTTAAAGCTTCACTTTTTAAACTCTCACCTAAGTTATTTCCCGCAAAATCTGGATGATGTGAGTGAAAAACAAAGAGAACTTTTCCATCAAGACATTAAAGAAATGAAAAGGATTTATCAGGTCCGGTGGAATCTCTCCGGTGGTCTCTATCCTGCATGCTGGATAGAGAATCTCCCCCTCCCAAGGTCCTCAAACCGTGCTCAAGTTAAAAATTTTTAAAGAGAGCTTGCATGTAAAGAAACACATTTTAAAGATAATGTATAAATAATAGCCTATTTTAATGTAGTTTATAAATAAATTGTTTCGAATTTATAGTAACCTCTGGGTAAAATTTTTCGAGCTTCATTCTTACTTTGTTAAAATTCCTTATGTGATGGGAAGAAAATACAATCAATACTGAATTCAGTATGTCAAAGCACATTACAAACACCCAACGTAATAAAAAAAAAAAAAAAGAAGAAAGAAAGAAAAAAAGGAAAGAAAGAAAGAAAAGTACGATTTTGCAGGTCTGTGTTATTTAATAGCTCACTAAATGCACCTCTTGTTTTCATTAAATGTGTATAATAGAGCAACTTTTGCATTAAAAAATCCTCTAAACATCCAATTGAATGTTTAAACAGTCATTTAAAGTTTTGACTGGACCAAACTTTATGTTTTAATGTAATTATGAAAATATATTATAAATAGCACAATAGTTTTCCTGTATTTGAAAATTAAAATCCAGATAGTACAAGAAATGGTTTCACTTTTGAGAGGTAACACCAGAAATGCCAACCTAATCCGGCAAATTATTAGTACCGCCCATTTTTCTACACCACTTAATTTTTAGAGTATTTGATTTCTTAATTCTTCGTAAATATATTCGAAGACAATTACTCTAAAAATTAAGTCGTGTAGAAAAATGGGCGGTACTAACAATTTGCCGGATTTGGTTGGCAGCTCTGTAACACCATACTTGCAACAATCCTAATCAATATTCCGTAGTATTGTTAGCCCCGCTTTCTTTTTCCCACCAGTATCTTTTTAGAGTATTTTTCTTCTTATTTTATCGTCATTGCATTTGCAGAATATTACTCTAAAATTACTGGTGTGAAAAAAAGGACGGGACTAACAACACTACGGAATATTAATTAAGATGTTGGCAAGTATGTATTATAAAGCCAATTATTAACAGTTCATCAAATGTATCTTTTATTTTGTCAAATGCGTTTAATTCAGCAAAAGCCACACTATATAATCCTTATCAAACATGTAACTAATCTGTCCAAATAGTCATTTGAAGTTTTGACCTTACTAAAGTTGAAACTTTAATGTAATTATTAGTATCAATTCTAATTCCAATATTTTCTCCGTATCTAAATTGCAAAATCCGAGTTTTCAACATCGAATTCATAATCGTCGAAGTATATCTCATATTTTATAAAGTTAATAAAATTTAGAAAGTATCACTGTATAGAAACCTCGTCCAAATATCCTGTTGATTTTCCAAACAGTCATTTGAAGTTTGGATTTAATTAAACTCAAAGTTTTAATGTGATTACTAATATAGGTTATAAGTACATAATTATCTCTATACTTGATGAATAATATACAAGCAGCACTGCGATTTTATTTTTTAAGGGTAGATACCAGTTTTTTTCGCAAACCATCAATTGTCACTCCACAGAATTCTTGTTCCAACTGTCATTTGAAATTTGACATAATTGCTAAGATTTATTTAAAGTATCACTGAGGTTGTTAGTAGATTCTTTTAATGAAATATCTTCACCTTCACCCCATGGTTGAAGTTCTGCTGATCCAAAGATAGCAAAGACAATAGCTCCGACAGCATAAGTAGCCGCAGTTATATAAAAGACGCTGCTCCAATGTGCTATAGTTACCTAAAATTATAAAATAGTTTATAATATAAATGAGCTTAATACAAATTTGTTTATTAATGTTTTAATTTAAAACACTTTTAGAATTCAACGAATTGTAACATTGTCAATACACAAGAATGTAAATTTATTAAAAATATATTTATATTTTAACTCAAAGTACACATAATTCCAGTTATCTATGTGGATTTATGTTGTAGGGATTTGCGAAAGAGAAAACGTATGTTTCAGTTTCACCATTTCCACACAATTTGGGGGAGATATGGACACGCCTTGGTTAATGCTCTGAACTTAGAAGCACAAGAATGCTGCAACTAAAGTGAAAAAAAAAAAAAAAAAAAAAGGACTATCGTTTGGGCATTGTTCACGTGACTCAAGAAAGTCATATCGTTCACATATAATGTTATAAAGTAAAACTTTACTTTCCTATAAATTTTTTTAGGAAATGTTTGATTACAATTGACTTTCTACTAATATGTTATATTACCGTACATAATTTTGAATAATCTTGTATAAATATTATTATAAACAAAAACGAATTTTAACATTACTGAGTGGATAACAAATTAGTTGTAGGGAAAAAAATAAAGAAAGAAAGAAAAGAAACTATCATAGTTTTTATTAGGTACTGGTTAACAAATAAGCACGAGAAGCAGGAGTTGCCGTTTGAAAATATTGAAAAAGCTCCAAACCAAAACAGAGGCGCTGGAGGTCAGGGGTCGCACTTTTCGCCTTTTTTTTTTCTTTTTAAGTCTGATTAGAGAATGAAAAATTTCGGATTTTTTTTTTTTACCACCGCAATTTTTATAGAAAATTCTTCGCCCTGCTTAATCATGATACATTACTATAAAGATGCCATGAAAATTTCTCCAGAAAAATATTGGTGGCAAAATTGTCTGAAAATTTTCATCCTTGAAAGTGCTCTAAAAAAAGATGGAGAAGCGATCCCTGGGCCTGGAAGCTGCTGTTTTCTTGTCTGACTACATTGTCTGCTTATTAAGTGACCCAATACACTCATTACACAACAATCTGCTATAGATTACAGGATACCAATTAATTAACTATGTAAACTTATATTTACAGTGAGATAATTTCAAGCAACGGAGTTAAAATTTTTAGACAATTCATACCGATAATATGAAAAATTTTTTGCACACCATTTGTTCCAATATCACAGGAATAATGTTTCCTTTTTTCGACCCCCCCCCCCTTTTTTTTTAAAGTGTATTTCTGAACAGAAATGTTTAATACATTTTATAGCACTTTTTGTATGGTTAAACAGGATAGCTTTTAAAGTCGACAAACTGTAATACATTTCAAAATGGTAAACACATATTTAATTATTTAAAGCTTTTATTTGTGATAGATTTCTAGAATAACGGAAAATAAACAATACATTTATCATGGTATTTGGAATTTTGTATTATTTCTTTAAATTTCAAAACAGTATTCTTATAATAATAATTAAAAAAAACTTGATATTAATATATATATAAAGCCTTATTCAACTTAGAACTTTTGAACTAATAGGAAAAGTTATCGCAAAGTTTTAATTATAATTAAAAAATAATAACTATAGACTTTTCTTAACTTTTTTTAATTCGTCCTTATAACTTCAATCTACAGCTATCTGAAACAAAATTTCAATATTAATACTTACAATTTACAACAAAACCTGATTTTAAGAAGGGCACAGGAGGCATGTGCTTCGGGCTCTGAGAAGCAGGGCCCCTAAAACCTATAACTTGTATATTTTACTCAACAAATTCAGCTTTTAATGCATAAATATCGTAACTGAAAATTTTGTTTAAGTGCGAGGAGCGAGGTGGGTAGGGCCCAAGGAAGTGTGCGTGCCACGGGCCTTACATGAAGTCAGACTTACAATATATACAGGGGTCGTACTCTCCGCCCTTTTTTCAGGACACTCTCAGTAATGAGAAATTTTTACCTTTTTTGCCACCATTAATTTCATGCAAAATTATTTCTTATATATTTATAGTAATGCACCATGATTACACCGGTTAGAGATTATTGTATAAAAACATTATTAGCAATTTTCTTGAAAATATTTCATCTCTGAGAGTGTCCTGAAAAAAAGGCTTAGAGTACTACCCCTGCATATACAATCAAGTAATTGAAAAAAAAGGCCCCACCCACCTACTACTCCGTCATAAATTATCGCATAAACATGCGACTGGTGCCGATCAAATTACAGTAACGTCTGGTTATTAATAATATAGCTACATATTGCTTATGGGGGCCTTCTACATATTGAAATTTGCATCAACTTCAATTTTGCAAATGGTAACACCCCCTTTTCGATTTCGCAATCGAATTTATGAAATCAAAGCAGTTCAACAAAAAGGTACAGCTTATACATTTCTAAATAATTATTAATAAAGTTGCAAACAAAAATGTATTTCAAGTTCATACTTAAAAAATTAATTAAGATCGAAAAAAAAAATTAATTAATTAAGATTAAATCTGGGATTTCAAAAAGTTCTAACTTTAAAACTGCCAGTCAGAATGATTTGATATTTCACCAAAACAATAATGAGGTAATGGATGTTTATTTGACGAAGGAAAAAAATAGTTCTATAAAGTGCCAATAGATGGTGCCGTCAGTGTAATAGAGTTAGGGACACTAGATAGAGAGAAACTGGACATTGAACAAACATGGCGGACGATCGTTCAATTGCAGGTTTATCCTTTCTAAGGTGATTCGAGAACAAACGACGTATTTGGGGAAGGTTGCTACGTTTAAGCGAGGAATAGCAATTGCTTCATTGAGGATAAATTTTAAACAAGCAAAAATCTTATCGCGCTTTGAATAGAATTCAAAATTTCAATTGCAGTACACATTTTTTTTGTTTTTTCTCAACAGATTCCTGAAAGTTATAAATAGTTTTTGGAAATTACTTTCTTAGATTGGTGAAAATTTGCATGTATATGCATCGAAATACAACAATATAAATATTTAGATTTAATAAAATATAAACTTATGAAAATTAATGCAAATTTTCAGCATTCAAACATTCTTTTTAATTAAATTACGAATTATTCCGAAATTAATGCCCAAACATGTTTAGAATACGTAATTAAACATGGAATTTGAAAACATTAATAATGCAAAATAGAGGGGATAGGAAATCAAAAGACACTCAGCAGAGAGCATTAAAGATTAATAAAATAAAATTCTGAATTATATATATATATATATATATATATATATATATTTCATAGTTTTCCTGAAATTTTATTATATTTAGACAGTAATTTAGAAAAAAGATTTTTAACTTTCACTATCTTCTTAACAAGAAAATTTTAGTTAATAAATTAATGTTGCCTGACTTGTGAGAATTCTCTATTTTATTTCTTTTTTTGTTCCTATTATTATTTTTATGTATCTGAACCTCAAAATTTTAATCAATACCATTCATTCTAAAACTATGCATTAACTGGATGTCCAAAATTACTGTTTTGTAAGAATTTAATAATAAAATACGTATATAAACTGAAAATCGTATTTGGGAAAACATATTTTATTTTTCTTAGAAATGTTTATTGTAATAACTGTGAATATTTTAATAATAAGATATTTTAAAAAAGTAATATTTTAACAATTTCTTTTTCAGAAATATAAATTAAGAAATATTTAATTTCATTCTTTTGATAATCGTTTTTCATGAAAATAATTAAAAAAAAAATTTTAGTTTATCAAAATCCTGGAAAATTAAAAAAAAGTTCAAAATATGCTGAAATTATTTCTGTTCACTGCTTTAATGATAGTGTAAGTGTTAGAGCTAAAGCTAATTGACAAGGCTTAGCCTGTGTGGCGCGTCTTCCATGAAGGTTTTAGTCCACATTTAAACACAGTATTTTTTTTTTTTTTTATTTTAGTTGCATATAAGAGAATTTAAAGCCCGCAGGAGAAATGCTTGAAACGAAATCAATATCATGCAACCTATGTTTTATTCTAGGTGCGCACTGTTGCGTTCGAATTTCCACTTGGTCTGTCACTCCCTCTGTCGTTTAAAACTTTTTTTTTCCTTGTGTGTGTGTGTTTTGTTTTATATAAACAATATGGAGGAGAGCCTAAGCCTCGGCCTAGAAACACTATACACTGCCACAAGATGGTACGTGGCCTGCTTTCGTCGGTCAATCGTAATTGCATATTGGAGAAAATGTAATTATAAAAAAGTGGCGTGAAAAAAGGGTGGGTTCTAAAAATTTTACAGAATAAATTAAAATTTTGCCAAGTCCGTTTTATGGCAACTTGTGATTAAATCTTTTATAAATTTCTGTAGTAATTTTCAGTGATTTAATGTAAAATATTCTACTCAATTAAGAGGGGACAATACCTAATCTCGCCGGCAGCTTTCACCCATGTTATTCTACGGGAAAATTTGTTGCTACAATTACACATTACCTAATGAATATTTTTAAATTTTGTTTTCGAAGTCAGAAAACTCATAACCGTTAAATGAGTACTCATTTTTGAAAAATTCATTTTTTTTTAATTCTTACATTTTAATTTTGAGTTCAAAAATGCGATTTTTCACAAAATCGCATTTTTCGCATTTTCTAATCGCAAAATGAAATACTAAAATTTTAAAAAATCAATTTTTGGAAAACAAGTACTAATTTAACGCTTATGAATTTTCTAAATGTGAAAACAGAATTGAAAAATATTCATTAAGTAATGAGTAATTATGTAAACAAATTTTCCCATAGAATAACATGGGCCAAGGCTGCCGGCGAGGTTAGGTATTGTCCGCTCTTAAAGCGGAATTTCAAACGCATAAAAATTAATAGCTATTCCGACTTATGATAACTCAGCAATAGGGTTATCACTTTGGATATATTAACACCATTGCGACTGCATGATTTTGACTATTTGACAGTAAGGTCCACCTGTGGGCGTTATTCTCCCAAGTTACAATATTTCAGAAAAACAATTTCTGTATTTACATTTATATTGCAAATGGATGTATATTAAAATTATATAATATCTAATCAAAGTATTTGCACCCATAGTATATTTTATTATAAAAATATGAATATTGGGTATATATTCAAGAAATAAATAACATACAAATTACGTTAAAAACGCCCACTGGTGAAGTTAGAGATTTTCAAATGACGTGAATCTCCGTCAGCGGTCGCGAAAGTGTTAAAAAGATTTTTTTTTTTTCTTTGTAGTAATTAGATGTACCTTACATTGCTCTTAAAATCTTTACAAAAGCGTGCTTCTCTGTACACAAATACACAATAACACTATATTTCAGTGAATGGAAAAGTTACAACTGGCAACTAAATTGCAATCTAAATTGTCATCCGAAAATGTCATTCTAAATTCTAAAAGATAATGATAAAATGTATTTTTAAATCTTACTTGGGATTTACAGTATTGTATTATCCAAACTACTGTTTTCGTCAAAAAGAAGTACCTTCCTACGTATAACATTTATGGCTATCAGTTATCATTCAAAAATAACGTTTCAAGTGAAAATGCCCACTTTTATTACATACGCAAATAAGCTGTATGCTTATCGCACATTGTGAATTTTTGAGTTCTTGGGAGTTTTCTAGAATCCTTATCATTTTACAAAAATATATCTTCGAGTAAATTTTGCGTAATAGTTAACAAAAATACATTTTATTTTTATATGAATTAATTTTGAGATTTCTTATTTGAATGTCCAACGAAAAGTTTAAGGTTTTTATTTTCCAACTATTCTGATAAGACTCTAATTGTTTGAAAGTCATTGTTGCCAGATTGATTTTATTTTAGATTCATTTATTCAGATACGACTTCATTTAAAAAAATTTTTAGAAAACGATATTTGTGTTGTACAATTTGGTATTGCGGTTTTCTAAAATTTTCAGTCTGTTAGAACTGTTATTATACAAATAATATAGTAGATTTATCTCAGAAATAGCTTGGGTGAGTTTTTTGGCCATTTTCCATTTTTCTTTTCCAAATAGCAAACATTTGAAATTTTCAAATTCATAAGAAAAACGAATTAATGAAACGATTTGCTTGACATAATCAGAGTTACCAACTTTTACAAATTATTCAGGATCATCTCTGTCCCTGCCTTTAAAAACCACCACTTTATTTGTAAAATATTTGTGCGATAAAGTAATCCCCCCCCCCCCCCCCCAAAAAAAAAAAAAAAAAGCTTTTGAAATTTTTTTTTTTTTTTTTTCGCATCTAAAACAGTCGCAATGTATCCCCTTAAAAAATTTTACGAAAATGAATGTTCCGACTTACTGTTTTAAAAATAGCATTCAAAAAATTGTATTTATCGCATTAAATGAATATATAAAGATACATTTATTGCTAAATTAAAAATCATTTCCTCTGCACATAAATTATGAGTTTCTCAACTTTGTTGAGAATTGAATTTAAAAATTCTCATATTCATATTAAGTTTGCGAATACTTTAATTTATTGAGGAGCATTTTAACCCCGCCTTTATTTCATACCACATGTGTTTTAACGCTTTCGCGACTGCATGTTTCTATCTTTTTAACAATAAGGTCCGCCTCTGTGTGTTATTCTCCCAAATTACAATATTTCAGAACAAAATTTTTGTATTCATATTTCTAATATAAATGATTATACCTACATTATAATTATATTCTTTCGAATCAAAGTATGTGAATCCATAGTATATTAATTGTACAAATATGAATATTGGGCATATTCTTAAAAAAAAAAAAAAAAAAAAAAAAAATCAAAATGGCGAAGGAAACACCCACTGGTGAGGTTACAGATTTTCAAGGGACGTGAATCTCCGTCAGCGGTCTCCAAAGTGTTAAAAATAATTTTTATTTTTTTTTTTTCTTTGTAGTAATTAGATGTACATACGTTGTACTTAAAATCTTTACAAAAGCGTGCTTATCTGTACACAATTACAAATTAACGCTGTATTTCAGTGAATGGAAAAGTTACAACTGGAAGCTGAATTGTAATCTAAATTGTGATCCGAAAATGTCATTCTAAATTCTAAAAGATAATGATAAAATGTATTTTTAAATCTTACTTGGGATTTACAGTATTGTATTATCTAAACCAGAGCTGCCAACCAATTCCGGCAAATTGTTAGTACCGTCCCCTTTTCCTACACCACTTAATTTTTAGAGTAATTCTCTACAAATGTATTTACAATAAATGAAGAAAACAAATTCTCTAAAAATTAAGCGGTGTAGAAAAAGGGGCGGTACTAACAACTTGCCGGATTAGGTTGGCAGCTCTGCTAAACTATTGCTTTCGTCAAAAAGAAATACCTCCCTATGTATAACGTTTATGGCTATCAGTTATCATTTTAAAATAACTTTTCAAGTGAAAATGCCTACTTTTATTACATACGCAAATAAGCTGTATACTTGTCATACATATGAATTTTCTGAGTTCTTGGGAGTTTTCTAGAATCCTTATCATTTTACAAAAATATATCTTCGAGTAAATTTTGCGTAATAGTTAACAAAAATACATTTTATTTTTATATGAATTAATTTTGAGATTTCTTATTTGAATGTGCAACGAAAAGTTTAAGGTTTTTATTTTCCAACTATTCTGATAAGACTCTAATTGTTTAAAAGTCATTGTTGCCAGAATGATTTTATTTTAGGTTCATTTATTCAGATATCCACTTTATTGTAAAAAATCTTTAGAAAACGATATTTGTGCTGTACAATTTGGTATTGCAGTTTTCTAAAATTTTCAGTCTGTTAGAACTGTTATTATACAAATAATATAGTAGATTTATCTCAGAAATAGCTTGGGTGAGTTTTTTGGCAAATTTAATTTTTCATTTTTCTTTTCCATTTGAAATTTTCAAATTCATAAGAAAAACGAATTAATGAATCGATTTGCTTGACATAATCAGAGTTACCAACTTTTACAAATTATTCAGGATCATTTCTGTCCCTGCCTTTATATACCACTACTTTATTTGTAAAATATTTTTACGATAAAATACCCCCCCCCCCCCCCCCCAAAAAAAAAAAAAAAAAAAAAAAAAAAAGCTATTGAATTTTTTTTTTTTTTTTTTTTTTTTTTTTTTTCGCATCTTAAACAGTTGCAAATCATCCTCTTGAAAAATTTTATGAAAATGAATGTTCCGACTTACTGTTTTAAAAATAGCATTCAAAAAATTATATTTATCGCATTAAATGAATACATAAAGATACATTTATTGCTAAATTAAAATTAATTTCCTCTGCACATAAATTATGAGTTTCTCAACTTTGTTGAGAATTGAATTTAAAAATTCTCTTATTCATATTAAGTCAGAATTGCGAATACTTTAATTTATTGAGGGGCATTTTAACCCCGCCTTTATTTCATACCACATGTGTTTTAACGCTTTCGCGACTGCATGTTTCTATCTTTTTAACAATAAGGTCCGCCTCTGTGTGTTATTCTCCCAAGTTACAATATTTCAGAACAAAATTTTTGTATTCATATTTATAATATAAATGAATATAGATTATAATTATATTCTTTCTAATCAAAGTATCTGAATCCATAGTATATTAATTGTACAAATATGAATATTGGGCATATTCTTAAAAAAAAAAAAAAAAAAAAAAAAAAAAAAATGCAAATGGTGAAGGAAACACCCACTGGTGAGGTTACAGATTTTCAAGGGACGTGAATCTTCGTCAGCGGTCACGAAAACGTGAATATATATATATTAATCGAATTTTTCGTTTAGCTATATCTATTTCCTGCAAATTTCGGCATTTACTTGCCTACTTGCAGATGTTAATGCAATTTGGAAATTTGTTGTCCTTTCTTGTTTAACTCATGTTAAACCAGCTGAATATTCGCGCGTTTTTTTTTTTTTTTTTTTCTTTCCTAAACTAGTTTTCCATAACAATACATTCACTCAGGTACATTTTTCTTTCGCAAACTTTTCGCCTTTTTTATTATCACTAGTTTAATTGAAAAACCTCTACCCTATTTCATCACGATATGTTTAAATATATATATATAATATAGAGTAAATATTTTTGTATTAAAACAGTGGTAGTAAAGAAGGTGGAAATATCTTATCTTTGAGAGCGTCCTTATAAACTTTCAAACTAGGTGCACATTAAATATAGTTAAACTTCTCCTCCACTAAACAACCAATAGGATCCATTATAAGCTTATTCGAAAACAAAAGCTGTTGGAGAGGGCAAAATTTCAGTAAAATTTAGCTATAGTTAATAGAATGCTTTTTACGGAATTGTCGGTGAAATATTTTAGAAGATATTTGATTTTGCATTTTGTTTTTACCGTTTTAGCGATTGTAACTCATAATTTAATCAATGATATTTCTGCTCCTTTTAAATATGTGTTTTATTTTTGTGTAGTATGTTTAGAAATTTTAGAACAGAAGGATATTTTAACATTTTCGTGGCCGCATGTTTTTGTCTTTTTGACAGCAAACCCGCCTGTGGACGCTGTTCTCCCCAAATATAATATTTCAGAACAAAATTTTTTGTATTCATATTTATAACACAGATGGATATACATTATAATTATACGCAATCTAACCAAAGAATTTGTATCCATAGTATATCGATTGTAGAAATGTGAATATTGTGTATATTTTTAAGAAATAAATAGCGTACAAATATCGAAAGAAACGCCCATTGGTGGTGTTACAGATTTTCAAATGACATGAATCTACGTCAGTGGTCGCGAAAGTATTAAGACTTTTTGCTTTTCAATCTATTCGTAGTAATTTGAATACGGTTTGAGGTAGGACAGGATTATATACTGATTTATGCTCCATATGTGCTCTTCACTTCTGACTTTTTCTGTGTAATAATACACCACCTTCTGACAGTAAGGTCCGCCTTTGGGCGTTATTTTTCTAAGTTACAATACTTCAGAAAAAGAATTTCCTTATTTATATTTATAATGTAAATGAATATACACTATAATTACACTCTTTCGAACCAATTTGTATCCATATTATACTGATTGTATAAATATGAATATTTTGTACATTTTCAAGAAATAAATAATATACAAATTGCGAAAGAAACTCCCACTGGTAGAGTCATATATTTTCAAATGACGTTAATCTGCGTCAGTGGTCGCGAAAGGGTTAATGTAAGAATGGTAAGATTTGATATAATTATTTCGATATTTTCTTATATAATTTTTTTCAAACCGGAAATTAGAATGTACATTTCTTTTTATACTATTGTGAATTTGCCTATTATCTCTGTGTTCAAGAGTTTGTTAACGTTCTCGATAACTGTGCTTTTGCGCAGTTGATTCTTTAAGTTCCGGTACAGTAGCGACTAGCATCTACATCCTGATCCTAACTTGGGTATCACATCAATTTAATTCACGAAGCTAGAGGAGCTTCGTGGTATAACTTTTTTTTTCTCGCCCCTGGTGCCATAGGAAGGAGAAATATTACTGCCAACCCTTATTATTTTTAGTATTTAAGACATTAAAATACAAAATAATAATAACAATAAATTATAGAAATATAATTTCCCCCGAAACTTTCTTTGACGACCATATCAGAAACCAACAAGATAATTAATAGAAAAGGAATAAATAATAATAATAGTTTTAATTAATGCTTAGAGGAAATGTAGAAAAAAAAAAGATTAATGCCAATTGGATTTCAGGAGTAAATATAAAATAATTGTTGAAATCGCTAATTAATAAAAACATTGTCATCTCACTGACCAATGTATTCTTTGAAGTTGAAGACCTGTACTGATTTTGATTAACAATTAAAGTATAACAGCTATACTGAAATTATACGATAATGTAAAAATCTTTTTTTTTTTTTATTATTATTATTACATACAGGGAAAAAAAAAAGAACATCGTATACACTTTATTTAGCTAAGCCGAAAAAAAAAAAAAAAAAAAAAAAAAAAAGTAAAATTATGTAATTATCATTATTATTATTATACAATTTTAAGTAGAATTTCTCAAATTAAATATAAATACTTTTTGTCTAAGGAAAATTCACAATAAGTACAAGTTTTTAAAAAATAACTAATACTATCAATATACAAAACAGCATATATTAAAGTTATTATTATCTAGATTTCTTTTTAACAGAAGTTCTGAATTGATGTTATGCTAGTGTATCTTTAAATACTCTAGGTTGCAATTTATTTATTATTTTAAAAATATATTTTTAATGTATATGTGAAATAATTTTTTTGAATGGATTGCATGAAACATTCTATATTTAAAGATATAAATAAAATCTCTGTATTTAAAGATATGAACTTTTCTATATTGAAAAATATAGAAATTATTATATCATACCTGATAGAACAATCTGAAGATCTAGCGTATCAAACATTACTTTCAACTTCTTGGTTAAAATTAAATTAATGGGCAATTTTCAAAAATATAAAGCTACAGTTGTTCAATAAATGCAATTGTTGATTACATATGCAATGCATATAAACAGACATCTGTAGTTCATTTTTATGTATCAGCAGATATATGTATTTAAAAGTGTCACAACATAAGCAATTCAATAATAAATAGGTACACATTTTCCATTATTCTTAGATAAATTTATTTACAAATATAACAATTTCTTGTGTTGGGCCGGTTAGTCCTACCCTTTACTAAGTAAACGGGTGTTTACTTAGTAAAGTAAACACCCACATCGGTGAAAAGCAATAAAGAATAATACATCTTTAATTTTTTTCCAGACTATAAGTATTAAATACTAAATTACGAACATTTAAATTGAAGTGCATTTTTTACTTTCTTCTATATTCGATAGAAGAAAATATTGGATTCATAAAAATTTTCGACTTCCAGTTTTCGACGGATTTACACGTTTTGAGAGGTCTAGAACACGATTTTACCATTTCTAGAAAATGTCTGTCTGTGTGTGTGTGTGACAAATTTTTGTGTCGACTGTATCTCCGGAACTATTGTTCAGAATTATATATGAATTTATATGTAGAGGCACCTTGACCTAAATTAGTGCCTATCAATTTTTGTCAACTGATCAACAGGTGACGCTGCTATACAGCAATTTCCGAGATTTAAGAGGAGGCTATATCTCAGGTTCTATTGAGTATAATAAACAAAGCTTGATATGTGAAAAGGCTATTATGAGACACTATGATGATTCAGTTTGAATTCTTATCGGCCAACAGGTGGCGCTGCTGCACAGCGATTTCGGCAGTTTAAGAAAAGCTATATTTCAGGAACTACTGCATAAAATTGCATATAAATTTATATGTAGATGCACCTTGACCTACATTAGTGTCTCAACTGTTGGTGTCAACCGCTCAACAGGTGGCGCTGCTATACAGCGATTTTTGGAATTTAGTGGGAGGCTATAGCTCAGGTTCTATTGTGTATAATCAATCAAAACTTGATATGTGAGAAAGCCATAATGAGGCATTATGTTGAATCAATCTGGATGCTAATCGGTCAATAGGTGGAGCTGCTATACTGCAATATTCCTCGATAATGGAAAGACTATATCTCAACTTCTATGGCATATAACTCTATGAAACCTGATATGTGAGATAGCCATTATAAAAAACGTACTTTGTAAGATGCTATTTATAGGCAATAAAACTGTCTTACTTTGGATATTTAGTGTTAGTTGTCTCTAAGATGAAAATCGTTTGCATTCATCCTGTTAGATAATCTTAAAAAAATAACATTTTTAATAAATTATTTGCACTTAGTAAAATATAGGAAAGTATAGAAGAAAGTCTTGTGGTGGCCACAACATACTAGTTTACTCTTGAAGTTCACAAACGTGAATGGTTAAAAATTATTATTGATCTTTTTTTTCAGTTTTTTTAATTTTTAAATTAAACAATTAGTAATTACATTTCAAATTCTTTTTAAAATAATTTACCAAATGTATGACAAGGAAAACTTACCTTATTTTATAATTTTAAAAAGTTTTGTATGATTTTTATATGAATAAGTAATTTTTATTTAGTTTTCGGGTTTCGGATCATAAAAGTTTCTCTACTGCGGGTTCGGGTCGGTTTTCGGGTTGAGGAAAAATTTTTTGTCGGGTCGGGTTTCGGGTTGATATAAAATTCATCTGTCGGGTTCGGGTCGGGTAAAACCCGACCCGCGCAGGACTCTACTATAGCCTAATGCGCAAAATTAAAAAAATTATAACGATTCAATTTTTGAAAAAATCTTTCAATCTTTTGAGATCTGATTCGTCTAACCAAGGTTTATATACAGAAAAAAGAAAAAGAAATGTTTTATTTCTAAAAGATTTTGAATTATAAAATGTTTTGTGAAAACATCGATGTTTCGTAAAATCTAAAAATATGGATCGCTAATCCGTGTTTCGTTAAAATGTTTATATGGTTCGAAAGAGGATGAAATGACCTTTCCAAATATACCGGTTGTTAAGAAATGGGACTCTTACTCTTTCGTATAGGGCGATTCAAAAAAGACGACCGAGAGAAAGAGAAATTTTCGACCTTTTTCAAAACTTTTTTAAAAAATATAAAAAATCCGTATTTTTCAAAAAACTTTGTATCGGAAGAGTCTTAAATGCTCTTTCTCGTGGTACAGGCGTATTTTCAATATCTCACACAGTTGAGCAGCGATGGCTTTACAAAAACCGACGAAATTTTCTCTCTCTACTTATTCTTTTGAAGAAAGCGCTGAAGGGTGAAAAAAATCCGATCGGCTGGCTTTTTGACATAGGTGGACGTTTTAACTAACATCTCCGGTAATTAGGGACGCATCGCTTAGCGAATTATTTAGATGTCGAGATGAAGAAATTCCACGTCTTCTGGTACCGGTTTCGAGCTGACGCAGCATGTCCAAATATGGACCTTGCGCCAATAAAAAGTTATTCAACCAACGAACCGGTTTCGAGCCGCTGCGACCATTAGCGCCGGAGCTTTAGCTGCCATTAGGCATTTCTCACAGACACACGCACAGATGCACACAGATTTGAATAATATAAGGAGATATTTGATGTATTATTTTTCAATTACTGTCTACTAAGTTTGTCAATATAGAAAGATATTTTAATGTAACTCCAAAATTTACGATAGGAATAAGCTGTAAACAAGGAAGCCCAATGTTTTGATGATATCCATTCTATTCGTGCTAAAATTAATGTAGGTCATATTTCCTAATTTTTTAGAATATGAATTTATTAATAATTTTCCTAATTAAATATCTGTTTTAAATCAAAAATATGCACGGAATATGTTTGGGTCATTTCTTTCTAACTATATATATATATATATATATATAAAGGAAAAAGGAAAATAATTTAATAAGTTTTCGGGAAGGTATGAATTAAAATTTGTCATATTCATTTAGCATTAGAATCCTCAGACTTAATAGCTATAGTGCTATGCAAAATTGTGAGACATAAATAAAGTATACCATTTTCAGAAATGATTTATTTCATATAACCTAAAAAATTCTTTGGTGGGTACAAATGCTCTACTCGTTTTTATTACCCATAAAAAAGAGCAAATAAGCGCAAAATTAACAGTACCAATTATTGTGCATAACCCCATTATCATCTAAGACTTCTTGCCAACTTTCTAGTCGGAGATGAATCCCACGGCGGTAAAATTTCAACGGTTTCGAGTCAAAAAAAGACTTGGATGGCAGTTTTCATAGCATCAAGATCATTAAAGATTTCTTCACTTAAGGAATTGTTCAATGCACGAAATAAAAATAAGTGATAGTCAGTTGGAGCCAAGTCAAGAGAATAGGAAGGTGGGGTAATACCTCCCAACCAAAGCCTGGTAACTTTTGGTAATTGATGATAGCAGCGTGTGGCCTGACGTTATTGTGATGAAGGATAACACCACGACGATTGATGAGTCCTGGCTGCTTTGCTACCATCTTTGAATGCAGCCTGTCTAACTAGACAGTAGAAGGCAGCATTGATGGTTTAGTTGAGTGGTAGGACTCCCCAGTGAATTATTCCCTGCACATCCCACTACACACTGAATAACACCTTCTTGGGATGAAGTTCAGATTTTGAAGTCAATGCTGGAGGATCAGAAATGCGACACACAGTCCTACGACGACGCTTTACGTTACGGTACATAACCCACTTCGCATCTCCTGTTTCAATTCGTCTCAAGAATGAGTCATTTTTGTACCGGGAAAGCAAGGAAACAGAAGTGGCGATTCGGTCATCCTGTTGATTAGCTGTCAGGTTATGTGGAAAACAACGATCCAACTTTCTCGTGAAACCGAACTTAACCAGCTGTCTCTCGACCGTTGTTTGGTGTACATTGAAGGTCTCTACTAATTCTTGCAAGGTTCGGTTCAGGCATTTCCTTATGGCTTGGTCAATATCGTCGTCTCCAACGTGTAATGGCCGTCCACTCCTGGCCCTGAACTTGGCAGCTTCTGTCTCCTTCACTAAATTTACGAAACCATCGACGACATGTGCTTTCGTCTATTGCATTCTCCCCATAAACTTGGTAAAGATTGCGGAATGCAGCGGCTGCCGTACTCTTTTTATCGAACTCGTATAACAAACAATGTCTTATATGCTCCTTCTCGCTTTCCATGTTA
This sequence comes from Salticus scenicus, assembly GCA_963930645.1. Taxonomy (NCBI): domain Eukaryota; kingdom Metazoa; phylum Arthropoda; class Arachnida; order Araneae; family Salticidae; genus Salticus; species Salticus scenicus. The sequence goes on along the minus strand of OZ005658.1, from coordinate 169,940,418 downwards.
CACCCTCCGACATTTTTTTTTTTTAGATGATTAACTTTGTGAGACACGATGCATTTATATGTGAGGCATCCACGCTTTTGATTGGCCGACGATTGCGTCATTACAATGTCATATGTAACGTCAATTCCATTGCAAATTTGCATATCCAAAACGGGTAAAACTTTCGCACTCACCCAATATCAACAAAGAGGGTTACCATAAAAAAAAAAAAAAGTTTGTGCCTGTATTAATATGTGGACGATTAAATAAAATTTAGCTATACCGTTACAAACTAGACGTTATAATAAATCGATCGAGACCAGCCACATATCCAACAGCGCTCATTCAAAGATTCAAATCTGCACATGTCCACCTTTTTTCCATTGCAGGATTCTTACTTCCACTTCATGAGACATCATGATCAGGATCGTTACCGGTTGCTATTATTAATGCTAATTACTTTGAACTTTTTCATATTTGGATGAAAATAAGGATTCTCAAAATACAAAGATTAAAAAAAAAACATAAATAAATAAATAAAAAATTCTTAATTTTTTACTAAAGCATTTCATTATCTATTCTGTTCTATTAAACCGCACAGCACAACCTAAAGTGCAGTTCCATCAATTTTGAAGTACTGTCGCACTGTAATCTAGTTCTTTTGTGTAGCCCTGTAAACGAACAGTGAATGATGTCTACATCATATTCTATTATAATATACTCCATATTCTAGTGCACAATATTCTATTATAACATACATGAAATATGTTTATACGCATTTAAAATATATATACACTAAAGAACAAAAAAAAAAAAAAAAAAAAAAAAAAAAAAAAAGGCCGCACTTGTATATTTTTCGTTTCTTTTTTTGCAATCGCCAATTTTATACTTTTAAAAGTAAATTTTCGAATAGACTTTATTATGCTTTGTACCATATACAATTTAGGATTGAGCCAAGTATCTTCTACCTTCTTCTATCTATACATATAATAAAATAAGACGCTTGTGTGTGTATGCGTGTGTGTCAGTGTGTATGTATGTCCGGAGCTTTTTAGGAAAACGCCTGATCACAGAGCTGCACAAATTTGCATGGAGGTTCGTAATGACCTCTCCTGATGCACCCCGAACCCCAATTTTCGATTTCGTGATTAATTTTCTTTTAATTAGAAGTTTTATGTTTTGTTGAAATTGGATTTTGCATAGTGTTTCTGTGTCATACTAAAAAACGATTCCATTTTGAATTAAATGTGAGGATTCCGTTATGTCGGTCAATGTCTTAGTCGGTTAAATCGTCAAGTTGTTAATGCAATGGTTGTGGGTTAGATACTCGATGGCAAGTGTGTTACTTCTCTTGCAGATAATTTATAGTTAAGATGCCAATAGTAAAAGAGCATTTCATTGTCTGAACAGTATTCGAAGAAATTCTCATTAGTTTTAAGTTTTCTTTTAGTTACTAAAACACACAAAATAAAATTTAAGTGAAAGAAGAAGAAGAAAAAAAAAAAAAAAAAAAAAAAACACTGGAACTCTAAAAATCATAAAATAAATATTTATTCTTGAAGAAAGTAAATTTTAAAGAAAAATATAGATGTTTCACTTTTGCAAGAGATGAAATATTTTAAATAATCAAAATATTTTAAAAAGCATTCCAGAACAACATTCGAGATTCTTTTTATAATTATTCTATTTTTGATATTTTTTTTTAATTAATTAAAATATGAATATATTTTCTTTATAATAGCTTTAACATTAGCCATTTAAATATTAATTTTAAATTTAATTGTTGCCAGAAAAGTTTTCCAATTCATCTTTCTTCGACAAAAAAAAAAAAAAAAAAAAAAAAAAAAAAAAAAATCACGCGAATAATGAAAAAAATTGCTACTGAATAATGAAAGTTAAATATTTAATAGATGCTGAGATACAGTCATCTTTGAAATCGTAGCTCTTAAATAACAATAAATCTACCTGCTGTCGATAAATACCCAAACTGAAATACTTGGAAAAGACCTTTCTGTAGGCAGTGGTAACCTGGGTATCTATTCTCCGATCCGACCGCCATAGCCACCGTCCTTAAACAACGACAGTCATCAAATCAGAAGTCGGAATGTGACGTCCCGTCATCAAAATAAAGACGGCCACAGACGGAATTGAAGTATAGTCTGGTCGGAGAATAGATGCCCTGGACCCGATGCAGTGCGAGCGAAAAAGGACCTGCCGTAAGCAGCAGGTACCCAAAGCAAGGTTTAGGGCAATTTCAATGTAAGATTTTTTTTTTTTTTTAATAATGCGATATAAAAAATAAATAGATATTCAATTTTATTGAAAAAATCAGTTAAATATAGTGGCCAGCGAAGCGGGCGTAGCCTGCTAGTTAAAAATAGAATTTCTATACTGCATTAAATATCTCGAAGTATGCTGGTATCGCGAGCATTAAAACTATGGATGAAATTCTGTCTTTGACAGAATGTAATTTAGTACGATAGGACTATTTATATTTATATTTGAACACCCTTACAAAAAAATAAAATAAAATAAAATAAATAAATAAATAAATAAAAAATAAATCTGAAAACACTAGTTTAAATAATTAAGAAACATTCAGTCAAGAGCCGTTAGCTCTGTGGTCAGAGTACACAGCTGCGAACCCGAAGCTTATGAGTACGATCCTCACCGGTCGGAAGTGAAAAAAATTATGTATATATATAGAAATTTTTACGGATTTCACAAAGTATTTTAAGAGAGAGTAAGAAATTAAATTGTAAAATTGGGTATTAGCAGACATTTTCTAAGTAGAACACTATAAATTGAACGAAGCAAAATGCCAGATTGAAAGAAATAGTCCTGTCGTACTTAAAAAAAAAAAAAAAAAAAAAAAAAAGACTTTAAAAACAAGGTGGTATGAGGAAAAATGTGCTGTTAGTAATCATACTTGCCAACATCCTAATTAATATTCCGTAGTCTTGTTAGTCCCGCCCTTTTTGTCACACCAATAAATTTTTAGGATAATAGTCTGCAAATGCAATTACGATTAATTAAGAGGAAATATACTCTAAAAATATACCGGTGTGAAAAAGAAGGCGGAGCTAACAATACTACGGAATATTAATTAGTATGTTGGCAAGTATGTTAGTAATGATCTGAAAGTTGGTAATAAAATATATATGTAAAGAAATATAATATATAAAAGATCTCAAAAAAATTTTAATCAACTTTATCTATTATCTTCTTTTACAATGATGAGTACCTGAAATTTTCAAATTCACATAAATAATGCGTTTATAAACCGATTTTCACGAAACTTCGTATACACATAGCACGTTTTGTTTCAAAATAACAAACATCTAAATTAAATAAGGAAATCAAGAATGAGCTTTCCAGCTCATTCTTGACTTTTTTAATACTTAAAATAACAATATAAGTAATTTTATTTTTATTCGCTGCTATTTTTTTTTTTTTTTTTTTTTTTTTTTTTACATATTATTTGGAATAAATGGAGAATTTGAACAAAAAATAAATTTTCCTTATCTGAAAACACAGATTTCAATACCTATAATTTGGTTATTACTTCTGGCATTTAAGTGCATTGAATATGTATTAAAGAGTTATGTGTTAGAACTATTTTTATAGTAGTTAAAAAAAAAAAAAAAAAAAAATACGCACTTGGATATTTTCCATTCTTTTTTCTGTAATCGCTAATTTTATTGTTTCAAAAGTAAATTTTTGAACAGATTTTATTACGTAGTGTTTCCGCATGCAATTTAGGATTGAGCCAAGTGTTAAAAACAGGATGCAATTGTTCGGAAAATTGTAATTTCAGAAAGTATTTCAAAAATGGCAAGAATAAGGCAATTAACGGTACCACAAAAAATATTAATATTAGAGCGAAAAAAAAAAAAATAATAATAATACGTGGGATGTCAAAATGATTAAACGTTAACAAAATATTAGTGTTCTGGATTTTAGCAAGATATAACATTTTTTGGCTGTTTAAACTGCACATTTGTCCTTAGGCGGCCACGTTACACGTCCAGTCGAGATGACAGCAAGTTAAAAAGCCAGCGCTTAAAAAAAATAAGTTTTTATTACATTTAGAATATAGCAGGGATTCAGAAAAAGTGTTAAGTAACATAATTTATCTAAATACAGTGAAATTACAATTAAATAAAGCAGGCTTAATTGCCAGAAAATCTGAAAAATATTCATTCTTAACGAAAAGAATTAGAAAACCAAGACATTAGAGGGTTAAAAAAATTAAAAAATGTTCAATTAATTATTGGGCAGAAGTTGTTCTCTCTGATGAGTCAAATTTAACTTATTTCGAACTGACGGAAACAAGCAGATCTGATCACGAAAATGTGACTGACTTAATGAAAATCGCACTTTTAAAAGAATGCACCATATTCCCCGTACATTACGATACGAAAATGCATAATTTTTCGACGAGTCCGGCAAATTTTCATGTTCAAGGGATCAATTAACCCGAAATAAAACTTGGCTATTAAAAATTGATTACCCCCTTTGGGGGTATTTCAGACTCTTCCATAATCAGCATTTCAAGATTATAATGCACCTTGTTATATAGCGCTTGTGATACATTTATTTAATCCAAGTTGTTAAAATTACTTATCCATTCTCATGAGCTTCTATAATTTTGTAAGTTATCACAGCCTTTTTACTTTAAATTAAATCCCACAAAGAATATCGCAGGATTTCTGCTTTATTAGACCTGAAAACTGTCCTAATCTCAATCCGCTCGGAAATGTTATAGTCTATAAAAGAGGTTGGGGATTAGAAATTTGTAGCCTACAACTTTGAAAGAACTAGAAAAAAATATATATGATATTTGGCACAGTGAAATTTCTGATTTTCATGTTAAAAAACTGTAAAATACTATGCTATTGCGCATTAAAGCAGTAATTCCATATAAAGGCGGAATTATCCAATCCAGAATACATATTTTTATTAAATAATTGTTTAGATCTAACAAATAAATAGTTTTATTTCATACATTAAAATAGCACTTGTTCATTTCATATAATAAATCATGGTAGGATACAAAGTATATGTTTATTATATTACATCTGAAAAGGAAATTTTATGCAGATTTTTGTTAAATATTTCGTAGAGGGTAATAAAACGAATTATTAAATAAAAAATGTACATAGGTATCATGTTATGACTTCCGTAACATACAAACATAACAATTTTATTTGTTGCAATGATTAGTTTTTAAATTATTACAAACAGGGCCTGATTAAGGGGGAAGCTCGCTCTTCACACATTATTTATACTTACACCGTTATTTTTTAACAAATACTTTCCTCCTATAATAAACAGAAAATTTTCATTAAAAATTATTTTAAAAGAATTCTGGTGTCTAATAACGGTGAGTAAATTGGATTGTTTTACACCGTTCATTTTTTATAAAAAATATTTCCTAGTCAAAGCGTGGAATTTCTATGACATGAAGTAAAAAATAATTGTAAAAATATTCCGGTATGAGCGAGCTTCCCCCTTAATCAGGCCCTGATTACAAACCCAAAGGGTATAAGTCAATTTTTCTGCAATGCGGCTTTTTTTTTTTTTTTTTTTTTTTTTTTTTTTGTCGCTTAGTGTATATCCCCCTTGAACAAATTTCAACTTGTTATTTGACCTTCGTTAGGACCTACAGTTTTCTATTTTCTTTTACCCATATATATGGTAGAGTAAGTCTTGTTTTGAGGTAAAAATTTAGGAATTGAGTTTTTGTATGCGCGTGTCTGTCTACTATCACAGGGTGCTGACAGGCCATATTTTTTGCTAATTCTTATACCAGTATAGTTCTGTAGGAATTCTTAATAGTAAGTTTTCAAGATTAATTAAATAAAAAATAAATAAATAATAAATATATTGTGGAGGATTCAGGGGGAAAAGGCGGGGTTTAACAACCCTGTATCAGCATAAGTTAAGCACGAATAGTAGCAGAAAATTTTATCTCTGTATTAAAAAATCTGTATTAATATTACACAGAGATGCTACACTAAAATTTTCGGTGAGATCAAGCAAATGGTTCGTGCGCAGAGACATCCAAGACAATTAAAATGCATTACACGTCTATGGGTGTAATATTTGGTAAATGAACAAATTGAACAAAACGTATATTTTTATCTACGCATAAAAGCGTTTTTCGTGTAGACTATGGTATGGAAATCATTCACCATTTGTTTACAGAGCTATCCAGAAAAACTAGGATATAGTGGAACAATATATGGAAATTGTTAGAAGTGCATTTCAGGTTGTGCTGTGATTTATTAATGTAGGAATTTATTTAAGTACACTATGGAGTTAGCACATAATTTACAGAAGATATACAGGACTACCAATAACTGAGCCATTTTTTTTTCTTTTTATTGAATGTAATTGGTGGAAGTTCTTTACCCCATTTTATCACGTCCAGTAAAGCTGTTTAGGAATTAAAATTAATTCCTCATGCCCACAAATAAGGTAATTTTTAAGGTAAATATTCAGCGCTTAGTCTTTTTTTTTTTTTTTTGAATTACGTGTTTGAGGTTTTCTGAATAATGAAATCAAATTTTTAACGGTTGACTTTTGTGCATATTTCTTATCAGCGTAGCTTAAAATAACTATAATAGTAGTAAAAATAAAAATAATAATAATAACAATAATAAATGCAGACAATTCAACAATTGTATTTTAAAGTTCATATAAAGTTTGCTACTTGAAAAAAATTACGAAGATTGATAAATTTCAAGGATTAGCCAGGATGAAAGTAGTCTGAATATTTTGGAATAAACTTTAAAATTTTTGAATTTTATTTAAATGTAGGTATTATATTCAAACGGGGGGAGGGGGGCGTTGAGGAGAGGCAGCCCGCTTACAAAAAAATATTTATCAAATAAAATCGTTCCTAAGCTTAGTTTGAATTATTTTTAATGTAATTTTATATACTGTATTTGGTACATTACCTCTTAGCGGCCCTATTCACGTACCGTCGCCGGAGGCCCGAGCCAATGTTATTCTATGGGGAAATTTTCTTTACTAATAACTTATTAACTAATACATATTTTTTAAAATTCTGCTTTCACATTCAGAAAATTCCCAACTGTTAAACTGACGAACCTTTTTTAAAAATGTATTTTTTCAGTTTTTAATATTTTATTTTGAAATTGCAAAATGAAAAAATTTCACACATTGAAAATTCGTATTTTGCAGCTTCAAAATAAAATATAAAAAATTAAAAAAATAATTTTTTAAAAAAAGTCCGTCAATTTAACAGCTGGGAATTTTCAGAATGTGAAAACAGAATTTAAAAATGTGTATTAGTTAATAAGTTATTTGTAAAGAAATATTTCCCGTAGAATAACATTAGTTTCGGCTTCCGGCGGCGGTGAGTGAAGAGGGCCCTTAATCTGCAACCTGTTTTTTACTTATTTAAAATGTAGAGTAAGAGAAAATCGTGTAAATATCCCACCAGATTATTAAAATTTACATGAGCAATTTTACTAAAATTTTTTAAAAAAGGTCTCTATCTCTATGTATCTCACAGAACAGTTTGCTATTTCTAATTTTTTGTTCTTTCGAAGAGCGAGTTATGAAATAACCAACTGAAAAAAATAATAATAACAACTTGACAGACTTGAGGTAGTCTATTTTACCCACCAAAAACCTTTGATCGTTGATTTACTTCACCCTTTGAGGGACAATGTAAATTCGCTCATTTAAAATGAAAAGCCATCAGAATTTTTGGCAAAAAAAAAAAAAAAAAAAAAAAAAATAGAAGAAAATAAATAATGGTTTTCCCTTTAAATTTCAAAAGTAAAAGTTTGTTAAAAATTTCCAGGACGGGTCTCTACTGTTAAAAATTAAAGTTAGGTGGCCTTTTTTTTTTTTTCCTAATCGCCCTTCAGAATATATAATAAAAAGAATGAAGCCGCACTTTCTATAGACTTTTCACTGGCAAAAAATGAGAAACTAGTGAAAACTAATTTTCCCAGGTATTTCACAACCTGTAAATCGATTTCTAATTCTCCTGTTAAATCCACTCTCTCTAAAAATACTCTTACGGCACAATGTAATAATAGATAATGAGACACAGAAAAAATAAACAATACCTCGAACTCCAAAGGAGATATTATTATTATTATTATTATTAATATTAGTATTTTCTTTACCATTCAAGGCATTATTATTATTATTATTATTATTATTATTTTGTATTTAGTTATTTAGCGCCACGTATCCTTTCAGTATTTTGTAATAATAGTTATTCTAAAAGAATAGAAGCTGAATGGAAAGTATCACATTTCCTCACCCCATGCGAAAGTTAAAAGCATATATACACCCCGCGACAAAAAAATAGGAACAAAGGGTTTTTTCTTTGATTTTTCATAAAATAACGTTATCTAAATTGTGCTTATCATTTATTATTATTATAAAATAACACTATTCCTGGACTAATTTTTGTTTTAAGACTAATTTAGAAAAGTTTTAAGACTAAAAGTTTTCTAATTTAAGACAACACTCCGCGACAAAAAGATAGGAACAAAGGGTTTTTTTAAATTTTTCATAAAATAACATTATCTAAATTGTGCTGATCATTTATTATCATAACAAAATATTATCATATCAAAAACATATTAAATATTTGAATCATATTCAAATCATTCATATTCAAAATAATCATATTCAAAAATTAAAAAAAAAAACCTTTGTTCCTATCTTTTTGTCGCGCTGTGTAGTCTTAAATTAGAAAAATTTTAGTCTTAAAATTTTTCTAAATTTGTCTTAAAACAAAAATTAATCCAGGAATAGTGTTAATTTATAATAATAATAAAGGATAAGCACAATTTTGATAACGTTATTTTATGAAATATCAAAGAAAAAACCCTTTGTTCCTATCTTTTTGTCGCGGGGTGTATATACATATATTTTACTAATTTTCAAAGGTGAGCAGTAGGTATAAAATGACTGACTAGACCTGTGTAGCTGATGCTAAAAAATTCAAGAAAATACTGTGATAAATTACAGGATTAGCTCTTGCAGACATTTGTTTCGAAAAGACGATAATAGAGGGAAGCAGCAGCGCATTTTTTAAGTTTCTTTGCGATTCTAATTTTTTAAAATTTCCAACAATGTTGAAGAGTGTTTATGATTTCAATTTGTCTGTCTGTCCGTTCGCACTTTTAATTCCTTTGGGTGTCCTTATCCCTATACAGAAACCGGTTGTGGATTTTTTCCCATTTTCAATGAGGAACATGCCATAATAAATTTGAATGTATATCAGCTTCTAGGAATTCCGTGGATATTTTTACGTGAACCAGAGTGTGATCAAACAATAAAACCAAAGTTCTAACATTTTTCAATTTTGTTGGTTTTAAATAGTGATGATAAATCTGATTTAAAAAATTTAAATTTTGGCAGCTATGCCACTGTACTTAACAGGGAGGTGGTATATGCAAATGTTGAGAAAAGAAAAGTTTGTGCAAACCTTTTGCCAATCTCATATCAGTATTTTTAATAGTAATTATTAACTCTTTTAAAAAGAAATTTTAATTATTAAAAGATAGTGATGTGTAAGAACCTAATTTATATACAGCCAAATTCCCAGTGTTATTAATAATAATAATAATAATAATAATAATAAAAGAGAAAAGAAAAGAAAAGAAAGAAAGAAAGAAACCCATCGCCTTATTTTAATGATGAATTCCTTTCAAAATACAATTAAAAGAATTTATTTATTAATTATTATTATTATTATTATGAAATAATAGTGATTGCGCGCTCCGATCTTGATCAAGCTCTTGAGAACCGTTGAATTAAATGATATTGTCTACACCAGGTACTAGACCTGAAATGTATTTTTGAGTTGTATTTATGGTATAGAAGTAGATAATAAGTAATAAATTATAAATTGAGATTTTGAATACTTACCCCGCTGTTTGTGAAAGCACCTACTATGCCAGGACCTATAACACCACAAAAATTGGCAACTGTATTTGTAATTGCGTACATAGTACCAGCAAAAGCAGGACTCATATCGACATGAGTTACATTGAATCCGGAATAGACGAAGCCATTTAAAGCCATGGCTAAGCAAAATAATCCAACAATCAGTTGAGGTCGACATCCTGATACGGTTACTCCTAATAGGCAGATTGCTGGACCAAACAAACCTAAAGTGAAATAAAATAATAATTCATTCCATTTTATAAATATTTAAAAGCTAGTGGAAAAAAAAAAAAAAAAAAAAAAAAAAAAGCTGGGGGGGGGGGGGTATTTTAACACTTGAAATTACCGTTAATTGTAATGTATTTCGCTCAATTAGTAAACAGTGTCCTTTTAAGCACCACGAGTGTTTGCGTATCTCATTAAATACAAATTATTTCAAATACCAGGACGTCCCTGTGTACGTCCTCATACAAATATAGTTAACAGGTTATTATGTTATTTTAATACTATTTTTTCAAACTAAAAATGTTTCAGCTTATTTAGTTAAAGTAAACTGCTTAATTACCTTAAAATTGTCATCGTATTTATTACAAAAAAAAAAAAAAAATCCCTCAAAAATGTATGAAATATTTCTATTAAAAATCATTCAGAAATAAGTATTTTAATTACTGGAAGCTATATATAAATCACGAATGCATTCTCATGATTTTTTGTATTTTTCTTATTTTTTTATTTTTGCGTAATAAATTGATGTTAAAATTTGATTTTTATGCTCCATGTAGTGATGAATGTTTTCGCAGTAGTGAATGTAGTGAATTAATCGATTCTACTTTTATATTTTTTTTCTTTATTATGTTGACAGTTCGAAAAACTTCGAACTTTAAACGCGTACTATTTGTCGACCTCAGACTTTATTCTCAGAGATTTTAGCAGTCACTGTTTTGAATATCATTTTTTGCTTTCCAAACACTATAGCACTGTAGGGAGGAAAGTATTGTAATCATGCCAAAAATCTGAGTTTGAGATTTTGGTCTTTCTACACATTTTGAGGTCTCTTGAATTCATGTTTACTATTTTTACGATAATGCATTTGTGTATGTGTGTGTGTGAACACGATAGCATTTAAACGCTTTGTTCGAATGAGTTGAAAGTTGCTACATATGTTATAGGTCACCCTAGCACGAATCCTATTGATTTTGGTGAATCTAGCACTTATAGTTTTTTTTTACAGGGACACAAAGAAAAATTCTTAATCATTATGGTCAATGGGCCAAAATAATTTTAATTGCGATAACGTCTAAATACCTTATTCGACTGAACTAAAAAATTATACACACATTATGAGTCACACGAACTGTATAAATTTTCATGAATCTAGCGTTTATAGTTTTTTTGCAGGGATACAAAGAAAAGTTCATTATCAATATTGTCTATATGGTCAAAATTTTTTTAAACTGCGATATGAAAAAAATAAAAATTCAAATCTTGCGTTAATTTTGGGCCACCCTTTATTTTAAAGAACGTATGAGACAGAATTATAAGAAGAATCATATAGTCACGTGTTACAGCTAAAATGCATTCTAAGCATTAAATTTAACAGGATGAACCGAAAAATATTTTGCCTTTTCTTTAATTTTTACTGGTCTCCTTTTTTGCTTTCGAGGCAAAACTTTTGTTGAATTATAAGCGGTATAACATTTTCTTTAAACGCCCAAAATTAAATTCTTCAAGAAATTTTTTTTAGATATTTGACAAAACGTCTGAAATCGAAAGTGTTCACCTATATATGGATAAGTAATGTACAGGGGGTTCCATAAGTCTGTAGACATTTTGAAAATTAATAACTATTGAATGAATTGATAGAATTGAACGCGGTTTGCGACAGAAATCATTATCGTCAAGAGTTATTTGTTTTGGTAAAGAAAAAAATATACTAAATATTTTTTGTCCACGATAGTTAGACAAATAGTTAAATTTTTCGCACGAATGTGAAAGAAAAACATGCAAATGAAAGTCCTAGAAACAGGACAATTTTGCGATTAGAACAGTTTTTTTCTTATTTTGCCTCCTACTTGTGCAAAAAATGAAGTTTTAATTGTGATGCTGACTTGGTGGATAAAGCGTTATTGGTGAAGTTGTTTTTCCTCAGGCAAGAACTGCCGACTGCTGCTCTAATTAGCTATGTAATAACCATAGATACCAATATTTTAATTTATTCCTTAGTGTTTTTAGCCCCACCTTTATTTCACACCACTTTGTTTATAGAAACTTTTTGTCCAGTTTATAACTTCGATCAAATAAGAACAATTTATCCTTAACACTTATCGCTCGTATGTCCCTTCTGAGGGGACATTAAAAAATCGAGTTACGCCTTAAGGTGTTCCTCTGCAAATGAAATGTTATTTTTCGAAAACGTGTAACTATAGGCTACCTTACGGCTACCGGAAAATTTTAACAGAAAGATTTATTTTATTTAATGATGAAGTAAAATAAAACAAATTATTACTATTTTTCGGTAGCCAAAAGATAGTAAGTTGGAAACTATACGTGTGACGTTTTAAAGGAACGCCAAAATACGTGTCTTACGGAAAATATGCCGAGCGCAAAGGGTTGAAAAATATGTGGTATGAGAAAAAGGCGGGGCTAAAAATACTCCAGAATAAATTAATACGTTGGCACCTATGTATAACTCGTTTGTAAACTGTGATTTGTGGTGACGACGGACACATAGAATAGGATTTGTATGCGTCTAAACATTTGCATGCGAATTAATACAGTTTTTCATGAAAATGTGTGACCTGGTCACGCACAGTGCCCTCTATCAACAAACAGCTTAATAATTACTTTTTCTTTATCAAAAAAATCCTCTTTCACGAGAATGATTTTTTCGCTAAACGCGTTCTATTCTATCAATTCATTCAATAGTTACGAATTTTTAAAATGTCTACAGATTTATGGGACACCATGTATATCCTGAATAGGTTGTGTATATCCTGGTAGTGTATATCGCTTAAAATACAAATAGCAAGTTATACATAAAAGAAAAAAAAAGTAATAAAATGTAATTTTCATTAACTTAAACAGTTTATAATTATACCTATAGAATTGCAGAGCTTTCTAATGCTCGTTATGCTCATGACATTTGCTTTTCTAAGTCTGTCAGCTATGTATGATGCTACCCAAGCAGTTGCAGCTTGAACGATGTATGGCAATGCTGATAATAGGCCATTCTAGAGAGAAAAACATAAAGGATATTCTGCGACTTTATTAACAATATTAGTAGAATGATCACAATAATAAATGCTATTTTTAACAATAACTAACACTAGTTTTAAATTTAGTTTCGAATAACTATTTCAATTAACCCTTTGCGGCGCAAGACAATTTGAAACATTTAAATTATACTGCCGTCGGAATTCATGAACTAAATTAAACTAAAATAAATTTTAAATTTTAATGTTTAAAAAACAGGCCTTTTCAGATATGTTATAAACGTGAATTTTTGCTAAAAAATTTCCGGGATGAATTTTTGCAGCTGGATCTTAAAATTTGCGTCCTCGCAGCGAGGACAGTGCGCGTTAAGGGGTTAACCCTTTGCGCTCGGCATATTTTCCTATTTTGAATAGTAAGACACGCCTTTTGGCGTTCCTTTAAAACGTCACACATATAGTTTCTAACATACTACATTTTGGCTACCGAAAAATTGTAATAATTTGCTTTATTTTACTTCATCATTAAATAAAATACATCTTTCTGTTAAAACTTTCCGGTAGCCGAAAGGTAGCCTATAGTTACACGTTTTAGAAAAATAACATTTCATTTGCAGAGGAACACCTTAAGGCGTGGCTCGATTCTTTAATGTCCCCTCAGAAGGGATATACGAGCGATAAGTGTTAATAGTGATGCGGAGGGGTCACTACCAGAGCTGCCAACCTAATCCGGCAAATTGTTAGTACCGCCCATTTTTCTACCCCACTTAATTTTTAGAGTAATTCTCTTCAAATATATTTACGATGAATTAAGAAAACAAATACTCTAAAAATTAAGTGGTGTAGAAAAATGGGCGGTACTAACAATTTGCCGTATTAGGTTGGCAGCTCTGCACTACCTTCAAAATTCAGCATAAAAGTGAATTAATCAATAAAATTCATTTTTAAGTTTGGGTATACTGAAAGTGAAAAATAAAATTGCTTTGAACAATGATTAATTTAGTGAAATCTGTATCACATAACAAAATTAAGAAAAGATGCGCGAATCGTAAATTATGAGAACATTTCCAGAATTACTTGTTATAATTATAATACAAGTCAGAGTCTGTCAACGAATGTTTTAGTGGGTCTTAAATGGAATCTGATGTTGCGCTTATACCATTTCCCTTCACTCTTTATTTTTATAGACATTTTAAGGTGTAAAATATTAGGTGCAGTGTTTGAACATTACCTACTTTAAGAATAGTTCAAAACACTTTTAAAAATAGACTTATTTGATTTACCTTTCTGTGCAAGAAGACCATCTGCCCCATCAATCTGGAATTCTCTATTTAAATATCGTAGTATTTAGGAACACCTAAGGCTGATTTAATCAAAAGCATTGCATATAAACACCGTAAATTGCGGGAGGAAAAAAAAAAAAAAAAGAGTCTTGTAACAAATTTTGCGTGTAGTCGCCCTGTTCACTATACACGTGCCTACTTTAACCTCCTTACGAAGGATTGTGTTATCAGTCCAAACTATTCCTGCCAGGTATTTTTTTTTTTTTTTTTTGTAATTTATGGTGTTTGTGCTCGTAAACAAATTTTATTCATTATTTTTCAACACCGGTTCTAAATCTGCCTTAAATTGCAGTAAAAATGCATTGGTGCTTTCTATGGTGCATTTTTATTACTATTTAATACCAGATCCTGATAAAGGCTGGGGAAAACTCTTACCAGAATTTTTTAACAGTTTTTTTTTACGGTAATAATAATTCCCCGCTTTTGTTAGTAAATTATTTTTATAAGAGGTGAACGGTATAAAGAATTGAATTTACACATCGCTATAGTTAGGCAACAATATATATTTTTAAAATAATTAACCAACGAGATATATAAATTAGAGTGCTGATTAAATGGATGAAGGATTAGCTTTCCGTTGTTCAAGATGAATTACGTGACATGCGCCAATAGGTTGCTGTGTTTGGCCCTTTATCGCTATTTTGGCATTTAAAATATCAGTTCGACAAATTATCATTATTATTACGTAAAATGACAGTTCTATTACCGAAGTAAATTGTTTTTAAAATAATTTTGCTCATATTTCACATTTTAATAAATAATAAAATACCTTTTTTTTTCATCGTTTCCCAACAAAGTTTAAAAGTGTTTATAAAAGAAAATTTAAACTTTTAAAGAGCTAAATTTAACAACAAATAATAATTTTCCGACTATTTTTAAGCATTTTGTCGGTTAAAGTTCAACTACACGAAATAAAAAAAAGAAGCCTTTCTCAGTCTTTTAAATCCTTCTTCATTTTCTCTGTTAAAAATTCTAGCATACCCCTCTCTGACCATACTGACTCTTATAAAAATACTTAATTTGAAACATCGACTTAATGGCTTACGCTTTTGTTTGTATGTTGTTTCGCGGAACTGCATGGTTTAAAAGCAAAGAGCTCATGGAATGGACAATATTCCTGTGACGTCACAGTAGGTAAAATCGCCGAACACGTGGCCGATATTTTGTAAACAAATTAGATTCAAGATGCCATTTTATTGTTACGCATAACATTTTCCTAAATATTTCTCCAGTGAAACTTAATAATCAGACATCTGTTCAAACAAGAACAAAAGAGAAATGCAAACAACTGAATCGAATGATAAAGTTAAGACTATTCCATATCGTAAAATTGCAGAAAATTTTATGTATATACACATATATATATAATGAATAAAAGATTAATAAGAACATTTTATACACACACATATACATATAGACATCAAAGCTTAAATAATTAGAATTTCAATCACTTTAATAAAGGAATTTATTAAATGGAACATCCATTTAAATTTGTTAACATCGCCACAGTTCACATGGCAACTTTTAATATTACATATGTTGATTAATATTAAAGTATATTATAAAAACTGGATTAAAAACAAAACTAAGGTATCACTATATCTCTCTTACTTCAATTTCATATAATCTGTAACTCTTATAAATAATATTGCAAGAAAAAATTTGCAAGCCACAATGCTTTGCTATGTTAGAGTTGAGGATTGTTTGCCTAACCAGCTGATATTCTTGTAGCCTCGAACCCAAAGTGGGAATATGGTCCATTTGTAATGATTTTTTTTCCTACAATTGGTTCCATGACTCAAAACGAATTTACGACCCGTTATGTTGCTAAAAATTAAAAATTGTAATAATCTATGACATGATTGCTAACCCAAATAGAGCACAAAACAAAGCTTGTTTAAGGCTGGGACTCTGCTACCAGAATATTTTAACAATAATTTTTGAGTTATTTATACCAAAATTGTTGTTATTTTATTAGGAAATAAAATTCATTAAAAATTATCTGTGTAACCTATTTTGATCAGGGCAAAATGCGTACCCCTTAGAAAAAAAAACTTATTTTTATAATTTTGCAATGAATTTTTGTTGTTGGTATTGTTGCTAATCCTAACTGGTTAGCCATTAGTTTAAACCAGATCCATGAGACCATAAACTGTCAAAAATTTCAAAACAATTTACATTTTATTGAATTCATTTTGATATTACACTGAGGAGAAAAAATTCTGTAACTGATATATAGAATCTAAATTGGGGCTCTAGAAAAAATAGTTCCATGTCATCCTTATAAATTCTAATCCCCTTGGAAAGCAAGTTCTAGAAGCCCCTATTAGAGTTCTAGAGCGTTTGCCTGTATTATCGAGGGCAAAGTTATTTAAAAATCTCTGTAAATGATTGAGACTACATGAGGCGGGTTTCAGCATTGGTTTATGACCCAATTCTAGATGATCAAGCGAGAATTTCTCGCCCTGCAAAAGATTCAGAATATTGTTTCCCCATCTATAAATGTGTAGAGTAGAAATTCTAGATCATTTCGTCGATTCAGTTTATTGGCCTGCCTTATGCGCATAGCTCGTAAATCTATATTTCTAGTTAAGGGATTTAGAAAATGGCCACTTATTCATTCTAAATGAATGCGGTATATTTTTTTTCCCCAGTCCTTATATGGGCTTTTTAGCTAAACTGTCTGCATAAGGGAAGAATTGAGTTCTTATAAAAGCATGTTGTAACCCCGCAGTTATGTCTCAAGCCATACGAAGCATTTTTGACAATTTAATTCATTTCTTCTATATATTTGGATTAAGTTTTATTTTAGTTTCAGTTGTACAATTTTTGGTTTGCATGTAAGTTTGTTATAAGCTATTTTTGTTTAATACTTTTAGTATATTGTATGATTAAAAACATATTTTGATATCTTATATACATATATATATATTAAAAATAGACCTTAGTATATAAGACTTTAACAAAATTTACATTAGTTATTAAAAGTTATTAGATTTATTTTAAAGAAATACATTCCTGTGCAACAGAATAATAATAATAATAATAATATATTGGACTGTATATTTCAGGTAGTAATATTTTTTATATTTTCTACTTTTAGCAAGGAGAGGGCTCTTATACTGTTTAATATAAAAATTGTATATGATAGTTTGCTTAAATGAGGAACGTTTAATTTAAAATAGAAAGAAATAATTAAATAAAATTCACTTACATCAGTTACGTCAAAATGAAGAATTGTGCTTAGATATGTTGGCAATTCTGTTAGGAATATAAGAAATCCTAAATTGTGCCCAAAATGTGCAACTAATAATGCCCACATTGGCAGTGAAGTAAAAATAGATCTCCATGGCGTTCTGATAGCCTGAAAGAATAATATTAGAATTCAAATGATATTATTCCGAATAATATTTAAATAAACCTCAAAGAATATCTAAATGCATCTAATAATAGATATTTAAATCATATAACACAGCAGCCACTATTTAGCTTCCACTATTTTAACAGTAATATTTTAGTAGTTTTCTTTAGTCTTCAAATTAAGGGGTACATACAAATGACACACTTCTGGTTGCAAAGTCGTTTGCAAGCGTTCCAAATGTTTGACTACGGTTGGCAGCAAAAGTATCCGAGCACTAGCAAAAATTCTTACTTTGTACTTAGATATGTTGGCAATTCTGTTAGGAATATAAGAAATCCTAAATTGTGCCCAAAATGTGCAACTAATAATGCCCACATTGGCAGTGATGTAAAAATAGATCTCCATGGCGTTCTGATAGTCTGAAAGAACAGTATTAGAATTTAAATGATATAATTCCGAATAATATTTAAATAAACCTCAAAGATTATCTAAATGCATCTTATAATAAATATTTAAATGACATAACACGGCAGCCACTATTTAGCTTCCACTATTTTAACAGTAATATTTTAGTAGTTTTCTTTATTCTTCAAATTAAGGGGTACATACAAATGACACACTTCTGATTGCAAAGCCGTTTGCAAACGTTCCAAATGTTTGACTACGGTCGGCAGCAAAAGTATCCGAGCACTAGCAAAAATTCTTATGTAAAAAAAGCACACTTAACACTGTTTTGTTAAATAAATCCTTGTCCAACCATGTTCTTAGACTGACTAGGAACAGAATTCAAAAAGGATTTATTTAACAAAACTGCATTAAGTGTACTTTTTTATATAGAAATTTTGTTAGTGCTCGGATACTTTTGCTGCCGACTGTATTTGCCAAAAAATTGCAAAATTTACGTCATCGAAGTTGCAAGCGTTCCGTCTGTATGTAACCCTAAATCAGTTTTCTTCGTAAATAATGAGGCTGAAAAAAGATGGAAGGTTTGGTATCATTAATATTTTACTGTTAAAAAAATGTTGATTAAATTCATCTTGTTTTCATTGATTGGGTAAACACTCCAGTTTTAGAAATAAAAGTTTTTTTTTTAATCAATTTTGTGTTTGTTAAACATTTTTGTTTACGTTAATCTTGCAAGTGTATCTTAAATTTTGCATATTTGGAAAAAGATTGTCTTATTGTTATTATTATTATTATTGTTATTATTATTGCTAATTTATCATCTGTAGAAGAAGTTGTAGTTTTAAAAGGTTAAAATAAAAATACCTCCAACATATTTTTTTATTGAAACATGAATTAATGTTAACAAGAAAGAAAAAATACTATGGCCTTTTTATTCACTTCAATTATTCTTACTTTTTATCAAAAATTTGTTCCATAAGTTTGGTCATGTTTAAATTTCTTATTACTTCTAACATATTAAACATTTGAAATTAATAAAAATTGGATGCAACTTAGGCGATTTTGTGTAATTTATTGTATTATAGTGATCTGAGAAATACATCGGAAGAAAATAAGATTTTTTTAAGGTGGCTGCCTACCTTTAAAACGCACATTCCGGTTAAAACTCCGATTTCTATTTTTGGGTTAGTATTAACGCCTGACATTTTAGCTATCTAAATCAGTTTGAATTTTGTTTCTATCTTCCTTAGAACTTGAGTTACATGCATTTTAATATTAGTCACTCGCCAGTTTTTTAAACCGGAAGTGACCGGAAATGACCCGTAAATGTTTGTTTACATAAATGTTTTACTCAATATAAGCATCAAAATTTGTTACTGAATATAAAATGAATTTAAAAAAGAAAATGAAAAGCTTTGAAATAAATCAGGAACTTATTCAAATTATTTTTTGTTTAATAGGTAAAATCTTATTTTTAAATCTGTTTTCTGCTTTTTCTCAAAATGAGATTTTTAGCATTTTGCTTTATCCCAAAACATCATAACTCCAAGAGTTATAATTGAAACGTTATGAAACTTTGACAAAATACTCTAGAGGAGTTGTTTTAGGGATTGAACTACGACAATGATTCTAGCTAAATTATTATTATTATTATTATTATTGTCGATAGAAGTTATGAACTGCCATGTATATTCATGATTTTTTCAGCATGTAATCTTCTTTAAAATATTAAATAACATAGTTATAGTTTAGAGAGTAGTTCACTCCCTTAAGGGCCTTTTAATAATCTGAATAAAATTTACAGAATAAAAATATCTTTATTTAAATGACTTATGATGTTTTGTAAAAGTGCTTTTTTTTTCGCAAATTTTATGCATATTTTGAGTCCAAATATCAAACTATTTTAAAATTTGCATATTTTTTCACTGTTTTTTACTATATTCTATCATATGATGTATATAAATAGGCAATTTTTCAATTATTAAGAAAAACCACCTTTGACAGTAGACAGTCACCTTAATACGGTGCCGTGGCCGAAGCGCACATGCTTCAAGCACACAGTAGGAGAATCGTGGCTGAAGCTCATATAGATTAGTATCTCGTGTTCCAAGCTCACAAATATATTCACCCCTTTCCCTCGACGTATCAACTTGACAAGTGGGAATAGATTATACCGTGGTCGAAGCGCACGTAACTCGTATCTGAAATTCACAGAAGGAGTCACAATAGCCAATGAGATTCGGTCACTATTTATCACCTGTTCACCTTCCCCTTTTCGTAAGTGTGTGGGGTCATTCTTGCACTTGTGTTCCTGTATGTTGCACGTACTGTACAATATGGAAAATGTTAAAATTATGAAAACTAGGAATGGTAAAGATTGTCTTATTACAGAGGGTTTCAGACATTATTTGTTTAGAAGAAGTGACACCAAAATAGCTTGGCGATGTTGCAAGGCAAAGTCGCAGAAATGCAAAGAAATCATTAAAACAAATTTGAAATATGAAATAATGGAAAAAAACTAAACACTCTTGCGTTCCAGATTTTAAACCGCCTGTGTTTTAACTGACACTGCCCACTCCCAAGCCTGGGTTAAAAGCGCGAGGGAAAGTTGTTCATAATTCTCAAAAAAAAAAAAAAAAAAAAAAAAAAAAATGGTGTGGCACTCACACTACTTTATCTTACACTAAAATTTGATAACAATGTATATTTTTATTAACATTGACTGCCAAATTTATACTCCAAACATAACTTTTGAATTATAACCTACTAATATTTTACCAGAAATCGATTTATCAATTTGTTGATGACTTAGTGTTATCTTTTTTTTTTTTTTTTTCAGACTGTATCTTCGTATTGTTGAGTTCCGATTTCTAGTTAAAAAATCTGGAGTGACCCCACTCGACTTTCCGAACATTGAGTAATTAACAGTTTTGTAGATAAGGTAAAGAAATAGGAGTCGTATATATATATATATATATATAGAGAGAGAGAGAGAGAGAGAAAGAGAAAGAGAGAGACAGAGAGAGAGAGAGAAAATTATAATAGGGTGTTTGAGTATTTTTTCTCCATATAGTACACGATGTTTAATTTAACGCTACTGAACTTTGAGCCCATAAATCATAATGATAAAGAATTTTTCATTGTGTCCCTGTAAAAACCTATAAAAACTAGATTCACCAAAATGCTGATAGTTAGTGCAACAGTGATTTATAGTATTCATATAAATTTTCAGCTCAGTTGAATAAGGCGTTTAGATGCTATCGCACTTTTAAAAATTTGGTCCCGTAGGCCACAATGATGAAGAATTTTTCTTTGTGCCCCTGTAAAAAAAACTGTAAGTGCTAAATTCACCAAAATCTATACAGTTTGTGCAACTGTGACCTATAACATGTGTACAAATTTTTTGCTCAGATTAATGAAGCGTTTAGATGCTATCGCCCTTTTAAAAATTTGGCCCCATAGGCCATATTGATAAAGAATTTTTCCTGGTGTCCCTGTAAAAAAACTATAAGTGCTAGATTCACCAAAATCAATAGGGTTCGTACTATGGTGACTTACAATATACGTACCAACTTTCAGCTTATTCGAACAAAGCGTTTAGACGCTAGCGTGTTCACTCACAAACATGCACACACATACATACACACACATACACACATACATACACACATACATACAACATCGTAAAAATAGTTAAAACGGACTCAGGGGACTTCGAAAGATATAGAAACATCAAAATCTCAAATTCGGATTTTTGACATGATTACAATACTTTCCTCACTATAGTGTTCGGAAAGTAAAAATACAACAATTAACTTTTATAACAAAGACCTTCCACAAATTATGTGTAGTCTTATATATAATCTGTGAATTCTATATAAAACATATATAGTACTT
Source organism: Salticus scenicus (assembly GCA_963930645.1). Lineage (NCBI taxonomy): Eukaryota > Metazoa > Arthropoda > Arachnida > Araneae > Salticidae > Salticus > Salticus scenicus. The sequence continues at coordinate 169,918,276 of OZ005658.1, read as the reverse complement.
AAGATTGATTTATTAAATAAAACTGTGTTAAATAAATACATGAACAAACATTTCGGGTCATTATTCCTGATATATATATATATATATATATATATATTATCCACCCCCAAAAGTATTTTTGTTAAACTTATGTAAATAAGCAGAAAATAATTTATTTAATTATTTTATTCCTAGTTCCTGCCCTAGTTCAAAAAATAACTCAGCAACTTAATTGTGCTTCGAAAAAACCAATTTCCTCCCCCCCCCTCTGCTCTTCGGAAAAAAGGATTAGTCTCTTCCCACCTGTCAAGCTGATGCGTCGGGGAAAGGGGTGAATATATTTGTGCGCTTGGAACTCGAAATACTGCTGTATGTGAGCTTCAGCCACGATTCCTCTAGTGTGAGCTTTAGATAAGTGAGCTTGGACCACGACACCCTTAATACAATTGGTTTCAGCTTCTTCTAGTAAACAATCAACTTAGAAACTTTTGTATATGTAAGTCCCACTCAGTATATGCGGTACAATTTATTATTGTTATTAGTGAAAGTTTATGTTTCTTTATATGTATTTTGTAACATACACACACAAAAATCAATAAAGAAATAAAGAAGTGAAAGAAAACGAAAAAGATATGAAATAGCAAGATTGTCAAAAAACCACTGCCATCGTTTTTAAAGTCAGATACTGTTTATTCACGGATGCCAGTCGTCAAAAGAGAAACATGTTCTACTCTGAAAATGGGTGACTGTTGAAACCAAGTTGACGCCGGAAAATGTGAAGCTTATGAGACGTAAAAATGCATTTTCTCTTCTCCTCCTACTTTGAATAAACCACTGCAAGTCTGATACATGTACATAGCTGCCAATATTTTAATTGATTCCGGAGTAATTTTAGCCCCGCCTCTATTTCGTACCACTTATTGTTTAAAACTAATTTTTTCTTATTTTATCGAAGTTATGTATTGAATTTTTTTTTCTATAAATAAAATGGTGCGAAATAAAGGCGGGGCTAAAAGTACTCCGGAATAAACTAAAATATTGGCAGCTATGCATGTATTCATACTTGCATGCATGCCAACCCTCTCATTATGAACCGTACAATTTTTAGTACCCACATTTTTTTCACGCCAATATTTTTTTAGAGTAATTTTAGTCTTATTTTATCGTAACAACATTTGGAGAGAATAACTTTAAAAATATAGTGGTGTGAGAAAAGAGGCGTTTTTTCAGGGGGCGTTAAAAATTGTACGGTTATTAATGAGATGGTTGGCCAACATTCTAAAATTACTATTCCGTAATGTTGTTAGTCCCAACCTTTTTTTCACACCAGTAAATTTGTAGAGTAATATTCTGTAAATGGAATGACGATTAAGTAAGAAGAAAAATGCTTAGAAAAAAAAATGGTGTAAAAAAATAGGCGGGCCTAACAATACTACGGAATATTAAGATATTGTCAGGTATGCATGTATTATATCGTAGATCAGACTCCGATATGAAAACAGACAATATGATATAGTTGTTGTAAAACTGATTAATTAAACTCTGAAAAATCATGAAAAGAAAAAAAAAAAAGTTAAAATTTGGTAAAATTTCCAAAATTCCGATTTAAATCTTACTAATTGAAGTTAATGCAAAAGTAAATTTGGGGAATTTTTATTAGGATTGAACAATATGCAGAAAAGAATTACTAACAAAAATTTCCCCCATGACAGTAATAGGTATGTTTAAAATTATATCTATAGTTGTAGTTATTTTATTATAAATGACACGACAATTTTGAAAAAAAAAAAAAAAAAAAAAAAAAAAAAAAAAAACGAAGTCTTTGCTAAAGAGATAAAATAATAATAATAATAATAATAATAATAATAACAAATAACATTTAAAAATAATAAAATTACTTTTTTAGATGGTTCCTCATTATTTCCGTCGTAATACTCCAATTCTTTCTTGGATATTGAGGGATGCTCAGCTGGTGTCTCATAAACCAAGCAACACCAAAACATAAACCAGATGCAGCTAATGGTACCTTAAGCAAAACACAATCAGTTGTTATTACAATAGTCCAAGATAACGGAAAATTAAGATGTTAGGAGATTGTTGAGATTTATCGTGTAAAATTTAAACGCTAAAATCAGATCTTAGAGTATTTTATTACATTGCCACCACTGTTTCATCATAATGAATTTTCTTTTAATATTTTAATGCTAAACCTTTAACTAAATAAGTATTATTTTGAAATGATAGTTACAATATAATAAAATGTGAGTAGATATTCAAGAAAGATGTGATGTCTACCAAACGAAAAAGTGTTTAATTTACTTTTAATTTACTCAATTTGAAAACAAAGTACTTTTTATATATAAATTATGATAATCTATATTTTTATTCAGACGTTAATAAAGTGTTTAATTCAACAGAACTGAAAATTTAGATTGAGTTTATTCAAGATAATAAATATAAATTATGATTAGAAAAGTCAAAATTTTATCGATAATCAATTTGTGTAGTAGCATATCTACCAACTTTTGCAATTTTTTTAACATAACATGCCTTTTTGAAAAGCTACACCTTTTTTAATCACAGAAAACGTCTTCAAAATTTATGAAAGATTTGTACTAAAATTACTGGTTGAGAAAAAGAAAACTTACAAAGTGGAAATTATGGTGTAGTTCGTATATGTAGAAGTTAAATTTTTATACGAAGAACTACTGATTTTGTCAAGATTAATAAATTATGATCAAAATTACGATCAATTTAAAATTTCATTAAGAATGTAGTTGGAACCTTCTTAACTTTATTGTGCAGAAGCCATTTAAATCGTTATTGAGAAGAATAGCTTTGTATTTACAAAATTCATTGTATAAATTGCACCATTAAAAAGAATACAATTGGGTAATTTCTAAACATTCCATTACTGCTAACTGTTGATCAATAATCTTGTTACCTCGTTAATGCCTTTCATATTTGTTCATTAGCAAAGGTATTCACATAATTTTACATTTCCTACTTTGTCAGTTATTTACTGTGTTTTTATTTATAAATAAATAATAATGTAAGTTTTTTATTCCATTATTAGAGTTAATATCTTAAAATAAAACTCGCACCAGCATTTACTTAATTGTTTTTTTATTGGGCTCGAGGATAGGTTGTTGTTCGATTTTTTTTTTTTTTTTACTATCCCTAAACTTTCTCCTAGTTGTGTAATCCTGTACTTAACCTTTCTACTCATTTTTAATTTTGTGTTTCATCTTTCCATAAGCTCTAAAATTCCTTTGTTATGGTTTTTGTGCCTTTTATGTCCCCCCCCCCTCTCTCCATTGCAGTGAAATTGTTGTTCGGGACTCTCACTTCCATTTTTAGGTAAAGAAGGATGCGTGACGGTGTCACAGGTGCTTCTCATCCATTCCATCCTAACTTCCTTGTTTTTTGGCCTTCCATGTCCGATTTTCCTTTCTCTCTGAACCGTCATTGAACCCAGTCTGCAGATGTCAGGTTGGAAAGATGTGAACATTGGTCCAGGTGTTTTCCAGTTTTTCTTCGTTCGATCCGATTCGAGTATTCAGATAAAAATAAAACTTTTTTTAAAAATCTAGTTAACGGAAGTGAATCGATCAGACTTGACTTTTCGGATGTTCTGTTGATTCCATTCTTAAATCTTTTCGGCATTACATGTTGAGGTGAGCTGGAACTTTGCAAAGTATTGCTCATTGAGCGTAATATACGGAGACGCCAAAGCTCAAAATGCGTTTTGCGTTTACAACACTCTTGTTGGTTTTGCTGACAAAGATCCTTTCTAGAGCTATCACTACCCAGCGGCCATAAAATATCCACTGAGCTGAAGAACAACTTGAGCAAATGGTTCCAATAGTTTTACACAGTATTTGTGCGTGCCAGTTTTTCAAGAATTCGTCTGCTATCGTTTGCTATACAAAATCAAACCTTGTACGGCAGGCAACATTTGTCGGGTTCTCCGTTAATATTTTACTCTTTAGAGAACTAAAATTAAAAATTGTAATATCATGTTTTTTTTTTTTTTTTTTTTTTTTTTCTTTAGATGTTAAAAGAACATGCTATACTACATATATCCCACTGGAAGTTTTTTCAGGAAAACTAAAAGGGTATCAATTACAACTTAATCAAAGAATATAATATTTTTATTACCCTGTAAGAAATAATGCTTGAAATAACTTGTTGCTATAGTATATGATTATGAACCTCCTTTCAATTATGAATTTATAGGGGAATGATATAAAGTTTGAGATATAAAAGTTTCTTTAATAACATCGAGAATTTTTTCTAAATATTTTGTTTAAAAACATGCATGGTTTTAAAACCAAAGTAATGTCATTTTTAGAAAACTTGACATATTATATTAGGCACAACATAGGGCAATCAGAATATAAAATTTTAGTAAAAGCATTTTTGTCAAATAATTTTTAATTGCGTATTCACAAACTCTAGAAAATTTAATTTTTAATTATATTAAAAATCGAGACAATATACATTACAATATGCAATTTAAAATATTAAAATAATATAAATTTAAACGTTTCGAGCCTTATCCCAGGCTCCTCAAAAGTAAAAAACATCAAAAGTAAACGCTGAGAAGAACAATAGAAAGTACAGCGTACCTTTATGAAAGTACAGCGTATACAGCAGGGACTGCGCGTGCCACATTTAGCGGTGAAAAATGCTGTTTCGTATACCAACCTTCCAGAAAAATTCTTGAATGATAATTCGAACAGTTAGGTACGATTATTTTAGTATTGTTAAAATCATGTAGATGGTCAGTTTCTATGGCATGCTGCACTAATTTAGAATGAATATCAAGGTTTTTGAAATTTCTTTTATGTTCGAGAATTCGAATGTGAAGGGAACGACCACTTTCACCTAGATAAACAGAACTGCAAGATTTACAAGGAATATATAAACAACTTCTATACAGGAAAAAGGGGTTAACAGGCTCAGGCAGAGCCTGATTAAGGGGGAAGCACACATTATTTATACTTACACCGTTATTTTTCAACAAATACTTTCCTGCTACAATAAACAGAAAATTCTCATTAAAAATTATTTTAAAAGAATTCTGGTGTCTAATAACGGTGAGTAAACTGGATTGTTTTACATCGTTCATTTTTTATAAAAAATATTTCCTCGTCAAAGCGGGGAATTTCTATGACATGAAGTAAAAAATAATTGTAAAAATATTCCGGTGAGAGCGGAGATAATGTGTGCTTCCCTCTTAATCAGGCTCTGGGCTCAGAGGTGTTTGTGTTCCGGGTTTTTTTATATTATTTTCCACCAGAAATTACAAATTATAATTTTGGTTACAGTCAAATCATAGCCTCCTAAACTAGATGCCTGTCGCGTTGCTCGTAAACTTGGCAGCAGTTCAAGTGGTAGACAGCGCTACCTGGTGTAGATTGCACGACTTTTTTATTCAACAGCCACCAAATTTTTTAAAAGTGGAATTTGATATACGCAAAAGGCAAATAGAATCGAAGAAACGTCGATTACATATATCATATATCACTTTTAAAAATTATTGGTGACTGTTGAATAAAAAGTCGCTCAATCTGTATCAGGTGGCGCTGTCTACCGCTTGATCTGTTGCCAAGTTTACGAGCAATGCGACAGGCATCTAGATTAGGAGGCTATAGTATTATCACAGTTTAAGAAATTCTGGTAGCAAACTCCGGGGTCACAAACACTCCTGCAGGCTTAAAATTAGAAAGAAAATTACGAAACTGAAATTGAGGTTTATAGGATACAGATATATTAACAGTGCATAAAACTCTAGCAATAGATTCAGAAATTTTTCTATAGTATGGAATAGTAATGAAAGATTTGGGTGATTTTTAGGAATTAATATCGTGATAATCATTGTTAAAGTCGTATTCATTTAATTTTCTTTTAAGCCAGCGAGGGGGATAATTATCACTTTTTAAATCCAAAAAAATTCTTTTTAATTCTAACTGGAAAAGCTCTTCAGTACTGCAATATGGTTTAGCACGGTGAAGTAAAGTTTGGAAAATACCAGACTTATGTGAAGAGGGTTTCATTGAATTAAAATTTAAATATTGGCCTGAAAATGTAGGTTTCCTATGTACAGAAGTAATAAATTTAGAATCAGTATCAGAAGGCAAACGCTCAATTAAAATATCTAAGAAAGGGAGTTTATTATATTTTTCTTGTTCTAAAGTAAATTGAATTGATGGATTAACCGAATTAGCATAATTAAGAATACTATAAATATGTTTATTATCAGTGATAACAGCAATATCATCCACATATCTACGCCAAAAAAAAAAAAAAAAAAATTCATGCAAATCAGAATTTTTCACCGCTTAATGAGGCGTGCACAGTCCCTGCTGATACGTTGTACTTTCGTAAAGGAAATCTATTTTTCTTCTCCGCGTTTACTTTTGATGCTTTTTTTTTTATTGATGAAGAGCCTGGAATAAGGCTCGAAACACGTTTAAATTTATGTTACGTGTATTTTAATATTTCAAATTGTGTATTTTAATGTATATTGTCACGATTTTTAATGTAATTAAATTTTAATATGATGACGTAATGGTGTTTAAATATTTCAAATCTAGACAATTCCTTTTTCATAATTTACTAACCAAATGCACAGATTAACTTTAAAAAAAACCCAAGCAAATATCGTTAAAACTCAGACAGATATTGCCTAGAGGAAAGTTTAATTTATAGTACTTTCAAAAAGATGTAAAATGATAAGGGGTTTTACCCATATTTTCATTTTAAATCGATGAACAGTCATGGGTATTGGTGAAGGCACAGTTTGCATTTTCTCAAAAAAGATGGAAAATATTTGAAAACCATTATTTTGCAAAACATATTGTTTATAATATCTTTATTATTTTAAATATCGTCGATAATATTGGCTAAATAATTTGGCTATATATTTTATTCTAATATAGTTGAAGATCTTTATAACGCCGATCTCCATAACGCAATGATCTATAAAATACACTACTGATCGGTTGTAAACATTGAAAATTTTCTTTTGAGGAACTTATTTATCTGACATGTAGAAATATTCGCATACAACTAAAATAAATGTTTGGAACATTCTTTCATCTTTATATTTCTAATTCATAGCTTTTAATTAATAAAGAAAGAATACAATTACTATAGTGAGCATCAAAAACTGTTAGTGACATGCATTAAAGTAAATAAAAATAAGAGGCATGTTGGAATTAAACATCAAATGAGAAACTTGAAATTTCTAATATATGTAGGATTAGGAGTATAAAGGAAATGATGTAAAGGAGAGAAGAAGAGAAGAAGGGAGAGAGAAGAAAAAATGATTTTTTTTTTTTTTTTTTTAATGAATAAAATATTCCAAATTTATTAAAACAAGAAATTCTAACTAGAAAACGGAATTTCATAACCATAAAAATTCAACAAAACTGTAGAAAATGAAATACTGGTAAATGATTTGAAAAACAATATTAAATATAGTGTTCATGTATTTGCTGCTAATTTGTTTAAATAATCATTTATGTAAATTTAAAATTTTATTGAATTCTATATTTTATGTTATAATTTTTTTAGATTCGAAAATGCGCTTTTACTTTTAACGGTGGCAGAATAGCTCCTTTCCTATTAAAAGTGGTGTAAATATTGCTATTGATTGATGTATTGATTGACCTCCGAACAAAATTCAGATCTGTTTTGTGTTATGAAAATAAATTTTTTAAGAATATTCTAATATTTTAATTTTGTATTGGCCAATTTTGGCCCAATTTACCTATGTTATTGAGATACAACATATATGACAGCACAAAAGTGTGTTTCCTTAACAATATATTATAATAACTATAGATATTACTATAACTATAGATTATAACCAAAGTCCAAGTGGTTTGAGGTCAAACTGAGAGTTCGAACCGGGGTCACATTTTCGAATGTGACTTTGGCCAGTCATCTTATATGTTTTACACAATTTTTCTTCAAAACTCGCATACACACAATCCAGGCTACACCAGAAAGTCTCTTACAAACATGAGTCGTTGGTCCATCCGCAGATAATGGTTCGCGCAGTTGGCACGTAGTTAGTTGAGTTAACTGCAGTTGGCACAACATCTTTTTGTTTTGCTTCTTCTGCTGGCTTTTTATTTGTTGGGGTAGCTATGGTTGGTCCATCATAATGATCAATATTATGAATCCAACAATAATAGATGTGTTAAATTTGTATATATCGGGACATTTCTAACCATTGCTTAACTTTAAAGAAAATATGTAATTGTATTAAAATCACAGGGATGGAACACGGGCGCAGAATTCATACCACTCTCAATGTAAGAAAAATTTCTACTTCTTAAATCAACGATATTATAGGTAGAGAAATTTCTTAAACGGATTCCGGTATGAATACTGCGCCCGTGTTCCATCCCTGAAACCATTAACCCCTTAACGCGCACTGTCCTCGCTGCGAGAATGCAAAATTTAAGATCCAGCTGCAAAAACTCATTCCGGAAATTTTTTTAGCAAAAATTTACGTTTATAAACTATCAGAAAAGGCCGGTTTTTTTTAACCATAAAATTAAAAATTTCTTTTAGTTTAATTTACTTCATGAATTCCGGTGGCAGTATAATTTAAATGATCCGAATTGTCTTGCACCGCAAAGGGTTAAAATATCTTCGAGGATGTTGATTATTCGCAAGAAAGTACAAAAATATTAAATAATAATTACCAAAATGTATTGCCAAATTAAAATACTAAATATGGGCCAATGGTTTGCGAATGATTGTGCAATCAGTTTAACCAACGGCCATTTATAACCATTGCCTAATAAAAAGCCTACCATTGCTTCAATATTGACCATATAAATTTTGTTTGTAAAGTCCAACCCTCTTCCCCCCCATCATTACATATAAGCTTACATTTCTCGGTTTGAAAATCGACAATAACCCACACATGACATGATCACGCTTATAGAATATGGTTTAATTAATATTAATTATTGGTTTACAGGGCTACAAAAAATATTCAGAAACATCATGAGATAAAAGAGGAAATTTCTTGTAAGTACATTTTCCGATTTGTTATAAGTTTTCTTCCCCTATCTGAAAATAATTTATACGTTAAAATCTCGTAGCGTTCATAATACTGATTAAATGATAAACGATAACGATGTAGCGTCTATTCGCAGTAGAAAAGCATTTCACAACCACACGAACCGTATGAATTTTCTTTATTGCTATAATTTCATACTTGCCAACCATCTCATTAATAACCATACAATTGTTAACGCCCCCTGAAAGAACGCCCCTTTTCTCACACCACTATATTTTAAGAGTCATTCTCTCCAAATGCTGTTATGATTAAATAAGTTTAAAATTACTCTAAAAAATTATTGGTGTGAAAAAAAAAGCGGGTACTAAAAATTGTACGGTTCATAATGAGATGGTTGGCAAGTATGTAATTTGAAGCGTTGCTCATTCTTAGATAATATAAATACAATTTTGAAAAGTAAACTAGTAATACCAAAAATTAATAAAATTTGTAGAATTTTTTTAAGACTTAAATTTTACAAGTATATAAATTGTTACCAAACACGTAGAACGCAGACGGCCATCCACCTAAAACCTCTGAACTACTCAACCATCCAGATATCGGCATGGACACCACGTTTCCGATTTGGGCACCAGTAAAAATAATTGTCGATAACCGACTTCTTTCCAACTTCGGAGACCATCGACTTATAATTGTATTCATGGCTGGGAATGTCACTCCCTGAAAATGAGTAATTAACAATAAGCTAATTAATAACGATAGCAAAAAATTTCGTGCGAAATTGCGGACTAACAAGGAAACATTCAAAAGGTGTCGTCTTCAAAAAATATTGAAAAAAATATATGTGATTCTACTCTTCCTAAAACACCAGAAAGTGAAAAATTTATCGAAAACACCAGAAAGTGAAAAAATTTATAAATAATTAGATGCCTGTCGCGTGGCTCTTAAGCTTGGCAACAGTTCAAGCGGTAGACAACGCCACCTGGTACAGATTGCGCGACTTTTTCATTCAATTGTCGCGAAAAAGTTTTAAAAGTGGGATTTGAAATACATAAAAAGCGAATAGAATCGAAGAAACGTCGATTATATATATCATATATCACTTCTTAAAATTATTGGTAACAGTTGAATAAAAAAGTCACGCAATCTGTACCAGGTGGCGCTGTCTTCCGTTTGAACTTAGGGACCCTATATATAGAGAGACGGGACATTGACCGAAAGTCGGCCATTTTAGTGCCAAATCGGAGCGATCCCCGTAGAACGTAATGATTTTTTCTTCGCGATTGACGCCTTACTATACAACATAAATGAAAGAAAATTGTGCTAAATTTGTGCAGAAAGTAATGCAGAATATAAATATATAATTTTTTTCGTCTTAGAAAAAAGAATTTGAAGAAAAACGAATTTTGTTTTAACCTTCGACATGGTTACTTTTTCAATTCCTATCGGAAAACAGAGGAATTTTTTGTTGTATATTTCTATATTAAGCAAAATATGTTGATTGTGAAAGCAATTCTACCTTAGTGAAAGTAATTCTACCTTATTTTTTCTGAGGACATACATTCTATATATAAAAAGTTAGAAAATTGTTAACAAAAATATGGTAATCTTAGTTTTTGTCAAGTAATTCATGAATAAATGTAAAACTACGGCAGAAGAACATAAATTATTTTTTTTTATTTTATTAAAATATTTACGTAATATTTTTACAAGCTTAAAATACATATTTTATTTATTTCAATTAAGTATTATTAATAATAATGACTTAGTTAAATATTAAAAATAAAAATTTTATTAATAATAATTTGTAAAAATATTAACTAATATCTTTAGAAATTAAAAAATGTTTTTTATGTATTTTATTTATATTTGCTTATTTCATTGATTTTTTTTTTTTAAATATATATATATATATATATATATATTATGTAAATAAAAATAATACTTATTTAAATATTGTGTATAAAATTTATTATGGGAATTATTATTTAAAAGAAATTTATATTTCATATGTTAGCAAATAATATACACTTTATTTTCTTTATTTTTATTAATTTATTTTAAGAAATCTGATATATTTTGCGTACTAGCAAAAAATCAAAAAATATATTTTTATATATTTATCTTAAATATGTATTTTAAAATATATCAGAAAAATACATTGAGATCTAACATATTAAATATATTGCACACCAGAACTTAAAAACTAATAGCTAGCGAATAAATAATGTAATTACCTCATATGTTAGGAAATAAATACGTAAAACAGCATGCAATAAGAGAATTCAAAGTATTTAAAGCATGATATAAAATAAGTAATTGTGCATTTTTATGTTTTAAAAGTATTCCAAAATTAAAGCGATTTATCTCCCAACAAAGTAAAAAGATAATAAATAAGTTCTTTTTGGATTATGACGTAAAATAATCAAAATTTCTTTTCCGCGTAATGGTAAGCAATGGAGCAACTGGCACTAAAATGGAGAATTTCGTCAAAAAGCCGGCGCGCCAATGTCCAGTCTCTCTCTATGGAGGGTCCCTATTTGAACTGTTGCCAAGTTTAAGAGTCACGCGACAGGCATTTAGTTAAGGAGGCTATGGTTATACAGTGTTGTCAACATTTTAAATTATATTTAGCATAATTGCAGCATTAGTGCTGCTTACAAGGATTTTTTATTTATTTATTTTTTATTTATTTTTTTTTTTTTTAATTTATTATTTAGCGAACACAACGCAGCATTACAAAATGAGTTTAGGATTTGATTGCTTAATTTGGGTTGTTAAAATGACAATAAGTAGCACAACAACTAGAAAATTTTAGGAAATTTAACCCTTATCGCTCGTATGTCCCTTCTGATGGGACATTAAAAAATCGAGGCACGCCTTAAGTTGTTCCTCTGCAAATGAAATGTTAATTTTCTAAAATATGTATTTATAAGCTACCTTTCGGCTACTGGAAAATTTTAACAGAAAGATTTATTTTATTTAATGAAAACTAAAACAAATTATTACAATTTTTCGGTAGCCAAAAGGTAGTATGTTGGAAACTATACGCGTGACGTTTTAAAGAAACGCCAAAAGGCGTGTCTTTCGGAAAATATGCCGAGCGCAAAGGGTTAAGATAACTTTTCGTAATTAGGGCCTTTCAGGATATTTTTTTAGTTTTTAAGGAATTTCAAGAAAACACAACAAGTAACTCATGCAATACACTACTTTATCTGGGAAAAAGAAAATATTTTTTTGAAGAATAAACATTTTTTAAAAGCTTCCAAATCGCAAAATTGTTATTAGTAAAATCTCTTTGCAAATAATAATATGCTGTGTGTTTCATAAAAATAAAATCATCATAATTTTATGAAAAATAAATTTTTACTAAAGAAATTGATATAGAACTTTCAATATGACATTTAGTGAACATATTTTTCCACAAGATACCAGCTAAGATTGTTTAACCTTTCAATTACACAAATACACGGCAAGATAAAATATTTTAATGCACATAAAAAAAAAAGAGAGGGGGCTAAGGTTCCCTTTTTTTAACAATATAAAAAGCATGAAAGTATTTTTATGATAATCATTTTTAATCTGGTATATTAATGAATCACTTTATTTATGTGAATAAATAAATGCAAATATATTTTGTAAGCTAACCAAGTTACTTTAAGATTAAAATATGGTATACTTATGTTTAATGGAAAATACGGTTTCATCTAATGTATTCGGTAATTACAGTGCAATAATTACTAAATATTATAAAAATTTAATGCAATAAATGTGAACTGCATTGTGCTGTAGAAATAAGAATTTTTAATTAAATACAATTAAACCGCTGTATGCAAATTAATGCTTTATTTTGTATTTGCATTTGTAAGCAATAATCTATGAAGACGAAGCAATATTGTGTTTATAGATTCATGAAACGAACGATTCATTGAATTGTCAGCTTTGGCTCCTCCTACAGTAATTACGTTCGACCAATTGCTGCTCTCTATTTGCTTAATCGTCGTAGCTTGGAGTGTTTCAAAAATCGCGAACATTTCACTCTCATTAGTTTTAAGCTTTTAATTGAATATTTTATTTTATTACGAAATAATAATAATTTTATAATTGTTTTCAGCTTACTTGAAATTCAAAAATATATGTGACATCATACTTGCCGACATCCTGATTAATATTCCGTAATATCGTTAGCCCTGCTTTCTTTTTCATTCTTTAAAAATATTTTTCGTTTTATTTAATCGTAATTGCATTTGGAGAATATTGCTCTACAAATTTACTGGTGTGAGAAAAGGGGCGGGACATATAACCCGTCGGAATATTAATTAGGATATTTGCAAGTATGTGTGACATATTCCTTTAAAAAAGATAGTGCTGAAGAATCTGATTAAAAAATTAGAAAGGTTGGCAGCTATGGCATATGTAATATTTTTGAAGCAAAGCAAAAGTATTTAGTGAACATATGTATATTTTTTCTTTAAGTACAAATAAGAATATTTTGGTAAGTATTATCCAAAACCAGAATTTATAAATATATTCATTCGTATTTTCTTATGATCATTTAATAGAAATTTATTACTTGTATATAATGTTTAAAGAGTCAAAGTGGCAATACAGAAAAGAAAAACCAGAACGTTTTCATAGTAATATTCTGTAGCATGTTTCCAAGATTAGATTAGGGGAAACTTACTATATAAGTATAGTTGTTGAAGAGTAAGAGGGAGAAATGATGATACTTGAAAAGAGCAATCTCGTATAAATAAACGATAATCAAGTGTAAAATTAAAATATGGTTGGTAATTCGTACTTTTTTTCCCCCATAGCAATACTTCTTAAGAAAATTTTGTCAAATTATGATGTAGTTTTTACCAATGAGATGAAGATAAGATGAAACTGTTATTAAAAAATAAATAAATAAATAAATAAAAATGTGTCAAAAGTTACTCATGTTGGTAGAATTATCAATCTGGTAACTATATCACATTCTTTGTAAGTCACGTAAAAGTATTTATTTATTTATTTATTTTTACTTTTAAGTAAAATGTGCCCCATTTTGAAAGCGTTTCTGTAAAAGAATACTTTAAACATTTGCTATCGGCAGGTATTCATATTTTAAACAGCTCGTCCCATCTTTTGTCCTTGCCCTAAAACGATACTATATTTAACAAAATAATTTTTCGTGTTTGTCTCAACTTATTTAAAATTTACTCGAAACAATGGATGCCATAAATGCTGTTATTATACATATACGCTACGGTACTTAACCTGTTAAACAGAAAACGTGAAATCTATTTTTTAATGTATTGTTTTTAGAGAAACACCTAAAAAAAGAACTCTCTCTGTTTTTTATTTGTATGCAAATATCAGACGACTAAAGCCCTATAGCCCTTTTCTTAAAAAAAAAGGGTTTTGTGTATTCATGTTTAAAACTTTAGGTGCTATTGGTGTATTTATGTATACACACACACACACACACATATATATATATATATATATATATGTGTGTGTGTGTGTGTGTGTGTGTATAACAGTAGAATTTACCGTATCGTTTGCAGAGAATGAAATTTAAATAATTTAATTACGAATACCAGGGATGGAACACGGGCGCAGAATTCATACCACTATCAATGTAAGAAAATTTTCTACTTCTTAAATCAACGATACTACAGGTAGAGAAATTTCTTAAACAGATTCCGGTATGAATTCTGCGCCCGTGTTCCATCCCTGGAATACGGAAGGTCATTTGTAAAATAATGTATCGTTTTAGATGAATGCAAAAAGCTTGATTAACTGTACTGCTGTTTAGAATAGTAAATACTCCGATGACGATGTGTTAACAAATGGATTGCCACAGGCGAAATTTTATTATTATTATTAATATTATTTTCGTACCACTATTTCCATAACAGAAATTTCCTGCAAATTTACTTGTGAAAATATATTATAAATTTTACTTTTTGGAAACACTGGTTACGAAAAGAATATAAAAAAAGTCAGCTGTAACCATAGATATAGTAATATATATAGATCTATCATCCCCATGTTATCGAACAAAAAATTTTGAGGCCGAAAAAAAGTTCTAAAATCAGCCATTAGAGAGCATTGAAAATAAGAATAAAAGGAAAAATGAATTTGAAACTGTATCTAGAGTTTTTCATTCGTGTTTAGTCAATAAATTATTCTTAAATTTTTATTTACTAAATTATCCGTGTGTATTACTGTGTGTGATTTACTCAGGGAAAGGCAGCCATTAGAGTGACTTTTCCCGAAAAAAAAAGGCCTCACTTTTTTCCTCTCGCTGATCAATCTATGTCTTACTATTATATCTGTGGCTGTGACATCCTTGTTAATACTTGAGTAGACCTGCTAACCATGCCAGTTTATCCTTAATGGTATTAGGTCCAGCTTTTTTTTTCACACCAGAATAGTTGTAGAGTAATATTCAGCAATATGTTCTCATGATTAAATAAGAAGACTATTGCTCTACGACTATTCTGGTGTGAAAACAAAACGGGGCTTAATACCATTACGGATAAACAAGCAGAATTAGCAGGTCTATACTTGAGTAACAAAGTAATAGCAGGATCAAATTTGCATTTCTTACCTCTCCTAATCCTTCAAAAATCCGTACAACAACGAAAGGAATAACACCCCAACTAGCTGCCACTGGAGTCAAAAGTGATAGAACAGCTGTCACCATTACACCACCACCAAAAAGCCATTTTGCCCCAACTTTTTCAGATAAATAGCCTCCAGGCACTTGCGTGATGATGTAACCATAGAAGAATGCACCTAGGATCAATCCTTGTTCTTCTGCACCCCAGTTGTACTGTTCACCCTGAAATGCATACCAAAATATCGAAATTATAATTAATAAATGTCTAACAATTTTAGTTTATTATTTTACATTTTCCGGAAGGAAAATTATTTCTTAAAAGAGATTTTGATTTTAATGTGCATTAAACAAATTGTAATTCATTCCATTATTTTAACGCATATCGTACCAAGCATTGAAAAAATGCTTTTTTTCTTTATAAAATCTTAAATATATGTTTCTTTAAGTCTATGTATACACACAAAAGCAAAAAACTTACCAACCTTTCATTAGCTTAATCGGTACAGGCTATCCTAAAAATAGGACAATAGTTTAGGACAGTCGGAAATATAAAGAAAACAGACCATCTATATATAAACATTATATAATTGTTTTACCAGTACAAAAATGTAGAATATTACCTAAATAAATTTATATGTATGTTATTCTTGAACGTAAAACCTTTTTAAGTAATAATGTGTCGAAAATGTAATGAATAAATCTCCAAAAATCGTCATTTTAAAAATTACGAAAAATATATTAAAATGTTAATTTAAACTAACGATAAATATACATTTATTGGACTTTTAAGTAATATATCTCCTTTAATTTGAATTAAAATATTCAAAAGAATTTATATAAATATCACTTATGTATGGTGTCCTATTTTTAGGACGATGGGGGAAATATGGGTTAATATTGAAAACCTTTATAGAATAGAGATTGGTATTTTATTAAATGATTAATAATAATTATTATTATAATTAGACAATGCTTTATTTCATTCCAGTTATGCATAAAACTTTCATAAACACTCAGCATGGGAGAGCATTACTTTCCTCGAGTAATATTGAGAACACTTACTAAAACAATTGCCGATAGAGACTACTTACTTTCTTCTAGAATTCGAAGAAACGTCACATGTATACTATAAAAAAAATAAGAAAATGTAATACTGTGAATTTGAAACACATATTGATGAAGAGTTTTTTAATATATATTTTTTTCTTTTTCTTTTAGTAGAAGAGCTCTGCGAAAGCCAGTCATTTATTGCATTTATTTTCTGTTCAAAATAGAACTGTAACAGTGAGGTTACAGACCCACTATTTTTCCCTGATTCTTACACCAGAATATTTATATGATAATATGTACAGAGGCTATTCGCACATTTTTTAGACAATTTTATTTCGCAGTAAGAAAAAATTGTTTGCATGGAGAATTTTGTTTTCACAACAGTTACATTTTTGGAAGTTTTATTTATCTTCTGATATTTAGAATTTTTGTTTAGATGCAAAAATGCGCTTTTAAAATCGCAGTGGATGGAAGGATAGTTTTTAGTGAAATCTTTATGAAAAGCATTTATCAGGTGAAAAATGGAAAGATGTTGCAACAACAGATGAATCTTGGGTCTATTTAAGTGGTTGCAATAAAAAAAGGTCAATTTATTATCACAAAAGTGGAGAAAAAAAATTGCTACATGGCTCAAAGCATCAAAAGAGAGTTTTTCTAAAGGATTTATGATTGCCACTGGTTTTTTCATACAAGCACAAGATAAAAGCAAAAAAATGTGACAAAAATGTCAAAATCAACTCTAAATACTCTCTAGAACATATTTTAATTCCAATTTTTTAAAATGAAAATCCAGGTCTTTATCCACAATGCTATCAGTCCGTTGAACTGTATCAAGACAAAACAAGCAGCCACACATCACAATCCGCAATTGCTTTTCTAGAAAAAGATGGAACAAAAAACGGGAATTAAAACCATACCCTTCAGTAACATTCCTGCTAAATCTTCTGATGTATCACTGTTGGATTTTTGTGTTTTTCGACTCTTAAAATCAACATTATCCAAACACCGACCTACAATGCTTTGTGGACTCTGGAAAGCCGCTCAAGAGGAGTAGAAAAATGTACCTCTTCCGATATTATAAAAAGCATTATTATCATAGAAATTATGATGTAGAATGTTAGTTAAGAACAAGAGCTATCAAACTGAACAAATAAAACACGAAATATGAGTGAAATTGCTTCAGTACACTCCACCAAAATCGTCTAAAAAATGTGCGAACAGCCTCTGTATTTAATTAATGGCGGAATCAGACCGTTAAAAGTTCTGAAAAAAACATATTGGTAGAAGAATCAGGGGAAAAAAATATGGTCTGTGACCACCCTTTATATATATATACATATATATAGATGAAATCAAAATATACCAGAAAGATTATGTAAATTTTAATTAAATGATATCGCTGCTTTCTTATTTCGCTTTGCTATACTGCAGGCAGAGTTCCCAATTTTTATAATTTATTCACGAGCATTTTTAGCCCCGCAGAAAAAACTTTCTACAAAATTTCTTGTGCGAAAAGAATGCGGGGCTAAAACTGCTCGTGAATAAATTATAAAATTTAGGAACTCTGACCGCAGCCGTTACAGCTTCCTTAAACTTTACTCGCGTTTTTTTCTGTGTTGTCACCACTATCGTAAAAAAATAATTTATCGTAGAGGTTTCACTGCTAAAATTTTATGTAAAAATGTATTGCATTAAAATAGTGGTGCAGTATAATTAAATAAGCTTAAACGTTTAGAAACACTACGAGGCATATTGTACCGTAATATAAATTAACTAGAAAAAGAAAAGAAATAAGATATAATTAAAAGTAAAAGTTACTTTTAATAAGCAGAGAAAACGACTACGGTCAGTACAGTAAAATTTTCACGCGTATTTACAGGCAAGTTTATATATATATATATATATATATATATTAATGAAATATTTTTTGTAATATCAGAAAAATGTCCCAAAATATTTGTTAATGATGATAAATAAATATTTTGAAAGCAAACACGATGCCTTGTTCTGAGAATTGACTTTATTTATTTATTTATTCGCCATCTTTTTATTTTTATGTCAAATTCAGCAGCAGTAAGCTTTCGAAATGTATTGTGAGTTTGTATTTATAAACACGATATTTTATAGAAAAAAGACAGGTTCACACTCTGGTGCAGCCTTTGATTATTACTTTTCTACACAGACCATTTATATTGTGTTCTCTTTGAAATAAGTGGTATTAAACGATAATGACTATGGGAATCCTGTTTCTAATAATCACTGCGATTAAATAATAATACATAAAATAATAATAATAATAATAATTACTGCTCTTAAATACTGGTGTGAAAGCCTTTTTTTCACACCATTCAATGTTTAGAGTTATATTCCGCAAACGCATTTGCGATTAAATAAGGATAAAAATACTCTATGAAGATACTGGTGTGAAAAATAAGGCAGAGCTAACAATACTATGGAATATTAATTAGTATATTGGCAAGTATGAGGAAAACCTCCCACACTGTAATCATTAAAATATTCCAAGCATTAATCGAAAGACCATATATAAATATGTTTTTTGACGCATAAAACAATAGCCCTCGTCAGCTCGTTTTTGAGCTACAAATTGTGAAAGTTCGCTGATAATCGGTGTAAACACGCCTGAATCGATAACACCACGCCTTATTGAAATAATAAATGAAGTCCAAAACAAGCAGAAATCAAAAGAGCTTAGGCAACGTGTTTTTTGATGCGGTAAACAGTTACACATGTCAGTTTTGGGACGTATTCAATCGACATATAATGTCTGAAAATTCGCTAAAATAGAATAAAAAAAATTATTAACCCTTATCGCTCGTATGTCCCTTCTGAGGGGACATTAAAAAATCGAGCCACGCCATAAGGTGTACCTCTGCAAATGAAATGTTATTTTTCTAAAACGTGTAACTATAGGCTACCTTTCGGCTACCGGAAAATTTTAACAGAAAGATTTATTTTATTTAATGATGAAGTAAAATAAAACAAATTATTACAATTTTTCGGTAGCCAAAAGGTAGTAAGTTGGAAACTATACGTGTGACGTTTTAAAGAAACGCCAAAAGTCGTGTCTTACTGTTCATATGCCGAATGTTAAAGGTTAAAGTCATGGCTCTTGCTATATTTAACAGGACTCTTCTTACTCCTCGCATCTCTCGTTACTCATGTTTACTCAAATTTAAATATAGATTTCTCGAACACCAGTTTACGAGGGCTAACAGTTTATGTCAAAAATCACGTTAGATTATGCCCTCTCGAAAGAACATAATTTAATTGATTTCTATTTGTACACTATTAACGTGATTTCCTGGTAACGTTAACAAATTAAATAAAACATACAAGATAACTTACTACGAATTTTTCTGTTCCAGACTTTTGATCGTGAGATATGAGGCTTGAGCATTCAACAAATGTATTAGTTAAATTATCATCTTCTGTATTGTTGACCATAGCGACCATTGCAACACTCAAATTCACTCTCATCGCATAAACATTGAGCATGCCTATAAAACTTAAGGCAGTAAGGATATATCGCTTTGGAATATAACATTGTGTATCATCTGAAAGGTACAAAATTAAAAATTTGTAATATTATTTCGATATACATTTCTAAATAATACAAGATAATGAATTTCAAAATGATATAACATAAACTGGATGTGATTTGGAGCTCCAATTATTATATTTTACAGTTTGAAATAGATTAATAGGATTAGATCATATGTGTGGTGATCAGCGTAGTCAAGTTTTTGAATACACTTATTTTTATAACGCAATACCCGTTATTGTTCAAGTGAAAGTAACTACTGTAAATGATTACTAAATTTTCGATTTAAGCTTTCGCGACCGCATGTTTTTGTCTTTTTGACAGTAAAGTCCGCCTTTGAGTGTTATTCTCCTCAGTTACAATATTCCAGAACAAAATTTTCTATATTCAGATTCATATTACAAATGGATATACATTATAATTATACTATTTCTAATCAAAGTATTTACATTCATAGTATATCGTTTGTACAAATATTATAGTTGCCAACCATCTCGATATGAACCGTACAATTTTTAGTACCCGCCTTTTTTTTCACACCAATAATTTTTTAGAGTAATTTTAGTCTTATTTAATCGTAACAACATTTGGAGAGAATAACTCTAAAAATATAGTGGTGTGAGAAAAGGGGCGTTTTTTCAGGGGGCGTTAACAATTGTACGGTTATTAATGAGATGGTTGGCAAGTATGCAAATATGAATACAGATTTTCAAATGACGTGAATCTACGTCATCATACTTGCCAACCATCTCATTAATAATCGGAACATTGTTTATGCCCCTTTAAAAAACGCCCCGTTTTCTACACCACTTTATTTTTAAAGCAAATTTCTCTGTATGCAGTTACGATTAAATAAGAATAAAATTACTCTAAAAAAAGATTGGTGTGAAAAAAAGGCGGGTACTAAAAACGTTACGATTCATAATGAGATGGTTGGCAAGTATGTACGTCAGCGATCGCGAAAGAGTTAAAAAAAAAAAAAAAAAAAAAAAAAAAAAAAAAAAAAGAAAAAAAAAATTATATAAGTACTTTTTTTCATACCACTTTTTAAAAGAGTAATTTTCTACTTACATAATTGTAATTACATATTGGGAAAAAAAAAAAATCTCCAAAAATGTTACATGAAAAGAATTCGGGTATGAACAATGCTACAGTGTAAATTAGAAACGTAGGTAAGTATGATTAAATGTTCTGATTTTCCGTTATATATGGAAGGAAAATTAGATAACTACTTCTACTTTAAGGTATAAAGCTGGAAAACTCCACATACGTATTGTTAGAAAGACCCTCACAGTGGGCACTCACCTATAGGCCTAAAACCCTAACGTAGTTAGTCGGTCTTAAATACTACAACCTACACACATATACGTATTGTTGACAGTATTGTCTCTTATTCTGACTACCTTAGCAATTATTAGCTTCAATCAATTTCATACTCATGATATGAACGTTTGTCAAATACATAAAACTTAAATTATGAGCTAATAAACAGTAAAGTTAGGCGATTAGAGAGATTACACATAGCCTCCTTAACTAAATGCCTGTCGCGTAGCTAGAAAACTAGGCAACAATTGAAGCGGTAGACAGCGTCCCCTGGTACATATTGCGTGACTTTTTTATTCAACAGCCACCAAAAAGTTTTAAAAGTAGCATATGATATACATAAAAGGCGAATAGAATCGAAGAAACGTCAATTTTATATATCATGTATAATTTCCTTAAATTGATGGTGACAGTTGAATAAGAAAGTCCCATAATCTGTACTAGATGGCGCTGTCTACCGCTTCAACTGTTGCCTAGTTTCCGAGCTACGCGACAGGCATCTAGTTAAGGAGGCTATGGATAGCAGGTACAAGAATGTTTTTACTAGCTAAAAACTTTTTTATGGAAATTGCTGTGGAATAAGACTCATTTTCGTGATGTTCTTGACCTATCGTGTCCCAGTTGTTCTTGATGGATGCATAGCGGAGGAAATAGACATGCGCTCGGTTACTAAATGTATTTCTCATTTCACCAAACAGGATCACTGCAGTCGGACATTGATCTTTCTGTAAATAACCTTGCAAATTATTGTCCAGTTAGAGTGTCATCACTTCTCCGCAGTGTTGCCAGACTTGGGGACTCTATAATTCAAAGCGTCATCACTTTTAAAAATTTTGGTGTCTTTTGAATAAAAAAGTCGCGCAACCAAGTGGCGCTGTCTACCGCCAAGTTTCCGAGCCACGCGGAAGGTATCTAGTGTAGGAGGGTATCATATAATAGACGATAAACGCACGGTGTGATTAGCAAACTGTTATAATTAAAATTTATTGGTGGACATTCATTATAAACGTTCTAAATCTGGCTTCACTACTCTGTATAATAAATTTAATAAATGCATGTTGACATAACAGCGCCACCAAAGTAACTGAAACAATAAATCTTACACAAAACTGCACCAGAGAAAATTAGCCTTAGAACAGAATAACTCAAAAATTAACCTTTCAAAATCATCTGAGAACAAAATTGCACCAACAAAAAAGCCTCTACAAAACAGCTTAAACCAAAACAGCCCTGAGAAAATAGCCTCAGGACAAATCAACCCAGATAAAATACCTCCAAGAAATTATCCCCGAAGAAATAGCTCATCAAAACAGCTGTAGAACAAATTCGCTGTAGATAAATGTACCCCTACAAAATAGCTCCGACAAATTAGTCCGATAAAATATAGCTCGGAAAAAAAAAAAAAACATGTCAAATCAGACCCAACAAATCAGATCGACGAAAAAGTTCGTGGGTAAAATAATCATCAACACATCGTCTTGATTAGTTGTTAACATTTCAGATTTTTAAATATCACATTTTTTAGATTAGTCATCTTCGTTTAATGTAAATGCAAATTGTAACTAAATATAACACAAATAGTTATAAGATAAAAAAAATTTTATAAACCATGTTTTTAAATTTTCTGTTGAATCATATAAACGCTACTGAAGGCAGCCGGAACCCCAGCAATTGGATAAAAGTATTAAAAAATTTCCTTGCTATCGTCTTTTGAGTTATTATAAAAGTTTCAAATGGCTATCTAGCCGGGAAGTTAGTTAAAAGTTGATTGCAAGCTTTGTACTGGAAACGCTGCCGAAGGCAGCAGGGTCCGGAAGCAATTGGATAAAAATATTTTTTAAAAGCATTTTCACCGTATTCTGAACTATTCCGAAAGTTTCAAATGTCTAGCTACTCGGGAAGTTAGTTAAATAAATTTTCTGTTGAATCATATGAACGCTGCCGAAGGCAGTAGGGACCTGAAACAGTTGACTAAAATTATTAGAAAAATGTATTGTCACCGTGTTATGAACTGTCCTGAAAGTTTCAAATGTCCAGATAGCGGAAAGTTAGTAAAAAATCGATTGCAAGCTTAGTACTGATAACGCTGCCGAAGGCAGCAGGAACCCGAAACAGTTGGTTAAAGGTATTAAAAAATGCATTTTCACTGTGTTCTGAACTATTCTGAAAATTTCAAATGTCTAGCTAGTCGGGAAATTAGTTAAATAAATGTTCTGTCGAATTATATAAGCGCTGCCGAAGGCAGCGGGACCTGAAATAGTTGACTAAAATTATTAAAAAAATGTATTGTCACCGTGTTGTGAGCTGCCCTGAAAGTTTCAAATGTCTAGCTAGTCGGAAAGTTATAAAAAATCGATTGCAAGCTTTGTACTGATAACGCTGCCGAAGGCAGCAGGAATCCGAAATAGTTGACTAAAGGTATTAAGAAAATGCATTTTCACCGTGTTCTGAACTATTCTGAAAGTTTCAAATGTCTAGCTAGTCGGGAAGTTAGTTAAATAAATTTTCTGTCGATTCATATAAGCGCTGCCGAAGGCAGCGGGACTTGAAATAGTTGACTAAAATTATTAGAAAAATGTATTGTCACCGTGTTGTGAGCTGTCCTGAAAATTTCAAATATCTAGCTAGTCGGGAAGTTACTGAAAAATCGATTGCAAGATTTGTCCCTGACAAACACACAAACCCACAAACAAGAATCGAAGTTTATAAAAACATGGTAAAAAATATTTATATTGGAATACTGGTGATATAAAGTTGCCAAATTTGGCATATATTTTCTTACTTTAAAAAGCGTTTACCGCATGAAAAGACAAAATTTAAATGATTTAATAATGATTGTCGAAAATCATTTTGTTTTACAATGCAAGGCTTTAGAGAAAACATTAACTTTTCAAATAGGAATACGTCTGACATCTGACATGGATATATTATGTCTTTCTTCGTAAATATTACATAATACTTCTCATTATTTTTTAGATAAATTTTGTTTTAATCTTGTTGTTCATATTTTTGTATTTGAATATTGTTGGGCACGTATGCTTGAAGTTAAATATAGCGTTTTATAGAAATGTGGTAAGTCGGGACTCCATTTTCAACGTACGAATATACTGACAACAATAGATAAATATTTTTGGTTTTAATATTAAATAACTTTCACAAGTTTTAAACTCCTGTTTTTCTGTTTTAATTTTATGGTTCATTTTTTTCTATTTGAATAATGCAGATTTTATACACCATCAGCTATTTCAATTTTAACGCAAGAAGTAACATAATAAACTATTTAATTTTTATTTAATAGAATAAAAGCTTGAAAAAAATAAGCTTATTAATAAACTAAATTTAAAATTTAAAATATGAAGTACATGTCATTGTTTATACGACCTAATTGAATTAAAAATTAATGAGGCAAATATTAGATTTCTTCAAAGTAATGGAAGTTTATTTAAAAGCATTTTCACGAGAGAATGTTATTTATTTATTTATTTATTTATTTTATTATACATTTATTATTATTAATATTATTATTATTATTTTAGTGAGTTATTCAAATGTTTGGGATTTAGTGATTTAAAGATTTTTAACGTAAAAAATCTATTATCTAAAGAAAAGCCGCAATGTCATTTATATCCAGTTAAAATTGAAAAATCATAACGTAGCCAGAGTTGCTAACTTTTATAATTTATTCCAAAGTATTTTAAACCCCTCCTTCTACTCGCACCAGACATTTTGCTGAACATTTCCGTACATGCCAACAGTATTGCCAGATCTGAGGGATATTTTTTCAAAAGTCACCACTAATTTTTAGTCCTAACGTTGGTGTAATCATTTCGAAGAGCTGTCGTCTCTTTCGCAAATCAAATATCCCTTCTCAAAAATAGTGTTGATTATTGCATAAAAAATCCGCTAGGTGTAGAAACACAACATGCCAACCGTCTCATTAATAATAAAAAAATATTCAGTACTCGCCTTTTTCTCACAAAAAAGGCCTTTTTCTTTTCATTTTTTTAAGAGTAATTTCATACCATAAACTTAGAGGGCAGACAGACAAACCAAAGACTTTTCAACCTTGTTGGAAAGTAATAAGTACAAAACTTTGAATAAACAAAATAAAATGCAATAAACTCGCAATAATTCTTTCGAGTCGAAAGAAAACACGACCCTTCGTCAGGCGAACAAAGTATAGACACGAGTAATGCAATCAAAGTGGCAACGAACGCACTCGTAGCAGCACTCGTGCCTACATTGTTCACCTGATGAAAAGTCGTGTCTTCTTTCGACCTGTAACAATTGTTGCGAGTTTATTGCATTTTAAGGTGTTTAGTCAAAGTTTTATACTTATTACTTTAAAACGCCAGTTCATTGGTGCTTTCTTATTATTCTTGTTGGAAAGTGTTAAAAAGAGATAGAAATAAAACTCATCTAAAAAAGCTTTTAATGTCCTGCAATCTTAATCTACAATCTGGTTTAAAAGTATCTTCTGGTCTTGTATCTGTACTGTATGTAGTTATAGTCTGTCTGTGGTTTCAAAAATGCATACTTGCGAGTAAAGCTCTAGATTAGTGGTCGCCAGTGGCCAATTGACGACCATTACGCTGAAAATGGCTACCAAAAATTCAAACCATAGTCGCCAAAATTGGCGACCATGTAACATTTTATTTATTTAAAAATGAAAAGAGAAAAGAAAATCAGAAGCACACATGGATTCTACGACCTTTAGCTCGGCGCATCAAATTGCCGGAGGGGAAAAGAAATGACACACAAGGACCGCTAATGACGTCATCGCTGAGCGAAACACTTGTTTTCTAACATTCCACGCGTGTGCGTGATAGCATAACTTTACGACTTCGAAGCACTGTTCTCTACTCAGTTGAGGCGGACATTATTATTTTCCGAACATACATAAGTAAGGAAAGTATTGTAAACACGTAAAAAATCTAACTTTGAGATTTTGGTGTTTCGATACTATTTGAGGTTCCCTGAGTTCATTTTTGCTATTTTTATGATGATGTATGCGCGTGAGCAAACACGACAGCGCCTAAATGCTTTGTTCGAATGATCTGAAAATTAATACGTATGTTAAAGATCACCATATCAGGAACCCTGTTAATTTTGGTGAATCTAGGACTTATAGTTTTTTACAGGGACATAAAGAAAAATTCTTTATCATTATGTGTATGGGCCCAAAATTTTTGAAGAATTTTTTCTCTAAACGCCTTATTCGATTGAGCTGAAAATTTATGTACATATTATAGGTTACAATAGCACAAAGTATAAGATTTTGATAAATCTAGCACATATAGTTTTTTTTTTTTTTTACAGGAACACAAAGAAATATTCTTTATAATTATGGCCTATGGCTTTTTTTAAAGTGCTACAGCGTCTAAATGTCTTATTCGACGGAGCTGAAAATTTATACAGATGTTATAGGTCACCGTCGTACAAATTACATAGATTTTGGTGAATCTAGGCCTCATAGATTTTTACAGGGACACAATAAATATTCTGTATCATTATGATCTATGAGCTAAAATTATTTGAAGTGCAATAGCATAAAATTAAACAATGAAGAAAAATACGCAAACACCTTACTATAATTTTCACCTTTGTTTATTTAACGACTTGTCTTACTTTAATTTATTTGTACAACCGTTAATTACTTAAGTTCGGAAATTCGAGTGGAATCACTCCAATTTTATTATTATTATTTATTTATTTAAAACCATTTATTTGCTAAAGGATTAAGGGATATACAAAAATAGATAATCGCAGTCGTGGTGGTGGAAAGGGAAAACTTCTGGGAAAGAAACCAAAGATAACCAAGTATTTTTCTGTAGCGTTGAATTTTTACAGTTTTTACATTGTTACGAGTAAAGACTGTAAAAGTTCAACGCGACATTCTAAATGACAGTTGTTAAGTAATAATATTTATAATTTTTCTTATTATTCATTAATACTTAAAAAGTAAATGTCTGTTTTATACACTAAGCGACAAAAAAAAAAAAAAAAAAAAAGCCGCACTTGGATATTTTCCTTTTCGCCTTCTACAACCGCCAATTTTATCGTTTAAAAAGTAAATTTTCGAACAGATTTTACTATGTTGTCCTCCACATACACTTTAGTATTGAGTCCAGTGTTAAAAACAAAATGCAAATGTCAAGAAAATTGTAATTTTAGAAATTATTTAAAGGGTAAGAATAAGGCAGTTAACGATGCCACAAAAAGTATTAATTTTTGAATGAAAATAAAAAAATATTTTAATACGTGAGGTGACAAAAAAAATAAATGTTTACGAAATATTGGTAAAATGGTTTTTAGCACGATACAAAATTTTTTGGCCGTTTAAACAGGAAATTTTGCTTTCGGCGGCCATGTTGCTTATCAAAGCGAGATTACCGTAAGTTCAAAAGCCATTGCTTATAAAATCGGTTTGTATTACATTTCGAACATAAAAGAGATTCAGAAAAAAGTGTTTAGCAGCATAATTTCTTTAACTACAGTGCAGCAACAATTAAACAAAGTAGATTTAAATGACAGAAAGTTTGAAAAAATTTCATTCTTAGTGAAGAGAATTAGGAAAGCAAGACCTCAGATGGCTAAAAAAAAAAATTAAAAAATGTTTAATTAATTATTGGGCTGAAGTCGTTCTCTCTGATTAGTCAAGTTTAACTTATGTCGAGCTAAAAAAAAAAAACAAGCAGATCTGACAACGAAAATATCACCGACTTCATGAAAATCGCACTTTTAAAACAGTGACATATTCTCCGTATATTATGATACGGCGGTACATAACTTTTCAAACAGTCGGGCAAATTTTTATGCTCAAGGTTAACTCGAAATAAAACGCATTCTTCATAAAACTGGTACCTAACCGACTACTTTGGAGGTATCTTGGACCTTTTCGCAAACAGCATTTCAAGATGAAAATGTACATTACTATACGGCATCTGTGGTAGTTTATTCACTTTAAATTGTAAAAATTTCCTATCCATTCCCATGAGAACCTGTAATTCTGTAAGTAATCGTCTTTTTTCACTTTAAGTTAAATCCCACAAAGGATATAGTAGAATTTCTTCTTTACCAGACATGGAAACAATCCTAAGCGATCCGCTCGAAAATGTTTCGTCTATAAAAAGGCGGGTTAGAGGGGAGATGATTCGAAATTTGCAACCTATAATTCTGCCAGAACTGGAAAAAAATATTTGTGATATTTGGCACATTGAAATTTCTGAGATTTATAATAAAACACTGTATAAAACTTATACCATTGCGCATTAAAGCAGTAATTCCATATAAAGGTGGAATTTACCCAATGCAGAATACGTATTTTGAATAAAAAATTGCTTAGATCTAACAAATAAATTGTTTTATTTCATATATTAAAATAAAACTTGTTTATTTCCTATAATAAATCATTATAGAATGCAAAATGTATAGTTATTGCATTATGTTCAAAAAGAAAGTTTTATGCAGATTTTTTAAAAAGTACTTCGTAGAGTGCAATAAAGCGAATTATTAAATCGAAAATGTACATAGTTATTTCACCCCTTTGGTGTTACGCAAACAAGACAGTTTTATTTGTTTCAAACATTAATTTTTAAGTTATTACAAATAAAAAAGGTAAAAGTCATTTTTCTGCAGTGCGGCTTTTTTTTTTTTTTTTTTTTTTTGGTCGCTTAGTGTATAATAATTTATCAGTTTTAATGAAATCCGAAATAAATTAATTCATGTTCCTGGCAATGTTCAAAGGATTTCCGTGTTTCTAGTTATCATTATTATTTTTTTTTTTCCTGTTTTAACAAATTTTTCTTAAGACTTCATCAGGAATTTCTATTCTAAAAATTAAAATTTCCTAAAGCTGTAGTTAGATTAATGCAGGTCAAAAATGAGTCTTGGTCATCGGATCGGATATCCAATCGGGTGCGGGTCAAATTTTTATTAATTGTTTGAGTAAATTAAGTTGCAATACATTAAAAATTTTGCTATATTGTAAACTAAAGTTCTCTTTACATTTAAATTTTCAGGGGCAAAATAATTACGGTCATTTAAAATCAAGAGCTACCAGTATTTATAAACAAGGTAAAAGGAAAAGAAATAAATGAATTTTTTGGCAAATAAAAAAAAAAAAAATAATAATAATAATTTTCGGGATTTATTTTGCAGTTGGGACTGAAAAGGTAGGTGATATAAAATACATCTTAAAGCTATTTATGGGACTAAACGTATATGTTTCTAATATTTTTATGTAATATTTAATTTTCTGAAAATCTGTTTAATATTATAAATGTATTTTCTGTAATAGAATTTAAAATCAATACTTTATAACATAAATTTAACTTTATTTAATATGGGTCACAGTTCAGAAGCTACGGGTTCGAGTCTCTTTTAAACGCAAAAATATTCTATTTATTTTATAATCTTATTTTGAATAGTGTAATATCAGTTCAACTTCTTTAATTTTTGGAGTGCAATCTATGTGTTTGTCCTTATAGTGGTTTAATTTGACCTTCTCAGTGGCGTCGCCAGAAAAAAATTCAGGGGGGGGGGGCGCAACCTGAAAAAATATTTTTTTTTAATAAAATTCTGATAGCATAGTTTTAAATTTAAAGAAAAAATGCTTAGTAAAATTTTCCAGGGGGAGGCAAGTGCCCCCCCTTGCCCCATTCTCCCGACGCCCATGGACCTTCTTTATACAGTTTTAAATTATTGAAATACCTTTTACAAAAGCTCACAATCAATTTTGAGATACTTTTACATAAGTTCATAATCAGCAAATCAACATTTATGTATCTTCATAGTAAAAATGTATTTGTATTAAAATTTGATAATATGTTTATGTTGGGTATCATATTTTTTTTTCTTTTCTTTAGTATGTTAATTTGTTAATATCACTGACGGAGAAGTAGTTACTTAATTTCTGTGTTGCCAGTAGACATTTATCTAAAGGTGGCTACGGAAAGAGCACAAGTGGCGACCATTTTTTATGACTCTGGTCGCCAGTGGCTACCATTCATAATTCCTAGTCTAGAGAATTACTTGCGAGGCATCTGCGCATGTGCTGACTCAACGAGTCCAACGCAACCAACGTTAAAATAGGCGTTAAATGAAACACGTGGGGCTGAGAAAAAAAAAAGAAGCGACAAGCTGAAATATAAAATGAATGATAGAGACATCTAAATTTTAATTCGAAACGATGAGGTGTGTGTGTGTGTGTATGGGGGGGTGGGGGTACTTTTGACATTTACACCACCTGCCCCTTAGGCATTCAGTGGTTTTATACAAAGCTATTAAAACATCCTATTTTTATATTTTTATTTAAAAAGTTGTCCACAATTTTATTTTTCTATTTATCCAAAATTAGCCACTAGTACTGTTTGATATTTTCGAAGATTTTGCCGCCCTGGGCTATACCCCGTACAGTTCTCCCCTAAATCCACCTCTGCTTTAAATCACAAATCTTAATTTTCCAAACATACTTATTAATTAACATAAAAAACGTAAAGCAATATTTACCTGTGCACAGTTTAACCGCTCAAGTTCGGCGATAACAGTACAGCATCACATATCTTTAAGTTTCAACTGCAAAAACCCATCTGAGAAATCTTTCAGCAAAATTTTACTTTTATAACATGCCAGAAAAACATTGTCAATCTATTTTATTTTAATTTTGTTCGTAAATTACGGTGGCAGTGTAATTTAAATAATCCGAATTACTTTGCGCCGGAAAGGGTTAAACTTATGACACTTTTGCGCACAGTTACATTGCGATAGAACATTTGAAACTCAACTGACTTTTACGACCGCATATTTTTGTCTTTTTGACAGGAAGGTCCGCCTGTAGGGACTACTCACCTGAGTTACAATATTTCAGAACAAAATTTTCTATATTCAGATTCATATTACAAATGGATATACATTATAATTATACTCTTTCTAATCAAAGTATTTATATCCATAGTATATTGGTTGCACAAATATGAATATTATGTATATTTATAAGAAATAAATGACATATAAATTGTAAAAGAAACACCAAATGGTGGAGTTACAGATTTTCAAATGACATGAATCTACGTCAGCGGTAGCGAAAGTGTTAACAGCAATTCAAAACGAATCTCATTCTAACAACTGACTAAATAGTTCTTTTTTATTTTACCAGAATTCTGCAACCGGCTAAATAGTTTTTATATTGTATTACCAGAATGACGAATATCACCATCTCTTAGAAAGGAAGGTAATTAACCTTTGTTACAATACTTATTTAACTACAATGGGAAATGATTATTCTAAAAATAAAGTGGTGTGGAAAAAGCGGCATGTACTAAAAATCTTACGATTCATAATTAGGCTTTTGGCATATATGCAATTTTCTTTAGTATGTGACAACGATTAACACTATTGCGACCGCTGACGTAGATTCACGTCATTTGAAAATCTGTAACACCATCAGTGGGCGTTATTTTCGCAATTTGTATGTCATTTATTTCTTAAAAATATACACAATATTTATATTTGTACAACCAATATACTATGGATATAAATACTTTGATTATAAAGAATATAATTATAATGCATATGTATTTGTAATATGAATCTGAATATAGAGAAGTTTGTTCTGAAATATTGTAATTTGGGAGACTAACGCCCACAGGCGGATCTTACTGTTAAAAAGGCAAAAACATGCAGTCGCAAAAGTGTTAAGTGAAAATAAAATAATTCGTTAAGATTACTGGTATGGAAATAAAAGTGAGGCTAACTAAACTCCCCCTCAACCCCCCCCCCCCCCAAAAAAAAAAAAAAAAAAAAAAAAATTGCATCTGTGTGACCTTTTTTTTCCCCCGGAAGTTATGGAGTCAAAAATAGCTGTTATACCATTAAGAAAGAAATAATAGAAAATAATAATAATAATCTAAGCTTTACATGTACATGACCCCCTACGCAAAATTTAACTATAGCGTTAAAAACTAGACATTATTAGCAACAGATCAGAACCATCCGCATAATGATTTGCACCAAAACTAATCGTAGGTCTCTCTCTCTCTCTCTCTCTTTTTTTTTCATAAAGGATTGTATATGAAAAAAAGAAATAATAAATAAAAAAAATAATCAATTAATTAATAAACTAGAAAATGGGAATTTTTGTTACTTTTTTTTTTTTTTTTGCTCCTTTCCACCGCGTGCGATTTTTTTTTTTTTTTTTTATAATATAAAAATAATTTTTTACGATTTAATCTTTATTTAAACTTATTCTTTAACCCTTTAATGGGCCATTTCTTTCTAGTGATGTGGTATATAACTGCTAACTATTCCGATTTTTGGACACTGGTATTTCTTGTTAGAAATATTTTGGAAGTTTGTAGAAGTTTTTATGATCAGTTAAGAGAAACATTTGCATAAATATTTACTGGTATACTAAAACCGAAGTAGCTGGCAGCTATAACATTATAAAATATTATAACTGAGGTTGATTTACGAAAAGAAAGCTATTTAACGTATTAGATAAAAATAATTTTATTTTGAATCCTGTGCAAGACCATGAGAACAATACTTATCACCCAATTCATTAATTTTAAATGAGAAAGGCGTGGTTAACTACTTTTCTACGCCGACTTTTTTTTAACCTAAACAACCATTTTTGTGCTAAAATTACTTACAACGGCCTTAAAAGAGAATTTCAGAAAAAAGGAATCAACCCACAGTGTGACACATTGCTCTTTCATGTATTTTAGTTGAGTGAAAAAGGCAACATCGTAAAGTTTCTTACCACGCCTTCCTCATTTAAAAATCAGTTATTTTTGTAGGAAGTATATTTTCTACGGCTTTATACAGGGTTAACTAGCTACAGCGGCATTAACGGAAATTCTAGTTTATTATTAGGTTGTATCTTGTAGGGTTCAAAGTGTTTTATATTTTTAATAGTATAATTTTTTTTTTAATCGAAGAAATTCAACAAATAAATAAAGGAAATTTATTATGAAAAAATAGTGGCGTTTAAAATGTAGGACACTTTGGTCCTTGCGTTTGGTGACTTACTGTTAAAGATAATTTATGTAAATTTCATATAAAAATCTAATTGTTTTCAGATGCATAAAAGATGTGAGGTTTTTCAAAAGCTACCAGCTTACGCGATAGGAAAAGAAAAAAAAAAAAAAAAAAAAGGCTTGGCGATACACAAAGAAACTGAAATATTTTATACATACAGGGATGGAACACGGGCGCAGAATACATACCACTATCAATGTAAGAAAATCTTCTACTTCTTAAATCAACGATATTGTAGGTGGAGAAATTTTTTAAATAAATCCCGGTATAAATTCTGCTCCCGTGCTCCACCCCTCTTTATGTGATAAAAAATTTTCATTTTCGTCAAAGTTCTTATACTCAGAAAAGTTTATGTCATGAGTGAGTAGTTGAAAAATATTAAACATCTTAATGTAATATAGAATTTATGCGTTGTTACTATTTACAATATGGAATTTTTTCTTCAAAGCCGTATGTTTGAATAAGAAGAAAGAAAAGGGTTTCCTGTTTCTAGAGCTGCCAGCCTACCGGAGGATCGTTAGCACCAACCCTTTTTTCACACAAGTCTTTTTTTAGAGTCTTTTTTCTCTTAATTAATCGTAAATGCATTTTAATAAAATTACTCTAAAAATTTAGTGTTGTGCGAAAAGGGAAGATACCAACAATCCTCCGGATTAGGTTGGCAGCTTTGTGTTTAGCTGCCACACATAGAATAACAATAAAGGAAGAAGGAGCGTATGTGTTTTGGTTTCGGTTTAAAAAATCTAGGAATGCCGGGTATAGGGTTGTAACAATGCTTGAATATGATTGGTTGGCTACTTGTTGGTCAGATTTTTGAATCATCTCGTCTTTCTCTCAATCAGTCAGCATTGCAGCACCCATAACAAACAGCGATAAATGCACCGAGGACGAGTGCCCTACTCCAAGGAATTGCGAATCTAGAGAATCTTTCGCTGTCAGTTCACTATCATTAGAGTATTGACTTGCTCCTTCTTCCTTTATTATTATTCTATGCTGCCGTGTATTATATTAAAAAATAAAATAAAATAAAATATCCTCTTTATTCAAAAACTAGCAGGCTACGCCCGCTTCGCTGGTCACTATATTTAAATAAATTTTCGAAAGAATTGAATTAATATTTATTTTTTTACACCACATTATAGACAAAAACTAAAAAAAAAAAAAAAAAAAAAGGAAAAGAAATTGAAATTGCCCCAAACATCGCTTTGGGTACCCGCTGTCTACGGCAGCTCTTTTCCCGCCCGCAATGCATCAGGTCTAGGTTTCCCATGCCTGCAGAAAGACCTTTCCCTGGCACTTCAATCTGGATATTTATCGACGACAGGGGGATCTGCTACTATTTAAGAACTACGATTTTAAAGATGACTGTATCAGCATTTATTAAACATTTTAGTTTTGAACCATGTATTTTATAGCCCAAGCTATTTACACTATATTACGATTTGATTCCGACCAATGTAATAAAATAAAATAAAATAAAAAGTAGATTATAATATATATATATAAACAAATAAATTTTAATAAATTTAATCCTTTTTACTATGTATATACTACCATTTTTCCCGATAAATATTGTAAATAAAAAAAAAAAAAGTAATAAATAAAAGTTTTTTCTCTTAAAGGAATTAATTAAAAAATGAAAAATAAGAAGTTCTACTATAAAACATTAAACATAGCTGCTATAAATACGTTTTTAAATTTAAAACTAATTATACTTAATTTTTTCTACTGCATTACGATTTTATTTTCAATAAAAAAAATAAAAAATAAAAAATCGCCTTTAAATGAACGTATTAAATAAAAATAAGTTGCGTAATAGCCGTTGCTAAGATACGCAGACGATTGAAGCAAAAGAATAAATCTATGAAAAATTAAACAAAGAAGCCAATATTTAAAATCGGAAAAACATTAATTTAAAAAATTCAAATTCGAAATTCGAAAAAATCTCGATGAGGTGCACACCTCCAGGGTCCCAGATACCTATATGCCAAATTTGGAAGCTCTGCGATTAGTAGTGTGAGCACCAGAGCGCAGACAGATACACACACAGACACTTCTCTTTATTTATATAGACTAGCAGGCTACGCCCGCTTCGCTGGTCACTATATTTAAATAAGTTTTCAAAAGAATTGGATCAGTATTAATTTTTACATCACATTACAAATAAAAACTTAAAAAAAAAAACACTGAAATTGCTTTAAACCTCGCTTCTTCGGGTACCCGTTGCCTAAGGCAGCTCTCTTTTTTACCCGTACTGCATCGGGTCCAGTTTCCCACTGTCTACAGAAAGGTCTTTCCCGGGCACTTCAATCTGGGTATTTATCGACGACTTGTGGATTTTCTGTTATTTAAGAACTACGATTTTAAAGATGACTGTATCTCAGCATTTATTACATATTTTGGTTTTTGAACCATGTGTTTTATAGCCCCCGTTATTTACACTATATTACGATCTGATTCCGACCAGTGCAATAAAATAAAATAAAAAAGTAGATTTTCTTTTAAAAGGAATTAAATACATGAAAACGAATTTTAATCAGTTTATCCTTTCTTCTATAAACTACCATTCCCCCCCCCCCCAATAAATATTATAAATAATAATAATAATAATAAAAAAAAAAAAAAAAAAAGATTTTTATTTTAAAGGAATTAATTAAAGAAATGAAAAATAAAAAGTTGCTATAGTATAAAATTTATACATAAACGTAACAATTTATTTCTATTGCTTTACCGTTTGATTTTCAATAAATATAATAATAATAATAATAATAATAAAAGAAAATCTCCTTCAAATGAATGTATTAAATAAAAATAAATTGCATAATATAGCCGTTGCTAAGATACGCAGACGATTGCAATCGAAGAATAAATTCATGAAAAATGAAGCATTAAAGCCAATATTTAAAATCGAAAAAACATTAATTTAAAAAATTCAAATTCGAAATTCGTAAAAATCTCGATGATTCGTAAAAATCTCGATGATTCGTAAAAATCTCGATGATTCGTAAAAATCTCTAAATTTGGCACCTATATGCCAAATTTAGAAGCTCTGCGATCAATAGTGTGAGCACCAGAGCGCACCCAGACACACACACAGACACTTCTCTTTATTTATATGGATAATATTAATTACCGTCCAAAAACTTTTTTTTTTTCAGTAATAATTAAGATATTACACACAGTTTAGCTTTTGTGCGATCCTTGTATATTTGCGTCCGTGTTAAAAGGATTTATTATTATTATCACTGGAGAACTTTGAAATCTACCATAATCAAATCACAGCATTACCACCCATATAAAGATGACAATGCACGAGTTATTAAGTTGAAATTATTGATTTTGTTTGTAAGTATCTATGTGTAAGAAGTTGATACATTACCCTACTTACCAATATCCTAATTATATACTAGCCAACCATCTCATTATGCATCGTAACATCTTTAGTACCCGCTACCCGCCTTTTTTTTATACCAGTCTTTTTTTGAGTAATTTTATTCTTATTTAATCGTAACAGCATATGAAGAAATTTGCTCTAAAAATAAAGTGGTGTAGATATGGGAGGGGGGGGGGGGTTCTAAAGGGGCGTAAATAATGTTACGATTATTAATGAGATGGTTGGCAAGTATGTAGTTAATATTCCGTAGTCTTGTTAGTCCCACCCTTTTTCTCACACCAATAAATTTCTAGAGTAATATTCTCCTAATGCAATTACGATTAAATAAGAGGAAAACTTTAAAAAGATACCGGTGTGAAAAAGAAGGCAGAACTAATAAAGTAACAATACTACGGAATATTAATTAGTATGTTGGTAAGTATGCATTACATTCAGATCATTGGTGATACTTTTTTTTTCGTATATTTTTAGAAAATTTTATTTAATTTTTACGTGCATGATTAAATTTAACAATGAAATAAGCAACTATAATTTTTGCATAATTTCAATATTATTAGAAGCGCCAAAAATAATGCATACTTGCCAACCATCTCATTAATAACCGTACAATTGTTAACGCCGCGTGAAAAAACACCCCTTTTCTCACACCACTTTATTTTTAGAGTAATTCTCTCTAAATGTTGCTACGATTAGATAAGAATAAAATTACTCTAAAATCTGACTGGTGTAAATAAAAAGGCGGGTACTAAAAATTGTATGGTTCATAATGAGATGGTTCGCAAGTATGCAATTAGGATTCGTATTTTCTTGGAATTGATATCATCAATATAATTAAATAAATAAATTTACAGATAAATCTTTTACACCGGAAAATTATGTAATAAATAGAATTATATGTAAATTAATATATAACCTGCATTGTGAAAGTAAAACTGTCTTTTGCAATGTATGTACACCAGGTACTTCTTTGAGAAAAGAATGTATTTGGAAAATTGACGAATTGTTATTAATTGTGTTGCACTTTAACGACAATTAATCTCGATGTGCGCAAACGCATATAACTTCTATCTAGGTTGATTTATTTAGAAACTGACCTACTGCAATCACTTTATTTATCTATCTATATATAACGAAAATTTTATCATCACGATAACTCCCGAAATAATACTCCAAATTTGGACAGCGAACTTATCTTATCAATATCTTGGATGAGTTCGCTATCCAAATTGATCAGACTTTTTGTTTTCAAGTGGCAGTCACTTGAAAATTTTATATTCACATTGTAAAAGCATATTTAAAGCCAGAATTATTTGAATTTTGATGTAAATATAGACCACATTAGGGTCTCAATCAAGTTTGCTAATGAACTTTATACGCCATTTTTAAGAAAGTGGCTGTTTTAAGCGGGGCAACTTGAAATCAGGCTACCACTTAATTTGAAATCACGATAACTTCCGAAGTAGTGCTTCAAATCGAACCAAATTTGAACAGTGAATTTATAAATACTTTGGATGCGTTTGTTAACCAAGTTGCTCTGCCATTTAGTTTTCAAGTGGAATTCACTTGAAATTTTCAAATTCACATTGTAAAAAGCGTATTCCGAATTTTTTGAATTTATGCATACATAGACCATATAAGGGTCTCAACCAAGTTTATTAATAAACTTTATTCGCAATTTTTAAAAAAGTAGCTGATATTTTAAACTAAGCGGGGCCACTTGAAATCAGGCTACCATTTGAAAATTTAAAATCACGATAACTTCCGAAATAATACTTCAAATGGAGCCAAATTTGGACAGTGAACTTATCGTAGGAGTATCTTGGAGGAGTTTACTGGACAACTTGTTCTGACATTTTGTTTCCAAATTGCGACCACTTGAATTCACGTTGCCACTTGAAAATGTGTCATCATGATAACTTTAAAATACTAAACTGGTTCAAACAAAAGGTGGATAGTGAATTTATAGTTTAAATATCTTGGATAAATTCGCTTGGTAACTTGATCCATAATTTCAATTCCAAGTGTCTGCCACTTGAAAATTTGTCATCATGATAACTTTTGTATTACTGATTCAATTCGCATCAAATTTGGGTAGCGAGTTTATCATTCAAATATCTCAGATAAGTCACTTCGTTTCCAAGTTGCAACCACTTGAAAATGTGACAACATGATAATTTTTTAAACACTGAACTGATTTAAACCAAAATTGTCGAGTGAATTTATCATTGATTTCGCTAGGCAAGTTTCTCTTCCATTTGATTTCCAAGTGGCAGAAATTTGAAAACATTTCATTATGATAACTTTTGTTATAGTAAATGAGTTCGAATAATTTGCGCAATGGACTTATTATTCAGATATCTTCGTTAATCATCTCATTCAGCCCTTTTGTTTCCAAGAAGTGGCAACTTGAAATTATGGTGCCATTTGAAAATTTCTTTTCACGATAACTTTTGAAATAATTAATTCGAAACAAAGTGGGACAGTGAAATTATCATACAGATATCTTGGATGATCTCTCTCGGCAAGTTGCGCTGCCATTTTCCTTTCAAATTGCGGCCTTGTAAAATCAGACTGCCAGTTCAAAATTTGTTGTAACAATAATTTTCGAAACTACATAATTAATTCGAACCAAAGTTGCACAGTCAACACCTGCTCCGCCACATTATTTCCAAATGGTTGGGACTTGAAAATTTGTTATCACGACAACCTTTGAAATATTTCATCAATTCGTACCAAAGTTGGACAGTGGACTTAATATTTAAATATTGTAAATGATTTCAGTGGGCAAGTTGCTTCACAAATTTGTTCCAAGTTGCGGCCACTTGAACGCTGCCACTTGAAAATTTATTATCACGATAAGTTTTAAAATACTGTTTTTATTCGAACCAAGTTCGGACTGTGAACTTATCTTACAAATATCTTGGATTAACTGACTAAGAAACTTGCACCGTTATTTTGCTTCTATGTAAGGAAGACTCAATTTGTCAACGCAATAACATTTCAAATACCGAATTAATTCGAACTAAATTTGTGTTTTAGTGTTATCTCAAAAATGCATTTGATATTTGCGAGCTTAATCCGCCATCTTGTTTCCAAGTGGCAGCCGTTTGAAAATTTCAAATTCACATAAAAATGGCATTTAATAACCGATTTTCTTTAAATTGCATATGTACATAGCCACATAAATATTTACACTACGTCCATTAATAAATTGTAGCTGCCATTTTGCTTTAAATTGGCGGCTACTTCATAAAAAAAAAAGAAAAAAAAAAAAAAAGAAATTAGCCTACCTGCCGAATGAGACGGAAGGACTTGTTTTTATTTATTTTAGGCTTCTTTTATGAACCCAATGAGTTCATAGACTAAGATGTAGTCGCCATTATTTCGGTGCAATTCTTATGAGGCTTTTATAAATATTTTTCGAAGTTTTACATTGAGAAAGTATTGCATAAAATATTATTTAGCATTTAATAGCATGAATCCTTCTCAAAAAGAACATAAAATTGAGAGGTTTTTTTTTTTCCTTGGAGGGGTGCGGGGGATTTTATAAAAAGAATA
Organism: Salticus scenicus; assembly: GCA_963930645.1. Lineage (NCBI taxonomy): Eukaryota > Metazoa > Arthropoda > Arachnida > Araneae > Salticidae > Salticus > Salticus scenicus. The sequence continues at coordinate 169,877,712 of OZ005658.1, read as the reverse complement.
ACTTGTTCACTTTTATGATGTTCACTTTTATTCTCAATGTTCACTTTTATTCTCAACCGGAAGTTCGATGTACCAGCAGCAATTGCTAGAGAAAAAAAGCTTCAAATACCTACAAATACCATACACATTTGCAAGAGTCGTATTCCAAGTCCTTCTTCTTCTTCTTCTTCTTCTTTTTTTTTTTTTTTTAGGGCTCTTTTTTAAATGAGAAAAGATGCCAACATTTTAATTTATTCCAAAGCATTTTTACTCCGCTTTTATTTCATATCACTTTATTTTTTAAATAATTTTTTCTTCTTACTTTAAGTTATATTTCAAAGAAAAATATTCTATAAATAATGTGGTACGGATTAAAGGCGGGGATAAAATGCTCAGGAATAAATTAAAATACTGGCAACTTTGCTTCTTTTGTCCTATCCTATTTGATCACAATTCCACGGCTACACACATCCTAATTAATATTCTGTTAAATTGTTAGTACCCGCCTTTCTTTCTGCACCAGTCTTTTTTTGAATACCTTTTTCCTCGTATAATCGAAATTGCATTTGGAGAGAATTATTCTAAAAATTATGTTGTGTAGAAAAAGGAGCAGGTAATATTACTAGGGAATATTAATAGTTAGGTATAAAAATTACGATAAAAATTTCTGCAGAAAAATAGTGGTAGCAAAAAAAGGCGGAAATTTCTTATGTCTGAAAATGACCTGAAAAAGGGTGGGGATACTACTCATGCATTTGTCAGTTGAGCTCGTCATCCGATTCATCCCATTTAAATGCCATAGTTGTCACTATTCATGGCAAAGTCGAGCAGTTAACGGTGGAAACAATTTAAAAAGGATCAAACATTTCCCCAAACTTAATCCCTTTGCAAATTGAAAATCATAGTTTTGCCAATCTTTATGCCTTTTGAATACTACTTTATCTCTAGAAAAAATTGCTTTAGTTAAAGACTAAATGCTTTGAATTAAATAAAATAAAGAAAGTTAATTTAAAGAGGTATTATTTAAAATATGTTAAACTAAGTAATTATGCATAATACACAAAAGGAAAATTTCTATATAAATTTTCTTTATTTCAGATTACAAGAAAGATATTTTATGTATACTTGATGTCATTTATAATTTATTTCGGAGTACTGTTAGACCCGCCCCCTTTTTTACACCAGTATATTTTAAAAGCATTCTTCATGTTATTTCTTTATAATTATATATCGCTGAAAATTTCTGTAAAATCAAAGTGGTGAAAAAAAAAAAAAAAAAGAAAGAAAGAAAGAAAAGAAAAGGTAGAGACTAACAGTATTGTGGAATAAATTGTTAATGTTAGCAGGTATTTTACACTTTACGTTTTTCCTATTATTCTTTTATATAATAATAATAATAATAATAATAATAATAATAATAATAATAATAATAAAGCACCACGGTTAACGCTTTTGAGAAATTTAAAAGAAACCCTGATCAAAATGACTTATAAAAAGAGACTTGAAAACTGACTTGAAAATAATTTTCCATGACGTTATCATGGTGACACATGCATAACAATTTATTATAGGTCACAGAGCTGCCAACATTTTAATTTATTCTGTAACATTAATAGTATCCACCATTTTTTCACTTTATACAGTAATATTCTTCAATATATAGTTAGAGTTAATAATCAACAACATTTATCCCTTTTTAACCCTTTGCCGGCAGTAACGCTCTAAAGCATTCGAAATGTAAATGTATCCCGACAGCCTAAACCCTCTAAAACGCTCGTGATGCAGTCATGGTAAATTTCTTAAAAGACTGCTAATAACAAATTTGAAGATTTCTTTTTTTTTACATGAGAGAATAAACAATTTTTGCTCGATCAATAATAACTTATTTTTTATGATTTTTTTTTTTTTTTCCAAAAAAAAAAAAAAAAAAAAAAAGCACTTTCTGCTATACCTGCATGTACAGTTGGAGGAAAAAAACGCAACAACCGCTGTAATTCCGTTGTTAATTGACGCAGGAAAAATCTAATAGACATCATTCAACAGAAAATTAAATGCACTTTTTTAAAATGGTGTCAAATTTTGAAATATATGTCATCTACCTATTAAACCCAACTTTGATTTTTTTTTTTCAACAGGAAAACCGAGTTTTGAATTTATAAGAAAATGTGCAGAAAAATATTCAGTTTGTCTACTACTTCTTTAGTATTCATAGAGTTGTAATCAAAAAGTTATTAGGAGGTTATCTGTAAATGCAGAAAAATAAAATTAAGATCCTGAAAGAAATTAACAAAATTTTACTGTTTCACACCAGAAATATTCTAAGAAAAAAGTATGATTATATATATATATATATATATATACATAAAATATAAATAAAAGACTTATTACCTTAACACTTTCGCGACCGCATGTTTTTGATTTTTGGACAGTAAGGTCCGCCTGTGGGCGTTATCCTCATAAGTTGCAATATTTTAAAACAAAATTTTCTGTTTTTACATCACAAATGAATATGCATAATAATCATACCTCTCTCTAATCAAAGTATTTGTATCCATAGTATATTGATTGCACAAATATGGATATTGTATATATTTTAAAGAAACATATAAAGCACAAATTGCAAAAGAAACGCCCACTGGTGGAGTTTCAGATTTTCAAATGACGTGAATATACGTCAGCGGTCGCGAAAGTTTTAACAGTACCTTAATTTAGTGAATTCAGTCTTTTAGTTATGTATATACTTCTATACTTATTTAGGTAATATATTTTAGGTTTATTTAAATGCAGTACACTTACGATTGCTCTTTGAAAAATGTGCGATATTTTTCAATTAAAAATTGTCTATCATGGCTATACTGGTAACCAATAAAGCTTAAATTTTATTTCGTAGGTGTGACATAATGTACAAAATGACATAATATAGCTATATATATACAACTACGCATAAACTATAGCTTTTCAGAAAAAAATGTTGTAAAGCTTTATGAAGGAAACATTAAACAATTTTTAATTGTACTTACCAGTTTTGGGTCAGTTTAACTCTTTAATATTGTATAATTTGTCTTATAATTTCTTTGAAAATATAATATCTTAATTAAAATATATTTATAAAATTTTAAAGACTAAAGTATCCTTAAAATAAAAATCACCCCCCCCCCCTCCCCTGGCCCAAAAATAAATAAATGAATAAATAAATAGAGCACTATATGAACTAAATGATTGAGCCTTTAACTATGAAGATAGTTAAGAAACGATTTTATAAAGTCTGCCTTAAATTTGAATTCCATTCTTTTTTCTTTTTCCTTCAATTGACAATTTTTCAATTCGACCTATTTTTACTATTTTAAAGAGTGAGTCCCGCCTATTTAATTCATTTTTTTCTTCTAATGTTCATTTAAAGGATTCAAAATTTATCACCAGTAATCAGTGGCGGATTTAAGGGGGGGGGGCGGCTAGGGGGCTGAAGCCCCCCCCCCCCCCCAAAAAAAAAAAAAAAAAAAAAACCAGTGACATTCACAATTGAATATTGCAATTGTAAATTTTTTTTATTGGACTAGACTAACATTTTGAAAAGTCTTGAAAAGTCCCCCCCCTCCAAAGTTAAGTTCTGGATCCGCCACTGCCAGTAATCGATGATGTAAATGCCACTTGTGTATATTTTTGCCAACGTCAAATAAGGGTTTGAACTCGAATACTCAAAGTCACTTTCTCTTTTATTTTCTGTATTGTTTTGTTTTGAAGAACGATGAAAGGTGGTATTTGCCTTCTTTAGGAAATAAAAATTCTTGATGCTAACACCAGAGTTGCAAACATTTTAATTTATTCCGGATTCTTTATTTAGCGTCGGCTTTATTTCACACCACTTAATTTTTAGAATATTTTTCTTCGATATATAACTGGTAAAATAAGAAAAATTTACTTAAAAAAAAAAAAAAAGTGGTATGGAATAAAGGCTGGGCTAAAAATGTTCCGGGATAAATTAACACTTTCGCGACCACATGTTTTTGTCTTTTTGAAAGTAAGGTCGGCCTGTAGGCATTATTCTCCCAAAATACAATATTTTAGAAACAAATGCTTGGTATTCATATTTATATTACAAACGGATATGCATTGCAATTATAGTCTTTCTTATCAGAGTATTTGTATCCATAGTATATTTCAGTGTAAAAGTATGAATATTGAGTATATATTTAATAAATAAATAATATACAAATTGCGAAAGAGACACCCACTGGAGGAGTTGCAAATTTTCAAATGACGTGAATCTACGTCAGCGGTCGCGAAAGTGTTAAAATGTTGGCAACCCTGCTAACCCCAATGTCTGAAAATCATCATTTTTGGCTCATTTCTTTGAATTTGACGTTATTGTTACATAATTTGACTCGTAAATAAAAAATAAAAATAATTGTTTTAATTTTTTTTCTGTTATTTTTTAAGATTTGCATCGGTATTTCAGCAAAACTTTATACAAACCCTTGAAAACTACCCTTGAGAATCTCCAAAAGAAAGATATATTTATATCGCGAAAACTAATAACTGGTATGAGCTGCAAATTTGTACATCCATATTTTTCAGCATTAGGATTCATTTTATGTAAAAATTATTACAGGTCATAATTCGTAATTTTTATGAATTTATTAATGTTTTTCAGAATCAAAAGTGATGATGGATTGTGTTTGGGTTTCTTCAATGTATCTCGTAAAATAATTATATCGATCAAGTTGTTTTTTTTTGTGAGCATGTTAATAAAAGTTTGAAATATTAATTTAACATTAGCATCTTGAAATTTTGAACGCTTATAACTCGATGAAAAAATAAGTAATGTATACAATTTATATATTTTTTCGAGTTCTCACGCTCGCAGGAATTCAAATTTAAAGTAAAAATGTGGCATTAGCATTAAAAAATTCAAAGCTGGTGCGCGTTTTAATATGTAGTCGTTTAAAATTTCATTTCATTTTCTGAAAATAGTCACAATTCCCTGTCGAATGATACCTATTTCCTTTTTGTACATCGATTAGCAACAAAGTTACGTTGAGTGCTATTTTTTCCCCCAACTGTACATTCAACAAATTTTATGAGTGATATTTATTTTTACGAAGTTTTTAGTATGTATCTCCACTCTTTCTACCGTCATCTCTCGACAATAGCAATTCGCACTAGGAGATAATTATGTACATAAATTCATATGACTTATTTATTAGATATATTGTAATTGTATATTTATTTGAATCATGATACAATACTTTATGCATTAATTTATATCTTAATCTTGACAGAGAGGTGTGAAATTGGTGTTTGGTGTTTTGGAAATACGACCGATTGACAACTCTAGGGTGTTTGAGGGGAGTGTCTTCCGTGGAGGTCTTTCTAAGGGGTTCTAGCCCCTATTTACGCACATTTTAGAGAAAACCACGGAAAACTCCAAACGGCTAGATTGACGAACGCGACCAGGGATTGAACCCGGCACCTCACGTCTACTAGCTTTGAGCGCAGGTGTGAAATTGAATAGGAACGACAAAGGGTTAATACATTATAATTGAAAAAATATCTTTTGTTAGTTAAAAGACTAGAGAGTTCGAGGAGAATAGTAATATAAACCGAAGCACCTGGGTTCATTGCTTGCCTCTTCAGACGACAGACGATGGGAACAGATGGTAGTAGATTCGTGGCAGCTTGATTAGCAAAAAACTCACTACTATTACGTAAATTAAAAAACAAAATTAATGCGTACTTTTTTTAATTAAAATTTTTAATTTAGACTTTCTCTGTTATACATGTTTTCTTACTAAATCAACATCACGACTAACATCATTGGAAGATTCCAGAGAATGTTAATCAAAATTTAGTGTGAAAGGATGGTTTAAAAAACAATTTAGATTGATAATACCATTGGAATTTGATTATAGCAAGCAGAAAAATTAACAATCATCTGTACATTAAAATTTTGAATATATTTTATCTTCCTTATAAATTACAGTAAAAATGTTTTATGTTACACATTTCTGTTTATCAATAAATCAACATCATTATTAACTTTCTGGAAGTTTCAAGAGAATACCAGATTGGATTAATACTGAGCTTTGTGGAAAGTCATGAAAATAAAACTTAATTAAAAATCTTGTTAAAATCTAATTGTAGAAAGAAATTATACGATTCGGAAAAATTAATAATAATACGAGAATTCAAAATTTTACTATCTGTCTTAGGCAGCGTTACAAGATTTTGCGAATTTTTTATTCAATATCCACCACTAATTTTTAAATGTAGTAGTTACTTAATCACTTCGAAGATTATTCAGTCATTATGTCCTTTTTTCTTTTTGAGCTCTAAACTTTTCCAGTCATTGTTTTTTCACTCCCCCTTTATTTATTAATTAATTAATTTTTTTTTATGTATCACTTAGCCCAACTGATCATCTGTTCCATTACATCTGGTAATCGAAGTTGCAGGAGATTTTCTCCTAGGTACTTCGGATTCATCTCCTCGATTTCTCTTTCTCATTTATTATGTATATGGAATATCACTAATGAAAAAAATTGGTGATTATTGAAAAAAAAAAAAAAAAAAAAAAAAGAAGCAGAATCTGGCAATACTAATCTCAGGAACACTAATGCAAAACTCATCAGTATTCGTTTAAGAAATTACTCTGACTATAATATCGTTGATTTAAGAAGTAGAAAATTTTGTTTTATTGACACTTAACGGACGGGCTACGTAAATGTTCGTATTTACATCATGACTGCTTTAAGTCGGGCAACGTAGATTTACGTTTGCTGTTTTAAAGGACGGAGTTACGTGGAAAAGTTATTAACACTTTCACGACCGCATATTTTTGTCTTTTTGACCGTAAAGTTTGCCTGTGGGCGTTATTCTCCGAAGTTACAATATTTTAGAACAAAATTTTCTATATTTAGATTCATATTACAAATGGATAATTATACTCTTTCTAGTCAAAGTATTTATATCCGTAGTATTTTGATTGAACAAATATAAATATTTTGTATATTTTTAAGAAATAAATGACATACAAATTGCGAAAGAAACGTCCGCTGGCGTTGTTACAGATTTTCAAATGACGTTAATCTACGTCATCGATCGCAAAAGTGTTATGCAAATTCCACTTAGCAAGGGTCAATGTTTTATAAAATATCGCATTCCTAACCGGAAACCAATCCATACTGTAATCTAAAAAAAAAAAAAAAAAAAAAAAAAAAAAAAAAAATCCAAACAAGCATTAATGGAAAGAGCATATATAAGCATGTTTTCTGACGCATTAAGCAACAGCCCTCGTCAACTCGTTTTCGAGTTATAAATTCTGAAAATTTGCTAATAGTCGGTGCAACCACGCCTGAATCGATAAAACCACGCCTAACTGAAATAATGAATAAAATCTAAAGCAAGCAATAATCGAAAGAGCATCACAAACTTGTTGTTTGATGCATAAATCAGTTGCCCAATTTAGCTTTCATATATGTTCTATCGAGAAATAATGTCTAAAAATTCGCTAATGTAGAATTTACAAACTAATAAAAGTCATTGTTCTGACTGGTTTTATCGAGACTCCTCCTACTTCTTTCCCGTTACTACATTTTTACCGCTAACTTAACTATAGATTTCTCGAGAACGCGCGCACGAGGGCCAACAGTTTACGCGTCGTGAATCGCGTTCGATTATGCAATCTGAAATGGATATATTTTAATTATTTTTTATTATTACACTATTCGGATGGTTTCTTGGTAAGGACTACTAGACATGTAAATAAAAACTTTATACAGTTCATTAAAAAATAGTATTTATTCAATAAAACTACAACACAATGTTTATACTACCATAGTAGTCTCCGCCTTTTTTTCAGGACACTTTCAAAGATGAAAAATTTTCGCCTTTTTCGCCACCACTTTTTCCTTAGAGAAATTTGTATTGTATTTTTAAAGTAATGTGTTGCGATTAAACAGCATAGAAATTCTTGCATAAAAGTACTTGTAACAAAAAAGGCACAAATTTCTCATTTCTTAAAGTGTCCTGAAAAAAAGGCGTAGACTACGACGACTCCTGACATAGCCTTTTAAACAAGATGCCTTCTGCGTGGCTCGGAATTTTGGCAACATTTCAAATGGTAGACAGCGTCACCTGGTACAGATTGCGCTCTTTTTTATTCAACTCAACAATAATTTTAAGAAGTGATAAATTATATAGATAATCAACGTTTTTTCGATTCTTTTCGTCTTTTATGTATATCAAATCCCACTTTTAAAATTTTTTGGTGGCTGTTGAATAAAAAAATTGCGCAATCTGTACCTGGTGGTGCTGTCTACCGCTTGAACTGTTTCCAAGTTTTCGAGCCACGCGGAAGGCATCTAGTTTAGAAGGCTATGAAACTACACATTGCTACACATGTATATTTAATTCTTTTAAAAAATTTACGGAAACCGAGACTGACAGAGAAAATATAAAACCCGCCTGTTAAGTGTTAATAGGGGTATGAGTTCTGCTCCATTGTTCCATTCCTGCTATTTTCTTCATTAGAAATTCTAAATTTTTAAGTTATCTATTTTCTTTTTTATAAAATATAAAATTAAACAATACACCTAATATGGAAAATTTCAGCAAATCTCAGATCAAAATTGAGTTTTAGAATAAAGGGTTATTTTAATTATCGTCTATATTGTAAAAATGTTGTTTTATTTGTGAGAATTAATTTTCGTATTGATAAAAATAAGTGTGTTAATGTATGAGTCTGTCAATAATTTATTCACAGGACAACAAATATAAATTGAAATGTAATTTTACAAAGTAATAGGCAATAGTTTATATGACTTAACCGTTAGTTCAAGGAATTTCAGTTATTCAAATTTTTGTAAATGGCAACAGGAGCTTGTTTGTCTACAAATAAAATGGCGTTATGTGGTGAAAAGTTTCGTGCGTTCGTTTGATTAGAATGTGCTGTCCTTCATACTTTCTCAGCAACAAATGTTGTTCATGTTGAAATGCAATTGTATAATATTTTAAAAGGCACTTCCACAATCAATATCGATAATACTATCATTCACAACAATAACATCATGAAAACAATTCCAACTTACGCATTTACAAACTATTACATTAATAAAAATATAACAGTCACAGACAATCCAAATTACACAACTCTGAAAATATATACAGATGGTTAAAAAATGTCAAAGGGAACCTGTTGTGCCTTCATTGTCTTCGAAAATAATAGAATTATACATAAATTACAAATCAAATTGCACGTACGTAATTCTATTTTTCAAGCAGAACTCTTAACTATCATAGAGGCAATTAAATAGTATTTAAATTCAAAATATGTAACTAGTCAGGTCACAATAATAACAGATAATAAAACAACATTAGAAACACTAAAAAATCCATTTCCTAAATACAATATCTTTTTAGAACTATATAAATTACTATTTAACAATGATTTTTCATTAATACAACTTTCATGGACACGAGCACATGTAGGTGCACTAGCAAAAGAAGAATTAATAATTAATTCATATAATCATGAGATCTCTCTTCCTTTCCCAATCTCACTAATAAAATCAACTATAAAATCCAAAATTGTTAGTGATTGGCAACGAAAGTGGCAACATTCCCATAAAGGTAGAGTTACGTACGCAGTTCTTAAAATGGCAAATCCCAATTTTATATGCCCAAATAAAATAACTTTATATTTTATCTCAGGGCATGGTAGTTTCCCTACTTTCCTATTTAAAATCAATAAACTAATAAATGCACTTTGTAAATGTAAGAAATTAGGCAACCCTCTTCATACATTCGAAAAATGCTTATTAATTAAAAACAATTTTAAATTTAATAGTAATAAAACTATAAGGCAAAACTTAAAAGCAATGTTATTAAATCCAGATAATTATGATAAGTTAAAACATAATTATAATACCTTAACCCATTTAGGGGAGGTGATGCCACGACAGCATCACCTAATTTAAAATTTCAACTGCAAAAACTCATCCCAGAAAAGCTTTAGCAAGGTTTTACTTTTATAACATAGCAGAAAAACTCGTCAATTTCGTTTATTTTAATTTTGTTCGTGAATACCGGTGGCAGTGTAACTCAAATGATCCAAATTACCTTGCGCCGCCGCAAAGGGTTAAACGAAAGTTACTCATTTATTAAATATAAATTTTAACACTACATCCATTGACTTTTCTCTGTTAATGAAATGTAATCTGTCTAAATGTAATTATTATTATTATTATTTATTTATTTATTTTTCTTTCCTTTTTATTTTATTTATTTATTTTCTTTCATTTTAAACTTTTCTCAAAACAGTCTTAAGTACAACTTTCTATATATCTCTTATTAATAAATTAAACTACGGTCTTCTACTTTAGCAGGACCTTAGACAAATTTTTCCTCCTGAGGGAACAAAAATCCTTATAACCACGCGGTTTGGGTTGGTTGGGTTTTACGTCGCACTAGTGCTGCGCAGACGAGCAGTCACGCGGTTTAGGACCCACAGTGAGAGACCAATGTAACCAATGTTTAAAATTCTCTCTTGTAGTAAATAAAATTCAGTTACTATTTTCTCTTTATTTTTTATTTTGTATTATTTAAAACATATCTTTATATGCTAAACAAATTATTCACAGCATGTATAACTCAAAAGAGAATGCTAGCTTTTCTCTGGTATAAAAAATAATAAATTAAAAGAAACACTGCTTCATGTATGCATTTGTATGAAAATACTTCATAAAACAAAAAACTGAATAATGCAAACCAAAATGTGTTTTTTTTTTTCGTTTGTTTGATTGTTTTATTTTTCTCTGTCTACAAATATATCTATTGTCTATTAAAAACATTAAATGTACTATTTATTCATTTATTCAATAATCAGCAATTTTCTAAACAAAAGGGCAAAAACTGCATATTTTTTGCGCTTTTGTAGAATAGTTACTCTCCATTTTCTTTTGTGTGATAAAAGTTTGTAAATTCAAAAAATCGTTTCTTTGCTCTTTAGTAAACATTTTTATCATCATGGTTGGTTATTTATGAATGCATTATGTACGCTTGAAGAAAAACTTTTTTTTTTTTTTTTTTTTTTCGATATCGATGTACAAGCAGTACTCTTTAACCACATTTCTTGCGTCCATGGAAGTCTTTGCGGTTTGCTCAAGTGTGAACTAAACGATTCCGTGTTAATAATTATAAGATTAATATAATATATACATAGCTGCCAGTATTTTGATTTATTCCGGAGTACTTTTAGCCTCGCCTTTATTTCGTACTACTTTATTTCTAGAACAATTTTCTTCAAAACATAACTTCGATAAAATAAAAACAAATTACTTTTAAAAAATAAGTGGTACGAAATAGAGGCGGGGCTAAAATTACTCCGGAATAAATTAAAATATTGGCAGTTATGTATATATATATATATATATATATATATATACCAAATTTTTAAATTTTCTGTTTAGTCATATAAACTTGGCAATTCTATGCATTAATAAGTGCTTTAATTTTTTTTTTTTTTTTTTTTTTTTTTTTGATGAATTATCCCATCAACTTGAAGGAAAATCATCATATCTGTAATAAAGAGAGCAATAATAAGACATTTTCAAACATATATTAATTGAATAAAAGCATTAAAAAAATGCATTGTCATCGTGTTCTGAGCTATGCTAAAAGTTTCATATGTCTAGCAAGTCGGGAAGTTATAGCTATAAAACTATATTAGCACTTCACCAATGTATATAAAATTTTTAAAGTGATAATGACGTCAATTTTTGTGAGATGCATAATTTATTTTTATTTTTATTTAATTTTTTATTGTTCACGTTTAAGTAAATGTACTTATTTTCCTGTCGGAAAAAAAAAATGAACTTGTACATTTTTTGGAAACAATTATAAATAAAATTTAAATGGTCAATTTTAAAGCTATTATGACGATACTATTTTTACATTTTATTAATTAAATAAAAGAAAACATTTATTAATTGAATAAAAGTACTAAAAGAAAACATTTATTAATTGAATAAAAGTACTTAAAGAATGCATTGTCATCGTGTTCTGAACTATTCTAAAAGTGTCAAATGTCTAGCTAGTCAAGAAGTTAGTTAAAAATCGATTGCAAGATTTGAACTGGACAAACAAATAAACAAAAAAGCAAGTTAATAAAAAATGGTAAAGTAGGGGTGATAACCCTAGTCGGAGCAGAGTTCCCAACTTTTATAATTTATTCACGAGCATTTTTAACCCCGCCTCTTTTTCATACCGGAAATTTTGAAAAATGATTTTCTTCTTATTTGATCGTTGTCACATATTAACGAGAAATAATCTACAAAATTTCTGGTGCGAAAAGAAGGCGGGGCTAAAAATGCTCGTGAATAAATTTTAAAAGTTGGGAATTCGGAGTCGGAGAGAAAATAAACGAAAAAGGAACACCGAATGACTGTGTTTTTACCAAATCCTAATCTATCAGTCAATTTCACACAACTGCAAGCCTTTAACTCGTTTTCTCTGCTAGTCGTTGGAAACGCGGTTATAGTATAGATGTGAAGCTAAGTATTCCAAAGGAATAGATATCCTATCAAATTAAGTTACCCAAATGTCAATTAAAATGCATAGCTGCCAAGTTTTTTAATTTATTCCGGAATGTTGTTAGCTCCGCCCTTTTTTCACACCGTTATCTTTGTAGAAAACTTTTTTTCAATATATAATTACGATTAAATATGAAGACAATTACTCTAAAAATATTACGGAGTGAAAAAGGGGCGGGACTAACATCATTCCGGAATAAATTAAAAAACTTGGCAGCTATGAAAATGTATCGTCTTAAAATTTTCTCCGGCATATAAGTTCATATTCTTTAGGGTATCTGCTTTTTACTTGTTTTGGTCTGAAGGATTACTAGACCTTTTCTCCTATCGAGGACATGTGGCATGTGATTGAGTGGCACATACAGTGTCATCCTTCATTCAGCATTAACTAATCGTTTCTAATTCAAATGATTAAGAGCAAAAGTCAAGTTAACCCCATAAAGTATTATTACCACCTGTACAGCAGATTCTATGCGCGTTTGCAATCACTAGCATAATGACTACAGTAGTTATCAATGCACAACCTTTTCACAATTAAATTGTCTCTTCTCGGGCATACTTTATTCTGTGACTTTAACCCTCGCTTTCCCAAGAACAAGGCGTTACTGCAAAAAAATTGCTTTCAGCTGCTGCTTGGCACATTTAGCGAAAATCACCAGCACCGCGCCTTTTTGTACCGTTTAGAACAATTTGTCGTGCAAGGTTCCGCTGGTTACGTTTGCTATCTCTGGTGCATTAGCGCATATTTGAATGAGGTGGGCTTAACTAAATTCTTAACCACCATCTTGGGAAAGCGAGGGTTAAAACTTAAACCCTTTGCCGGCCTTCACGCTCTAAAGCCCTCTAGCCAGGAATCCATCTCAATAGTGTAATAGTAGAAATCAATTAAATTATGCTCTTTCGAGAGGGGCATAAAATAACGTGATTTTTTTCGCATAAACTGTTAGCCCTCAAGAAATCTATATTTAAGTTTGAGCAAAAATGTAGTAACGAGAAAGGGGTGGGAGGAGTCCCGTGAAAACTTGCCAGAACTATGACTTTTATCAGTTTTTAAATTCTATTTTAGTGAATTTTTAGACATTATATCTCGATTGAATATAGCTCAAAGTGGAAATGGACAACTGATTATTGCATCAAAGAACATGTTTGTCTATACTCTTTCGATTTCTGTTTGTGATAGATTTTATTCATTATTTCGGTAAGGTGTGGTGTTGTCGATTGAGGCGTGGTTGCACCGATTATCAGCGATCTTTCAGAATTTACAACTCGAAAACGTTTTATGCGTCAAAAAACATATTTATATATGGTCTTTCGATTAATGCTTGTTTGGATTTTTTTTATGATAAGGTAAGCAGTGTTGCCAAATTTAGAGAATTTTTTTATTCAACTATCACGAATAATTTTGAGGAGTGATATTTAATATGCATAACAGACAAATAATCTTCAAAATGATCACACAAACGTTACAGTTTAAATTTATTGGTGGATTTTGAATAAAAGAGTCCATACATTTGGCAACGATGACCAGAGGAGTAAAATTAAATAGGACCGGAAAGGATTAATCAATCATACATATTATTTAGACAATTGTAATTGCTTATAATATGCGTTTTGCTTAAATTTTATTTTCTAAACTAATTCCTTTTTGGTGTTGGGATTTTTTTTCCTTTCTGGCAATACGAACTTTTTGACTACACCAGTCTTCGGCTATATCAGTTTAACTACCATCAGTCATGCCATAGCATCCTAAACTAGATGCCTGTGGCTCACAAACTTGGCAACAGTTGAAGCGGTAGACAGCGCCACCTGGTACAGGCTTCGCGACTTTTTTATTCAATAGCCACCAAAAATTTTTTAATGTGGTATATGATATACATAAAAGGCGAATAGACTCGAAGAAAAGTTGATTATATATATCATATATCACTTCTTAAAAGTATTGTTGACAGTTGAATAAAAAAGTTGTGCAATCTGTACCAGGTGGCGCTGTCTACCGCTTCAACTGTTGCAAGTTTATGAGCCACGCGACAGGCATCTATTTTAGGAGACTATGGTCATACTCTTTGTCTAACTGCATCAACGTAAAAATAGAAAACATGATGATTTTATTAGACTGGTCCATATTATAGGGGAATAGAAGAAAGATAATAATATATCTCGCATAGGTTATGAAAACCTTTTCAAAATTACGTGACAGAGTAATAGCAAAAGTGAGAGTGAATCAGTGAACGTTTAAAGGATTATTATGAAATAAACAAAAACTGTTTTTGTTTGGGCATTCAAACTACTTCCTTTTTAACCTATATTATAGGCATGTTATTAGAATTTGAGGTATAAGATAAGTAGTGCTGTATTTGAGGGGGAAAAAAAAGTTTAATACGATTCTGTGTTAGCCCCTAATACACTCTCCTCGCCCCTCCCAATTAGATTAATGTATCTAAATTCATATAATAATTCAAGTTGATATTTAATTAAAAATTATTTTAAATTATTCAAAGCATTCTCGGCTTACATCACTTTTTTGAAGTTCATTCGTTTAATTTTTAGTAGGCTTGTTTATTGTGTATAAATCGAATATACAACCATAGCCTCCTAAACTAGATGCCTGACACGTTGCTCGTAAACTTGGCAACAGTTCAAGCGGTAGACAGCACCACCTAGTACAGATTGCGGGAGTTTTTTATTCAACAGCCACCAAAAATTTTTTAAAGTGAGATTTGATATACATAAAAGACGAATAGAATCGTAGAAACGTTGGTTATATATATCATATATCACTTCTTAAAATTATTGGTGAAAGTTGAATAAAAAAGTCGCACAATCTGTACCAGGTGGCGATGTCTACCGATTGAATTGTTGTCAAGTTTACGAGCAACGCGACAGACATCTAGTTTAGGAGGCTATGATACAACAAATATATACTGCATACTTGCCAACCTAACCCGAAATATTGTTAGCTTCTTTCACTTTTTTTACACCACTTAATTTTTAGAGTAATTCTCTTGAAATATATTTACGTTTAAATAAGAAGAAAAGTACTCTGAAAAAAAACTGATGTGAAAAAATGGACGGAAAGGGGCGTGACTAACAATCTTCCAAGTTAGGTTGGTAAGTATGATACTGGCATAGCAAGAGAATTTATAAAACAACTTCGAATGCATTTAGTGCAATTTTCAAATATAGCCACTAAACTATTCAAATTCTTTTGAGTAATTCTGTAAGCAAAAGGTAAAATACTTCTGATATCATATTCTTTATGAAGCAAGTATTTATGTATATAAAATATATGTATTAATTCAATTACGTTTACTGCGGCTAAATATGTTAAAATGCATAAATGAAAAATTTTGGTCATAGGCGTAATATATTTGAATTTTTTGCATATACAGAGATGCGAACCGTTTTTCCGATTGTATTAAAAAGTTTTTAGTAATTTTCCCATAAAATGCAGATTTCTAATACGGAATATGGGTGTAGATTTCGCCAAAAATATTTTCTTTATCATAAATGGCTAATGAAAAGTAAACAGGAGTAAAGAGTTAAATAGTAAAGGTACATTTTACCCATTTTTGCATATTTGTTTAGGCTCTAGAAATAACAACGAAAATAATATGGATTTAAATTGAATTCTAAGATGCAATTCACTCGACAATAGAAACTGAAAAGTACATATTAGACAAATATTAGAAAAAAAAAAAAAGTACCAAACTGTCATTTTAATCTGTTGTTAAAGTTAATAACATTAATAAAGATCTTTATCACCACGTTTATTTAAAAGTTAGTTTTTACTTATAGCTGGCAGAATTTTTCTTTAAATAAGAAGGTAATAATAATAATAATTATTATTATTATTATTATTATTATATTATTATTTTTAAACAGTGATATCTAATTTGCTTTTCATAAACTAGATTTTTAACCACAATTTTTTATACTTAATATTTATTTTTGACTAGTGTACAAAATGTTTGACTTAAATAAGTAAAAAAAAAAATATTGTTAAAAAAATAGTGGTAATAAAGTTTTCAGGCTTTGTAAGGTTCTGCGTCAATCTGTTCATTGTTCAAAATAAATAAATGTATAATAAATAAAATAAAACGTGTGCCTATTTTTATTTTCTAAGTAATAGATATAAAATTCTGTACTAAACAGAATTTAATTTAGTACGGCGGGACTTATTCTAATCTATTCTTCAGTATAAAGATATACCGTAACTGTGTTTCATTCCCTAGCATCGGTTACTCTATTCATTTCTTAAAATTTCTTTGGTACAGCTTTAGCATAGGAGACCCTTGGCGGTTTTTAAATTTTTCTTGTCATTTTTGCAATGAATACAAGTGACTATCGAGAGATCTTGGCGAGAATTGCACGAAATATTTCAGAGCGAAATTTGAAATTTCGCTTATACCGAGTCTTATACTAAAGCTGTTCCATTTCTTTAGCATGATTTTTTTTTTACCATTTTTCTTATTTTTCTATTTCTTCATTTCTTCATTTAGTCATTTTATAGTTTTTCTGTTTTTTTATTAGTTTATTTATTTATCTTTGACATCAATTTGTTTTTCTTTTTAACAATTTAAAAGTTTAAAATGGAGTTTTTATTTAATATGTTTTGAACCAATTATCGATTTAAAAAAAAAAAAAAAGAAAAAGAAAAAGAAAAAAAAAGCATTAGTTACATTTTGTTTTGATTAATAAGTGCACCAATTTTTGTAGCAATCGGTTGAATGGTGTGGTTTCGTACAGCGAACTTAAAAACAGAGCAAATACAGTGACAAGCTTTCAGCTTTATATATTTACAAAAACAAATAAATAAATAAATAAAATTTTGCACGTTCATTCAAGGTGACAGACAGCAAAATGAAAACAATACAAAATGGCTGTCTGAAAGAAATAGCACGACTTGTCGCGCGAATAATTTTGCTTGATTTTGAATTTTAGTATATAGACTTATCCTTATTATAAATGTCTCTTTCCTCTTCAAAAATCAATAACGCCATTCTTTTAACTGATCATAATAATAATAATAATAATAATAATAATAATAATAATGTAGCTTTATTGAAATCTGAATATTTTGATTCATCTCTACCACAGATCACTTTTCATTCCAAAAAACATAAAATAATTTAGATTTAAATTTATCGAAGTCTGGCACAGGGCTGAAATTGTTTCAGTTTTAAATGGAACTCTTTCACCAGTATTTTTTAACAATAATCTCTATCCTTTTTAATCACAAAAAATAATGTAACATAATTATTTTTTTCTAAATAAAATTAGTGGTGCCGAAAATGCGGGGCACTTTTATCCCTGCCATGTTGTTTTGGGAGTAAGGCTGATTGACTATTCCAGGGTCCTAGTCCTGAGGGGGAGTGCCCTCCGTGGGGGTCTTTCTAAGGAAACCTAGCCCGTATTCACGCAAGTTTCGGAGGAAACCACGGAAAACTCCGAACGGCTAGGCCGACGAGCGTGACCTGAGATCGAAACCGCCACCTCACGTCTACTAGTTTTGAGCGCAGAACTGCTCAGCCGCTGGTGGGCCTCTGGTCTGCCATGATAATGCTCGCAATTTTAGAATGTTAAGATAGGTACATAGATAAAGCATCGTATTAGGCAAATAAAGTCTATAATTAATAAAATAGACTTTTTATAAATAAAATAATTAAATAAACTTGATTGTAACCTAGAACATTTACTTACCCCTATAACACATCACTTTTTATGTGAAAAGTAACTAAACAAAAATTTAGACCTAAATTTACCGATGTCTCTGAATAAATTCACCTGGATACTATACCCATGATTGTAGAAAGTGAAAGATCAGTATTGGACAAATATGGTATAAAACCAAAACTTCATTATCTTGATTGATAAAAAAAAAAATAAATAAATAAAAATAAATAAATAAATAAATAAATAATAAAACGACTGAAATCTGATAACGTTCATTTACCCTTAGCCCACAACTGTTTTCTCTTTAAAAGTAAATACACAAAAGTTTGAATTCAAAATTATCGATACCTCTAAGTGAATTCACATGCTCATGATTGCGGAAAGTTAAACTGAATATTGGAAAAATATGGTTAAAGAAGTAAATCTTTATTTTCTTGCTTTTAAATAAATGAATAAATAATAAATAAAAGTAATTTTTGCTATAATATATAAACAATAACTTAACCCTGTCACAAATACACTTCTTTTCACGCCAATAGTAATTACAAAAAATTAGGAATTAAATTTATCAATGTCTGTAAACGAAGTCAAACGCTAATAGGCACAATCGTAAAAAGAGAAAGAAAAATATTAGAGAAATATGACCTAAAAAACACCATGTCATTCTCACGATTCATCAAAAATAAAATAAAATAAAACAAAACAAAACAAAATAAATAAATAAATAATAAATAAAACAAAATAAATCCATTTGATTGAAATCTGAAAGTGTTTATATACCCCTAGAACACACCTTTTTTGATTTCAAAAATAACTACAATAAATGAATAAGTAAGTAAACAAAAATAAACTTAAGTTTGTCGATGTCTGTGAGTGAACCTACATGGTAATATATATAATCGTAGACAGCAAAATTTCAATGTAACACAACTATATTACAAAACCCAAAATATCATTCTCCTGACTGATAAAAAAATAAATGGATAGATTAATAAATAAATAAATAAAACGTAATTGAAATCTGAAAGCACTTATTTACCTCTTTTCAACGCTTAAAAAAGAAAAACTCTTCAAAAATATAGACTTAAATTTATCAGTCTCTTTGAATGAATTCACACTTTAATACACACTATCGTAGAAAGAGTAAGCTCAATATTAGACATATGTGGTACAAAAAGTACATATTCATTCTCTTGACTGATAAAATAAATATAAAAATAAATGAAAATATACTTGATTAAATCTAAAAAACATTCACTTACCTCTATTACTCATCATCTCACTCTAAAAATAACTACACAGAAACTTAGATTAAAATTTATTTAAATTTGTCTAACGAATTCGCACAATATTAGACAAATACAGTATAAAAATTACACCTTCATTCTTTTGATTGATAAAATAAATATAAAAAATAAAAATAAAAATAAACTTGATTTAATCTAAAAAACATTCACTTACCCCTATCACACATCGTCTCACTCTATAACTAACTACACAAAAATTTAGATTTAAATTTATTTAAATTTGTCTGTGAATGCATTCGCACGCCAATATACACTATCGTTGTAAGTGAAAGCTCAATATTAGACAAATATGATATACAAAAAAAAAAAAAAAAAAAAAAAGGCACAACGTCATTCTAATCTACACAATAAATAAAATATAAATGCAAAGCTTGTCATCTACAATAACAATAGAATGTAGCACCTGAAAAAGAAAGAATAAATCAGAGCCATTGATGCGTCTTATGTGGAAAGGAAAAAGAAAAAGAAAAAAAACTTTGGATATTTTTGTAGTTTTTATGGGTTGAGAATGATGCGGCATATTGCATTTAATTTCGGAAATAATTACTACATCCACAAACCAACAGCACTTTTGTCTGTACGAAATTTTGAATACAATGAATTGCATGCTATAAAATGAACATAAGAAAACTATATCATACGTTTCTGTGACATTAAAATGGTCCGCTAAAGAAAGAATTCTTTGGAAAATAAACGCTCCATTAAAAAAATGTAATATTAATAAGATATTTTTACCATTGTTATGGACAAAGGCTGGCGATACGCGTGAAAAATAAAAACTAATTTATGAAGTTCTGTGGCTAGGGGTATTCGAATAAATCTAATTTCTGTTAACTTTAAGGAATCGTTGATTTCCATAATAATGAAATTTTCAAAGAAATATAATGAGAGAGTTGGTTGTGGTTGTGTGGTTTAAGGCCGACTAGCTACACTAATGTCCTTGGCCTATAGGCGGAGTGCCCTCCGTTGGGGACCTTTCTAACCGGTCATAGTCCATATTTTTGCGAGTTTAGGAAAAAATCACCGAAAACTCCGAAAGCTAGTCGAGTAGCGCGACTTAGGATCAAACCCGGCACTTCCCATCTACCAGCTTTCATTGAACAACTGCTAGGCCATTTATGGGGCTGATTAAGAGAGAGATTTAGAAAAGTGGCGAAAGTTTGGTGATTTGCAGCAAAATCTTAATAGTATTTGCAATTTGTATTTATTTTTGTTTAGAAATTATACGGGTGTTAATTTTTATCTTCACGATTTTCTGATTCACTCAAACTCACTCAACAATCACTTATCATTTATGAATTTTCTGAATGCAAGTGAAGATAAATTAAATAAGATTTATCCGAAAACATTGAATTGTAATTAATAGGAATAATTGGCATTTCGAATCTTTTATCTGTGCTTCATACTTAGCTAAGAATTGTTCTTAATTTATCAGAATATTCAAATTCTTTAACCCTTTGCGACGCAAGACAATTCGGATAATTTAAATTATACTGCCACCGGAATTCATCAAAGAAATTAAACTAAAAGAAATTTTAAATTTTAAGGTTTAAAAATACGGTCTTTTCTGATATGTTATAAACGTAAATTTATGCTAAAAATTTTCCGGGATGAATTTTTTCAGCTGGATCTTAAATTTTGCGTCCTCGCAGCGAGGACAGCGCGCATTAAGGGGTTAAAGGTTTAAAATGTGTATATCAGAAATAAAATTTCCAATTGGATTTTAATAATAATACAGTCTGTCTCAAAAGTTTAGTCACTCAACAAAATATTCAGTACAAAAAAAAACTGAAAATTGAAGTCATTAAATACTTTATTTTTTAATTTTTATAAGCATAAAAATAAGATAAATACAAAAGTAATTCACATTTTATCCACCCTCTGGTGGACATTTTGAAACTAATTTTTTTTTTTTTTTTTTTTTTCGAAATTCCGTGAGCGCATTTCGTGTATCGTCTATATACCAAATTTCGTTACATTACGTTCCCCCGTTTGCGCTGTAGGATGCTGTTTATAGGGGAAGTTTAATTATAACCACCCTGTATATATATATATATATATATATATATATATATAAATTGTCTCAGTGATTGGTTATGTGTATATATGTGTATTTGTGAGGCTGTTTTTACAATAACGCATACACTCACAAAAAAAAAAAAAAAAAAAATTAATCGTTTAAAGTGTATTTAAATTTCTGCTCTTAATTTTTTTGCTGGGCCAAATTTAAGTACAGTATGTTGTGCGCTTACATATTGCTAAAGTTCATGTAATAAAAGTTACATGTTATTAAAGTTCATATACAGTGCTACCCGAATATTGTCAAATAAGATTCAAAAGATTCGTTAGAGTGAAAATTATTTGAATAATTTGTAGTAAATTTTGAAATTTAATTATTTAAATTTTTATGTATATCTATTCACTTAAAAATAATAGTATTATTATTTTAACAAATGTAGTTTTAACATGGCTAAATTACAAATGTAATTTTATCCAAATGCTGGATTCAGGTCTGTGATAATCACATTTCCTCCTCTCCCCCTTCTCCGCAAACAGAATTATACATAATTTTTTTGAAGCTACATATATTTTGAACCTTTTCCTTGTCTACCGTAATGTAGAATAAGAAAAGTGGTGTGAGTAACGTACCAGATTCTCTTTTTTATTAATTTATATCATATTCACAATGAAACCGTTTTGTAGGTTTCTTTGCTACGTGTAAAATTTTAAGCTGAATTAAAAATGAAAATAATAATAATAATAATAATAAATCCTGAATATATGCTTGCGTGGTTTTTTATTTATTTATTTCCTAACAGCCTCTGCCCGATTCGCTGGTCACTAGTTTTAAATGAATAATAAATAAATAAAAGAATCGCTATTTTTTGTTATTACTTTATAAGTAATAAATAAATAAACAGTATAGTAACCGTTGCTAAGGAACGCAGAATATTGAAATAAAATCAGAATTTTTTCGGCAAATTGCTTAGAATCGATAACGTTTAGGATTTTTTTTGCTTCACATTTGGGACATTAGATAAACGAAAACTGACTTGAAAATATTTTCTGTAAGCGTGTAAGGTTGATGTACTTCTTCTTCTTCTTTTTTTTTTTTTTTTTTTTTTTTTTGGGGGGGGGGGGGGGGGGAGGGGCAGGATTTCTATATATTTTACACTGCCCATATATGGTAGGGTCCACCAGCGCAGTGTTGCCAGACTTGGGGACTGTCTTATTGAATGGTCACTAATAGTGTTCAGAAGTGATATTTGATACACATAACAGTCGATTAATATCTGAAGTGATTAGACAACTGTTACAGTTAATATTTAGTGGTGGATACTAAATAAAAATGCTTCAAATTTGGCAACATTGTAACAGCAGCCGACAGGATCTGTCCTGAAAGCTGGTAGA
Source organism: Salticus scenicus (assembly GCA_963930645.1). NCBI lineage: Eukaryota > Metazoa > Arthropoda > Arachnida > Araneae > Salticidae > Salticus > Salticus scenicus. The sequence continues at coordinate 169,854,755 of OZ005658.1, read as the reverse complement.
TGCGAGGTGCCGGGTTCGATCCCAAGTCGTACTCGTCTGCTTAGCCGTTCGGAAATTTCCTTGGTTTTCTCCGAAACTTGCGTAAATACGGGCTAGAACCCCTTAGAAAGACCTCCATGGAAGACACTCCTCCTCAGGTCTAGGACCGTGGAGCAGACAATTGGCCTTATTCCCAAACATTAACACCAACACCGTGGTTTTCTTCGAAATTTGCGCAAATACAAACTAAGACCCCTTAGAAAGGCTCCCATGCGGAGGGCACTCCCCATCAGGCCTAGGATTCTCTTCTAATGCAGTCAGTGAGCCTTAATACTACCATATCTCTATATGGTAGAAAAGTATTTTTTTTAGCGCAAATTTTCCAAATTGAGTTTTTTATACATTTACACGTTCTGAGGTCATTTAAATCCAAAAATCGGGTTTTTAGCGTTTGGTCTGTGTGCCTGTGCGTTATCATCATAATTGAAGAAAAAATATTTGCAGGAAGACTAAACTCAGAGAAAAGAATAAGTAGTTAGTGCACAAGGTTGGTTGGTTGTACTACACTAGGGTCCTGGATCTACGAGGAAAGCACCTTCCGTGGAGTGTTACTAGCGGGTCCTAGTCCGTATTTACGCAAGTTTCAGGGAAAACCACGAAAAACTCTGAATATCTGGGTCGATAAGGACGAGCTGGAATCGAACCTGGCACTTACCAGCTTTGAGAGCAGAACCACTCGGCCACTTCATGTACACTGACTTAAAGAAAAATCACATGCCTTACGCCAATGAGCAAAATTTCTGGAAGGTGCAATTTAATATCTTTAGACTGCATAAAACAAAATATAGTAAACATGTATTTTTATATGCATAAAAGTATGTTTCGTATAGAATATGAAACGAAAATAATTCATTAGTTGTTTATTCAGGGCGTCACAAAACAATTTAGATTTATTTTTTATTGAGTATAATTAAAGGAAGTGCTGTGCTAAATTTAACCAATTATAGATAAACTGCTTAGGACTGGCCTAACGACAAGGAGAATGATCAGTATAATCAAAAAGTATAGCAAAGACGTAGATAACATAAATCCGTATTAGCGGTGAAAGGATCGAGTTTAAACTAAATAGATGGCGCTACTTACTGAGAAGTAATTCATTAAAAAATATGCTGGTGCTGCTATCTAGTGTTGAATTTCGGAGTTATTTACTCTAAAATTCCCCCTGCCCCCCCCTCAATATATATATATATATATTTCCCCCTAACTATTTTATTTACTTTGGAGAGCAGTTTCCACTCTGTTAGAAGTATATTTTTAAAAAATGAAAAGGTATCGTGTAACAAAATTAAACAGAAGACGTTTATGCACAAAATTTAATTTAAATCTCGATATGATAATGAAACAAAGTATTGTTTTAAGAAATTTAAATAAAACAAAAGATATTCATCGATAGGATTTCATTTCAGTATTAAAATGAAGCAAATTATTATTTTTGAAAATTTATAAAAGGGAAAAAAATTCTGTTTAAATTATTCTTTTGATAATAAATAAATAAATAAAATAAAATAAAAATAAAGATCTTTTTTTAAAAATGAAAGTAATTATTTTCTTAGCTTAAAAGTTATTTCAATAACTAATTTTTACCAAAATATAATAAAATAAATGAATTTAATATCTTTGAATTTAGAATTTAAAAAACAAAATTTCTTAATTTAAAATTAATGAAAATTGTAAACGACTTTTTAGTTTTAATTTGATTTTTTTCACGACATATCGAAATAACAATGACTGTAATTATGTAATTGCTATGTAATTTATTATTATTATTATTATTATTATTGGTAAATATTTATGCTAAGATTTTTTTATTCAGTAACTATTCGGTCAGTATCGCCTAGCGTTCAATATTTAGACATATATTTCCAAATTCATTTCTACTTGCCAAAGCAAATCACTAAAATAATACTTAAAACAAATGGCTTCATCTTTTGCATCAGGATATTTACATGTTTTGCAGTCTAAACTTCTCCCAGGAGCACAAATAACATCATAATCTTTTAATTCAAGTTTTATAATCACGTTTCTATTTATTTATTAATTCATATTGTTGCTTCCTCGCGATGTAGCTGAATTCTATATGTTTATTATTGTTTTAGCCTCATTTATAAAAATTCCCAGCAATGGAAAAAGTTTTTTTTTTTTTTTTTTTTTTTTTTTTTTAAGTATACTTTTTTTTTTTTTTTTTCTAAAAATTCAAATTTTGTTTGGATAAATCAGGTTAATTTTGAAAAATTATCAGATTGTTCAAGCTTTATTTTCTACAATAGTAGCGTCCCATCAGAAGCCGAGCGGTTCTGTGCTCAAAGTTGGTAGACAGGAAGTGCTGGGTTCGATCCTAGATTGCGCTCGTCGACCTAGCCGTTCAGAATTTTCAGTGATTTTCACTGAAACTCTCGTAAATATGGGCTAGAACCGCTAAGGAAGACACCCCCCTTCTCTCGGCGGAGATCACACCAAGAGATGCCTGAGACCCTCCTGACGTCGATCGGCTTTATTCGCAAACACGTACTCTGCGATTGTAAAAACTATATTTATACACTACATATATATATTAATAAGATAGCTCTGAAAGTGAATTAATGCATTTTGTATATTTAATTTAATATTTGACTAAATGAATCTTCTAAAAGCATGCAAACCATGAAAACAATTTTATTCTTTTTTTTTTTTTTTTTTTTTTTTTTTTTTAACTTAATACATTATTTCAATAATGTGGTATATGTTTTCCCTTTAAATTATCATTTTTTCATTATTTTATGCATTTGAAATGCGCGCATGGAAACCTTGTATAAAAATTTGCTTTCTTTATTCTAATTAGATTGTTGTATCTATGACATCACATTTCAGCGTCATTCACGGAAACTTAGACTTTTATTATTAATAAGATAGCTAGACTATCATTCATTATAAGATTTATTGCTGTATTTTTTAAACAACTGACTCCCTCTCTTTTGATTGAAATCAATATTTTAATTTTTAAATGGAGGATAAAAAAATATATATATATATTGTTTTTTAATTACATGAATATAATATGTTCTGAAGCACAGAAAATATTTCAATGTTACGATAAAATAGAGAAGGAGAGGAGACGGATCACATAAACCCCTAATCTGGTTTGATCGGGCTGTACTTATACATGCCGGATGATTATTTTTTTCTCTCTCTCGACTTTTGTAATTCTACCACGTCGATATTACGGTTGTTTATATATTTTAATTTATATTTCTAAATTTCCAAGTTCCTTAAGAAAAAAAAGCTTGATTAAATTTACAAACAAATTTTACAAGATTAATGCGTATCTATAACGTATACATGCGTACTAGAAAAATCACAGACTATGAAATACAGAATTATACTTACATGCGTCTTTCACTTTCATAATGTAAGTATCTCACGAAGAGCATAAGAACCAGCTGTCAATTGCTTTATTGATAGATCATTTTGCATTCTATCACTCCACAAAATAGCAGATGGCACATATATTTTTATTTTATTTATTTGTTTGATATTCTTTCTTTCTTTGAAATGCTTTGAGTCATGTAACTCTATTTTACGTCCTTTGAATTCCGCGTGTAGTAAACTATAAACTAAAATAAAGGTAATAATTTAAAGGTGTTTTACATAATGACAGCTACTTTTTATGTGTTTTTACCTAGCTTGGCATATTATTTATGTACTAGCAAACCCGTGCGAAACATTCGCACTTTATTTCTTTTCTTATTTACTTTCAAAATTTGAAACTCATAAATGTTATACCAATTTCACCGCCTAATTAAAATTTTAATTTACCTGAAGCCAGATTATTAATAAAACCAAATTAATATTGTACAACAGTGAAACCAAAATCATTCAAAGAAAGGTTTCCAAATAAAATTCATGGTTCACGACCCAATTTTCATACTTCCACAGGCAGTACAGTTTACAATATAGTACTCCCACGACGTCTTTTAATTTTTTGTCGTCATGTTGGCGATGACTTCATCTATCTATCTATCTATATACATATATATATACATTGGTTTAAAAATAAATAAATAAATAAAATAAAATAAAATAATTCCTATTTTGATTATATTTTCTATGATTGTGTTTTTTAGTCAATTTATGACACACAAGTTCTATCTATATCTTTAAAATATTGCAAGGTTTAAAATGACGCTTGCAAAGATTCTGAAGAAACAGCTGTTAAAAATACATTTTTTCGTATAAAATAATCTCATCAGACAAATGTCCTCATTTTTTCTTATTAGTCCGTTGAGCTAAGCCAGCGTGTTTAAATATTGTCCATGTATAAATATTATTTTTTTTATCCTCGCGTACCGTATCGTTTCAATAAAAAATAATTCAAACTGGTCCACGTTAGATTGTATGTTATTTATAAGAGTGAGATTTTTCACATGCCGCGTAATTAATTTGAAGATCCAATTATTTCAACCACGCTCCAAATGTACCTTTTTTGGGAAAAACCCCTTATAAGCTTGTTACTCTAACATATTTTTGTTTATTTACCAAGATTTGTGAGATCATAAGGGGTTTTTCACAAAAAAAAAAAACTTTTGATAAGTGGTTAAAATAATTGGATCTTTAAATTAATTACGCGGCATGTGAAAAACCCCTTAAAAATTTTCAACTCTTGGAAAATATCTAAAATCTAGCTCGTTCTTTTTCGGATAATTTGCTTAACTTTTGCTCTATTCAAATGCACTCTTGACTAGGCTGACCATATGTCCTCGAATCTCGAGGACAGTCCCCTAATCTCGAGGACAAAACTACTTTCGTCCCCAAAAAATTACAACACATTTGAGGTCGCCGGTTATAAAGTTATTAATGTTTTATTATAATAATTTATTTTTTGCATAATAAATAAGCTGAAATAAGTTCTTTTAGGTTCTTTATACACAAAAATTACTAAAATTTTACAATTTAAGGTGAATTAAATATTTTTTTTATTTATTTGTCCTCGAAATTCGAGGACACCGCCATCTTTGTCCCCCAAAAATATGGTCACTCTACTCTTGACAAAGTTGTCCAATATATGTAGCTTTCAACCTATGCGATATATATATATATATATATAGGAATAATTTAACATATGAAATGAAATAAAACCCCAAAACACACACACACACACACATATATATATATATATTTATCTTTCGCACATGCGTAGTGAAAACGTTTTTCATAAAAACGTTCGTATTTCATGATATGTTTGAGATATTTGTATTCAGATTGCAATATACTGTTTTAAAAGTGTTTTTCCAACTGGCCTGAAAGTGGGAATAATTTTCATTGAAAACTCTGCATAGTATAAATAAAACCATGCTGATTTTTTTTTTTTTTAGTTTTAAAATAAATGTAATTTTCTTAGTTATTTAATGTACTATCGTCACACAAATTCATTCACAAATTAAACTGGGTCTGTATTAACATATACTAAAGTTACAGTTCATTTTGTTCACTTAACGATACAGGGTGATTACACACACTATTGATTTTGCTCAATTTGTTACCGCCCCCATAAATGTTGTGTTAAACCAATCATCACCTAAAAACATGAGGAAGACCCTGTTCTTTAAATACCCAATGTTTGAAAACATTTCCCCGCGAGATAAGTTTTTAAATTGAAAAAAACTGATCATTTGCAAATCTTGTTAAACTTTTGAGCAGGAGTGTATTAATTGAAATTTTATTTTTCCGACTAAGTGAAAATAATGCCTGGACCGGGACTCGAACCCCGGATCTTTGACTTACAAGGTCAAGGCTCTACCAATTGAGCTATCCAGGCCGACACTCCGGTCAGCATTACTCACTCAGACAACCTTTTAGGCAGAAACATCTGGTCTATCATGTAGATAGCTCAACAGAAAATAAGCCGCAGGAAATGGAAAACATCATTAGATAATGGGAGAAAGAAATACATTTTTTTTTTTTTTTTTGGGGGGGGGGGATAGCTCAATTGGTAGATAGCTCAATTGGTAGAGGATAGCTTAATTGGTAGAGCCTTGACCTTGTAAGTCAAAGATCCGGGGTTCGAGTCCCGGTCCAGGCATTATTTTCACTCAGTTGGAAAAATAAAATTTCAATAAATATGATTTTCTTCCACAGTTGATTGTGTGATTTAAACCTGGATAGCTCAGTTGGTAGAGCCTTGACCTTGTAAGTCAAAGATCCGGGGTTCGAGTCCCGGTCCAGGCATTATTTTCCCTCAGTCGGAAAAATAAAATTTCAATAAATATGATTTTCTTCCACAGTTGTTTGTGTGATTAAAAAAAAAAAAAAAGAGGTGTGTATTAAGTTGAAATTTTGCATACACGTATAATTCCGAAGATAATTCATGCTCAAGCAGCAACGTGCTCAAAGGGAGGATGGGGTGTTGCTGAGGGCCTGGGTGCCCGCAATTCAGTTAAAAATTTCTTTTCAAATATTAACTCACTTCCTACCATCCGATTAAGTTGAGGGTTTGCGTAAACATTTATTACCCACATCCGCTGAATTGGAGTCTTTAGTACACTTTGACATAAATCAGTGATTTTATTTATTTGTTTATTTATTTATTATTTACATCTTAATCTAAAACCTTAGCCAAATAATTAGGCATTTTAAAAGAGTTCAAAATTTTACAGATAGAGAATAAAAATGAATAAACAAGATATTCGGGGGAAAAAAAAAAATAATAATAATAAAAATACCCTAAGCCAATTTTTGTTTTCAAAATAATAATTATAAAATTCTGTAGAAAACAGAATATAATTTAGTGCGACATAACTTATTTTAAGCTATTCTTCTATATAAAGGCATGCAGTAATTGTAATCAGCATAAAGCTTTGAGTAAATACCATAGAAAGCAAGAATTCGCAAAAATTGTTTCAGGTCGAACGAAAACATCCTTCGTCAGGCGAAAAAAGTAGGCACTTGTGCTGCATGCAAAGTGGCAACGCACAAACTGAATTTAGGAAAAAGCAAAAACAAATTATGACGAATGTAAATACAATTATTAGTATGACCAGATTTATAAAATGAAAAAAGAAAATAAATGAGTATGTAAATAAAAAAAAAAAAAAAAAAAAAAAACAATAAATCTTAAAAGAATGTGAAAACGAAACAAAAACCGAAGCTATGTGAGTTATTTCCTAATATCAGACAAGAATGAAGTGGAAGAAATATCAGTAACACGATTTTTCGAATTTTTAAATATGTAAAAAGCTTCGTGGATATCCAAATGTGAAAAGAAGAGATAGGAGAAGAAACGATGCTAGTTTTAGAAAAATCAAAACAATAACCATGAGCCCAGCAGTGTGAAACAATAGAAGATTTGGAAATCTCTTCATCACGAACATTCTGACGGTGTTCATTTTTCCTATATTTCAAACTCTTCCTAGTTTGACCAATATACACCGTGACCAATAAGTTCTCATACACTTTCAAATTTTTATTACAATAACAGAAAATAAATCATTCAAAAACTTTTTGCATTAAGTTAAAGTAGCAATCATTGAATATCTTTACAATAAATACTTTGGAATAATTCCGCCTTTTAGTTTCTTAACGAGCTAAAGTCTCTTTTCAAATCCATCACATGCGGCACGCACGGCTTTCATTGACATTTCCTGCCATATCTTTCGAATTACATTTTTGATTTTGCTCAAATCGGTGATTTTATAGTTATTGTTGAGAGAGCATGTATGACCACATAGCGTATATGACCCAGTTGAGAGTAGAGAGCATATATGACCCAGTTGAGAGAGCATATATGACCACACAAAATAACCAAGCGGGTTGAGATTGGGAGAGTTGGGGGCCATTCGTTCTTTTGCGAAAATTCAGCCAAGTTTTGACTGCACCACTCCTGAACCACACTTGCGGTATGAGAAGGGGCACCATCTTGTTGGAAGCAGAAATACTCCTCCCCATACATACTCTGGACATTTGGGAGTAAAACGTTTTCCAAAACCTCAGTTTTATAATATTTGGTATTGATTTTTACCCCCTTATCAATGAAAGACTAACGGCAGTTTTCCTCTTTTGGAAATAGCGGTCCAATTCATCAGAGTCAAAGCATTTTGATAAATCGGAACGTAATGCTGGCTCTCAGGGATGTTATCAACAGAAACGGACCATACTCTGTCATTTTGGGGGTTGAGACTTTGCTGTACACTGTTAAAAAATTTTCTGTAAATTTACAGAGAATCTATTGGTAATTAATTATATTAAGTCTTACGTAAATTTACAGAGAATTAAAAAAAGAGATTCTGTCAAAATGCAGAGAAATTATTCTGTAAATCAATCATAGTCTCTGTAAATTTACATAGATCAAAATATTCAAGTCTCTGTAAATTTGAATCTGTGAAACATCATAGTCTCTGTAAATCTACATATGTAAAAATATGCAAGTCTCCGTAAATTCGAGCATGTAAAAGCATATAAGTCTCTGTAAATTTACCATTGTAAAAATAACCACGTCTCTGTAAGGTTATATATGTAAAATCATCCAAATCTCTGTAAAATTATATATGGAAAAACATCCAAGTCTCTGTAAAATTACATACGTAAGAATATCCAAGTCTCTATAAATTTATCCATGTAAAAATACCTAATATTTGAAGGCCACACCATTGGCTGAGAAGCTCTGCTCTCAACGCTTGAAGGCGGAAGGTGCATGGTTCGATCCCAGGCTGCGATTTTTGACCTACCCATTCGGAATTTTCCGCGGATTTCTCCAAAACTTGTATAAATATGGGATAAGCCATTTTAGAAAGACCTACACTTTCCGCAATCCCCACAGGTCTAGAAACCTAGCACAGCCAATCGGCTTTAACTAACGCCTATTAAATATTAGTATGTTTACAAGCGTATCGAAGACACTCTAAATTGGCATATACTTAAAATAAATTCCATTATTATCAATTTACAAGTTCAAAAATATCCAACAGTAAGTTTATCTTCATGAATATAGGTAAGAATCTAGTAAATACGTTACATAAGTACAGATTCTTATACAACTTAAGGAAAAGAAAGTTAAAGTTGGATGTTTTTGCACTTGTAAATTCATAGCCTTGGGATTTATTTTAAATGCGCGTCAGTTTAGAGTGTCTTGAATAGGCTTCTAAATATACTAATATTATTGTGGTGGTAAAATCACATTGGTTACTCCAGAGTTCTAGGCCTGTATAGAATGCCTTATGCGTAGATCATTCTAAGGTGTTTTATCCCTTATTTACAAAAGATTTTTAAGAAAACCTTGGAAAATGTCGAATGGGTAGGCTGAAAATCTCAACCTGAGATCGAACTTTGCACCTCCCACCTTCAAACTTTGAGATAAGAACTCCTCGGAAATTGATGGGACAAGACCGGACTTTAGTATATATATAGACATGCTATATATTTTTTATCAAAACTACATTAAAATTCAGAGGTATAAAGTTTGTTAAGCTTGTATTACCTTTGGTAGGATTTGTAATGATGCTCTGTAACAGGTTTTTGACTATAATTTTTATTAATGTTGTGGCGCATTTTGCATACATTAAACATTTAATATAAAATTTGAAAACGAAGCTGATTCATATTATGGTACTTCTAATAAAATGATCAGAAATAATTGCAAAATATGTCATATGTTTGCTTAATATTACTCGGTTATATTTAGTCCATACCAAAATAAAAACTTAATTCCCTCATTTTATATGACTTAATAGTGAAAGATCTCACAGGTCTAAATCTAAAATTTTGATTTGATAATTATGGCTGATATTGATGGTTTTTACTCGGCTGAAACCGAAACTAGATTTTACTTTATCACATACATATTTTTATCAATACAGGGTGCACTATTTTTTTTTTTTCATGACTCTTCCACCAATATAATTAAACGGTGACTTTTATAGTATGATTCCATGATTAATTACAATTAATCATGGAATCATAATAGAAACTACCGAAAGAGAAGGAATTGTGTTGGTAGACACCCTGTACTGGCAAAAGCTGCGTGTAACAGAGGAAAATTGGCTTCATTTCTGCTTCAGCAGATTAAAAATATGGGTATCAACTAAAATAAATAAATTTTGCCAACATTATATTTGTAGATCTGTGTTAACAACCTCAGTTTCTTTGACTCAAAAAATACATCCGCTTTGTAAATACACTTAAAAAAAATATTTTGACAAATATATATATATATATATATATATATATATTACATTTTGATTAGATATTAACTTAAAACAATTAAGAATGTAATTAAAACACTAATCGTTTAAAAGGCATTATGCTATTAAAAAGGTGTAAACTTTCTAAATGGAAAAAAAAAAAAAAAAAAAGAAAGAAAGAAAGACGTACTAAAAATTTGTTAGGTACACTACCTTTCCATGATGACCGGTGCTCTTTCGATTTCAGACATTTTTTAAAGTATTTCAAAAAATGTTAAACAAATCATTTTGAAACTTCAGGGGTGTGAAAGGAGAACCGGTTAAAAAAAAAAATAAAAAATAATAAAAAAAATAAAAAATAAAAAAAATAAAGTAAAATGAAAGTATTGGCTTCACCCTGTAATAATTAATGCTTGAAATACGATCTGGCAGTAGCATGTGATTATAGGACTCTTTCTCATTAACTCTTAAGTTTATATGTCTCTACCGCATATAATCAGGGAGATAAAGGTTTTTCAAAAAAAATTTCACTTTTTTTAGCTATAACATGCAAAGTGTGAAAAGACAGTGCAAATTAATTTTCAGGAAACTCGACATACAATAATAAACACTGCATACTGCAATCAGAATGAAAAAAATATTGAATATCTAATGGAATATGAGTATTTTTACTAAATAATTTCTAACTGCGCATGCGTAAATGTTCAGTGAAATTTCATTTTCAAAATTTAACAGTCAAATTTATTGAGCTACTTATATAAAAACTCCAAACAAAAATCGTGTAAACTCAAAAAGTTCTACGTCATAGAATAAACTGAATTTCAGCTGTTCCCCAAAAAAGAAATTGTTAAGAGGTTTTTCCCAATATTTATTTACAATCACAGAAAATTGCATTACCGTTCATTGAATTAAAATAAAAATGTGAGTAAAACTCCTTATACTCTAGCGTTTCTTAGAGAGAAACTAAAGACCAGTTCATTCTTTGGCGTAGAACTTTTTGAGTTTACACAATACTCGTTTGGGGTTTTTATATAAGTAGTTTAATGCATTTGGCTATAAATCATACAAATGAAATTTAGCTAAAACTTAGTCATGCAGAGTTAAAAATTATTTAGTAAAAATGCTCACATTTCATTAGATATTTAATATTTTTTTTCATTCTGATTGCAGTATGTTGTGCTAATGTTGTATATTGAGTTTCCCGAATATAGCTTTGTACTGGATTTAATACCTTGCATGTTATAGCAAGAAAAAAAATGTTCGGCAATTTTTTAAAGAAATCTTTATATCTCCCTGATTACATGTGGTAGAGATTTAAAAATTTATACAGAAAATGAACCCCATAACCATATGCTACAGCCAGATTGTATTTCGAGCACTACTTTATACCGAGTGATGCCAAATACTCTCATTTTTCTTTAATTTTTTACTGGTCCCATTTTCACTTTTGGCACAAACAAATAACTGAACTACGTGAGGTATAATATGTTTATTACACTCCTGAAGTTTCAAGATGATTTGTTAAGTACTTTTTGAGTTATTTTAAAACGCATCTGAAATCGAAAGTGTTTGGTCATTTATGGAAAGGTAGTGTATTAAATGAATTTGAATTTTTAAATGCTCACATTGATTTTTATATTAGCTAAAGAAAAAAAATTACTAATTCATTTCCATATAAAAGTCTCTCTTAAAAACTATGCATACAATTTTGGTAGTTTATTAAAAAAGTAAATTTGTGCAACTTATTAATTCAATGCATAACTTGTCACTTAAACCAAGACTAACAAATTTGATGCAAATTTTATTTCAAACTGTAACAAATTTTGAACATTTTTCAATATTCTGTTTTTAATAAAATTGGTTTTTAAAAGTTATTTTATTTGAAAATAAAAATTCTCATTTCAGATCAGATTTCTAATGCGTAATCGTAGAAGTATAGGAACATATTAAAGGTTTGATACCTAAATAATTTTATTTTTTTATAATTAATTCATTGCAGTGTGTAGAATAATTTCCATAATTATTGCAGTTTCTGGGATATAAATATTTTTAAATAGACGGCAAGTGGAAAGAAAATGTTCCTACGTATTAAATAGTATATAAAGAAATATAGAATATTAATAAATAATATAGAATATTAATTTTAATATTTTTAAATATTAATTTAGGGTTCAATGCAGATAAAAATCGGGTACTCTTTTGGTTTTCGTCACTAATTCCATAAATTCAAATCTTTAAAATATCTAACTTTTTGTTAAAGAAACCGTTAGATTATTTTGAATTAAAAAAATTTACTTTTTTTTTCTTTACAAAAACAAATTTTAAAACATTTTTCTTCTACAAAATAGGATCTAAAGAAGAAACAAATTCTGCGCTTTTACACATGAAAGCAGCATCCCGGTAATTTACTAGAAACACTGCAAAAAGCTCACTAAGAAGAAAAACATCTTTGCTGCAAAGAAAACATACAATTAAAAATAATTAAAAAATAAAACATACTGAATTAGACTTAAATTAACTTTATTTTACTAACATAACATTGAAGGTATCTTTTTTTTTTTTTTTTTTTTCTAAATGAGATTAATATAAGATAAATGGTGAAAGAGTCTTTAACAGGATAAATATTTTATATTTGTAAATGTCTCTGATGAGGGTATTTTACGGCATTTTCTATTTTCATATTTCTTAGACAACTTGTTTCATTTCTTATATCAGGATCGATTTCCATTATAACTAGAAAAAAGAAAAATGATGAAAAATTACTATTGTAGGTAAACACACTTCAACTATAAATTTTTAAAACAAAATCTACATCCTATGACATTTTAAGCAAATAATGAAAAGAAAGGATTGTAATTTCATGGCACTAAAAAGAAAATTAAATATGCATAAGCGAATTTTAAAGTGTATCTTATATACTCCATCTAAATAGAATCTAATGAAAAATCATCTAAAGAAAATAAAAGTAGATATGCATGGTATTTTAAATCATTAATACAGGAAAAAATCACTCATATAATGAAATCATAAGATATTTAAGCACCATTTTATGAACGCCAGTGTAACAGGAATATTTTTGAAGTATTTTATATTAAAAACAAGTATGAATTGGATTGGATTTGGGAATAAGGCCGATTGACAGCTGTAGGTCCTAGGCCTACTTTGAAAAGACTTTATCCCCGAGCTTTTAAAAGAATCCCCCCTCCCTTCCTATATGAAATTTTAAAGTTTGCCCCTGTGTTCCCTAGCCCCCCCCCCCCTTTTTTTTTTCTTTTAACAAATGCCTTAAAGTTTTAAGAAATTCCGAGACATTCCCAAGGTACAAGGAATAGAGTGGGACTTTGATAACTATATATTGCGACATTTTCAAAAATTATTGAAAATAATTTAGGCATTTTTAAGTAAGCCTCAATTTATTAACGAAATCCCAACGTGGGCTGACTTTTAAGTGGTATTAGTCCATATTTACATGAATTTCAGAGAAAACCTTGGAAAACACCGAACGACTAGGACAGCATGCGCGACTACATACCAAATTTATCACTTCCTGTCTACCAGCTTCAAGAACAGATACTCCTGTCCCCTAGACCCACTTTTGTCTATTGGATCATTATAGTAATATGAATTAATACGTAGTTCTGCAGCAAATTCTTTTTTACACAATTGAATTATGAACTATTTCCGGTTTATTAAATATGTTTAAAAATTATTTTCTAAATATTATTTGTTCTTTAATAATTACATAAATGCAAATTAGAATAATTTTTTGTGGTCTTACGCTACAGGTAAATTCTTTTAATTAATATCCTTCTTTATTTCCATTATTAATATTATGATAATTACTTTAATATTCTATCTCTAAAAATTTAAATATTTAATAAAAACACTTTCCGGTTTCCGGTGGTGAAACATTAACTCCACCCCTCTCCCCAAACCCCTCAAAAGAAAGAAAAGAAAATTAAAAGTTAAAAATGAAATAAAAATAAAATAAAATTGAATCACTTGATAAATAAGAATTCTCTAAATCTAAAAGCTTTATTTTGTATTTCGGTTTTTAAATTTATAAAATTTTCAATATTTAAACTATTGTTTATACAAGATGTAGGCGATTTATTTCAATTCTACTCAAATTCTTGCATTTTGATTTCGAAAATTCAGATAATGTTTCAGTCTTCACGTAGAAGATATAACGGCAAACATTTTTAATGGCATAGAGAGTTGTACAAAGAACATGAAAAAACTTGAAGAATATTAAAATAAAAATTGAAAACAACCGGTAGCAGATTATAAACGAATATCAGAGGTGAAAGTTTTCAGGCGCTATCTTTAATTCCAGATTCTCCCACCCCCCTTTCTAAATTTTTCCTTACAATGCCTTCAGAATTCTACAAATATCATTTATTATGGGTATAAATAAACATTTTAAATAAAAGCCACGTAATAATAACCTTAATATATTCTTCCACGATTAACTTTGAATACAAATAGCAATTTTTAGGGTTTGGGGATGTTAGGTAGTTTTTCACCCTTTGAATATGAAAATAAAACAATTTATTGTCTCCTGAGAGAGTGAACTAACTGCTCATGAATCATCTCTAAACTATATGACTCCATGAGTGGCCGTGCCATTCTATGCTCAGAGCTGATAAACGGGAATACTAGGTTCAATCCCAAGTCTAGCTCGTTGTCCTAGCTGTTCGAAGTTTTCGGTAGTTTTCTTCGAGACTCACATAAATCTGGGCTTGCCCCCCTTAAAAAACATCCCCTCAGAGGGCACACTACCCCAGGCCTAGGGCTCGAGAGTCCTATTTGAAGCAAAGTTATCGATTTTTTTTAAATATTGTTACTGGTTGAATATGTATTACTTAAAAAAAAAAAAAAAAAAAACCTTAAAAAAAAGTCGCTTTTTTTTTTTTTTTTTTTTTTTTTAAATATTGTTACTGATTGAATATGTATATAGGAAAATATAGAAGAAAGTCTTTTGGTGGCCACAACATACTAGTTTAACTTGTGTATATATGAGGAGCAAACATTCAAACCGTGTTTTCTCCAAAAATAAAAAAAAATGAGTTAGTGATTTTTCTGTGAACTCAACATTAAATAGCACGAAATTATACTATTATTTTAAACCAAAATAATTTTTATCACATTATAAATGCTCTTAGAAAGTTAGGGTTTCAATCAAACAGTGTTTCCTCCAGAGCCTGTTTTCAGTCAAACTGTGATTTCTCCAGCCAACCAAGTCAGTACTGCTCTGTCTGGTCCCGTGACTCGTACATGTACCAGCTTTTTATGTTTGTTTTTTCGTTAGTTCTATCTTCTTTTCTTCATTTTAGAGGAGTGTACTTTATTATTATTATTATTTTTTTTTTTTTTTTTTCAAATGGAAGAATTAATAGATGGTGTATTAGTGAGTACTTCTAATTATGGAACTAGAAAAATACAGAGAATTGGTCGAAAAAGAAAAGAAACGAAAAAGAAACGATATTCAGCACCTTTAGATAACAACATTTATGCTCCATGCAAACATTCTATTGATACTTTTTCATGCACTGATGTTAGACCTAATGACGTTAAGAAGTTTCGGGATAGACTTTATGAAATTCCGGACAAACAGCGAAAAGATTCTATTATAGCTTCATTGGTTGTTACAAAAAATGTAACTCGACGTAGACCTAATAACCCAACCAAAAAAAAAAATCGCAATCATCAGGCTTACAGCATGCATTTTCTGCTTCTTATTTTATTACTAGTAGCAGTGGTAGGAGAATTCCTGTGTGTAAAAACAATTTCATGGCTATAACTAAAATAGGTCGTACAATGCTAGCCAATATTGTTACTAAGGTACATGCTGGTGAACCTATTGAGGAAAAGAGAGCAGGGGATAGAAAAAGCCACTTAAGCATTAATAATTAAAAAAAAAAAAAAAACAAGGTAAGAGAATTTATCTCAAACTTAAAGGCATCAGAATGACATAGACAAACTTTTACAATTGATGTATGGTGAAGAGTGAAAAAATCAGCCTGTTTTTAAATGGTATAAAGATATCATTACTAATAACTTTCATGTAGAATATGAAGAAACAGAGGAAGCATGAAATTGCTTAAGTGAAGATATTGGTTTAAAAATTTAAATTTGAAATTGGCTTAAAAGTTTTAGTTCTTCCCTACAATTTGCATGATGATGTTTCACGCGTAAATATTTAATTTAACTTTATAATTACATAACAAAATCTGTTCTGTTAATTACATTAAGAATGTTATTTCATCAATATTCGAGCTACATACTTTTTCATTCAAAAAATGTTTTGCCCACATTGGAAACATTCAAAACATGTTTTCTCCTTTGTGTTTCGGTCAAAACATGCTTTCTCCACATTGGAAACATTCAAAACATGTTTTCTCCTCTGTGTTTCGGTCAAAACATGCTTTCTCCAAATTTCAAATACATTTTTCTAATTAACTCTAAGTTTATTAGGTAAAGTAGGCCTACAGATCTTCCTAGTAACCAATAATACAACTAAACAAATGATAATTAGGGTCTAAGAATGGTTATTTTTTAATTTATCAGTTTTTTGTGTTTTCTGAAAAATTGCATTCGAAGGAGAAAACACGGTTTGAATGTTTGCTCCTCATATATATATATATATATATATATATATTGGGAGTACA
The DNA here is from genome assembly GCA_963930645.1 of Salticus scenicus. Lineage (NCBI taxonomy): Eukaryota > Metazoa > Arthropoda > Arachnida > Araneae > Salticidae > Salticus > Salticus scenicus. Next base: position 169,837,897 of record OZ005658.1, on the reverse strand, counting down.
AATTAATTCGGTCCGTTTTTTTTCGTTAAAAAAACATTTTATTTATTATCAAAATGAAAAAACATGTTATTCAAAGTATTGTCCATCGGTAGCCACAACTTTTGTCCACCTTTCTGGCAATTTTCGGATTCCATCTCTGAAAAATGAGTCCTCTCTGGACGCAAACCATGAATCGAGCCATTCTTGAATTTCTTCGAAAGAAGTGAAGCGGTGTCCAGCCAAATCGTGATGCATCCGTCGGAACAACCAATAATCAGAAGGAGCAAGGTCTGGCGAATACGGCGGGTGGGGTAGGACCTCCCATTTCAACGTTTCCAAGTAATTTTTAACGACAATTGCCACATGGGGCCGAGCATTGTCATTAGCAAAATTACCTTGTCGTGCCTTTCGATGGTTTCTGGCCGTTTTTCACGCAATGCTCGGCTCAAACGCATTAATTGCAGTCGGTAGCGTTCGCCAGTAATTGTTTCGCCAGGTTTTAGCGGATCTTGATCGAGCAATTCCTCCAATTCGGCGTCTTCGAACTTTTTCGGCTGGCCCGGGCGCTCATTGTCTTCGACACTAAAATCACCATTTTTGAAGCGTCGAAACCACTCTCTACATGATTTATCAGATGGCGCAGATTCACCATAAACTTCCACAAGCGATCGATGCGCTTCAGCGGCACTTTTCTTCCAATTAAAAAAGAAAATCAAAACTTCCCGCAAATGTTGTTTCTTTAGCACAAAACTCGACATATTGAATGCTCAAAAAACCAATGTTGTTGTATAAAACTCGAAGCTTCGTTGACTGAATATGGTTGACAAAGGTCAAACCTTTCTAACAATGCCAAAAACATCTATCATTATTCAGTAAACAAATCAGCCAGAGCCATCTATTGAAAACGGACCGAATTAATTTGTACTCCCAATATATATATATATACATACATATACACATGCAAGCAGATTTTCAAAATTTTCAGAAATCAAAATTAAAAACATTGAGGAAAAAAAAAAAATATTAAAAAAATTGTCGAATAAAACTCCCATCTATAAAATCTTTATTTTGTATTTCGATTTTTAAATTTACTTATTTTTTATTATTTAAACTATTAATTATATAATGGGGAAATGACTTACTTTTTCCTCAATTCCTACTATTTTGATTTAAGGTAATCTAGATTACTTTTCATTCTTTCAGCAAATGCCAGCTAACACTTTTAATGACAGGAAGACGCTGTAAAACGAATATATAAGAAAGTATATAGAAGTTTCAGACGATATTAAACTAAAGTATGATGTGGCCACCACATGACTTTCTTCTATATAATTTTACACAAAACTTATTCAATACAAATTACTTATTAAATTATCAAATTCTTTTCAATTATAAATGCAGACGATTTTTATCTGATAGAATTATCACTAAATGCCGAAAGATGTCAGGTTTTTTTTTTTTTTTTTTTTTTCCAAATCAAAAGAAATTATTTTTTTTCCGAGTTTTTTTTTTTTTTTTCGTTAAAAGTAAAAAAATAAAAATAAATAAATAAATAAAAATAAATGGATAACTTTGTTTTAAATAATCACAGATCTATAGTTCAACCATTCGTTTTAAAGGTATTGATGAAATCTTTCGAAAGATACCCATATTGAAAATTTACTCCCCCCCCAGGGGGGGAAGCGATGCCCCCACATGCAATTTTTTTTACTAGTTAACTACTACTATTATCAATAATTCATATTAATTTTACAATCACACAATTAAAATAACTCTCATTATGTACATTTATACGAAATTTTGTCCAATACTGTCATGTTAAAAATTTAGAAAAATGCTATCATAGCACCACCTGTTTAGCCATTGTTCCATAAACCTAATCAGCACTAGTTCATGTCAGGGTCCAACTAAATACCAAGTTTGGTTAAATTTCGTTCATTGGTTCGTGAGATACAGCGTCCACAAAATTTGTGATACACACACACACACAGACATTTTCTAAAAACAGTCAAATCGTATTCAGGGCATCCCAAAACGTGTAAATCCATCGAAAACTGGAGTTCGAAAATTTTCACGAATCCAATACTTTCTCTATATATACATGTAGAAGAAAGTAATAAAAATCACAGGTAACAGATTAAAATATTTAGAAAAATTACCGCCTGTAAGTAAACACACTTTCAAAAGCATCCCTAAACTGTCTAATCCTCAGAACAAAATTTTCTTGTTCTTTAAAATCCCCCCCCCCTACACACGCCTCACAAAGAAAAGAAAAAAAATATGCTTAACATGAATTTATTTATTTATTTATTTATTGCGTATATAAAGAATTATCTGCTTATTTTCTGGCCCAGTTTTGATAGGATAGTATCAATTAGATCCGTTTTAGCGAAAAAGTAGTTTTAAATTACAGCCAATTGTCATTTCGGCTATCTCTGCCTTACAAAATAAATTTGTGGACGAAATATTGTCATGACTGTAGTTACGGCACAAAAGTAAAAAAAAAAAACATATGTGCATTAGTTGTACTTCTGAAAGTTGTAGTTTTGAATTGGTTCGAAAAATGTAACCTTGATAAAATTTCGCATTCATTTAAACATTTCTTCGCACAACTTAATGTTATGTTTTCAATCTTTGAATTTCAGTTTGTACACAGAAAATTAACAAGTTTGAAAGTGTTCTTCCCCACTTCCTCCATTCATTCCCGCTGCGGGTAAAGAAACAATTTTATTGTTTTTTCTATGTTGCTTGTTTCTGTTTTGTTATATCGAATATATAAATATTGTACACACAAACAGATTTTCAAACATTTAAGGGGCCGTGGTAGCCCAGTCGGTAGAGTGCCGGCCTCGTAATCTGAAGATTGCGGGTTCGGTACTCGAGCCGGCCAAAGACCGTCGTGTACACTAATGGTGGCTGGTGCACGTAAAATCTGTCGTGGCGGCAAAGTCCTCCATGTTCCCATCAAAAATTATACCTTTGGGGGTCACCGAAGCGGGAGAGCCATCCCTTCCGTGGAGGATCAAAATTGTGATGGCATGTCTCAGGACCACCTCCAGGGATGTGTCCCAGACCGTCGCCAATTGCCCATCTGCGCAGCATTAGTGCGACGTAAAACCCAACCACAAACATTTAAGAAAACAAAACTAAAAATATTGTGTTGGTGTCCATACAAATCATTCCCATCCCCCCTTCCCCCCCGCCCCCCCCCCACACACACTAAAAAATGTTTAGTATCAAAGATCTATATAATTTTCAATAATATTTCTGGCCTTTAAGGTTCTGATTAAAATTTAACCTTATTCTTATCGGAGAAAAACATTGCTCATTTAATAAACTTTTCTGGCCATTAGACATCTGCTCTTCTCAAAAAGTAAAGAAAGAAAGAAAAGAAACGCTTAAAAAGTAATGTTTTAATTCATACCAAAATCTTGTCGGAATGTGTTCGGACTTTGTGTTGATAAGACAGTGTAAGTTTGACTTATTTCATCAAAAAAGTATTTTTTTAATTGCAGTTAACCTGTGATTAGCGTCAATTCGATAATCCAGTTTTTATACTTCAAAATAATTCCGCATTAAATTGAACTTTTTTAAACTTCGATTTGAATTTATTCACAGAATGTAGCCTGTGTAAAATTTAGCATAAAATATTTCTCTACTCAGCTTGATTCATAAACTATACATTTAATCTTTAAACATCAATTTGTGAGCAGATTGTGCTAATAGTTTGAAAATTTAATCTCCCTCCCCCCCCCTACATCCAGTATTGTCGCTGTGTTAAAAAAATAATTTTATCGTTTTTCTTGCATTGTTTCTTAATTTATATATTAAATGTTGACACTCGCAAAAGAAAAAAAAAGAAAAAAAAAACCCAAAACACTACTGGGTTGATGTACAACTCCCCTCCCCCCGAAAAAATAATGTTTAACATCAAATAGTTATATATAATTTGTAATAATGTTTCTCTGTTTTTATGGATGTGCTAAACTGTGTTTAACAACCCCCCCCCCCCCCACACACACAAACTTTTTTCATCCTTTACAATAACTGCTTTTTACCAAATTAATATATCTATGTTTATTTTGTAAATTTAATTTGCGTAAATTTTGTTTGCTAAAGCAATTTTCTTCCAAACTCTAGAAGAAAAGGCGGCTCAAATTATAAGAAAGTCCCCCCTCCCCCGGCTAACATATCGGAAATTTGTCCTTTTCCATTAAAAGCTCATACCGGTATGAATGCATGTTGTTGAGAACATCTAAATTAAGTTTCTTTTAATCCATGAAAAAAATTTATAACCAATTTATTTGTTTTTTCTTAGGTTTCTCTGCAAGCTGAATGTAGGCTTTATGTCCGGTGTTATAAGCGTATACTGCCGTAGTTTTACATCTCTAATGATTTCTTTGCTTTTGCTATTCTTATTGCTCATACACGGACTTCTAATTTATTTTGTTCTTATTTGCTACCGTGCAAAATGTCAAACGTCTATGTCGTTTCAAAACAATTCTCCTCCCCTGTTGATTTGTGTACCTTGCATAGTCGGAATTTGTAGGAAAATGAAAACGACAGTCTTCTAAAGTTTTGTTTTATGAGCAATTTATGAAGAAAGCATCTGTTATTATTATTAACTAAAATGGCCTCTTTCGGTATTATGAAACATTTACTCTCTCTCCCACATGGAAATATTCTCTGAACTGAACGAATGCAATTACAACTGCTTTTGGAAGCTCTTCTAAATGCTTTACAAAATCATACGCAGATAAGACTGTCTATCCCGAACCGCTGCATTGATATAACTATGACATTCTCATCATTTTGCTCCATTGGAAATTAAAGAAGATACGCATGTAAAAATAAAGTTAAAGATACCTATGCAATATTTGTAAACTATTAATATAAAATTAGCAGCAGTATCATACATTTAACTTAGACAAAAGACTTGTGTATTTACTTATAAAATTTCATTGATTTCTGCTGTTTCGTATAATTTCGCCCTCCAATGTAAATACATAAAGAATTATGTAACCGAAATACGTAACAAGATACTACATACTAGATTCTAGGTATCTTTAAACTGAATAACTCTGTTTATAAGTTTCAGGATTTAAATATAAAAAAATAACCACTAATATAACTAACATAAACAGTCATTGTTTGTGTTGATTATTAAAATAGGATAAAAGATTACATAAAATTTAACTTACCTAATTATGAATTCGAAATGAAAACACGAATTGCTTTAAGTTCTTCAATACAGTCAACAACAACAAACTTAATGAGTAGCTACGAAGATAAACATTCCACAGAAACAATCTAATTTTCCCTAACGTTCCCTTTCCCCCCTTTTTACGTAATAGTACACTGCAATGAAACAAACTATTCAGTATATTTCTACCTACAAAACTTCTTGTTAAATATATATATATATATATATATATATAGGTATTTTACTTGAATATAAAAATAATTTAAGGTTATGCATTTATATAGTTTTTTATTTAACGTATCTATCAAAATCCCTACAGGGAAAACGTTGTTTTGAAAAGGGAAATATCTGTAAATTAAGAACTGAGTTTCTTGGTTCAATGCTTTTAACAGAGAACTCATGTAAATTTACGGAGAACCTCAATACATTTTCTGTACTTTTACAGAAATTTTTGACAGTGAACCGAGTTTCTTGATTCACTGCTTTTAACAGTGAACTCATGTACATTTACGGAGATTCTCAATACTTTTTCTGTATTTTTACAGAAATTTTTAACAGTGTAGATGGAATAGTTTCTCGTCCAAACAGACAAATTCATCCCCAGCGTGCCAAGCAAAAATTTCTTCCACCCTTTGCTTCCTTTTCATCTCAGCAGACTCCGAAATTCCGTGAATTTTACGTTTTCTATAAGCCTTGCACTCAAGATCCTTTTTCAGAATGTTTAACAATGATCCCCTCGATATTTTGAGCTCTCGTGCTAGTTTTCTAGCAGATCTTTGTCCGTTTCGTCGTATTCTTTTCTTGACCTTTTTCACTGCCTCTTTTGTCCGAACGGACCTCGGTCTGCCAGATCTTTTTCTGTCATCGACAGAGGGTGTCTCATTACACCTTTTGATAGTTCTGTACATTAAATCTGTATTCACCCCCAGGGCTTTCAACTCTACCCGGCTGCTCTCTATTGACGAATTTATTTCTCACAATTTTTCTCAATTTCTTCATTCTGCCTAGGTAAAGAAAAATTATAATTAGTACAACATTTACGTTTGCAATAGCTTTATACTTTTCACTGAATTGCTTGCAAAACAATTGGGACTACAGAAACACATATGTACAACTTTTTAACGTGCTTCAAAAGTTGTATGAGAACTTATTGGTCACGGTGTATAACCTAAATTACATTAAGAACAAGGGATTAAATAAACGACTGATCGGTTTTTAGTAAGAATGGGTTACACTGCCCTGAAAAAAAAATATCAAGATCTGATACCATTCTTGCTGATTCTTATGTAAAATTACCTCCTGAATCCGAATATCACTCCCGTTTTGCACAGTCACCCATCGTTTTCTAGATACACCACCCCCTCCCTCAATTTCTTTCCCTGTTCTATAATTTTAAGACCATGAATTTGATTTGAAGAATGAAAAATAATTAATTTAACACCTAAAAACAAAACAATAGAAAATTTAAAAAATAACATTAATAACAGATTAAAAAATATGAGATATGTAATGCATAATTTCAATGGCAAATCCCCCTAAAAATTTTCCCTTGTCGCAAATTTTCATGTTTTAGGATTTTCCAACTCTTATGCCCCTCAGAAGATATTTAACGGTTAAAATAATCCTCCCCCTACTAAAAATCAAAGTTATAGCCATAAAATCACCAAAAAAATGATAAAAATAGGGGGTCATTCCTAAAAATCGGTTGGTGATAGGGCAGAATGTATGTCATATTCGGATTCAGGTAGTCATTTTACATAAGAATATGCGGAAATGGTGTCAGAGGCAATTTTCATGCCGAGCAGTGATATTTAAAATAACTAAATCTTGTTGACGGATTTGTAAACGACTTAATACTAAACAAAGAATTTTAGAAAAAAGAAATGCTGAATAGAAAGGTAAAACCACTTGGATGAGACTACGTTTGTTCAATCTAGAAACAGAACGTTTAGAATTTTTGAATTTATACAGAGCTTTATTGATGATAGAGGGATTATACGAGGCTTCTCCGTAAAATAAGGTTTCCAAGGAGCTGCGGACGCTAGGAACGTTGTTACGCGGTTTTTGGCGATACTGGTGTATAGCTCGGCTTCCTTTCAGACAGTCGCCCTCCCTCCCCTTGCAAGCTGTCTGCGACGTTTATTCTTGTCTTGGTGTCCATGAGAGATGGAGCTCCCACTCGCTTATCACACCAGCTGCGAATTACGCTCTGTGATTCGTTTTTTGTGTGCAGAAAACGCTGCGCTGGTGGCTAGTGGATCATTCCTAACTGTGTGAAATATACGGGGAAAAGTGTATGAGCATGCATCATGTGCGCAAATGGTGCAGAGAATCCAAAGAAGGACGTGTCCATGACGAAAAACGTTCTGATCGGCCATCGCTTTCTGACGAAATGATTGCGGAAGCGGAAGAAGCAATGCTGAAAGATCGAAGGGTGGCGGTTCGAGACCTCAGCGAGATTATCCCTGACGCCAGCAAGTCCTGCATTCACAAAATTTTGACACACCGTTAGGACCGCAGCGGCAGAGTTATACGATTCAGGCATAAAGAAGATGGTACACCGCATGCAAAAATGCACTGATCTCAACGGTGATTATGCCGAAAAATAGGGAAAAATCTAAGCTTTCCAAATATATATTATTTAATGCCAATAAACATGTTTTTCATTGTGAAAATTCGTTGGAAATCTTATTTTACGGACAACCCTCGTAGTTTCGAGTAAGAGCAAGAAATTTTAAATAATTAATTTTTTTTTCTAAAGATAGAAGAATTAGAACAAATGTGTAGGGGACGAAAAACGTAAATATTGAAAACAAACTTTTTCGGTTGAGAGGTGTGGTTAGAAAGAGCATACGGCAAAAGGGGGACAGAAAAGGGTTTTCTAAAGACAGTGGTTCAGAACCGATCCTTGTCTTTAGACACAAATACATCAAGGAAAGGCGAGGAGCAATCCTTTTCAATCTCACATCTTTTCCAAATGACATCCTCAGCATGTCTTATGGATGAAAAGGACGTCTATGGAAATCCTATGGACATCTTCAGGTTGTATTGTGGACAAGTGCGTTGTTAGGGGAAAGTAAATTGAATGCAGGGATCAATGGAATTGACCAAAGAAAGTAAACTGGAATAATCGACTTCTGTGGAAACAAGAACGAAAGTGCCATCAACATATGTTGTTGTTGATGATGATGATATAACGTTGATGATGATAAAAATGATGTCAACATATGTTGATGACACTTCTTAATTACAATCTTACGAATCGCTTTCATTATTTCATTATTATACTCAAATTTGAGTTGTTTTGTATGTTACTACCTAACATACTGACGTAATTAAAGCATAGATGTTAACAGAAGTTAAATCGTAATGAATGATAGCAACATATATTCATAACGGTAAGTTAAAATTATTTTTTGTAAATTTATGTTTTGCAGCTACGAAAATCTGCATCCGCATGTATTGAAATAAAATAATATTAGATACATTAAAATTGCTCATAAAATATAAGAAAATTTATAATTTATAATTTTTGAAAAGTTTTAATATACTTCTTACTGATTTTTAATTATTTCTTTCGATTTCACATATTACTGTTTATTATTATATTCTTAACATATATAGGTATTAATTTATGTATTCATTGATAAACAGTTTCCAAGAAGTTTTTTGTACTTGATAGTGTTATACCAGAGCCTCCTTAAGTAGATGCCTAGCGAGTCGCTCGAAAACTTGGCAACAGTACAAGAAGAACATAGCCAGTAGATGGCGCTTGATACCGTGTCGTAAAGTTCTGTTTAATTCCCGCGATTCAATTGACTTTCAATTGAGTTCTTCATGGTTTATGTTTTATTAATTTAATAAATGTGAGAGGTTTTTTTTTTTATATGGTGTATTGCGTCGTTCCATTTTGTAAATCGGACAGTCGCCGTGAAAATATAAGTTTTCAAATGACCTGCAAATATTTCAAGACAAGGTATGTAAACTGCATAAGTAATTAATGCAAAATTACCAACCCTCCGGATTTTTGAATATCAATAATATTTTTCACAAAAAACATTATTTTTATTTATTATCGTAAATTCTATGATTAAGACGAAGATAAATTTAAAAGAAATTATGATATAAAAATTCGAAGGGTTGACACCTCTGTTAGTAAGTTAGATTTAACAAATAAAATAGTTATGCTTATTACAAAATGAAATGAAATTTTTATTTATTGATGTAGGAATACAGAAAAATAACTTGTTCTTAGTTACTTTGAAGTAACTCTATATTGAAGTATTTTATAGTTTTATTCATAAACTAGCAGGCAACGTCCGCTTCGCTGGTCCCTATTTTTAAATGAATCGCTATAATTACTGAATTCTCAAAATTGCATTAATTTTTATCACGTGAAAAAAAAAACAGAAAAAAAATCTTATTAGGAAAAATGTCGCACCGGGTTCTCACTGCCTTCGTAAAAAATTCCCAAAATGCTCTAACTCTTATTTCTATTATTTTCCCCCTTCGCCCCCCCTCCCGTCTATCCTAATAATTTTAAAAATTCGAAAATATCCGCAATCGATTTGTAGGTATCGAAAACCTCTATATACCAATTTTGAATGCTCTAACTCTATTCTATTTTTTTTGCCCCTCCGCCCCCCCTTCCCGGCCCTCCTAATAATTTTACACTTTCGAAAATATCCCCATTCGACTTGCTGGCCTCTAAAACCTATCTGTATCAATTTTTAACGGCCTAACTGTATTTCTATTTGTTTTTGCCCCCCCCCCTTCCCGACCCTCCTAATAATTTTAAAAATTAGAAAATATCCGCAATCGATTTGTAAGTATCGAAAACCTCTATATACCAATTTTGAACGATCAAACTCTATTTTTAATTTTTTGCCCCCCCTCTCCCCTCCCCCCTTCTAGCCCCTCCTAATAACTTTACACTTTCGAAAATATCCCCATTCGACTTGCAGGCCTTTAAAACCTATCTGTACCAATTTTGAACGGCCTAACTGTATTTCTATTTGTTTTTGCCCATAGCCCCCCCCATGCTGCCCCCCCTTCGCACCCCTTCTAATAATTTTGCAAATTCGAAAATATCTGCAATCGATTTGTAAGTATCGAAAACCTCTATGTACCAATTTTGAACGATCTGACACTATTTTTATTTTTTTGCGAATCGAAACAAATGTGTTGGGAATCTTGAAAAGAAAAAATAGAAAATTTTTATTTCTACTTTTGTTCTTTTTAAAAATATTAAGTTTTAAGATTCATAACATTACTTTTATTAACCTTTTACCACACAAATGTAATATAGAATTAAAAATTCATGTAAAAATTAAATATCATGATTACTGATTTGAAAAATTATCAGATATGACAGAAAGATGACTTGATTTTTTGAAATAGAAATTCTCCACATCCATACACTCACATATACACACACACACATATACTGGCTAATTGCCAAAAACTACTTTTTTTGGACTCATGAGACCTTAAAAATATAAATCAGGGGAAAACTCGATATCGAATTTTTGGACCGAACACAATACTTTCATTACGTACGGTAGTAGGGTAATGGAAGTAAAAATATTTCAAGGATGTTATTAATTTGTCCTTAAATTTGCCAATCTTTATCAAATTTTTCAAATTAAAACCTAATACGAGTTTTAAAATACAATTGTGAATTTCCTGCATTTGTTTGTTTTTGAGTTATTCTGATAATAAATATGCATATAAATCATTTACTAAAAACAACAACAACAACAAAAAAAAAATGTTTTTTGTATTCAGGGAACCCCAAAACGGGACTTTATTCAAAAACGTGAGTTGAAAATAGAACTTTAAAAAAAAATATTTTGTTTACATTATAGGTTCAAAAAATTAATTTTCCTTCTTCAACAGTATTCTTCGACATGAAAAAAAGTGTAGCAAATCACTTCCGTCAATTACATTCTACAGAAAAGAACGTTTAGCTTAATTTTGGATAGCCCTGTATATTTTCAATAAACTATGTGCACATCAGATTGTGCATTTAAATTTAGTCTTATATGAAAAACACCTAACACAAAATGAAATACTCTTTCAGCATTTTCCAAGTATATCCGAGATAGACAAACCGACGCACACAGACCAACCGCTAAAAACATTATTTTTCGTTTCAGGAGACCTCTAAACATGTAAACATAACACAACTTTATTTTGAAACTGTCTATCAGTTTCGAAAGCATACCCTCTCGGAACTGGTAAAGCTAATAAAATCTTGAAAAAAAAAAAAAAAAAAAACTTCGTGCGAGAGAAAACTTATACTCAAGAAATCCTTAATTTAAAAAATTTAAATCTTAATGGTTATTTATTTATTTTTTGTGACGGACTAGACAACAGATTGTTTTCTTCTCCAATTTTTATTACTGAATGTTAACTTATCTCGTTAATGTGCTGGTCTATTTTTCTTATAAATAATATAAAATTCTCGATTTAAGAAAAATAATTCACACCTAATAAGGTAAAAATGTAACGTCAAGGACATGACCAAAAAAAAGAAAAAAAAAAAGACACGATTTTAATAATTTATCATTATAAATTATTCATTCTAAACTGAAACTCATTTAAAGTTCAGAGATTTTAATTTATATAAACGAAACTTTCATCTGATATCTAAATTAAAAATTTTTTTGAAATTTTTATTGAATAAATATATAAAAAATAATTTAATCGCGTGATAGACATGCCATGTTTTTGCTTATTTAATTTTGAATTTCGTTTTTTAATTAATAATATATTTTTTAAAAAGTGTTATTTATTAGATACGCTGTAATTCAATTAGTTGAAAAGCTAAAATAGGTCTTGTCCACTTCCGAAGAAAATTAAACCCTATACTTTTTTAAATAAAAATATTTGAATATTTTTTTGAAAATATTTACGATAAAGCACTTTCACATCATTTTTTTCAAATTAAAAGAAAAAAAAAAAAAAAAAAAAAAAATACAATTTTGGACTTTAAATTGAAATTAATAGCTAGATTTTTAGATGAAAAATCTAGCTTATCTGTGAAAGAGAAGAAAATTGTTGCTCTGCGTAGGTGCTGTCACCTAGCGTTAGTTTTGTTTTTTAAATGTTGCCTAATTTAACATTGGGATTCGCAGCGCGTGGAAGGCATCTACTTAAGGAGGCTCTGGTTATACAGTCAAACCTCGTTAACGTGAACACTGTTAACGTGAATTACTTTTAACATGAAATGTTCCCACAATCTGTATTAAAATGAAGATTAGTTTAGTTATATGAAGATTAGTTACTGATAGCACAAACTGCTGATAACATGAACAAATTTTTTATTCCCCTTGAGATTCAAGTGAACGGGGTTCGACTGTATTTCACTGTACCGGGTGGCCATAATTAAACTTGGCCTTTTGAGAGCACTCTGAAACTGTATCTAAAATGCGGATTGAGTCAAAAAATTGTGTATAGACATTTCAAAGGATGCGCTCAAAAGTTCTGCAATATATATATATATATATATATATATATACATATAAAATAAAATAAAATAAAAATTTTCGCTTCTGAGGAGAAACATATCAAAATACAAACAAGCATTACTGTCAAAAAGTTTTAAAAACTATGTAATAAATAATTGCGGTCTGTTTTAACATTTTCAAACCATACGACATTTAAAACTGTTATTCTTACATTTTGCATAAACTTTTGTTACAAAATTTTACAAATGACGGAGTGATTACCCGTTCATTTTCAACTCCTTTGCCGGCTTGTTCTCCCGATTTTAATCTGTGGGACTTTTGGTTATGAGGTCATTTAAACAGTTTGGTTTTTAAAAGAAATGTTGTAACTTTGGCTGACTTGAAGGACCGTTTAGTGTTATACGAGTGGAAAATCACTGGCGATTATCTGTTGAACACCCTTTACATCGGCTGCAGATTTTACAAATTAATGAGTATCCACATTGAAGAATATAATCTCCATCGATACTCTGTAATTCGTAAGAAATAATAATTAAATCTGCAATAAATAAAGTTCTTTGTATTAAAATTTATAACTTGACTGTATTTTGATGTGTGTCGGTGTGTCCTCCTAGAGCGGAAAAATTTAAAATTTAATTATTATTATTTTTTTTTTTCAGAAACTTTGAGCGCATCTTTTGAAATGTCTATATACAACGTTTTTGACTTATTCTAAACTAATCAAATGTCCCCATTTCCTGGGGACAGCTTTTATTTTGAAGGCATTTTTCTAAGTTTTGAAAAATTGTAGAAAGAAAATTATTTATCATAAATATTTTATTTATAATCCTTATATTAGGGATAAAAAAAAATGCATCCACAACTGGATATTAGTAGCAAATTTTAACGGTTTTGTATTATAAAGGTACTCTAATTTGGTCATTATAATTTAATCCGTACTTTATTTACAGTTACAGTGTGTTCTGAATAGTTTTAATTATGCCCGCCCTGTATATGCATGGAACTTTTTATAATTCTAAGACAGTAATTGCCGAAACGTCAGTGGAGGCCCTACATTGAGACTCAAAACGGTTTTGGGCTGTGTCTGTCTGTCTGTTTGTCTGTCGCGCGATAGCGGCCGCAAAAATAGCGCTATTGACTTGGAATTTGGTACACATGTTCATGAGCCCCACGAAATCAGCTGTATAGTTTTTGGTATGTATTCCATTTGTAGTTCGTATACAGGGACACGCCAAAGTTTTCCTTATCATTACGGCCTATGGGAGGAATTTGCATGTACCGCGATAGCGGCCACAAAAATCACGCTATTGACTTGCAATTTGGTACACGTGTTCATGTGCCCCACGAAATCAGCTGTATAGTTTTGGGTGTGTATTCCATTTGTAATTCGTGTACAGGGACACGCCAAAGTTTTTCTTATCATTACGGCCTATGGGAGGAATTTGTATGTACCGCGATAGCGGCCACAAAAATCACGCTATTGACTTGTAATTTTGTACACATGTTCATGAGCCCAACGGAATCAGCTGTATAGTTTTAGGTGTGTATTCAATTTGTAGTTCGTGTACAGGGACACGCCAAAGATTTTCTATCATTACGGCCTATAGGAAGAATCTGTATGTACCGCGATAGCCACCGCAAAAATCAAGCTATTGACATCCAATTTTTGCCGAAACGTCAGTGGAGGCCCTCTGTTGAGACTCAAAAGGATTCTGGGTTCCATCTGTCCGTCCGTCTGTCTGTCTGTCTGTCTGTCGTGCGATAGCGGCCGCAAAAATCACGCTATTGACTTGAAATTTTGTACACATGTTCATGATCCCCACGAAATTAGCTGTATAGTTTTGGGTGTGCATTCCATTTGTAGTTCGTGTACAGGGACACGCCAAAGTTTTTTTTATCATTACGGCCTATGGGAAGAATTTGTATTACCGCGATAGCGGCCCCAAAAATAACGCTATTGACTTGCAATTTTGTACACATATTCATGAGCCCAACGGAATTAGCTGTATAATGTTAGGTGTGTATTCCATTTGTTGCTCGTGTACAGGGACACGCCAAAATTTTTCTTATCCTTACGGCCTATGGGAAAAATTTGTATGTACCGCAAGAGCGGCCGCAAAAATCCTTCGATTGACCTGCAAATTGGCGCACACGTTCCAGCTTTGCATATAAGTAGCTGTATAATTTTTAGTGCTATATTTTTTATAAACTATGTACAGGGACACGCCAAAATTCTTAACATTACGGCGTATGGGGTGAATTTCATTTAAACGCATTTTAATATCATTACTTTGGAATGAAGAAAATGAAACTAAAGTACGTGAGTAAGATGCTTAAACTTATGTTGTTTGAAGAAAATATGTGCTCTTAAGCTTTCTAATTAATGTACAGGACCTTACAAAAGTGTTCTGACAATGTCACTTAGTCATCCATACGATGTTACATTTGGAACAATTATTAATTTTAAACGCAAAATAAGCTGAATAGTTTTTACTGGTGTATACAATGTTTATGGTTCGTTTACAGAGACACACAAAAGAATTTCGTAACATTAAAGCCTATGGACAAATTTTTATTTAAGCGCGCACTTTAATGCGTTTATGCTGAATTGAACTTAATAAAGTTAACATACATTATAAAGATGCTTAAAATCATGTTTTCTCTTAAAAAAGGTTATGTATAGACTAAATAATTTATGGGACCACACAAAATAATTCCGAGTATGTACTGTAATCATCCAAATGATGTCAAATTAGTTTGAAAAATTAATGAGTTATAATTAATTTGGTTTATTCTTATTATTGGCGTTTATAATGACTGTGGCTACTTTTCCGGGATACATAAAGGAATTTCGTACTATTACGGTCTATAGTCGGCATTTCTTAAAAGTGTATTTTAACATGGTTACACACCATCAAATATAATGAAATTTTATTAGAATTTTAAAAGCATGTTTTCCTGTTGAAAATATTGGGCATAGAATTGATAATTAGTTTAAAGGTTACGCAAAATATTTCCGATATGCTATGTAATTTTTTTTTGTATGAAATTTGGTATTTATGAATTTCAGGGAAATAATACAAGACCATCGTTTATTAAGAATACATATTGTTGCGTACTTGGGGGTTCGTAAGTTGTCCGAGAATGAAAGGCGAAACTTGCAAAAATTCAGTGATTTATTCACAGAAAGTTCCAAAAAAATACAAGTCTATAAACCAAATATCAGCTTCAATTCAACCAGTAAGCATAGCTTAAAAACAGCCGTTAACAGCAAAACAGCCATACAAACTGTTTATCAATAACTGACACAGATCTGAGATTGGCCGCCTTGGCTAAAAAAATGCTCCTTTTATACTATTCTATCGTACACAGACTGTTCTGGAAAATTATCGTATCTCATCAGCCAATGAGATTAGAGCTTCCATATTTGGTATATCCCTAATAAGGATTTTCTCGCCAAGGTCGCCAAAAAATCGCCAAGGAGGGAAACAGTCGCCAAATTTGGCGCTGAATCCATTTCTTCCCTTATATGGTGCTTTTTAATGCGTTTTTAAAGGAAAATTAGGCTATTTTAACGCTAAAACGACTAGAAATGCACAAAATTAGCATTTTATCGACTTACTAAGCCCCTTTGAAAAAATTTATACAAAAATAAATGCAATTATTTACAATTCCGTAACACTTTATATGACATAGAAATAGGTATACAAAGAGAGAGACAGCGGGGGTTGAGGGGGGCGGCAGCCCCACTCAGGAATGTATCTGATTATGGTAATAAGTTGATCGAATCAATATATACTATTATATAATAAGGAATAAATAAAAATGACCTATTGAAAAATGTCTGATGCAAATAGGACGTTGAGGCTCCTGATCTGCAGATCCACTAGTTTATATATATATATATATATATATATATATATATATACAGGGTGATTATAAAACAACTACCTCGATATATGAGACCATAGCTACCATACCGTTCCGAGAAACTGAATAAAAATTTGGTGGAATGTATTTTGAGGTATGCGATCAAGAATTATATAAAAAAGAACAGTTAAACTCTAACAGTTACGGTTACAGTGAGAAAATTTCGAAAATTTCAAATGGCAACACATACTTTTTTTATTGAAGTGTAATCTCCATAGCCAAAAACCATAAATAGCGTTGTAACGGTACCTCTAGTACGAAAATCGGCAGCGCTAGAAGGCTAACAAAAAACAAAAAACAAAAAACAAAAAACGACTGTTACGGGCCTACCAGAGCACCACTTTCATTTTTTAATGACGTCACATTTCACACTGAGTCTTTGGTTCAGACTAAAGTTTACTGATTCTGCTTAGAAACGAAAAGAAGAGACCAAGGTATCCTTAATTTCGTGTAAGGCTACTGAATAAAGGCTTTAATTTCGTTGTTAGTCGTAAGACGCTGTCATAATGACGTCATCACAGTACGTGAAAAACAAGGCATTGTAAAATGACAATCAAAATCGATTTTGATGATGATAATGATGTTTCCCAGTAAGCGGCATAATGTTCACAGAGCAAGAAAGCAAGATATACACATCACGCATTTCACAATGCCTTATCTTTCACTTAGTGTGATGACGTCACTCATGACGGTGTCTTACAACTAACAACGAAAATAAAACCCTTATTCAGTAGACCAACATGAAATTAAGGATACCGTGGTCTATTCTTCTCGTTTCGAAGCAGAATCAGAAGACTTTAGTGAGAGCCGAAGGCTCAGTGTGAAATGTGACGTCATTAAGAAAGTGTAAGTCGTGCTCTGGTAGGCACATCACAGCTGTTTTCTCTTTTTTTCTTAGTATGCCTAGCGTTGGTGATTTTCATGCTAGAGGTACCGTTCCAACGCTATTTATTGTTTTTTGGAATGGAGATTCATTTCATTAAAAAAAATAGGTGTTGCCATTTGAAATTTTCGAAATTTTGTCACTGTGACCGTAACTGTTAGAGTTTAACTGTTCTTTTTAATATAATTCTTGAGCGCATACCTCAAAATACCTTCCACCAAATTTTTATTCAGTTTCTCGAAACGGTATAGTATCTATGATCTCATATCTCGGGGTAGTTTTTTTCTAATCACCCTGTATATATATATATATATCTGTAACTTCTACCAAAATGCAAAATTATTGTTTTTTGTAAGCTTTTATTCATCAATAAATATTTTTTACTATTCTATTTTCACTGAAAATGCCAAAAGGGATTTTATTATATATTAAATTTATATATTTGTTTAAAACACATTTAACTTAATAACGATACTGAAAAAGATATTAAGCAGTGCTTTACAAAATTAAATTTACTAGCTGGAACCCGTCGAATTCGACGATCACTTTATTGACCGTAATGTTTCAGAAATCGTCGCATCATTATTTAAATGTATTTCAAGTTAAAACATCTTTTATAATTTATGAGATTTCACTTAAAAAAAGAAATTTGGGAAAATGCTTATAAATAGAAATACTATATATGACATCACTTTCTACAAAGTTCTGTCAATGTGACTCAAACAGACTCCAAATAAACACTTGCTATCTTTTATTTTCTATTTCGTTTAATACTAAGACTACATGTTAGCTGATAGTCCGACGTTGCCCGGGCCCATGGTAATAACCTTAAATGAACATTTAATTTGCATGGTAAACTCGATTTTGTTTGAATTTCTATTTTTAACTAAAAGCTTTGCGAGGAAAAAAAAAAAAAATCAGCTGTAACAAAAAAAAAAAAAAAAAAAAAAATTACCTCGAACCGAACAAAACTCTGCCTTGTGACCCCGGTGCCTGTAGCAGCGCATACGCGGGCCACTAATAACGTAAAAAAATTTAAAAAAATAACCTGGAACCGAAAGAACCCACGCGGCATTGCCCGGTCCCATGATAATAACCTTAAATAAACCTTAAATTTTTATGGTTTTATATCTTTAACTCGATTTTGTTTTAATTTCTATTTTTAAATGAAAGCATCACAAATAATAATAATAATAATAATAATAATCTGTAACCAAAAAAAAAAAAACCCTCAAACAGAACGGAACTCGGGCTCGTGACCCCGGTGTCTGCGGCAGCGTATTTGCAGGTCGCTAATAACATGAAAAAATTCTTAAAAATTAATCTTGAACCGAACGAACCTCTGAATCGTGTTTCCGCCGCCTGTGGCTGCGGCACCGTATAGCAGGCATGCTACGCACGCGCTGCAAAATTCACTTTCCTCCACCAGGGGCGCAGTATGTTGCATACGAACATCACCAATCACCTTGAATTTCCAAGACCTTTCAAATAAGGTGTCACATGGTGGTGTCAACTGCAAACCCTTTAGTTGCACTTTTTCCCACCAGGGGGCACAGTGTGTTCTGTACGAACATCACCAACGGTCAGGAGATACCAAGACTTTTAAAATAAGATATAACATGATAGGGTCTACTATAAAATGAGATAGTTACATTTTTCACCACCAGAGGGCGCACTACATTGTATACAAACATCCCAAATCAACATGAAATTTCGAGACCTCTATCACCAATCGCCTTGGATTTCCAAGACCTTTTAAATAAGGTGTCACATGGTGGAGTCAACTGCAAAATCCTTTAGTTGCACTTTCCACCGCCAGAGGGCGCAGTGTGTTCTGTACGAACATCACCAACGGTCAGGAAATACCAAGACCTTTAAAATAAGATGTAACATGATAGGGTCTACAGCAAAATCACCTAGTTCCATTTTTCACGACCAGGGGTCGCACTATATTGTATACGAACATCCCAATCGACATGAAATTTCAAGACCTTTAAATTGAGGTGCTACATGTGTGGGTCTAGAACGGATTTCCCTCTCAAACTAATTTCCCCCCTTTCCCCCCTCCAAAACTACTTTCCCCTTTTTCCCCCTTTAATATCGAAAATTCCAAATTCGCAGAAAGTGATTTTTTAGTATTCGACTCTAGTCCCCATACGTAAAATTTCTTCACCATGAAGTAATTTGGAGCTTAGTTAAGCACGTAAACGTGTTTTTAACCCGTTTTCCCCCCGGGGGGAAACCGTTCGACTTTTTTTCTTTTTCTCTTTTCATAGCACATCTACAGACCAAGACCTTTTTTTAGACACCTCAACCAAATTTTTACACCAAGTAGTTCTCTCAATATAGTGGAGACAGACAAAAACATGTTTCAAATTAATATATAGATTTCAAGACCTCTATCACCAATCGCCTTGGATTTCCAAGACCTTTTAAATAAGGTGTCACATGGTGGTGTCAGCTGCAAAATCATTTAGTTGCACTTTCCACCGCCAGGGGGCGCAGTGTGCTCTGTACGAACATCACCAACGGTCAGGAAATACCAAGACCTTTAAAATAAGATGTAACATGATAAGGTATGCAGCAAAATCACCTAGTTCCATTTTTCACCACCAGGGGTCTCACTATATTGTATGCAACAGAAAGTGATTTTTTAGTATTCGACTCTAGTCCCCATATGTACAATTTCTTCACCGTGAAGTAATTTGAAGCTTAGTTAAGCTCGTAAACGTGTTTCCAATCCAAACGGTTGGGAAGAAATGTTTTCCCACCCGTTTCCGCCGGGGCAGAAACGGTTTCCCCCCGGGTGGGAAAGCGTTCGACTTTTTTTTTATTTTTGTCTTCTCATAGCACATCTACAGACCAAGACCTTTCTTTAGACACCTCAACCAAATTTTTACACCGAGTAGTCCTCTCAATATAGTGGAGACAGGCAAAAACATGTTTCAAATTAATATATAGATTTAAAAAATATAAAAAGATTTAAAAAAAAAAAAAAATTAAATTTCTCTATAATAAAGGGGGAAAAAATGTACTTGCAATCTGGATAAATTTAATTTAGGTGAAAGGGATGTTAGCACATATATATATTTATGAAACCCAAAATGATTTTTTTTTTTTTTTTTTTTTTTAAGTCATCATTCCTCGTTTTGTTTGTATTTAAAAAAGAGTCAAAATCAGACGAATATTTATGCCCATCAAATTCATGAAATAAAATGTAGTAATTTTGTCGGCTTACTAGAGAAGCTAATGTCTACGCAAAAATTTACAAATTAAAATTTTCCATTAATTTCTATGAGAGTGACTACTCTGTAAATAAGCTTATTATTATTATTATTATTATTATTATTATTATTATTATTATTATTATTATCATCATTTTGCTTATGTGTGTGTGTGTTTTCCATATCCACTCAGTAGTAAGATTTTACTAGTGAATCAAGTACAATATAAAATATATTATTTAATTTCAAAATCAATTGTAAATTTGATTTGGAAAATGTTTCCCAGTTATATATAGAGAGAGATAGAGATAGATATAGAGATACAGGGTTGTTATAATTAAAGTACTCTTATTCAGAATAATCTAGAGCTGGTTTTATACGTCCAAATTAAACAAAATTCCACTAGTAATACAAGTGATATGCTCTGTGAAAATCGGAGAAAATTAAATAAACAAATAAATAAAATTAGTTAAAATTTTCGTAGATGGCGCTCCGTCATTGTTTGAGGCGACTTTTGCAGATTTTCTGTAAAAAACGAAATAAATTTTGTAAGTTTCGCCTTGGTTGGCCAAAAATGATAGAATTAATCTTCAAAAATTACTAACTGAGAAATAAATTTTCCTTTATATTGTTTTTTTTTTTTACAAAATATCTGCGAAAAACGCTTTAGATATTGGCGCAGCGCCACTTATCGAAGAAAATTTTTACTTTTTTACTTTATTCTTTTTTTTTTCTGCAGAGCACACCACTAGTGAAATTTTGTGTCGTTTGAAATCATAGATCCGGCTCTAGAGCCTTCTGAATAGGGAAACTTTAATTTTAACAACCCTATATATATATATTAATGGAATTATGTTGAATATTATTATGTACTTTATTATAGTATAAGTAAATTAAAAATAATAATATTTGTAATTGATACATTCTTCAACAGATAGAGCACAAGCAATTTTGTGCTCTTCGTAAATTTATTTCCTTCTGGAGCAAACGAATCGTACATTATTTATTTATTTATTTATTTTTCTAAATTGCACATTTTCTAAATTTTATCTTTCTAAACTGGATCTTGATATCAGAGCTTCGAATTTTTCTTTTCCCAAGGCTGGAGCTCTGCAGACGCAAAAGTTATAAAAAACACTGCTGTAGTAATGTAGGTACCAGCTGTGATATAGAAGACAATATTCCAGTTTTCAATTGTAGCCTAGAAAAAAATATATTATGCATTAGAATTTTAAAAATATTTTTGATGATTACGAAAAATATTGTTAGATATACTGTTAATCTGCTTAGATCAACAATTAAAAAATGTTTTCGTTAAATAATAATAGAAGCTGATTACCATTACTCGTCTACACATTCATTTCTTCATCCAATTCATTTGTTATAATTTTGAAAATATTATTTTTAATCTTTTGAAGTTCATTCAACCGGCACGGAGAGGTCGCAAACCGACAGTTATAATTAGGGATGTGCCGGATCGTCAGAATTTGTGATCCGCGGATACGGATATGAATACGGATAACACATTTTCTGTATCCGCGGATACGGATTTTTACAACTTTGTTCGTGTCTCGTAACAAGACATTATATGACCCATCAACAAAATTATTTTAGGTTGAATTTCGGGTGGAATATTGCATCGAATCGAGTTGGGGATAATTCGTAAAAAAAAAAAAAAATTCAACATTTAAATGTTGAAATGTTAATTTTTATTTCTTTTTTCTGAAAATTTATAGCCTCATAGGTAATGCATGATCAATCTTACAAAAATGAGAGTTTCCGTTCGTATATCAAGATTTTAACTTTACAGCTCAATTTTTACTTTCTCTAACCCATAAGGTAGAAAAAGTCTTGTTTTGGGGTGAAATTTTCAAAATTGAATTTTTGTTTTATTTACACGTTTTGAGGTTCCATGAATCCAAAAATCACGTTTTTAGCGGATGGTTTGAGTGTGTGTGTGTGTGTGTGTGTGTGTGTGTGTGTGTGTGTGTGTGTGTATCTGTCTATGTGTCTGCCTTTTATCAACATATCTCAAAAACAAATTACAGCAGAAAGTCCAAACTTGGTATTCTAAATGTGTATGATATAGGGATGCTACACTAAACTTTTCGTTGAGATCAAGATTGTTCGTGTACGCAACATATCTGAAAAACAAATTACAGCAGAAAGTCCAAACTTGGTATTCTAAATGTGTATGATATAGGGATGCTACACTAAACTTTTCGTTGAGATCAAGATTGTTCGTGTACGCATGGACACGCAAGATAATTCAAATACATTACGTCTATCGGGAAAATTACAGGTAAGTAGAGTTTAACATCTATAGACTGCACTAAACCAAGTGAAACGAATATATATATATACATATATATATTGTTTACGTAAAAACATATTTCGTGTAAAATATGGTACAGTAATCATTCACTGTTCATTAACAGGGCTAAACAAAAGGACTGGATTATAGTACGACAGTACTTGAAAATTGATGGAAGTGCACTTTAGGTTGTACCGTGTGTTATTAATGTAGGATTATATTTATGTTCATCCTGTGATGTGTACATAACTTTCAGAAGATATACAAGGCTGCCAATATTTAAGCCATAACATTCCTTTTTTTTATCTGTAAGTGGAAGTGCTTCACTGTGATATTTTACCATGTCCAGGAAAGCTGCTCAGGAATTGAAATTAATTCCTCATAGCCATATGGTAAATAATGTACTTTTTAAAGCTAAATATTCATCGCCTGGTTTTTTGTATATTTTTACGTTTTGAGGTTTCCTGAATATCGAAGTCATATTTCTAACGTTTGACCTTTGTCTGTGTCTGTTAGAATAAATTAGAAACAAATAATTTCAGGAGATCCAAATGTTGTATTTTGAAGTTAATGTGTTTGTTACTAGAAAAGTTTGATCAAGATTCGTAAGTTTCAAGGAATGTTGGTGTGAAATTTGTTTCAATAATTTTAAATGAACTTTTGAATTTAACAACAGGTTCGAATTCTATATAAATGTAGGTACAATAGTGAAACGGGGGTTTGAGGGGGTCAGTAGCCCCCCCCCCCCATACACACACAGAATTACTTGTCAAATAAAGCTACTCCGAAGCCTAATTTGAATTGTTTTAACATAGGTTTGCATAACAGTACTCGTTATCTTACCCCTTAATCTCCAATCTGTACTTATAGAATTAAGTTTCAGTGTAAGAGAAAGTAGTGTGAGTGATACACCAGATTATTTTTAATGATTTTCATACCTTTTATCTGTCTTTTTACTATTCATTTCCTACAATAGACATTTTCAAAATAAAAATTTCGTTCGTGCTCCACTTTTTGTTTCAGTAAACAGTATACATAAACTGTATACATAAAAAGAAAGTACTGTATTTATGAAAATTTTCGATTTAAGATGGGTTTAAACTTTTTAAAATATCCTAAACACGATTTTATTATTTTTAGAAAATATTTGCATGCCTCTGTGTGTGTATTAGCAAAATTTTGTGAACACTCTACCTCACAAAAAATGTGTGAGATTTCACGGAACTTTATATGGTTGGATGTCAATATAATTTGGTGTTGATTTAATTTTGGTATATATTGCATTACAGGTGTAGTACTGTTATATTGTTATAGTTCCCATTTATTTTAAGGTATATTTTTTGTTTCTGTAGTGTAAATGTGCATTAAACTTCATATGTGAGATAATTATTATATATATATATAAAAGAAAAAAAAAAAAAACTATGCTGTATACATTGGCTTACAACTGGCGCTCTTAAGCTGCAATTTTCCCTATTCAAGGAAGGCAATATCTTAATTTCTATAGTGTATAAGCTCATCAATATAAGATGGCTAATATGAGCTACGGGGAATCAGTTTAAATGCTTATTAACTGATAACGTACGTTGTTATCCAGCCCTTTCCATGTTTTAGGTTTTAGGCAGTTTTGCCGACCAGTTATTATATCATAATTATGCAATAAGAAGTTTTGTAGTGACAGCAGCATACTAGTTACTTTATCTTGCTCATATAATGGTAGAGTAAGTATTCGAATTTAAGATTTTGATATGATTGCACAATTGAGTTCTTCCGAATATGTTATTCAAGTAAGTGATTGTATTTTATGTTACACAACTAATTTACCTTGAATAGGAGTATTGAGAAGAAGCTACTTATGTCTCACTACTCAACAGTTAAAAAAATAAAAATAACAATAAAGATGTATTTTATGTAAAGATTATTTTATCTTCTTTTCTTCTTATTATTATTTTCATTCAAGTAATCCACCATCGTTTTCTGCCTTTTTTTTTTCCATTTCTTACAACTTACAAGTCAACGACAATTTAACACATGGTATAATTCGCAGGTAAACATCTGCTTTCACACGTTCATTTTAATTATATATCGACATATCAGCTTCCTCCAGTTGCAATGATGCATCATTTCTTTGTTCTAGAGGAGACGATAAAGTTTATTATTTGGCTTGATAGAATCCATCTTCTAAATGTTTTTATTTCAAATTAGTTTTATTAATTAAATCATAACAAGTACAGTCGGTAACAAAAATATCCCAACACTAGCAAATATTCCTACGTAAGAAAAGTAGAGTTAATACTGTTTTAAAACAGGAATAAACTACTACGTCAGAAACGCAAAGAAAAGTTATTGAGGTGCATACAGCTGTTTCGGTAGCCCAAAGCGTACCGTCTTCAGTGCAAAAAGAATCCTGAATCTGGAGAAGTACTCGTATATATAGGAGAGAGACCGGATTTAGTTCAACCAATAGGATTACGGAAGAGGTGGGGAGTTTGGCCAGTAGGAATTAAGGAATGTGTAGCTGTGTAAACAGTAGAAAAATTAAGGAAATGTGGACTGAATGTAAAATTTCCAACAATCAGACAAATAGGGAACAGCGAAATCACAATTTACAAGGTTTTTAAATTTTTTATAAATATGAAAAGCTTTAAAGAAATCGAGTTCATGAATGGATTTAGGTCTGCAAATTATTTTAGCTGAATTAAATTTAAAATTATGATTTTCCTCCCAGCAACGTTTAGAAATAGCCGATTTATTGGTTTCTTGTTTGCGGACGTAATTCATATGTTTTTTTAGACGAAATTTAAGACTGCGTTTAGTTTGGCCAATATATGATAAACCACACTGACAGGAAATACTATAAATGCCCCAAGAATTATGCACATCAATAGGATCTTTTAACTGAGAAAAGGTGAGTTTATTGGAAGGCGAAAATATTATTTTAAAATCATATTGTTTGAGAATTTTAGCTATGGTTTGACAAATAGGGTAAAACAATACTGATATTAGATGTGACTGATTTAGTAGACGAAATACGAGGGAGTTGTAATTTTTGGATAGCTTTGTCTATAATGGAAGGGTCATAACCTCTGTCAATTGCGATGGCTTTCAGGTATTTAATTTCAGATTTCAATAAAATAGGATTTGAACAAATATTAAGGGCACGGTTTACAAAAGTATAGAAAGCAGCCATTTTTTGGTTAGGTGGGTGACATGAACGCGCATGGGGAGGAAGGAAGACTGCAAAATTTTTACGATAGACAGTGGTTGAAAATCCATTTACAGTGCGAGAGACGAGGGTATCAAGAAATGGAAGGGAGCCATTATTTTCTATTTCATATCTAAACTGGATATTACTGTCAATTGAATTTAAGGTTTCTAAGACATGGTCAATATTGTGATGAGATATGTCGATAAGCGCGAAGGTGTCGTCAACGTAACGGGTCCAAAAAGGAAAAGATATTTTCTTAAAAAGCTTGCTTTCGAAATAGTGCATGTAAATGTCTGCGAGAATTGGGGAGAGAGGGGAACCCATGGCTAAACCTTCAGACTGACGATAGAATTTATTCTGGAAAGAAAAAGTGGTTTGTGATAAACAAATGCGGGTAAGAGAAATTAATTCTTGTATTTCAAAAGAGGTGAAATGAAACTCTTTTAATCTATTTTCGAGACAGACATTAAAAGAGTTTCTAAACTAAATTCGGTCCCTCTCCTATATATACGAGCACTTCTCCAGATTCAGAATTCTTTTTGCACTGAAGACGGTACACTTTGGGCTACCGAAACAGCTGTATGCACCTCAATAATTTTTCTTTGGCGTTCCTGACGTAGTAGTTTATTCCTGTTTTAATATGGGGCCCACCAGCGGCCGAGCGGTTCTGCGCTCAAAGCTGGTAGATGGGAGGTGCCGGGTTCGATCCCAGGTCGCGCTCATCCACCTAGCCGTTCGGAGTTTTCCGTGGTTTCCTCCGAAACTTGCGTAAATACGGGCTAGGACCCCTTAGAAAGACCCCCACGGAGGGCATTCCCCCTCTAGGCCTAGGACACATCAGGAGTCAATCGGCCTTAAATCCTACAACCAAACAACCTGTTTTAATATTCCAACGCCAAGTCTCCTGCTATTATTTAATACTGTTTTGTTCAATAAATCCTTGTCGAATCATGTTGTTAGACTAAGAACATGATTGGACAAGGATTTATTCTGTACGTGATAGAGAACAACTGGCTTCATTTTCGGTTTCAGCACATCAAAAAACATAAAGACCAACAAAAATTAGGAAATCAAAATTTTATTTGTAAACTGTGATTGTAAACAATTGGCTCTAAAAAAGGAAAAAAAAAAAAAAAAAAAATCAATATTTAGTTGAAAAGTATCCAACGATATTTAGCGGAAAAAGTGTTATTCTGCAATACGATAATGCAATACGCAAAATGAACCGTAGGAAAAATAAAGGAATTCTGGTGGGAAGTATTGCCTCACCCACCATTTACTCTCCGAAAATTGCGCCATCACACTTCCATTTATTCCGATCGTTACGACCATTTCTCAGTGATAATAAACGTTAAAATTTGGATAACATTCAAAATGTGATATACAGATACTTTTCTCAAAAGTCAATTGTTTTTATCAATCCGGCAATGAAAACGTGCCCATTAGATGGGAAAAGTTTGTTAATAACGAAGGTGATTATATCCTGATTAAAAATTAAAACTTGTAAAAAATTTATCTGTTTGAATTTATTGAAAAAAAAAAAAAAAAAAATTAAAGGGGACTAATGTGCAAGTTGTACCTGACGGGACTAAAGTGAAAGTTGCACCTCAAGGGACTAATGTGAAAGTTGTACCTCACGGGACTAATGTGCAAGTTGCACCGAACGAACAATATTTCTTTCAACGAAAATGCCTACTAACCCTGGACGATAGGTCTAATATATCATATCATATTATATATAGTATTTATCGTAATATAACTCAATACTTATTTCACTTCTTTCTTCGACTCGTTTTAATACGCATTTTTTATATGTATGAGCAGCCCCCGAAAAACAAAAACATTAAATCATTAAATTCAATTTTTTACTTATTTTTATTTCATATTATTTCACGCGCACTTTTTATTTCATAATTCAAAATTATAAAAAAAAAAAAAAAAAAGAAATACATTTTCGATATCGCTTGTAACGATACTGATTATTATTAATTTTCTTTTCTTTTTCTTTCAATTAAAAAAAAAAAAAAAAAAAAAAAAAAAGATTTTGATGAAATTCTGGCAAAAGCAGAATTTAGTTTAGGACGGAGGACTATTAGTTTTTTTTTTTTCTTTTTTCAAATTATAACATCGCTTTCAAATTATTCAATTATATTTTCGATAAATTTTAGATTTCGACAAATGTCCAGCTATCGAAATCGACAACGCAAAAATCCCAGATTGAGACTAATAGGCTCTCAGTCCTAAAAAAAAAAAAAAAAAAAAAAAAAGATATTACATTCCGGACCTCTTAATACATTGAAAAGGCCTAAAATACTAGAAATGTAATATGAATTATTATTAAATAAAATATAAATATAAAATTAAATTAATTAAATGAAGAAGACCTATTAACTGCAGAATTTGTTATCATCATATAGAACAAAAGATTTCTCTGATAAAGACATTATTTATGTGCGTTAAGTCACTTTTTTATTAGTTAGTTATTTACCGTAATTTCTGGTAGATACCCCGCATGTTATATAATCCAGTTTTGCACCAGAAATTTCAATTGATAAATAAATTTATATTTGTACGAGCTCTTCCTTCGAAAAAGTATAGATTTCTCTATTAAATAAAATTTCTGGAGGAGAAATGACACATCTTACCTGCTGGTTATCTACCAGAAATTACGGTACTTTAAAAAAAAAAAAATGTAGAAAATGTTTTAAGGTAGAATACTTGATTGAATCTACTGTTAAAAAACCTCGTTATTTTTATACTTAAATAACAGCTCAAATTACTATTCGTCACTAAAAATGCGGGTAAAACCATAGTTGCCAACATTTTAATTTATTCCGGAGCATTTTTAGTCTCGCCTCTAATTCACGCCACTTTATTTTTAGAGTATTTTTTTCCCCCAATATAAAATTACGATAAAATAAGAAAAACTTACCCTTAAAAAAAAAAAAAAAAAAAAAAAAAAAAGTGGTTTGGAATAAAAGCGGGGATAAAAATGCTCCAGAATAAATAAAAATGTTGGCAAGTCTGGTAAAACCTACTTACTCCTTTGTTTGTAAAAGCTCCAATAATAGCAGGTCCTATGAAACCGCCAGTGCAAGCAGCAGTGTTGGTGATTGCGTACATAATACCAGCAAATGTAGGGCTCATATCCACATGAGTCACATTGTACCCAGATTGGGCAAAACCATTAATTCCCATTCCGAAGGTGATGAGGAAAACGATAAGGTATGGACGGCATCCAACTATAGTAATTATCATCAGACAAAAGGCTGGACCAAACATACCTAAAAAAATGTAGTAGTATTACTTTAAGCTTTTGAAATATTGTCGTTATATTATTAAATTAACGATTTCTAAGTCAATGTTATGTCACTTTAACCTTTTGCCAGCCCAATTTCATTTCACTTATCTGGCTAATGTTGGCAAATTTGGGGAATTTTTATTTAATATACACAACTAAATTTTAACTGTAACAACTACCTAATCTTTTCGAGATTAATCGTTCATTATATATATCAAATATCACTCTTCAAAAATATTGGTGGTAATTGAACAAAAGAGTCACTAAATTTTGAAACACGGTTTTCAGCGCTTTAACCCTTTCCGGCGCAAGACAATTCAGATCCTTTAAATTATATTGTCACCGGAATTCGTTAACTAAATTAAAGTAAAAGAAATTTTGAATTTTAAGGTTAAAAAAACCGGCCTTTTCTGATATGTTAAAAACGTAAGTTTTTTCTAAAAAAATTCTGGGATGAATTCTTGCAGTTGGGAAGTGAAATTAGGTGGTATAAAATATATCCCACCGCGCATGAAAGGGTTAAAGCGTTAGGGCCGGCAAAGGGTTAATCAGCTGCAATTTTATGCCAAAAAATTCATATGGTTTAAAAATGCTGTAGTAATCTCTATATAATACTTTTATTCAAATGACAATTCATTAATTTATTTTTGTTCGGTAGTGTGTATTAGTTTATAACAAATACAACTTTTTTTTTTTCTAGAGAATCTTCAAGAAAAAAATCTGTCTTAAAATAATTTACAATATAAAATTAGTTTTTGATAGATTAAAACATATATAAAAATGAATTTAAATTTTTTTGAAAGCATCTTGGCTAGAAAACATCATAATTTAAGTTAGCGTTTGGGAAGCAATTAATAACTAAGAAAACTGAAAAATTATTTTTTACTTTAAGTTATTTTTAACTTTATCTGCTTTTTACTATTTAATCCCTTAATGCGCGTTGTCCTCGCTGCGAGAAGGCAAAATTTAAGATCCAGCTGCAAAAATTCATCACAGAAATTTTTTAGCAAAAATTTACGTTTTTAACATAGCAGAAAAGGCTGTTTTTTTTTTACCTTAAAATTTAAAATTTCTTTTAGTTTAATTTAGTTCATGAATTCCGGTGGCAGTATAATTAAAATGATCCGATTTGTCTTGCGCCGCAAAGGGTTAACAAACGCCTAATAACTAATTGAATTTAACTCAATCTGATAGCTTCTGTCACACTGGTCTTGTAAAAATTAATCTTTTCGGCTTTGCTTTGACATGTAGGCTACAGCTTGTGCCGACATTACCTCACAAAATCCGATGATCTCTTCGGCGGTTATAACTCTGCTTCTGTTTAATTTAACGAGTATTGAAAGTAATTGTTAGACAGTTTTGAAATAGTTCTAGATCCCCATCATACTATAGGTATGAGGAACTTAGGTAATCGTGAAAATTTTCGACCTCGGTTTTTTGACTTTTTTACACGTTTTTAGGTGTGAGGAATCCGAAAATGACAAAATTTGTATTGTGTCTGTCTGTAGAGTGTCTGTTAGTCCGTTAGTCCGTTAGTTTGTTAGTCTGTGTACACGACATCTCCCGAACAAATTGTCGCAGAGAGGTCAGATCAGTTTTAAAATATTACTTTCGACACTGGCAAGAACCCTATTCATTTGCAACATTCGAATTTAAAAACTTCGTAAGTTATCAGAAATTTACGATTTTCTTAACATGGGAGAATAGGACAAAAATTCACTTTAACGTGCATTAAATGGAAACTTTTTACTGTAAAAATATCAGACCAGTTTTAAAATATCAGTTTTGATGCCGGAATGAACATTAGTAACTATAAATGTGCTACTTTGAAAATTTTGCAAGTTATTGGAAATTTACGAATTTCTTAACATGGCAGTATAGGGCAAAATTTTACATAAACGTCAATTTTGAGAGATATTTTCATCGTAAAGATGTCAGACTACTTTTGAAATATAATTTAGGACACTGGCATGAATATTAATGACTATGAATTTTCCAATATAAAAATTTCGTAAGTTATTGGAAATTTACGAATTTCTTAACATGGCAGATAGAGCAAAATTTCACATAAACGTCAATCTTGAGGGATATTTTCATCGTAAAGATGTCAAACCACCTTCGAAATATTATTTAGGATACTGGCATGAATATCATAGACTACGATTTTTTTCAATTTAAAAAATTCGTAAGTTATTTTGAATTTACGATTTACTTAGCATGTCAGAATAAGGCAAAATTGAGCATAAACTTCCATTTTGAGAATCATAAATACATTAGACAACATTAAAATTACATTAAGGATATTCCTTTGAACAGGATTAAGTACAAATATTCTAATAGGAAATTTTCGTAAATTATTCGTAATTTACGATTTTATCAACATAGCGAAATTGTAAATTTTTCATATAAATATGAATTTTGAGGATTATTGCATTGGAAATAGTAGCATCAAAACTAAACAACGGAATTGACCCTGATAAAACGAATTAATAGATTGGAATAAGATAAATATATCGAAGTGAACGGTGGATAGCCTATTGGGCGGGTATTTTACTGTCACTGTATCAAGCTTTGGTCAAATTCATTTCTTTTAACATGATTATAATATGTCTCGCACTAGAAATTAATGAGAAAATAAATATGATGGGGAACTGAGCAGAGTCCACCTATGCCAACTAGTTTCTATTTGGAGACCCATTATAATATCATAGTTCGAACTCTTGGCCCCTTTTTTCAGTACATTTTCAGAGATCAGGAAATCTCGCCTGTTTTGCTACCACTGTATTCCTACAGAAAATTTTACCGTATTTTTATAGTAAAGTGTCATGATTAAATAAGACAGAGATAATTGTACAACAATTATGGTAGCAAAGGTGTTCTGAAAAAGAGCAGAAATTTCGAGTTCTCTAATATATAATAAAAAAAAATATGAAATTAATATATGTTGAACTAACTCCAGATTTTTAATACAGTTACTTTAATAATAATTACCTAGAAGTGAACTGCACTTCTTGAATTTAGATTCAAGGAATTATTTAAAATAAAAATTTTAAAAAGATTTTTGTTTATTTATTTATTTTTGTTAATACGAGAAATCTTGTTCTTTTTTTCAGTCGGCTGTTTTTCATCGTTATCATCTACGACACTCAATAAATGTATAAATATTTTTGCTTTTATCTAAATATATAAAGCTGAAGGTTTGTCTTTGGATCTGTACAGACTTTTTGTCCGGAAAATTATATTTTATCAAATATTGGTACACTTATAAACATATCTGCCAATTCCCAACATCCTAATTATGAATCAAAAGAACTTTAGCACACACCCCATTTTCACACCACTTTATTTTTAGGGTAGTAATCTCCAAATATAATTACAATTAAATAAGTATAAACTTACTTTAATAATCTGGTGTATCATTCACACGACTTTCTCTTACTCTGAAATTTAATACTATAAATACAGGTTGGAGATTAAGAGGTAAGATAACGATGTTAGGTAAACCTATAATAAACAATTCAAATTAGGCTTCGGAAGAGTTTTATATGGTAATTAATTCTGTGTGAGGGGGGCTTCCGCCCCCCTTAACTCACCGTTTCATTAATACAACTAGATTTATATAAAATTTAATTCAGTTATTAAAAAATAATTCTGTTTTAAAAAAATAATTTATTAAATTTATTATTTTTAAAAAATCATCTTTTATGATAATGCAGACGATTTCCATATTAGAGAAGTAGTATAACACTAAATATCCAAAAAAAGTCCATTTTATTCTCAATATTAAAAAAAAAAAAAAAAAAAAAAAAAAAATTATAAGTTTTTTTTTCGTTAAAAGTGAAAAAAATCAATAACTTTGTTTTAAATTATCGCAGATCGATGGTTCAACCATTTGTTTTAAAGGTATTGACGAGCTCTTTTGAAAGATACCCATCATGAAAATTTACTCCCCTCGAGAGGGGGACTTCTCCCCCGGGGGGGGAGGCGAGGCACCTACATACACAAAATTTCTTTCCCAGTTGACTATCTCTATTACAAAATATATATATTCGTTTCATTTGGTTTAGTGCAATCTATAGACGTTAAAATCTACTTTCCTGCAATTTCCCCCGTAGACGTAATGTATTAGAATTCTCTTGATTGTCCCTGTACACGAATCATTTGCTTGATCTTTGCGAAAAGCTTACTGTAGCATCTATATATGATACACATTTAGAATACGAAGTTTGGAATGTCTGCTACTATTTGTTCTTGAGATATGCTGATAACAGAAAGACACACACACACACAGACACACAGACATACAGACATACACACAGACCATTTGCTAAAAACATGATTTTCGTATTCAGGGAGCCTCAAAACATGTAAATATAACGAAATCTCGCGTTCGAAAATTTGACCCAAAAACAATACTTTCTCTACCTTATGGGTAAGAGAAAGTAAAAAAAATACTTTCTCTACCTTTTGGGTAAGAGAAAGTAAAAAAAAAAAAAAAATGATTGATTTGAAGAGAGAGAGGGAGAGAAAAAAAAATAAAATAAAATAAATAAAAAAGACTAATGTGAAAAAAAAAATCTTCCGTTTATTATATGAGATGGTTGTCAGATATGTATTAATCAGGACAAGATCTACCTAACGCTGTAATTTTTAATTCAACTGGATAATTAGTTCAAAAGACATATAAAAAAATTGACATCAAAATTATTAAAAAGACGAAAATAAATTAATACCAAAAATAAATAAATAAATAAATGTATTTCTTTTTATGTCGGAAAAATTTATTAGGGCTCAAAATTCAACTATTCGGCAAATTCTCGATACGCCTTGGTACGTTAGAAATTTTCATATTTATAAAGAAATCAATGCTCCTCAACTTAATGATTTCATCCAACACATAAATGTTCAATTTCATTTGGCACTTGAAAGCTTAGATAACCCTGCTTTAAACACTCTCGCAACATATGACCATAATGATCCTTTTAACAGACGCAGACCCAAAGCGGGCCTCAGTCTAAACTCCCATCTTTAACCTTTTTTGTGTTAGCTTTTTTGCCTTTTCACTTTTCTATCGTCTTCGGGCCCTGACTTCTCTTCGGAGATTTTATACTGTTCTTGTCTTTGTATTGTCTCGTGTTGTGTGTTTTTTGTCCTTGTGTTAAAAAAAAAAAAAAAAAAAAAAAATGCATTTTAACATACCAAAAAATTATAAAATTTGCTCCTTGAAAAATAAAAAATATTCTTACTATCCCTAAACTTTCTCTTAGTTGTGTAATGCTGTACTTAACCTTTCTACTCATTTTTAATATTGTGTTTCATCTTTCCATAAGCTCTAAAATTCCTCTGTTATTGTTTTTTGTTCCTTTTATATCCCCCCCCCATCTCTCTCTCTCCATTGCAGTGAAATTGTTGTTGGGGACTCTCTCTCCGTTAGCTTCCACTTTTAGGTAAAGGGGGATGCGTTACGCTGTCACAGGTGCATCCCAACCATTCCATCCTAAATTCCTAAATTCCTTCGGGGAAAAAAAATGAACGTCCAAACATTTTTTATAATAGTTAACCCGTTAGTAGTCGCTATAGACAGCGCCACCTATTAAAAATTGCACACTTTTTATTTAACTGTCACCAATAATTTTAAGAAGTGATGTGACCGACGTTTCTTGGATTTTATTCGCGTTTTATGTATATCAAATGCTACTTCTAAAAATTTTTGGTGGCTATTGAATAAAAAAATCTGGCAACACTAAAAGATGGGCGGCAAATCGACCAACTAGCGACTACAAACGGGTTAAAATAAAATTGAGAAAAATGATGGATCAACTTCAGTATAGAAAACCCTTGGCGAAATTTGAAATTTAGCATCGAAGTAGCTCGGATATTTTTCCTAAATCATTACTTATTCAAGTACAATAGCCATTTTAATTTATCACAAAAAAGACAACAAAAATTTTAAATCCAGCGAGAGGCTTCTATGCTACATCTATACTAAAGAAATTTTAAGAAATGAATAAAATAATCGATGCTTTTGGAAAGGAAACACAGTTATGCATGCCATTATATGGAAGAACATATTAAAATAAGTGCTATCGTACTAAATTAAATTTGTTTTTGTGAAGAATTTTATATATATTACTTAGAAAACAAAAATAGTCTAAAGGTTTATTACAAAAGTAATTATTATTATTAATCAAAGAAAAATTAACTAAAAAATTACCTACTAAGGTGAAAATTTTCCGTATGTTTGTTATGCTAAGTGCATTTGATTTCCTTAATGCATCAGCGAAGTACGACGTTACCAAAGCGAATATAGCGTAAGAAACAAACGGTAAAGCTGATAATAGACCATTCTGTAAATAATAATAAATAAATAAATTATTAAATAAATGTATACACAAAATATAGAATTTTATGCTTATTTAAATATTTATAATTAAATAAAAATCTGTATATATATATAAATTACGTGTCACGATGTTTGTCCGGTGTAAACTCCTAAACTAAGGAACCGATTTTAATGAAATTTTGCACACTGTGTGCAGTTTGGTCCAACTTGAGAGATAGGATAGTTTTTATCTCAATTTATTGTCACAATATTGTTTTATTGCAATTATTTGTTAATTATAGACCTTTATTAAAGTTGCTCCAAAAAATCTGTGAGTTCCATTAATTTAATTGTTGCCAAAAAAAAAAAAAAAAAATACGAGTTAATTTTCTTTCGACATAAAAATAAATACATTTAATCAAACGTGAACGTTAAAAAATTATAAAATGTTAAATTATGCATCTCTCGAAAATTGACGTCATAATCAATTTAAAGATTTTATACACATTGATAAAGTGCTAATGTAGTTCTATCATAGATATAGTAATATATATAGATCTCTCATCCCCATGTTATCGTACAAAGATTTTTGATGCCGAAAAAAAAAATAAATAAATAAAAGCTTTGGAAACAGCCATTAAGTGGTATTGAAAAAAAAAAAAAAAAAAAAAAAAGAAAAAAAAAAGAAAAGAAAAGAAAGAAAGAAATATGAATTATATGAATTTGAAACTGTATCTGGAGTCTTCCATTCCCCTTTAGCAAATAAATTATTCATAAATTTTATTTGCTAAAATATTAGTATGTATTCCCGTGTGTATTCACTCGGGGAAAGACGGCCATATTTTGGTAAAAACGTCGACTTTTCCCAAATGAAAAGGAATAACTTTTTTCTCCCTCTATTCTATATATGCTATACTATATCTATGAGTTATATACGCAAGCGAAGTGTGACTCACTGACCGTCTGTGCAGCCAAGAAAAAGATTTCCTATGTTAATTGCCCACTGGATTTTTTGTAAGAAATTATTAAAAATCGAGGAAATTTATTTCCCGATTTTAATCCTTATATTTGGGTATAGATATGTATTAGTTATCGCGGGTGTTAGATTGAATTATTTTGCTGTCAAATTGACAAAATTTTAATTTTAAATTTCAAAACTCTGTCGCCCTTGGCTTTTTTTATTATTATTATTATTATTTGGCGATCAAAAGCGTAACACGAAAATATACATGCCAGATGTATGCATTGTACGAAATGTAATATGTATTATTCATTGTACGTATGTATGACATGTAATATGTATTGTACGAAATATTGTTTCATATTATTCATTACTCTTTTAATATAAGTTGTTAAAATAACCATGATTTTTGAAAGGAATTAAATATTTTCGCCAGATAATTTGGCGATATTCTTTTTTTTTCGCCAAGGATGACAGAAATGAAATCTATTCCGCTGCAAAATATTAGTATCTTACATCAGATATTTTATTTAGACATTTGAAAACAAATTTGACTTCAAACTATGATAGAATATTTATCATTTTCCTTTTAATTAGTATATTATTAGTATATTAAAATTTAAAAGCATGGTATATAAAAAGTGTTTTTTTTTTTTTTATCTTATAATTATTCTTATCTTAATCCTCAATGTTTCCCATCTTTATTAACTTGAATTTACTATTAAAATTTTAACATACTCAAAAACTTCTCATCACTTCGTTAAAATACACTAAACTTTTCCAAAATCTTTTTCTATTTAAAATGATACATGTATTTACTTTAAATGTCCAATATTTCATAAGATTTCCAATTTTAAAGTTTTAAAATATTTATCAAATTTACTTATTTTTCTGGTTTAGCCTTATTGTTTTCCTTTTTATAACTACAGCTGTTGCCCTCTTTAAAATATTTAAAATGATGAGGTCATTTTATAGTACAATTATCCATTATAGCATATATTATATTTCACTCCTCCATAAAAATTGATTTTAAAATCGTCTGTTTCTTTTATACTTTTATTTTAATAGAATTTTAACAGAATTTAATTTATATATTAGTCATTTTAGCAATTTTATCCAAAGTAGCATTAGAAATAATATATATCACTTCTACATTAAAATTTATAGGACCCTACAATAAAATTAATTTGTGCTTAATATCAACACTACGAAAATTTTTATCAATCGCTTCCAAATTTTGACCTAAGTTTCAAATCTCAACCCTGTGGGTTTTTACATCGACTACAACGTTTTCGTCTTTCTTCGTAAATAATAATTTGACTGTACTAAATAGTTTACAGCCGTATAATTCAACGTATAACTTAGTCACAGCAACGTGTGGCCGGGTCTGCTAGTAACGTATAAAAAATTATACTTTTTTTTTTTAAATACAGTTTTCAATTTAAAATTTATGTTTTACCTAATCAGAAAGATTTTCCAATAACACGCGAATAGATTTTAATTTGGATTATTACCAAAGTATCTATTGACCAATTGTATAACCGACAGAACATGTGATTGAAAATTTCTTGAATTTGTTTTATTTGATACAAGTTTATAAAGGGTGCTCATTAAAGTCTGTTCTCACCCCTTTAACTGATGAACGGCTGAAGCGATATTACAGCGCCTAGACTACATGGTGTGGAAAGCGACCAGTAAATTAGTGCAGTGATGCCAGATGGTCGAAAATTATTTCTCTAAGCAGGTCTTCAAATTTCCCCAAATCAGTGGTTTTTTTCGAAAAAATCCCCAACTTGATTTCAACTAAAAAGAGAAAAAAAAAAAAAAATCAAGCAGATTTAAGTGGATTTAAGCTCAGATTTTTCTCCAAATGAAGGCAATTTTTGAAAAAAATCCCCAAATAACAATAAAGCTATTGAAAATATCTGATCGTAGGGATAAATCATTACGTTGCCAACATTCACAGAAAGTTAAATATGATAGTCACAATTTACTTTATTTTCAGCAAAGTCAATGTTTTCGCATTTAAAATTGCTTTTGATAGTTATTTTCCCTATTTTCCAAAGATTTCGATTTACGACAAAACCCAAATCTTTATAAGTGTCAGATTGTTGAGAGTCTGCAACATGCAATATTTTAGTTTATTACAATTTTAGTAATTTGAATTGAAATTAAATATCCTCCAAAAAAATGAATCAGACAGAAAATTAAAGAAATGTTACTGAATCGACTTAATATGCGTCCGCAGTCTCGTACATTGAACATCCCTTTTAATAGGACCACCCCGCACTGTTCGTGCTTGCTTTAACCCTTTAAGGTTCACTACTTAATTTATTTTAAAAATTACTAAACTAATTTTAAAAATGGCTTTTAGACACATAGCTGATCACAAATATTTAAAAAATAAAAAATTAGCATTGTTCCTTTTCGAGAAATTTTCGGTTTGAAACATCTGTAAGTAAACCTTATTAAATTCAAGTAATATTTAATTTAATAAATAAATCACTTTATAAATATATATTATCGACAACAAAAACTCGTAAAAGTTGCATAGATCCCAACATTTCAACTTATTCCGGAGTATTTTAACCCTTTGCGAGGTAATGCAAGGTAATTTGGATCATTTAAATTACAATGCCACCGGAATTTACGAACATAATTAAAATTGAAGAAATTTTAAATTTTCACGTTAAAAAAAAGGGCCTTTTCTGCTACGTTATAAATGTAAATCTTTGCAAACAAAATTCCGGGATGAGTTTTTTCACTTGAGAATTAAAATTAGGTGTTCCATCAGCGGGAACACTGCGACTGAAAGGGTTAAGCTTCCATAGCCGCTTCGAAGCATGGTACGATGCACAGTTCGCTGAGGGATAAATTAGAGAGATCCTTGTTTAATATCTGTTGCAATTTCCTGCACTGATATCGTTTTGTTTTCAGTTACATTTCAGGACATTCACCGTTGTGCGCGATCATTCACCATTCAGTGACTATCACAATTTAACCATTCAGATTCAGTCTTTGGCTTGACGCTCCATCCCTGACACAGTTTCACTACAGCTGATAGTGAAGATTTTACAATAACAGGTGTTTTGCTAATGCTAACTGAATCCAAAATCTTACTATCGCCCCTTATGTAAGTTCGTCGAATCACTTTGTCTTCCCATGTATGTACAAGTAATTTTTCCTATTTTACTATCTAAAAAGCTCAGCTCTTTTTTTTAATGCTAACCTGCCTTCTATCGGCAACACTGTGACGCAATAACTCCTTCCTATACATTTGTCAGGTGAAGATAACAAAGTTTCCGCTCATGTATAGTGAATCAGACCTTCACAAATCGCTCTACTATTCCAAGACTAAAAATATAGTTGCTATAGGTCATACACCTAAGTTTATGGGTTTTCTTTTGTTAGTAATAATACAAAAGTATAATCTCCATAAATTCGAGTATCCACAGCAGAAATGTACATTTTTGAACAAATGATTTTCAATTTCAAAACAGAATTCCCTTTTGTCACATTTTAGAACAAAATATCCCTTGTGATATCGTCAAGGACTTTTTTCTCTCCTCCTATGTGTGTGTTGAAGAGGGGCCTGTTTGTCTGCGAGCACAAAGACGAGTACAGTTCGGGTGCACTCAACCGGCCAGGTTCAGAAACATAGCAGTTTCATGGTTTACTTTTGTATTACCGACTGCGCCTGCAGACGTAGGTGGTACACAGACAGGTTCGAGCCAAGCAAGTACCCAATAAATTATGTAACTGGAGTGGAACTACGTTTCTCACGTGACAGAGAACTTTTTGATTTGCGGTCGTCTTATGGGGAAAAGGATTTTTCCTCCCTTACACTCCTCTATAAAATTGGGGAACCTGAGGGAAAAAAAAATAGGGCTGAGATTATTAGCGTCATGAAGTGAAGACGTTTATAAAATACTTCTCTGTAATATTAAAATTGAAGTACATGCTTGTAATCAAGGAGTGATGCATGTAACTTTCATACGTCCTGTATTGACAGTATGGTAGTCCTGTATGGACCTGTATAGACATATTTATGTGTTTTTTATAATTATTAAATTTGTTATTCTTTCTTAACGAGTTTAGTTTTCAATTTCAACTAACTCACAATATCCATGCTAAAAGCTATCTATGCAATCACAAAGAATATATTTATTAATTATTTTTTACCAATAAATATTGCTGTTCAAAAATAGTGATGCTTAAACGATGGCCAGCATGTACCCTTTAAAATTCTCATTAAATTAAGTCCTAAATGGTACTTTTCGCTCTCTTATGCGATCCGTGAATGAACTAGGACGATTTCATTCTCAGAGTAGAACTGCACTTGTTACTTACGATTCAGATCAAAGAAAGAACTGTAAAAATAGCTTTATTAACCCTTTCATGGTCATGAACGCGTATACACGGTCAGAGTTTTTTTACTTCTGAATCATATATTCATTGCTACGAATTTGCTAAATAGAAAACAATCAGTTTCTCAGTATTCCTGATAAATTTGTAATATTATTAGTATTTAATGACTTAAAAACACATCCGACTAAAATGGCTTCGAAACGAAAAAATTAAAAATGGCGTGACCATGAATGGGTTAAAAATAGAAAAAGGAAAAAAGTCTGTAAAAATCAACCTACTTGTCTGATGCTAAAGTGAAGTATACTGCTGAGATATATTGGTAGGTCACCCATAAATATTAGAAATCCTAGATCATGTCCAACATGAGCAACTAAAACAGCCCACATTGGTAGTGAAGAAAAGATTGCTCTCCAAGGCGTTTTAGTTTTCTAAAAAACAATAAATAATTAAACAACTGGAAATTATAATTTCAAATTCATGCAAAAATACACTGTTAAAATTTTTGTCCTAGGTTAAACCAAAATACGGTACACTGAAGTTGCAACCATAAGATAGGGAAACTTTTTACCATTATTTGGTGCTTCTTTAAACCAAGGTTTGGTATTGCAATAGCTTCATCCATAAGGTAGAGAAATCGTTTAGCATAATTTGGTGCTTTTTTTCAAAAAGAAGTACCAAAACATGCTAGAAGGTTGCAGCTACAGTTGAAACCGGCAGTGCTTGAGTTCATTTTTTGATGTGTGAAGAAGATTTAAATTTTAAATGTCTTTAAAATTCAGTGAAATTTCTCTGAAATTACTTCTTGTTGTGATCCGTCATTATTTTCTTGGATATACTGAAGTTCCTTTAAAGATATCGTTGGATGTTCAGCTGGAGTTTCATGTACTAAAAGAGCCCAGAATACAAACCATATGCAGCTTATTGTACCTGAAAATGTAAGAAGTGAAAACATACTTTTTATTTAATTAATCGTTTCTTTACATTCATTATTATTTCAGAAAATGTAGTGCAGTGAGAATTATGCAGGCTGTTTCGAACCGTTGATCATTCTGAAAACTAGTTTAATGTTTAACTATGCTTAAATGGGTATAATGGGCTACTAATTTACATTAGTTCTTTTAAGAAGTTAAGCTAGACAGTGTTATCTCATATTATACTAGCATGAATTCAAGTTTCGTTTACTATATTTTTTATTACTTTTATTCCATAACAATTTTAACACTTTAGAAAAACATTGCAACTATTATTATTATTATTATTATTATTATTATTTTAATGTCCTTTCCCATTTATGAGGCATTACACATTTTGCATACTTATAAGTCATGTAATTTCGATATGATTAACTTCTTCTTGATAATCACATTTCTCTTATTTCTTTTTACAATTGTAATGACTGCCCACTTCTGTTCTTCAAATTTTCATCAAAATTTGGCAGAATCATCTGTGCACTAGACCTTTTTAAAGTATGAAGTTTCGTCATTTTATCTTCATTCTTTTAAAAGATATGACAGACAGAGGATACCCCCCCCCCACCCTCCCCACACACACACTGAGCAATTGCTAAAATCACTTTTTTTGATTCAGGGGATCTAAAAATATGTAAATCATGTGAAAAACTCGATAACTAAATTTTTGACCGAAAACAATATTTCCTGCCTTCAGTAATGGAAGTAAAAAGTGAAATTTTCTTTCCCTCCTAAATTATTCTACTTCATGCATTTAAAAATGTTGTCCCCGAGATCTGAGTGCCAAACAGAGAAAAAAAAATATTCATATTACTAAAGATTATAATTAGATATTTTGATCGAATAACTTCAATAAAATACTTTTCTATTATGTATATATATATATATACACACACACACTAAACGACAAGAAAAAAAAAAAAAAAAAAAAACAGGACTTGGATATTTTTTTTTTAGCCTTCTACAACTGCCAATTTTATAGTTAAAAAAGCAAATTTTCGAACAGATTTTATTATGTTGTCCTCCACATACACTTTAGCTTTGAGTCCAGTGTTAAAAACAAAATGCAATTGTCAGTAAAATTGTAATTTCAAAAATTATTTCAAAAATGGTAAGAATAAAGCAGTTAACGATGCCACAAAAAGTATTAATTTTTGAATGAAAATTAAAAAATATTTTAATACGTGAGATGGCAAAATAATTAAATGTTAACAAAATATTGGTAAAAAGCTTTTCAGCAAGATATAAAATTTTTTGGCAGTTTAAACTGGAAATTTGATTTTAGGAGGACATGTTGCTCATCCAACCGAGATGACCGTAAGTTAAAAAGGCATTGCATATAAAATCGGTTCGTATTACATTTAGAAAATAATAGAGATTCAGAAAATGTGTTTAGAAGCATAATTTATTTGATTACAGTACAGCAACTATTAAACAAAACAGGTTTAAATGACAGAATATTTAACAAAATTTCATTCTTAGTGAAGAAAATTAAGAAAGCAAGACCTCGTATGGCTAAAAAAATTTAAAAAATGGTTAGTTACTAAATTGGCTGATCTGGTTCTCTCTGAGGAGTCAAGTTTAACTTATTTCGAGCTAAAGAAAACAAGCAGATCTGACAACGAAAATATCACCGACTTAATGAAAATCGCACTTTTAAAACAGTGACACATTCTCCGTACATTATGGTACGGAGGTGCATAACTTTTCAAACAGTCGGGCACATTTTTATGCTCAAGGGATCAATTAACTCGAAATAAAACACAATCTTTATGAAAGTGGTGCCAGACCGACTATTTTGGAGGTATCTTGGACATTTCCGTAAGCAGCATTTCAAGATGATAATGCATCTTATTACACGGCGTCTGTGGTAAGTTTATTCACTTCAAATTGTCAAAATTTCCTATCTATTCCCATGACAACCTATAATTCTGTAAATAATCATAACTTTTTTCACTTTAAGTTAAATCCCACAAAGGATATAGCAGAATATCTTCTTTACCAGACATGGAAATAGTCCTAATCGCGATCCGCTCGAAAATGTTTCGTCTATAAGCGGGCGGAAGAGAGGGGAGAGGATTCGAAATTTGCAGCCTGTAACTCTGCCAGAACTAGAAAAAATTATTTGTGATATTTGGCACATTGAATTTTCTAAGATTTATATTAAAATACTGTATAAAATTATGCCTTTGCGCTTTAAAACAGTAATTCCATATAAAGATAGAATTAACCCAATTCAGAATA
Organism: Salticus scenicus; assembly: GCA_963930645.1. Taxonomy (NCBI): domain Eukaryota; kingdom Metazoa; phylum Arthropoda; class Arachnida; order Araneae; family Salticidae; genus Salticus; species Salticus scenicus. Next base: position 169,793,520 of record OZ005658.1, on the reverse strand, counting down.
CATATTTTTAATAAAAAATAGCTTAGATCTAATAACTTGTTTATTTCATATAATAAATCATAATAGAATACAAAGTGTATGGTTATTGCATTATGTTCAAAAAAGAAAGTTTTATGCAGATTTTTAAAAAGTAATTCGTAGAGTGCAATAAAGCGAATTATTAAATCGAAAATGTGCATAGGTAACATTTCATCCCTTTGGTGTTATGCAAACAAGACCATTTTATTTGTTTCAAACATTAATTTTAATGTTATTGCAAATAAAAAAGAATAAGTGATTTTTTCTGCAGAGCGGCTTTTTTTTTTTTTTTTGCTTAGTGCATATAACTCTAATTATTTTGTCACATAGATGTCGTGAAGAGTCAAAGTGAGAACTCGAAGTGAAGTAACAAACGTAGTTTATTAGCGGAACAAACTTATAACACAGCTACACTCGGCTGAGAACATACTCAAACTGAAGAACAAGTCGCTTATATACAATAGTTGAATATTCCAGAATACAAGATTAACATAAATTAGAATATTCTAGAAACTGCTAGAATAGGAAATTAAATATGCAAAGATAATTATAAGAATTTAAAAATAATTTTTAGATTCTTTAAATTTACTTGCCCCCGGCTGGAATCGAACTGAGGCCGTCTGGGTGACAGACCAAAGACATACCTCTACGCCACGGCGGCTGTAAAGAAAGGCGACTTTATGGTAATGCCCTTCTTTCAAGGAACAGCGTCTCGCTGTTTTAGGACTTCTGGTTTAAATCTCTAGTTCTCGAACGCGTCATGGGTCCCTTGTATGTACCGTTCGTTTTAGGAGGAACAACATCATCCTGATTTTCTGTGTTCTCAGTCTGCTTGTCCGGATCATGGTAGGGTTTCATACGTAGTACATGGACAACGTCTCTTGGTTTTATTCTTTGCAAAGTAGGATCAGAATCTCGCACCTCATAGGTGACGTCTGATAAATGACGTAAAACCTTATATGGTCCAAAATACCTTCTTAAAAGCTTTTCGGGGAGGTCGACTTTCCGGACTGGTGTATACACCCATACGAGATCTCCAGGAGCATAAGAAACTACTCGGTGTCTGGAGTCGTAACGTCGACGGTCTTTATCTTGGGCTTTTAGAGTTTGCACTCGGGCTAGCTGCCTTGATTCTTCAGCTCTGGCAATCATCTTGGCGATGTGATCGTCGTCGACATCATCAGGGCAAAATGGTAACATTGTGTCCAGCGTCGTTTCAGCCTCACGTCCGTAAAGTAAATAAAAAGGCGTGAAACCCGTCGTTTCCTGTTTAGTGGTGTTGTAAGCAAAGGTTACAAATGGTAGAATTTCGTCCCAATTCTTCTGTTCTGTATCCACGTACATGGACAACATGCCCGCCAAAGTTTTATTAAACCGCTTCGTCAGTCCATTTGTTTGAGGGTGATATGCTGTCGTCATCCGATGATCGATATTACACAATTCGACGACAGCGGAAACAATTCTGGATTGAAAGACAGCTCCATGGTCTGTGATAATTACTCAGGGAGCTCCATGCCTTAAGAGAATTTCTTCGAGCAAGAACTTCGCTACTTCTTCGACTTCAGCGGTCGGTAAGGCTTTCGTTGCTGCATATCTCGTTAAGTAATTCGTGCAGACTATGATCCATTTGTTCCCACGAGTAGATTTCGGAAATCTTCCTAGAATATAGACCCCAATGCGAGGAAAGGTGCTATAGCTGGAGGAATGGAAACTAAGCTTCCAGGAGGTCGTTGAGGAACGGATTTTCTCCTCTGGCATTCTCGACAGTGCATCACATATCGAACAACATTTCTGTACATTCCAGGCCAGTAAAACCTTTTGCGGATTCTGTCATAAGTTTTTGCAAAACCAAGATGTCCTGCGGTGGGAGCGTCGTGGAAATGTCTCAGTATGTCCACTTGTAGATGTTTAGGATTGACTGGCAGTCACGTTTTTCCATCAGAGTCAAAATTCTTTCTACATAGTACTCCGTCAATTAATTCAAGATCTCTTTTATCCGCGTTGGAGCGGTTATTCGAAAGAATAATTTTTGCGAGATCTGGGTCTTTCTTCTGTTCAATCGCAAAGTTCATACTCGTAGTCACAGCTAGAAATTTGTTTGACGTCTCAGTTTCTTCGTCTACTGGATTTCTCGAGAGTACGTCAGTGTCTCTGTGCTTCTTACGGGTTTTATATATCACTGAAAAATCATGTTTTTGAAGTCGATGGGCCCATCTTGCCAGTCTTCCTGAAGGATCTTTTAGACACATAAGCCAGCATAGTGAATGATGATCTGTAACAACAGTAAAATGTTTTCCGAATAGATACGGCCGGAATTTGTTGATAGCCCATACAATGGCAAGGCATTCCCGTTCTGTGGTGGAATAATTCTTTTCGGCTTTTGTGAAGGTTCTTGAGGCGTAAGCTATAACTTTTTCGGTATTGTTCTGAATTTGAACAAGGACTGCCCCAATACCATAACCACTGGCATCTGTATGAATTTCTGTAGGGGTGCTTTCGTCGTACATTCCTAATATTGGATCAGAAGTGAGGGCTGACTTCAGACAGTTGAATGATTCGGCCTCTTCAGGACCTCAATGGAACTTCGCATCACCTTTTAGAAGCAACTGCATGGGTTCAGCGAGATAACAAAAGCCCTTAATAAATCTTCGGAAGTATGAGCAAAATCCAATAAAGCTTCGTATGTCATGTACATTCTTCGAAGTTGAAATTGCTTACGGCTTTCACATTTTCGGGATCTGGACGGTCGTCATTACTAGAAACAAGATGACCCAGTATTTTTACTTCTTTGGCCGCAAATAGACACTTCTTTGGGTTGAGTACAAGACCAGCTTCCTGAAGACATTTCAAAACAAGCCTTAGTCGGGTGAGATGGTCTTCAAAAGTTTCTGAAAATACTAGGATGTCGTCTAAATAGCAAAGACACACAGTCCATTTTAAATGGCGTAGCAAATTGTCCATCATTCTTTCGAAGGTCGCAGGGGCATTGCAGAATCCAAACGGCATGACTTTGAACTCATATAAGCCTTCGGGGGTTATGAATGCCGTCTTCTCCCGATCCGTCTCGTCTACTTCTATCTGCCAATAGCCAGAGCAGAGGTCCATGGAAGAAAAGAACTTGGCGCCTTTCAAACAGTCTAGCGTATCGTCAATACGAGGTAGATGATAGACATCTTTTTTCGTGATCTTATTGAGGTTCCGGTAATCTACGCAAAAACGCCAGCTTCCATCTTTTCTCCTAACGAGCACCACGGGTGATGACCAGGGACTTGCAGATGGCTGTATGATACCTCTATCAAGCATTTTCTGAACTTCCTCACGAATTACGCCTCTTTCGGTCGATGATACTCAGTAGGCCCGTTGGCTGATTGGAGTATGATCACCTGTATGAATCATGTGTTTCACATTCGTCCATGAGGCTGTCGACTTGTCAGTCTTTTAGAAAATTCCGGAAAACTCTCGAAGCACTTCGACTAGCTTGGTTTTTTGTTCGTTGCTCAACTCGGGAGACAATATCCGGGAGCAGTCCATCCGGGAGTTTGACGTGTCTCGTGTATTCAGGCCATCCATCGTGTCGGCAATCGCGCATAAATGTCCTTCATTCAGGGGTTAGGCTAGGCCTAAGCACATTCCTTTCAGAATGACTTGGTTCCTGGACTGGAGGTTGGCGACCCCGATTTCCCTTTGGCCGTTATGGTATAAGGATAGCATGGATGGTATAGCGAAATTCTTCTCGAAGAGCAGATGTTTATTGCCATCTATGACTACATTTACGTCTCTTCGTACTTGGCATCCTGAAACTGCTATTTTAGTTAAAGATTGGGGCTTGAGAGTGTAGTCTCTTGTGGCGTACAACTTCCAGGCATCCATCGCTGCGAGGTCTTGGCAAACGTCCTCTAAAAATAGTTCACTCTGTCCACAGTCTATAACGGCTTTGGAAGCTTCTAAAAAGCCCCATCCAAGAATTATGTCATCACTACAATGCGGCAAAACAATGAATTCAAATGGCAACTCTCTGCTATTTATGAGAATACGTAAAACACATTTTCCCACCGGCCGGACAAAATTTCCATCGGCGACTTTTAGCATAACGTTCTTGGCTTCAAAAAACAGAACCTTCTTTAGAAATCGACGATACTTATCGGAGACGACAGAAAATGAGGCTCCAGAATCCACTAAGGCTCGTACCGGCTTTTTATCCACGATTACGTCTACTTGGTTACCAGTCATCTTTAAGGCCGACGGAGGATTTTGATTACATGCGGCCTCACCTCCTTGGAAGGTCGCTCCGTTTAGTTATCCTCATTATTGCGGTTCGGAGATCGACTTGATCGACGATATGGCGACGGTGATCTGAAACGGCGTGTTGGAGATCGGCCTCTAGTTGGACTAGGAGTTGAACGGCGGGGTGAAGCTTGGTCGACGAAGTTCTTCTGCGTCAATTTCGTCGGGGTTCTGTCGGCGGCGTCGATAGCTGTCGAAAATAGCCTTTCTCTCTCGGCAATAACGCACAACATGTCCAGGACGTCCACAGTTGAAGCAGACTGGTCTGTTGTGAGCTGTTCTCCAATGGTCAGTTTTTCTCGGCTGCGTGGGTGATCTCTGGATAGGAACTCCGGATTCCCTGGTTACAGTGGCATATGTCGGTCATCGTGGAGTTTTGGTTGGTGTTCCTGAAACGGGGGCTAGAGCCCTTTGAACTTCGTCTTGCACTATTTCTTCTAGGAATGGCGAACATGACTCCGAAGATTCTTTCGTATGGTTGATCAGTCGATGGATTTCCTCCTGTACGATCTGGCGGAAAAGGGATAACAAATCTGGTTCCTCCTCCATGGCTGCCACTGGTACGACGTTCGGAAGCCTCTCGAATCTTTGTCGTCCAACCCTCTTCTGCTTCATGTCCTCGATGTAGTTGCACCATTTAATGAAATCAGTTGTGGTGCTGATTTTTTTCGTCAGCAGGGTCTGACAAATGTCCTCTGCAATGCCTTTCATTAGGTGAGACACTTTTTCGTCTTCGGACATTGAAGGATTAATTTCCTGGCACAGACCTCAAGACACTCTGTATATAGGACTGTGTACTCTCTCCTGACCTCTGTGCTCTGTACTTCAATTGTTCTTCCGCCTTCCTGGTATACTTTTGTCTATCGCCGAAAAGTCCGCTTAATTCCTTCTTGAACCCCTCCCAGGAATTCAGAGTATCTTCATTGTTTACGTACCATTGCTTTGCCGTACCATCAAGGAAGAAATACACATTGGCTAAGCACATCATGTCATCCCATTTGTTAAATTTAGGTACTCGATCGTATTCTTTAAGCCATTTCAGAGGGTCTTCTCCAGGCACTCCTCGGAAGGTCGATGGGCTCCTTTGTTGCTGGTAGGTAGGAGTGAATACGACGGGCTTGGTCACTTCTGGCACTTTGGTTTCTGGCATTTTCGTTTTCTTCTTTTTGCTGTCTGGAAAATAAAGTCCGTACTCGGGAGATTGTCCTCTTAAACGGAGACTTCTGGGAAGATTGTCTCTCTTATCCACGTTTGCAAGGTTTATTTACCCGGCGTCTCCACCAAAATGTCACATAGATGTCGTGAAGAGTCAAAGTGAGCACTCGAAGTGAAGTAACAAACGTAGTTTATTAGCGGAACAAACTTGTAACACAGCTACACTCGTCTGAGAACATACTCAAACTGAGGAACAAGTCACTTATGTACAATATTCGAATATTCCAGAATACAAGATTAACATAAATTAGAATATTCTAGAAACTGCTAGAATAGGAAATTAAATATGCAAAGATAATTATAAGAATTTAGAAATAGTTTTTAGAGTCTTTAAATTTACTTGCCCCCGGCTGGAATAGAACTGAGGCCGTCTGGGTGACAGTCCAGAGACATACCTCTACGCCACGGCGGCTGTAAAGAAAGCTGACTTTGTGGCAATTTAACTGGTGCCACATTTTCTCTTAATCATGCAGTCAAAACTTCTTAAATACACTCCTTATAGCATTAATTTGTTTGATCCTGAAATAATTTAACTGACTTATTGTTTATCTAGCTAAACGTTAGATGGCGCTTGCTCACTGCTGACTTTTCTTTCTTTAATATTTTGAAAGTTTTAATGTTTCTTGATCTACGTACAATTTAAATTAACAATTAACTAGCTTAAGCTTTAATTAACTTTAAAATACTTTCACTAACTCAATAAATAATTACTCTGTGTATTTTATCGTTAATGAAAATGCTCAGTCGTTAGTTCTTTATCGATTAATCGATGTTTGAAAAGCTTTTATTTTTATTTTTTTGTTTGCATCATCCTATTCTCCAGTTTGTGTTAAAAGTTTTACACGTGGCTACTATGCTTTTTTCCAGTTTTCTCTCTGAATTCCCTGAAGATTTAATTTAATTTTTTAATTAATTTCTCATTCAATATGGTTTTGCTGCCTCAATCGGGCTGGAACAATATAAATTGCTATGATTAGCTATATCGTTTTATGAAACCGATGCAGCTTTTGCTGCTTTATGAAGTACATGCCCCCTGATGTGTATTTACTTCTAATTTTAAACATTTTTATCCAATTATTTTAGTGGTCATTTATTTGTTTTCTCTGTCATTAAATTTAATGGTCCATTTTTTTATTACTATCATTCATGTCCGCGTAAGTAATTTAAATTGTTTTTGTCTCTTATTGGTTCTTAATCCGTATCGCAACAATTTTGTGTCAGTCTTTCCTATTACTTAAAATGAATTCTATTATTTTGTGTTGGTATTGTTTGGTATCTATTAATTGCTAAATTTTAAGATTAAATTTTATTACGATATCTATCATTTGTATATATATATATATCTATCATTTATATCATTTATATATATATATATATATATATATTGTTACGACTACATTTTTATGTCCGCATATATTCCGAAAGCCTCGTCGTAAATCAGTATCTGGACATAACCTATTTAATCGTGATTATGCATTTGAGAAAATTACTCAACAAGTAAAGTGACGTTAAAAAAGAAAAAAAAGAAGAAAAAGGAGACGATGATATTAGAGCAACGTTAAATTTTTAAAGTTGACAGCTATAGGTATCGTGCAGTTTTTATAAAGACATATTCCGTCTAGCGCTCGATTTTTATGCATTTATTTTCCAATTTATTTCGAACCGCGGCAGCCCAGTCGGAAGAGCGCCGGGCTGCGTATCTCCGAAATGTTGGCGCGTACAGGAGGCGAACCTGGCGAATTTTTGTAGCTCGCGCCAAAACCCTCTCTGTCGCAAAGCAGCCCTTCTTTCCACTTCATTCACGATTCGTTAAGGATTCGAGCAGTCTTTTTTTTTTTTTTCCCTCAAGAGAATGAACTATTAAAAATGTGTCAATGGAATTTTAGTATCGTAATTCTTAAATAATATATTTAATGCAAAAATTCATTAGAAATCCTCCACCCTTTAAATTTAATTTAGCAAGATTAATGAAGAAATAAAATTGTAATATTCTAACTTTAAAGCTTTTAAAATTGTTCTTGAAATACATTTATTTATTTATTTTACTTTCTCTTACCAACATATATGGTAGAGAAAGAATTGTTTTAGGGTCAAATTTTCGAAATTGATTTTTTGTTATATATACACGTTTTGAGGCTCCCTGAATCATAATTGTTAAAAATGTGTCAATGGAGTCTTTGTACCGTTATTTTTAGATAATATAATTTAATACCAAAATTTATTAGAAAACACTTTAAATTTATTTTATCAAGATTAATGAAGAAGTATATTTGTAATATTATGATTTTAAAGCTTTTAAAATTATCCTTGAAATACATTTATTTTATTTTATTTTATTCTGTTTTATTATTATTATTATTATTATTATTATTATTATTTACTTTCTCTTCGTCAAATAAAATTGTTTCTAAACCTATTTTAGATTATTTGAAAAGTACATTAAACTTTACATTCTTACGCTATTGATCTTAAGATTTAATGTGCAATCTGTCATTATAATATTGAAATGCAGGGTAAAAAAGAAAGTCGTGTGAGTGACACACCAGATTATCATTATTATGATCATTATTTAGTTTATTTTACCCATATATTGTAAGAAAAGTTTTATTTTTGATTCAGATTTTCGAAATATATATATATCATTTATATATATATATATATATATATATATATTGTTACATTGAGTTTTTGTTACATTTGCTTAAATATCCTGAAACAAAAAATTAGGTTTTTAGCGGTTGCCTGAATGTGTCTGTGTGTTTGTTATCACCATACCTCAAGAATAGATATTGGGACTCGGATGAAATATTAAGTAATTCGTGCACAGTGACTAAGAAAAGAATTCAAATTCATTAAGTCTATGTGTGAATTTTCTGGTAAATACAATTTAATATTTTTGGATGAAACAAAATAAAATAAATTGAACTTATATTTTATGTGCATGAAAGAATGTTTCGTATACAATGTAGAATGTACATCCTTTATTGTTTACACAGAACCCCACAAAAGAATTCAGATATATTCATACAATGGAATTGCTGAAAGGTCATTTCATGTCGTGCTATGTGTTTTAGATTCTGTGCTAAATTAGTACACTATATTGTGTTTGTAAAATATATAGTAAATATACAGGGCTACCCCAAATTAAATTAAAGCATTTCTTTTTATAAATAAAAATCAATGTAATAAATGCAATTAAAGTTTAATTAATTTAAAATTATTCTCTTATTCTAATTTACTTTATCTTATCCGTAAAAGGTCGCGAAAGTATTGTTTACGGATCAAGTTTTCGAAATTGAATTTTTGTTACATTTATATGTTTTGAGGTTTCCTGAATCCAAAAATTATGTTTTTAGTGGTTGGTTTATGTGACTTGTCTGTGTGTATTATAGATATTGAGTTTGTAAAATGGGTGCATTAGTTTTTAAATATCACTTATGTTATTGATAAGGACAATATTGCTTTGGAACAATGTAAGTTGTAAACTTCGCATGTTATTCAAAATTTACGTTTTCTTTTTAACATGGCAAAATAGAGCAAAATTTCGTTTAAACGTCCATTATGCCAATATTTTGTCGTAAACATGTCAGACTAATATTTTAAAATATATTTTTTAATACACTTCATTAAATATGAACATTTTAATTTGAAACTTTAGTAATTAAAAATTGTGTTTCCTTCATTTGACAAATTAGGCCAATACTTCCCACAACTTGCAATATGGGGATCAGTTGTGTTGGAAATTAATGTACGAAAACAATCCTAATAAAATTAGTCATTTAATTACGATAAGTAAAATGTATCGAATCGGATAGAGGGTAGCCTATGAGGTGCGGCATTTCAGTCTGCGACTGTGTTGAGTGTTCTATCATACCCATTCCTTTTAATATGAATACATTTCGCTCTCAATAGAAATTAGTAACAATAAATATAGGATGAGAATGGTTATGCGCATCATTATTACTTTGATTTGTATAACATATTAAGTTAGATTGTTTATGATTACTGAAAAACAAATAGAATAGCATTAATAAAATGTTTAACGTTTTATTTTATAACTTTGTATGTTGAGGTGGGGGGGGGGGGGGGTAAAGAATGAGAAATGGACATGTTCGAGGAGGAAATTATACGTAGAAAATTTTATGAATTTCAACCATAAAATTTAACACGAAATATCTATTTTATTATGATTAAGATGTTCTTTAAAAATACATAATAGATGAATAAAAGGTGATAATTTATGAAACTTCAAGCACTGCATCGTAAGAGAAATATTTTATAAAGTCGTACATTTTAAAAATTTAAATACAAAATGATAATAAAAATAGTTGAAATGTAAAATGGCGTACTACTGATTTGGACTTATGAACATTCTTCATGCATATTTTACTAAGAATTTGTAATTTGTTTGAACAATTTTTACAAACTTTTTGGCCTTTTACATGAAATCGGATCTCAATGCTAATATATTACCATTATTATTATCTCCTTCTCTATTCGAAAAACTATTTCTTAATTTCAAGATATGTTTCGTTTTGCGATTTAAATCCTACATTAATTATCAGAAGAAAAAAAAAAAAGAATAAAAGAAAAAAGAAATAAAGAAAAACGCCGGATGTTTATTTATACAGGTTAAGCGGCGTGAAGTTTCTCTTTGCACTTCCAGATTTGGCGAAAATCGCATTCTCTGGCGAAAAATTGTGAATTTGTTCTGCGCGCGCCAACATTTCGAAGATACGCCGGCCGCCGGGCTCGTTGTTTATTCGAGTTTTAATATTCCAACGCAAAATCTCCTGTTATTATATATTAATATCTTATATCAGATACTTTATTTAGACATTTAAAAAAAAATTTGACTTCCAATTATGATAGAATATTTATCATTTTCCTTTTAATTAGTACATTAGTTGGATATTTATTGTGCAAATATCATCCTTTGTTATGAAATGTCTATGTTTTCAATTGAATATGGAAGTTTGCCATTTTTTTTTCTAAAGTTTTGAAATTTAAAATTCTAATTTTATCAATTTTACAGCAAAAACAACTTAATCTAACGCATTGCACACGATAACTAATACATATCTATACCTGTAAGGTGCGGAACTCAAAAATGAAGCTAAATTAGGGTAACATTATTTATTATTTACATTTAAAGTTACACACTAAATATACAACACATAAATTGAACTATTTACAGGGGTAAGTTAAAGGGGATTTGATGGTAATATAGAGTCCCACACCCAACATGATGTGTTATCTTATGGTCGTGGGCCATTTCGGCTAACATCGACCACACGTTGCATGTACTTCCTTCTCTGGAAACTGCTGAAATCAGAAAGTTCTCTCTTTGGGTCTCTCAGCCAAACGGTTCGCTAGGGGGCGCTGAGGTTTCGTAGCATAGGTGCGCTACATACCTAAATATGGGGATTGAAATCGGGAAATAACATCCCTCGATTTTTAATAATTTTTTACAAAAAATCCAATGGGCGATTAACATAGGAAATATTTTTCTTGCATCCACGGACGGTCAGTGACGTCATACTTCGCTTGCGTAATAACAACTTATGATCCTGGAGTAATTTGTGTTTCGCAAAGTCTTTTTAACCGCTTACCAAGTCTACAGACATTTTGGCATATCAATATTCAAAAAAATACAAAAAGAAGAAATATAGTATTGAATAAATTATATAAAATGATACTGCAGCATTTTTCTTAATATTAAAAAAAGTGTTTGACAAAGTTTGTATCTTAGGTTAGGTTTATAAACTTATTGAATATAATTTTTTCCTCTGATTAAACTAGTTTATTACACAAAGTAAAAACCTCCACTTAGAGTGACAGATTCACTTTCCAAAAAATGCGTCAGCTTAATTAATTTTCTTTAACATATCATACGAGTAAAAACGTTTGTCTAAACATAGCCTCCTAAAGTAGATGTCTGTCGCGTGGCTCGGGAACTTGGCAACAGTTCAAACGGTCGACAGCGCCACCTGGAACAAATTACGCGACTATATTATTAAACTGTCACCAATAATTTTAAGAAGTGATAAATGATATATATATATAATTGACGTTTCTTCGATTCTATTCGCCTTTTATGTATATCAAATGCCACTTTTAAAAATTTTTGGTGGCTTTTGAATAAAAAATTCCCGCAATCTGTACCAGGTGGCGCTGTCTACCACTTGAACTGTTGCCAAGTTTCCGAGCCACGCGACAGGCATCTAGTTTAGGAGGCTATGGTCTAAATCACTGAGCTAGAGAACAACTGGAGGAAATGCTAGTCCGGTTTTTGAGCGTCGTTTTTCGGAGATTCGCCTTCCTCCTACAGTTTTGCTTTCTGAGCGGTGTACGGCAAAAAGCATTTGATACCTTTATATTTCAATGTAAAATTGCGTAAAGGAATGCATTCTTATCGGCTTTATATGAAATTTATTTATGAATTTTTTGGTGGAACATGAAATAAAAAGAAATAATTTATTGATTTCCAAAGCTACATTACTTTAAAGATGAATTTTATTAAGAAAAATTATATCTTTTGAGTAGTAAGCAGTCACAATTCCATATTGCTGATCCTTTTTCTTTACCTCTATATTTATCGTTGCTATTATTATTATTATTATTTTCAACTGGTCCTATTTTTATGACAAAACAGGTTTCATGAAACTGTTTAACAATTCGCAATTATTGCCTAATGGACTCTTCCCACCTGACGTCAGAGGTCACATGATAGAGGAAAAACAAATAGCAGACGAAGTCTTGTTTTTCTAGAGCGATTGCTGAAATAACATATTCTCTATTCTTATTTTTGATCAATCGTATTTAATATGTGTTATTTTTTATACATCATCATTTCTAATCCATTTTATATCATTATTCATCATCTTTTGTTTGCTGTATATATTTACAATCATCATTTAGTTTATGCCTGTTATTGATTTTCATGAAGACATGTTTAAATACTCTGATTTTTGGTACTTAAATCAGTGACAGTGCAATATCGTACTACGTAAATCCATTTGGACCAGTAACTAAGTTAATTAACTTGTTGTAACACCTTTATGCAATTAAATTAAATGAAAACATTTTAAAAATTCAATTTATAATCCGTAAACATTCCACAAGAAGCTATTATTTATTGCTAGATCAGTTAATGTTACAGTTACACTACAATATACAAAAATCGATTCTTATAGGTAAAAATAAATAAACACATAAAATGTTTTTTAAAAATTATTAAATTTACAAATACAATTATTCTACTGTTTACAAATGCACAATATTACTTTTATTTCATTTTATATTAAATATTAAATTTTTTGTTCTTAAGAAAAATTTGTAATTGAATTCGATTCTCAGAATTCGATTATTCGTTTTCCTCTATCACGTGACTGAGCAGAGGACGGTGGGAAGAGCATTTCCACCGCTAATTAATTAAATATGCCAAAATTTCTGTGATAAATTCATAGAATTAGCAGTTTATTAACTTCCTCCTATATTCAATAGAAAAGAGTATTAGATGCGTACTAATTTTCGTCTTTTGGCTTTCGATATATTTATATATTTTCTGATCTATTTAACTCTTTAAACGCCGCTATATTAATTCCCCTGAAAATATTTGAATTTTCGTAGTGTTATGTTTCAATGTGCATTTCTAAGTTTTTGTAATTTAACTAATAAAAAAAACTAGTGGTCGCCCAGTGGTCGAAATTCGACCATAATTAATTAAAATTATAAGTTTAAACATTATTAAGGTTTTATTGTCAAAGACTATACTTCTATAATCACAGATTTTGCCAAGGCTACACTGTTAATTTACCTAGTTTTTTCAAAAAATTATATGAAATTTAAATAAAAAAAATCCAAAAAATGATTAAAATAAAGAATGCCTTCATACAATGATTTAAAATATTCATTTTGACTTAAGGGCGGTAATATTGCTTTATCCTTATGACAACATGAAGTGAATGCAGTTCTGTCACCTAAAGTGACTTCAGATTCAAAATGTTTCGCATTGCAAAACCTGCATTCCAAATCCATTAATCCACAATCATAACTATAAAAAACTTTTGGAATGACATTTCGTGCACATTTAAATTTATCTGTCAAATTCACTTCTTCATTCTGTATAATATTAACACTATTTGTATTTTCATTACTATTATTATTATGTGTCCGCAAATATAGATTCCTTCTTCTTTGTCTCTCAATCCGACCCGTTAATGTTCTATGTCGAGGCATAATAAAAGTAGAAAAAAACTTTCATCGTCAGTAGAAAAAATCGTTATTTTTTTTTTATTTTAGGTTGATTTCTTTAGAAACTGATCTATACAAATTGAATGAGTTGAGTTGAGTTGAGTTGATTAATTAGTATATATATAATGCAAAACTTGTGTGTTTTTAAAAAATATTAGCATTCTGCGATAACTCTTTCAGATGAAACTGGCTATTTAAAAAATAACTCATTGTTATTAAATTTTATTATTGTTATTAACATATTAACTTTTTATTATTAATTGAAATTTCAAAATTTTGGCAACAGTATAAAAAAATGAAAATGCTAATTTTAATCTGGAAATAAAACCCGATAATATAGGCTTTGAATTGCACCTTTGTCGTTTCACAAATGTTCCAATTTCTCGTCTTTGTCGTTGTATTTTTAAAAAATATTAGCATTCTGCACTTCTTCTCTATATAAACTATAAGTGTGCGAAATTTCATAATCCTCCGTCCGCGCAATTTTCGTAAAAAGGGGTACAAAGTTTTTGCTTCACGTATTAATATATAGATGTTTATTTTATTAGATGACATAATATGGTTCCAAAATAGGAAACTTGGCACCTAATGAGCGTAAAATAGATGTTGCATAAACTGAAAAACCCTTTTAAATTAGTTTTCTTGATCCCAGTTTGCTATATATAAAGAGAAGAACTGTTTTATTTTATATACATTGTTTTAAACCCTTGCACTCGAATGCCTTATTTTCAGTATTTTTTTTTTTCTTTTTCTTCAGTTAAAACAGACATTTTCGTTTGAATAATTAAAAAAAAAAAAAGAAAAAAAAGACAGAATTTACATTACAAACTTAAAAAAAAAAAAAAAAAAAAAAAAAAAAATCCAATATAGCTAGGCATTTCAGTATTCAAAGTAGAAAAAAAAAGTATATATATTTATCTTAATTACGTGTAGAGAGAAAAAATAAATAATAATCAAATGTTCCCGCAGCACGAGCTTTGGTGCCTAATCGGTTAACAGATTATTCATTTTTAGAAAATGTCTGGATGTGCGTGAGAAACATTTTGTTGCATCTCTCGATCAAGAATCAACGAACAAAATTTCATTAAAAGTTATATTTAAATGCAATTTGAAATAAATTAATATCTATCAGCTTTTTGTGCATAATGCTCAACAGATAAGGCCGCCGTCTTTCCGTTTTTATCGCAATCTTTAGAATGATAGTATGAAACAGAGTTTAGTATGAATGCACCAACTGAGAGAATATATATATATATAAAAGAAAAAAAAAGTGTTTAGAATAATAATAGCCTCCCTCCTGCACCCTTTCTTTCACCACGCCTTACCAATGGCCGATCAGTTCTATTCTCAAAGCTGGTAGACGGAAAGTGCCGGGATCGAACCCAGGTCACGTTCTAGACGTATCTGTTCGAAGTTTTCCGTGGGTTTCTCTGAAAATCGCGTGAATACGAGATAGGCACCCTCATAAAGAACCCTCACGGAGGGCACACTATCTAGGTATAGAACACATGTGTAATGAAACTACCTGAATCCTTGCACTAACACTACCTCCTCTCCCCCTTTCTCGAAGGAGTAAATTTTTAATATTAATATTATTAAAAATAACTCGTCGATACATTAAAACGAATGGTTGAACCATCCGTCTGAAATAATTTGAATCAAAGTTATCCCTGTTTCTTTAAATTTTTAATAACATTAAAATATGCTTTTGTGGCTTTATTTATTTATTTATTTGATGATTTATAGGTTTTTGTGATCAAAGCCGGTAGAACGAAAATGTCAGGTTCGGCGCTCGTGAAACTAGTCATGAACCTAGTTCTGAAATTTCTTTAAATTTTTTTCCAAAATTTGCGTAAATAGGTCAATTTTTTTTTTTTTTAAGTTTGTAATATAAATTCTGTTTTTATTATTATTATTATTATTCAAACGAAAGTGTCTGTTTTAACTGAAGAAGAAGAAAAAATTGCTGAAAATTAGTCATTCGAGTGCAAGGGTTTAAAACAATGTACCTAAAATAAAACAGTTCTTTTCTTAAATTATAACAAACTGGGACCAAGATAACTAATTTAAAAGGGTTTTAAAGTTTATCAACGTCTATTTTATGTTCATTAGGTGCCAAGTCTCCTATTTTGGAACCATATTATATCTTCTAAGAAAATAAACATTTTTTTTTAATTAGTTAAACTACATTGAATCACAACACATATGAAAATTCAAATATTATCAGCGGGATTCATATAGAGGCGTTCAAAGGGTTAAATAGATCAGAAAATGTATAAATATATCGAAAGCCAAAAGTCGAAAATTTGTACGCATCCAATACTTTTTTCTATTGAATATAGAAGGAAGTTAATAAACTGCTAATTTTATCAATTTATCACAGAAATTTTGGCATATTTAATTAATTAGCGGTGGAAATACTTATAATTAAGCAGTAATTGCGAATTGTTAAACAGTTTCATGAAACCTGTTTTGTCATAAAAATAGGACCAGTTAAAATAATAATAATAATAATAATAATAATAATAATAACGATATATAGAGAGGTAAAAATAAAAATGGATCAGCAATATGGAAATGTGACTGCTTACTACTCAAAAGATGATAAAATTTTTCTTAATAAAATTCATCTTTAAAGTAATGTAGCTTTCGAAATCAATAAATTATTTCTTTTTCTTTCATGTTCCACCAAAAAATTCATAAATATATTTCATATAAGGCCGATAAGAATGCATTCCTTTACGCAATTTTACATTAAAATATAAAGGTATCAAATGCTTTCTGCCGTACACCGCTCAGAAAACGGAACTATAGGAGGAAGACGAATCTTCGAAAAACGGCACGCTCAAATATAATGTAAAGGTATTGGAACCATTTGCTCCAGTTGTTCTCTAGCTCAGTGGTCTAAATACTTCGTTTTGTCTACGTGTAATCTTTTGACGCTAGTTGTATTTTGCTGTGCAACCACTTCAAGAAGTTGGCGCTGCTGTAGGCGGACAAAGTTTGCCCCACTTAACGTGCACTCGCTTTGCTTCAAAATTTAATAAATCTTTATGTTTTATAACCATTTAAATCTTTAGGAAATTTACCTAATAAGTAGAACACTGACGGCCAGCCTCCAAATAGTTCTATACTACTAAGCCACCCAGCTATTGGCATAAAAAACACATTTCCAGTTAGAATACCAGTAAAAATTATTGCAGAAAGACGGCTTCTCTCCATTTTTGGTGACCAGTGACTTATCATTGTAACTATAGCAGAAAATGTTCCTCCCTAAAAAAGAAGACAAGACAAGACAAGAAAAATAATAGTATATAAAGGATTAATTTTAATTTTATACCCATTCTAAGTACTCTTTATTTGCCACTTTAAAATTTCTACTACTTAAACTTTAGTTTCAAATATCATGTTTGGCAATATTTTAATTTTAAACAAAATCTGTCAAAAGTCAAGGATTAGCATACAAGGCAGGTACCAAAGGTTATCATTATTACCCTAAATAAGAAAGAAAGAATTAAGGAAAATAAGTATAAATGTAGCTTATTAAAAA
Organism: Salticus scenicus; assembly: GCA_963930645.1. Classification (NCBI taxonomy): domain Eukaryota; kingdom Metazoa; phylum Arthropoda; class Arachnida; order Araneae; family Salticidae; genus Salticus; species Salticus scenicus. Next base: position 169,776,197 of record OZ005658.1, on the reverse strand, counting down.
ACACTGACCTTGAATTTCATTAAATATTATTTCTCTATAAAATCTCCAAAATTTTCTGGAAGAACGCACGCATGAAAATTACAAAGTGACAACTCAGGTCTGTCCTTGGCAAGCTTCTCACGCAAAAAAATAAAAAAAAAATAAAAATAAAATAAAGAAATAAAGAACTTACCTATTTTTATATAGTAATTTAAGATTTGTCTGGTCGCAGTTTTGATTAGTCGTTGCAGGAATGGAGCACTCGCTCAGAACTCATACCCGCATTTCCTACCTATACCGGAAATTTATCTACCTATAATGTCGATGGTTTAAGAAATGGGAAATTTTGTTTTATTGATAGTGACATCAGTTCTCGGTAACCGGTAAAAATGGTAACGGAAGAAATGGTACCGGAAAAAATGGTAAACGGAAAAAATGGTAACGGAAAAAATGGTAATAAGGGAAATTAGTAAAATCAAATTACAATATCATTATCATATCATGATGAAAGCGATTTTACACAGCTATTGGGTGGCTCAAAACTGAAGTGGTCTGAAAAGTTTTGGATCGCTATAAGTATAATAGTTCCTGCTGTTCCTGATTCGTTTTCTATGGAAGGAGTGAAGTTTTTGAACTTAGAATGTCAAGGTCATTTTTTAACTTGTATTATTGAAGGGACAGTGCTAATCATTCCGGAACATTCTATTTCGGCCTAACTCCTCTCTTTCTATGGGGTAAGAACAAGTTTGGTCGTGATTATACGGATCCGATTATACCCACTGGAACCGGTCAATTCGTTTACAGTTTTCAAAGTGCTTGCTTGTTTTGGTTTAAAAAAGAAAAAAAAAAAAAAAAAAAAAAAAAAGGTGATTTTCTCTAGTGACAGAAACCACTTAAGCACAAATTATAATTTCTTCAGATAGTGTTTAAAAACTGATTGAGATGATTAGCATTTTTTAATTTATTTAATAAAAAGATAATATAGGAAATAATATTATTTTTTTAAATGTGTTTTTAAAACATTACATTACTTATATGATTAACATTTATAAGTCTGATAAAAAAAAAAGAAAGAAAGAAAGAAAGAAAAATGTATTTCTAGTTATTGCTGAAATTAGAAATATTGACGTTACACAAATTTGTTTAAGTCGATTATAGATCTATTCATCCATTCTAGCTATATGAATACCTAGATATATGAAAAACAAGTTGTGTACAAAAACTGAGAATGAAACTACTGTCACAATAATGTTGTAAGGGGATCCCTGAAAAAAAAAAAAAAAAAAAAAAAAAAAAAACTTTTCCAATTTGCAAATCGCAAAATAATAAATATGAAATAAAGAATTTATAGTATGATTTTCAGATTATATTTTTAGAAATTTCAATTGATTTGGTACAACATTCAATTAGTGTGTACCTGGAGGAAGGAGGGGGGGGGGGGGACTAGGAACAGATCAAAGCAAAGCAATTGTTTTTACATCACATTCCTGCCGATTTTAATGAAACTTTGTATAATCGCATACAATTTGTGAAAAAATTACAGTATGTGTCAGACATACTTCGGGGGAGGTTAAAGAGAGGGGAATAAAGGAAAATATATACAGGAAAATAAAATTATATTTTATATCACCATTTTACGACTTTAATGATACATTCTATAGCTATCACTTACTTTTTATGAAAATCACAATGAGTGTATTATATATCTGAGGAGCAGAGGGGGGGGGGGGGGTGTAGAAGGAAATAAAATTTATTCTTTTTTAAACTACCCTATTATCGATTTAAAAAAAAAAAAAAAAAAAAAAAAAAAAAAAACCTTTGTATAATCACGTCAATTTGTGAAAAAATTGCAGTAAGTTTCAGACATATTTGGGGGTGGGTTAAAGAGAGGGGGAGGACAGCGACAAATAAAATGATTTTTTATATCGCCATTTTACCTATTTTATTGATATATTGTATAACTATACTTATTTTTTATGAAAATCTCAATGTGCGTATTATATACCTGAGGATGAAGGGGAGGGGTGACGGAAATAAAATATATTCTTTTTTAAACTACCCTATTATCGATTTAAAAAAACTTTGTATAATCATACAATTTGTGTAATAAATTACACTAAGTGTCAGACATATTTTGGGGGGGATTAAAGAGGGTGGCAGAGGAAAATAAAATGATTTTTTAAGTCACTATTTTATCGTTATTAATGATATATTCTATAGCTATCACTTACTTTTTATGAAAACCACAATGAGTGTATTATATACCTGGGATGGGGGGGGGGGGTTGCACATGGAATTTTTTTTTTTTTTTTTTTGTAAACTACCTTAGTATCGATTTAAATAAATCTTTCTGTATGTACCACACTGTTTAAGAAAAATTACAATGAGTGTTACACATATCTTCGGGGAGGGGAGTTGCTACGAGGGGGCAGCTATCCCCCCCCCCCCCAATTGTAATGCTGTTTTACTAGAAAGTGGCCATTCTTCTCTTATCACGGTAAAAAGGGGATGATTTCCCTCTTTTATTTGGGTTCCAACAACTGAGCTATTCAGTTAGAGATTTTTAACTTGTGCTTGTTTGCTTGGTTTGTGGCGAAATGGCAAAACGAACGAAATTGTCCTTGTCTTTCAAAGTGAATGTTATTAAGAAATTTGAAGAAAATTTTAGCTGATCATTTTAAAATTCCTGAGTCTACTTTAAAAGAAATTCTTAAAGAAAGTGAAGCAATTCTAGCTGCTGAAAGAGAATGCGTAAATAAATCTTCAAAGAGAAGCCGAATTCAAGGAAGAAAGTTTCAAGAATTAGAAAGTGTTTTATTACAATGGTTTAAAGAAGCCCCTGCCTCTAACATTCCGGTTAATATTGAGCTACTCAGACAGAAAGCTGTTCATTTATCAGAGACTTTGAAAATTGAAAACTTTTCAGCATCACATGGTTGGGTGGAGAAATTTAAGATCCGGCACGGTTTAGAAACTCGTACCCTATAGAGGACTTATCATCCTTAATAAAAGAGTACAAACCTAAGGACATCTTCATTTGCGATGAAACTGGTTTGTTTTTCAAGATGATGCCTACAAAAATATTGGCATTTAAGGGGGAGCCCTGTCATGGTGGCAAAAACAGTAAAGAAAGATTAACTGTTTTGTTATGTTGTAACTCAGATGGATAAAAAAAACTTACCCTTTTAATCATCGGAAAATCAAAAAAACCTCGATGTTTCAAAAACATAAAGCGGTTTCCGTGTGAGTACTTTAGCAACAGTGCATCATGGATGACGTCAGACATTTTCTTAAACTTTCTTCATAAATTTGACAAGAAAATGGAGAAAGAAGGAAGAAAAGTTCTTCTTTTTATGGATCAATGCCCTTCTCATCCTCGTGATCTGCCAAAATTTGATTACGTAAAAGTGCAGTTTTTTCCTGCAAACTGCACGAGTATGTTACAGCCTCTGAATCTAAGTATAATACGTTGCTTAAAAGTGCACTATAGAAAAACTTTGATTCGTCGATATCTTGCCGAATTAGAGACAGGCAAGTCAGCTGCAGCCGATGTAAAAATTTCAATTCTTGATGCAATGAATATGGTATGTGCTTCATGGAGAAGTATAGGTGAGCATACCATAAAGAATTGCTTTAAAAAAGCTGGATTTAAATTTCCTGATGAATATGAATGTCGTGACCAAATTAACGAAAATGAAGAAGATTGGGATGTAAATCTTAATGATGACGAATGGCAAAGCATATCTGATGGACTTGTTTCTTTTAATGAATTTGTTGATGTAGATGATAATTTAGTAACAACAGAACTAAGAGATATTGAAGACATGGCTAATGAAATGGCATGGGGTGATGGTGATGAAGATGATGATAATGAAGATGATGATGCAAAAATTCCTCCAAATCATACAAAAGCATTAGAAGCTTTAGACACTATTCGGGACTGTTTGCAATTTAATTCAGCTGCTGAAACTGCATTTTCTTATTTGTATGAACTTGAAAAAGTTGTTTCTGTAATACATCGGCAAAAACAAAAACAATCATCTATTATGGATTATTTTGAAAAGAAATAAATGCTAAGGTATGTTACAATTTTTGTTTTTTGTGTAACGGTTACAGTAATTGCTATACCATTATTGTATCAGTATATAAATCTTTAGAAACATCTTTATTCATGCTCTCATTGCAATATATGCTGAGTTCTAGAATTTTTAATAGACTTTTTTACTTATGCGTCTCTCTCACGTATGCGCTTTTTACTGTCGGTCACTTGGGCCGGCGCATAAGTGAGAGTTCACTGTATATTTTAAAAGAATAGTAGTGGAAAATGTCCTAAAGAATGGGGAAAGGGGGTTACTTCAAGATCTGGCAACGTTATAATGTGCATATAATAAATTAATAATTTAGATTTGCTTTTGTATAAAAATATATTAGTGTCAGTAATAATGTAATAACAATACCTCTCCAAGTCCTACTATTATTCTCACAATGATGAAAGCTGTAACATCCCAGCTTGCTATAAGAGGAGTTAGTAAGTTGAAGACAGCGGTGTTCAAAACTCCTCCTCCAAATAGCCACTTAGCTCTTACCTTTTCAGACAATAACACTGCAGACAACTGAGTTATGATGTAACCGTAATAAAATGCTCCGACGATCAAACCTTGCTTTTGAGCATCCCAATTGTATTGAGTACCCTGAAAAGCATTTTAAAATTATATAAAAAAGCAGAAAATAGTTCTAAAAATTCATTTATCCATCATTATGAAATTTAAAAGGAAAATTTTTACAAGAAATTTCTATGCCAGTGGTCGCCAATCGGCGGTGTGGTCCGCGAGAAAATTTTGGTAGTCCGCAAAATAAATCTAAACATTATTTGCATTTTTTACTTTCTCTTACCCATATATATCATAGAGCAAGTATTGTTTTAAGGTCAAATTTTCGAAATTGAGTTTTTGGTATATTTACATTTTTTAGGTGTCCTGAGTCCGAAAATCATGTTTTCAGCGGTTGTTCTGTGTGTGTGTGTGCGTGTGTATGCCTGTTATCAGCATATCTCAAGAGCAAATAACAGCAGAGAGCCCAAACTTGGTATTCTAAATGTGTATCCTATAGGAATGCGACTATAAACTTTTCGTTAAGATCAAGCAAATGATTCGTGTACGGGGAGATCTAAGAGAATTCAAATACACTATACCTATAGGAAAAATTCTGGTAAGTACAATGTAACATCTATAGGCTGACTCGAATGAAACGGAATGAACAAAATTTATTGTATTCGTAAAAGCATGTTTTGTGTAGATTGTGGTATAGAAACCATTCATCATTTGTTTACAGGGTTACCCAAAGTATTTGGATATATTAAGGTTGTACTTGGAAATTAAGGAATGATGATTACTTTTTGTTAGATGTTCTTCAAGTAAGACTAATTTTAAATACACAATATTGTTTATAGTGCATATTAATTAGAGACAGTATATAGAGCTACCTAGAATTAACACGTTGAGCGCCATGTCAGCCATTCTAGTTTCTAGACATTTTGTCATATATCTCTAAAAGTACTGAAGGAATCATCTTGAAACTTTAGGAGTTTGCAGAACATATTATACTTCAAACATTTGAGTGAAAGTTTTACCCCGAAAGTAAAAGCAGTACCAATAAAAAATTAACACGTTGAGCGCCATGTCAGCCATCAGTGGCTGACAGTGTCAAATATGATATAAAGCCGCATCAACCATCGGTAGTTGGCAGTATAAAATATACGGTATAAAACTGAAAATATTACGTTGTTTTAAGTAATTATTGAAAAATTATTGAAAATTTGCTTAAATTTTATTTATTAAACGAGGAATCATTATGGAATTTTAATGGATTTAAGAATTCGCGTGGCGCTCAACGTGTTAAGCAAAACGTTCTTTTCTATCGAATGCAATTGATGGAAGTGCTTTGTACATTTTACAATGTCGACGGATAATACAGAATTAATATTTTATACCCATACTGTTAACAAAGTATTTTTTGAAGGTCTATTTTCAACTCTGTTTGTTGTGTAATATCGCGTTTTGAGGTGCCCTGATTATGAAAGTCCAATTTTTAGCGGTTTCTCTGGATGTATATCCGTTATCAGTATAACTTAAAAATAAATAATTGCAGGTAATTAAAATTTGGCATTCTGAATTTCGTATTAGATTGCCACTTTAAAATTTGATCAAGACTGGCAGGACTGAAGGCAAATTAATAACAGCCTGTTTTTTTTTTTTTTTTTTTTTTTTTTTTTTTTTAAGTAATTGCATGCACGAATCGAATGGGGAGTTGGGAGTTTGAGAGGCGTGGTAGCCCCATCACACAGAATTACATGTCAATTGGAACTTTTACTAAACCTTTTTTGGATTATTTTAAAAGTACATTGAACTTTATTATCTTACGCTATTGATCTTAAGATTTAATATGCAATCTATCATTATAATACTGAAAAGCAGGATAAAAGAAAGTCGTGTGAGTGACACACCAGATAATTTTTTAGTGATTTATAAAAATCTTGCACGGTATCATTGCTTTGCTAGTCACTGTTTTTAAATATATTTTCCAAATTTCATATCCCTTATTAATATAAAATTAAAAAAAAAAAAAAAAAAAACTTTTAAATTTGAGTATAAGTCTGAGTACACGCTGCTTTTGGTAGCGACTTTTCTGATCAATTCATATTGGGTCTGGATCTAAATTACCCGTAGCAGCACCTTATTCAACACTCTACTCCCTCGCACAAGGGAAAGTATTAACACATCAACTTTAGTTAGAATGCCCATTGCCTAGACAGCGTTCCATCTCCTCCTTTAATTTTACCGCCTCAAAAATAAGTTCAATAGAGTCTCTGAAAAACATAGTAACCTTGATTTTATGGCTCCTAGATCGATTTTAAATTTTGAGATACTTGCCTCCCTTCTCACTTTATAAGATTTTCAACTTCCAAAATATGCAAAATCGATTCCTCATATTAAAGAACCTAGGAACACGGGCGGGTTTTCTATTTCTCCATTGCATTTTAAGATTATGAAATACTTTCATATTCTCCTAATAATTTGATAGCTTAGAAAGTATGCGCAATTGATTCCTCACCCGTAAAATACCTAATTTTTACCTAATATCAAACTACGCAGTTTTTCAAGGCTTTAGCTTTAATTTAAATATTTAAATTTATCTTTCTTCATATCCCCCTAATAATTTTATAGCTCCGGAAGTACATTGTAAAAAAATGAAATCTCACTGCATCGAAAACAAATAATGACGAAATAACTTGGACGTAAATTTTACGATGAATCGTGAAATTTACGGAAAAAGTATGTTAAATTACGACAAATTAAGTATACAAAAATACGGATTAGCCAAACATTTACGACTAAAGTTTGGCCGCGAGGTTTCACTTGTTACAGTGCATACATGATCGATTCCTGACACTAAATAACTATTAATATGAAAACCAATGTAACATTTAAAATGAAATAATGAATACAAAAATTTTAGATCTTTAAAAATACACTTTAATTAAAAACATTAAAATACACAACAGACGTTTTGACTAGAATACTAGCCCTCCTCAGTGTCAAACATACAATCACAATATTTACAAAGAAATTCATAACACATCATAACAAGATTATATATTCAGGAGGAATAGCTTTAGCCTCGTTCAAGGCAGAATGTTGCATTTTAGTAAAAGCGCCCTCTAGAAAAACACGGGATTCATATAAATTTACGTTAGAGGCTAGAATCTTCAAGTTGTCTAAATCTGGAAAATGATCCCTATTGAGTGAATTGAACCCACTGCCCCACCCCCTCCTTAAACGTCTTGTTGTAATCTATTGTATCCCCTGTAAAAATTGTGATTCTACATATATCGGTGAAACTGGCAGAACAGGTGAAATTAGATTAAAGGAACATAAACGCTCATATAAAACAAGTGTTTTAAGATCAAAACTCGTAATCCATTCCCTCAATAGTGATCATATTCCAGATTTTGACAAATTTAAAATTCTAGCCTCTAATGTAAATAAATTTATATGAATCCCGTGTTTTTCTAGAGAGCGCTTTTACTAAAATGCAACATTCTGCCTTCAACGAGGCTAAAGCTATTCCTCCTGAATATATAATCTTGTTATGATGTGTTATGAATTTCTTTGTAAATATTGTGCTTGTATGTTTGACACTGAGGAGGGCTAGTGTTCTAGCCGAAACGTCTGTCGTGTATTTTAAGGTTTTTAATTAAAGTGTACTCTTAAAGTTTTAAAATTTCGTATTCATTATCTCATTTTAAATGTTGATTTGGTTTTAATATATTAATGAGACGTATAAATAATGTTTAATTTTATTAAACTATTAATATGATTTTTAGAGCCTCTACCTCGTTTTATTTTATGTTACTTAATTTTAATATCTATATCTATATCTATATCTATATACATATTAAGTACCTATCTTTATCTCCCCCGTAATAATGTTATGGATTGAAAAGTATATGCAATCGGTTCCTCGCGGTCTGAAATAAACCAACACAGTTTTTGTATTTTTTTCACAGCATCTTCACAATTAAGCTGCACTACTATTACATATTGTGAAAGCTGATATAGCAAGATTTGCTTATGAAAAAGTTCGTTTTATTCTGTTCAATAGGTTTTGATTGGTGCCCTACCAAATAAAGAAAATCGGAAGCGACATTTTCGGCATATTTTATTTTTGTTATCAAAATGGCGATAATACTGTTCAAACAAGGAAAAAAGTATACCATGTATATAAAGAAAATTTATTTAAAGAACACCAACGTCAAAATTGGTTTAAGAAATTTTGTTCCGGCAATTTTGACGTTGAAGATGCATTATGTTCTGGAAAACCAGTTTATGCTAATGAAGACAAAATAAAGTATTGATTTATGAAAACTGCCAAATAACAACTCGTGAGATCGCTAAGAAAGCGACCAAAGTGGAGAATATATAATTCAATAAAATATTTATACAATAGAAGAAAATCGTCTTTCATTTTCAAAAGAAAAAACGAAATTACTTTCCGAACAACTCAATACATATAACGATGCATAAACTAAATCTTTTCCGAGAAAAATATTGTAAGGTATCATGAAGTAAACATTAAGCAATTTTAATTCTACTTCCAGTTTTGGTCAGTTTAACTCGTTGAAAGTGTACGTTTTATTCTGTAATTTCTATGAAAGTATAAATTCTTAATTAAAATGTATTTCTAAAAGTAATTTTTAAAAACTAAAGTATCCCTAAAATAATAATGCCCCTCTCTCCCCCACAAAAAATAAATAAATAGAAAAAATAAAGTAATATATGAACTACATGATTAACCTTTTGACTATGATGGTAGATAAGAAGCGATTTAACAGGTCTACGTTGCATTCCTATACCATTTGTTTGTTTTTTCAATTGACAATTTTTACGTTTCACCAATTTCTCTATTTTAAGCAGTAAGCCCCGCCTATTTAGTTGATTTTTTTCCTTCTAGTGTTCGTTTAAAGGATTCAAAATTTATCACCAGGCAAATTCTACTTGTGTATATTTTAGCCAACGTAAAATAAGGGGTTTAATAGAAATATGCATAGTCACTTTTTCTTTTCTATATTCTTTTGTTTTAGAAGAACGATGAAAGGCGGGGTTTGTTTTCTTTAGAAATAAGAATTCGCTTGTTAACATTAATGTCTAAAAATCATCTTTTTTGTTTCATTTTTCGCGTTTGACGCTATTGTTATACAGTTTGACTCGTAAATAAAAATTAAAAATACTTTGTTTAATTTTCTCTGTTATTTTTTAAGATTTTCCACGTTATATCATGCAAAACTTCATAAGAGACGACCCCCTAAGACTCTCCAAGAGAAAAAAAAAAGATTTTTTTTATATCTCGAAAACTAATAACTGCAATGAGCTGCAAATTTGCACACTCATATTTTTCAGCATTGGGATTTAATTTATGTAAAATTTAATATATGTCATATTTCACAATTTTTTTTTAATATGAATTTATTAATAGTTTTCATAATTAAAAATACTTTTCAGAATCAAAAGTGATAATGAATTATGTTTGGGTTTCTTCACTGTATCTCGTAAAAAAAAAAAAAAGTTGCATCGATCAATTTTCTTTTTTTTTTTTTTTTTTGTGAAGATATTAATAAAAGTTTGAAACACGAATTTAACATTAGCTCTTTCAAACTTTGAACACTTATGAACATAATAAATAAAATATACAATCAATATACTTTTTCACATAGTCGCGACCTAAGGAATTCAAATATAGAATAAAAATAGGGTATTACTATTGAAAAGAATCAAAGTTTTTCCGCGTTTTAATATATAGACGACCCCTCCCCCCAATTCAAAATCCCAGTTCATTTTCAAAAAGTAAGAACAATTCCCAGTTGAATGATACCTTTTACATTTTTGTGCATTGATTAGTAACGAAGTTACGTTGAGTGTTTCGTTTTATTTTCCCGACTCTACAAAACAGCAAAACATGATATCAAGCATTATATAATTACAAATGAACAACCAGTTTATTCAAGAGCTAGACCACTTGATGTAAAGAAATTGTAGCGAGCAAAGAAAAAATTCTAATTCATCCTGGACAACAACATTATTAGACCATCAAAATCACAAGGGGTCAGTCCATTGAATTTAGTAAGCAAAAAAGATAGAACCTTTAGAGCATGCGGAGATTATAGAAGTTTAAATGAGTAAACAATACTAGACCTAAAATAGTGGCACCTGAAATTCTAGAACTAATGAGAAAAAGAGGCTATAGGCCAGCTGATACGGGTCTCGAGAATGAGATAAATGTTTTGTGGGGCTCGGACTACTTATGGAAAGTTCAGAGGGGGATTGTCCTAAATTTAACTAAAGATTTATATGTCGCAGACACTATATTTGGGCATACAGTCCAAGGGCAGATAATGGTCAATAAAAGGGGTGTAAATTGCTTGAGAATATCTGTCGAAAATATAAATAACCAATTAAAGACCTTTTGGGATCTTGAATCTATTGGAATTTTGGAGAATAATGAAAAAAATTCTAGTGATTTAGAAATTGTAGATGAATTTCAACAAAATTTAAAATTCGTGAACTGTCGTTATGAAGCGCGGTTATTATGGAAAGATTCTCGTGATTTCGTGGGAAATAATCTTAAAGTAGCTAAAAAGCTATTTTCCAGTGTGGAAAACAAATTCATGAAAAATGAAAAATTATTTAGAGAATATAATTCTATTTTAACCGAGCAGCTTAAAGAAGGAATAGCAGAAAAATGTCCCAAAAAAATTTCTGATGGTTGTTATTATATGCCCCATAGACCTGTGATAAAAGAGGATAAAACTACTACAAAGGTACGCATTGTTTATGATGCCTCTTCTAAACAAGATAATTGTTTATCCTTAAATGAAAACCTAAATCCTGGCCCTAATGTCCATAACCCTTGTGTTATGGACATAATTTTAAAATTTCGATTTCATAAAATTGCGTTTTCAGCCGATATTGAAAAGGCTTTTCTCCAAATATCTATAGCGGAGGAAGATCGTGACTACTTAAGATTTTTATACTATAAAAAGTTCGACAATCATGAAAAAATAATATCTTATCGAATGACAAGAGCTACTTTTGGAGTTACCTGTAGTCCCTTTATTTTGGCTTGTACAATTAAACACCATATTAGAAAATACAAAATTTCTCATGAAAGTGTTTTTAATATGCTTAATTCATCCCTCTTTGTTGATGATTTGTTCTCGGGGGGAGATGATGTTAATGAAGCTCTTAATTTAAACCTTGAAGCTGCCAATATTTTAAGAGAAGCAGATATGAATTTGTGCAAATTTGAGACAAATTCTGAGGAGCTTCGAAAAGAGTGGGTTCGTGAAAATTTAACTGTTACTGATCTTGATTCTTGAAATACTTCTTTAAAGGTTTTAAGCTTAACTTGGGATAACAAAAAAGATAATTTGGGGCTAGAATTACGACCCTTGTTATCAAAAATAGGGAATACTTCATGTACAAAAAAAAAAAAAAAAAAATTTTAAAGGCAGCAGCCATGATATTTCACGCAGCGGGTTTCATTGCTCCTTATGTAATTAGAGTAAAATGTTTATTACAGCAATTGTGGGTTATGGGAATTTCTTGGGATGAAAAATTTTCTGGGGAATTAGTAAATAGCTGGAAAACTTGGTTATCAGAAATTGGAGATCTAAAACTACTTAAAATTCCCAGGTATTATTTTGACTCGATAGATAGTAAAGATAAGACTCAATTACAATTGCATGTCTTCACTGATGCTAACCCTAATGCTTATGGCGCAGTTGCATACTTAAGATATAAAACACCTGAAAATAATTTTAAAACCTGTTTTGTAATGTCTAAATCTAGGGTTGCCCCCTTATAAAAGTTAACCCTTCCGCGTTTAGAGCTTATGGGTGTACTTATTGGTGCCAGGGTTGCGGATTATGTCAAGAAAATCCTCCCTGTAATTGATATTATTTTTTGGACAGATTCGGAGATTGTACTACACTGGATGAGGGCAACAAAAGTGAATGGAAACCTTTTGTTTCAAATCGAATTTCTGAAATTCAAAATTTATCTAATCCAGAGTCCTGGAAACATGTAGATGGTAATTTAAATCCTGCTGATCTCTTAACAAGTGGTTGTTCTGTAAAAGTATTGGTAAATTGTAAAAAATGGTTTAATGGCCCTGAATTTCTTTCTTGTCGTGAAAGTCAGTGGCCTACAGTTAAATTAATTCAAATTACCCGATGTGACAGACGAGCAATCTAAAAAACCCACAGCGATATTTCAGTGCATGGTTGAAGAAAATAAGCAGAGAATTCCAATCATAGATATATCAAAGTATAGTTCTTTGACTAGACTGTATCGAGTGACTGCTTGGATTTTTAGATATATTTCTAATATAAAAGTCAACAAAAAAGAAAGAATATTTTCGGAATTATCTGCTAATGAAATGCTTTTAGCAGAAAATTGTTGGTTAAAATAGTGCAGGAAGACAGTTTTCCCGAAGAAATTAAATGTCTAAAAAATAAAAAATCGATTTCTAAAGAATCCAAAATTTATCAATTGAATCCTATTTTATCAGAAGAAAATCTGTTGTCAACTAACAAGTAATCTGTAACAATCTGTAATCAACAAGAGCGACTTCAAAAGTCAAATTTACCCTTTGAAGGTAAACATCCAGTGGTACTACCGGAAAAACATCATTTAACCTTCTTGATCATAAAAAACTCTCATGAAAAAGTATTGCATGCAGGAGTCTCAAGTACACTTGTACAAATACGGGAAACATTTTTTATATTAAAGGGAAGACAGATTGTGAAATCAAGATTAAATAAATGTATTGTATGCAAGAGGTACAACGCTCGTGCTGGTCAGCAATCAATTGTACCTCTACCTGGTGATCGCATTAATGAAGCACCAGAGTTTTCTGTCACTGGACTTGACCACGCTGGACCTCTCTATGTGAAGGGAAGTGAAAATAAACACTACATACTGTTATTTACCTGTTCAATTACCAGAGCTGTGCATCTGGAACTTGTGAAAGACATGACCACGTCCGAATTTTTGAATGCCTTTCGAAAATTTATCGCCCGAAGAGGTCTGTGTAAAATTATTTATTCGGACAATGCAAAGACATTTAAGAGAGCAGAACTTGAACTGAAACAAATTTGGAACGCCACCCACCACTCAAATGTTATAAAATTTTATGCAAATAATGGAATAACATGGAAATATATCACAGAAAGAGCAGCTTGGTGGGGCGGGTTTTATGAACGAATGGTTCGCTCAGTTAAAACTACTCTTCAAAAAATCATAGGAAAGTCCTCATTAATCTTGAGTAATTTAGAGACTTTGTTACTTGAAGTTGAAGCAATGATCAATTGCCGACCATTGACTTACATTTATTCAGATGTCGACGAAACATCTCCTCTTACACCAGCTCATTTTTTTATTACGAAGACGAGTTATGTGTTTACGAAATCTTGTGTGTAAAAATCAATGATTTAAACTTACCTGGAACTAGACAAGAATTTCTAAAGCGTCTCCGTTTAAGAGAAAATATCTTGAACCATCTTTGGAAAAGATGGAAAAATGAGTATGTTCTAGCTTTGAGATCTGTGCATCGGACTGATCAAACTAAAGGTTTTGACTTTCAAATCAATGACATTGTGTTAGTGAAAGATGAACACTTACCTCGAACTTTTTGGAAGCTCGGAAAATAACAAAAACTTTTGCTGGACGAGACGGTAAAATCCGTGCTTGTGAATTAAAAACTGATAGTGCCATAATTAAAAGGCCAATACAGTTATTGTACAAAATGGAACTAAAACATTTAAATTGAACATTTTACTGACTTAAAAAAAACTCTCTTATTTCTTTTTATTTTTAAAATACTTTTGTATCTATAACTTAGATTTAAAATTTCCTGTTGTAATTTTACTTTAATGTTCTCTTTTCTACTTTAGTAGGTTTTTCTGAAGTTTTTTTTTTTTTTTTTTTTTTTTTGTAGTTTATGTTTACTTACCCTATTGTAAGTATTGATGAAAGTATTGATTTTTGTTCATTTTAAGTATCTTGAAATTTGAAAATATTTTGCTGAACCACTGTTCATCCGGGGGGAGTTTGTTAGAAATTATTTTATTCGTCTAATTAATTTTATAAAGGATTTATTAAGTCTACCAATTATATAAAATTACTTTCATCTGCAGCTTAATTAATGATGATATTTTGTGCATGTCTGTCAATTTTCATGAAGAGCTCAATCTAATACTTTAATATTTCATTTTTAATGATTGTTTAGGAAATTTATAATGAGTAATATATTATATTGATTTCATCATGCTCATTTAATTCCCCCTGGAACCTTCTTGTTTGAGCAACTGGCATCAATTATTGCTTCCAGATGCCAGAGAAGTAATTATGACTTGTATACTTATTTTATTTTTATTGGTTTTTTGTTAACCACATGGAAACTGAAAATTCACCAGAAGTGAATTGTATTCGTGAGAATATGGAGTACAAAAAGTTTCTCTTGAAAAAAGCCTGGGCGTTTTGAAGGGTAATTGCGTTTTACTTCCGAAATGGAAGTATCGCATATGTATTAGTCTTGGCAGGCTAAAAACCGATAATCTTGTTTTATTGATTATTTCAATGTGCTTCAAATGAAAGCCTCTAGTTTATTTCTTGTAGATATATGTTAATCAGTGTAAATATTTTATTTGTGTGATTAATATAAAGTAAGAACAATGACAAACTGGGTTTCTTTTTATTTGTGATTTGAATAACTGTCTTCTGGAAATTCCTTGTTTATGTGCATAAAATGATTAAAAAAGCTCTCCCAATCCCAAATCTGGGTATACCTGAAGTATATTACTTGGATATAAACACTTCGGCATGGATTACATCACGATTTTCTTCAGTACCAGATTATTTTCTTTGAAATATAAAGATTCTTTGGAAACGTTTTTTTCCCCCTTCCCCTGCCCCTTCAGAGGAGAATTTAGTAAAATCGCGTCATAGTATACGTCACAAGAAGAATGTTTTAACTAGAGCCCCTAAATAAAATAATAGGCCGGCGCATCACCGCTTTTTTTTTTGCCTCCGAAGAAGACAGCATTCCCGCTTGGCGTCTTTATCGTTTCCCTAATGATTTTAAGAAATCTTGATCTGAAGCTAATCCGGTCAAGATAAGAGCAATAAGCAACAATAATATTCCTAAAAACACATTTTTTTCACAGTACATTCTCAGGATGTCATTTTATTCCGTGGATATCCTATGGATGTACTGGGGTAAGATGTGTTGTTAGGGCGGTTTCTGTTTCTTTCACAAAATGTCGCCAAAACTCAAATACACAGTAATAGAAGGTCTGTGAACACTTTATATTCACTTCTTGAATGATTACAGCAGTTTATCGCTAAACAAACTTCTATACCACAGTTTACTTAGCTAAAATTATGAAACATAATAAAACAAGTTACTTTAAAATAACGTAAGATGATTAAAAAAAAAAAAAATGTTTGTCGTTTGTTTATCAGAGAAACGCGCTGGGTACACGTGGCAACCCTAAGGCAACATAATTCTTGATGTGCCAGCTCGTATAAATAGGAGCCTTAGTTTTAACCAAATCGCATGCTTCTAGATGCAGGATATCAGGCTTGTCGATGGTGAATCAGTCAGTCTATCAGGACAAACTATTTTACTTATATATGTAAATAGGTACATTGTTATAAAATTGGAATTTCGGTGCTGTTTGAAATTTAAAACATGCAATTATTATCATTCAAAAGACGATGCCATTTAAATGATACATCATGTAAAACATTGTTTAATAATTTGAACTGACTGCGAGGGAAAAGAAAAAAAAATTAAGATACATATGCAAAAATCGAGTGTTAGGCGAGGACAAATTAGTCCATCATAAACAGAAAAGAAATTTAGAACAATAAATACTTACTATGAACTTTTCAACATTAAATTCTTTCGTCTGTGATATTAGGTTTGGACATTCAAGATGGAAATTTGTCAAATTAGAAAATACTTTTTCAGTACTATTCACCATGGCAACAATGGTTACACTAAGACTGACTCTCGCTGCAAAAATACAAAACATGCCCAAAAAGCTCAATGCTGCAAAGATGTAGCGTTTTGGAATAGAACAACGACTTTCTTCTGCAAAAGAATAATTTAAAGGTATGAAAATAATTGTGATTTAGAATCAGGTATAAATAGCATGTTTAAAAGATCAAAAAGGTAGAATTATATGTAAGAAAAGCGAAAAATTGCCAACATGGAATCGAACCTGATTTTTAAGGCATTTCGCTCAATTCGTTAACCATCATTTAATAAGTAGAGAATAAAGTCCTGCATTTGGTCGGGTGACCCGATTTTACCCGAACCCGACTCAATCCGCGGATCGGGTTAACTGAATTTTTTTTCTTGCGAGTCGGGTTGTGATTCGAGTCGACTTGAGAGAGCATCTTTCAAAAAAAATAAAAGCCTGAATTTAAAGATAAAATTAAAACTCTATAACTGATATAAAGATAATATGTAGTACACTAGACATGTGCCGGAACTCCGTATTCGTATCTAAGCAAGTATTCGTACATATTAACCAAGAAAAAAATTCGTATCTGTTTTTTTTTTTTTTTTTTTTTTTTTTTTTTCTTTCTTTAATTTAACGGATCTCATACGGATCTTTGTAGAAATTGCATGAAAATTAGAAAAAAGTGTTACAAATCTGTATTAACTGTAGTTAATATATAAATAAAGGAAATACAGTATAACTCCGTTTTTACGTTCTCGAAATTTACGTTATTTCTCAGTTTACATTTATTTCTGTTTTTTTAGGTTGATTTCTTTAGAAATCAACCTATTGCAATAACTTCGTTCATCTACCTATCTATCTATAATGAAAATTTTAACATACATAACTCCCGAAAAAATACTCCAAATCGAACCAAATTTGGACAGCGAACTTATCTTATAAATATCTTGGATTAGTTCGTTAACCACGTTGCTCCGTCTTTTTGTTTTCAAGTGGCGACCACTTGAAAATTTGAAAACCACAATGTAAAAAGCGTGCTTATGGCCAGAATTACTTGAATTTCATAGAAATATAGACCACATAAGGGTCTCAATAAAGTTTATTAACGAACTTTATCCGCCATTTTTAACTAAGTGGCGGCTATCTTAAGCTAAGCGAGGCCACTTGAAATGAGGCTACCACTTGAAAGTTTAAAATCTCGATAACTTCCGAAATAATACTCCAAATCAAACCCGATTTGGACAGTGAACTTATAAATATCTTGGATGATTTTGTTAACCAAGTTGTTCCGCCATTTTGTTTGCAAGTGATCACTTGAAAATTCAAATTGACATTGTAAAAAGCGTATTCCGAATTTGTTGGGATTTTTATGTATACTTAGACCATATAAGCGTCTCAATCAAGTTCATTAAGAAAATTTATCCGAAAGTTTTAACAAAGTGGCGGTTTTCTTAAGTTAAGCGAGGTTAACTAGCTCATTCTTTTTCAGATAATTTGCTTAATTTTCACTCTATTCAAATGCAGTTTCCACAAAAGTTGCCCAATATATCTAGCTTTCAACCTATGCTTTTTTTTTTTTTTTTTTTTTTAACTTTTTTCATTAAAATGTTCGTATTTCATGAGATATTCGTATTCTGATTGCAGTATACTGTTTTAAAAATGTTTTTTCAACTTATCTGAAAGAGAGAATAATTTTTGTTAAAAACACTATACTATAAATAAATAAAATGCAGATTTTTTTTTTCTTTTTTGAGTTTTAAAATAAATGCTTATATCTCCGTTATTTAATAAACTATCATCACAAAAAAGTATTCACTAATTGAACTGGGTGTGTATAAAAGTATCCTAAAGTTGTAGTTTTTTTCGTTCACTTTACAATACAGGGTGATCCCAAACATTATTGATTTTGCTCAATTTGTTACCGACTCCCTAAATGTTGTCTTAAACTAATCTTCACTGAAAAACATGAAGAAGACCCAGTTCTTCAAATATCCAATATTTGAGAACAAATATTTCATCCAGAAATACGTTTTTAAATTGAAAAAACTGATCGTTTGCAAATCTTGCTAAACTTTTATGCAGGAGTGTAGAATGTTAAAACCTGCGTTTAGCTAAAGCATCGTATTAAACAAATATAATATTGAAAAACAAAATAAACTTTTTTTTAAAATTAATTAATAAAATATACTTAGTTGAAACCTACGACATCAACTTATCCCTGTCACACATCGCTTTTTATATCAAAAATAACTACACAAAAATTTAGATCGCAATTTATCGATGTCTTTGAATGAATTCACACGCTACTATACACGTTTCTAGAAAGTGACTTTGAATAAATGAATAAATAACAAATAAATATAAATTTTACTGTAATCTATAAATATTGACTTACCCCTATTGCATACATTTATTTTCACTTCAAAAAAAAAAAAAAAAAAAAAAAAAAAATTATTGTTAAATTTATCAATATCTGTGAATGAATTCAAACTCTAATACAGAAAATAAATTTGTAGAAAATGAAAGCACAATATTATAGAAATACAATGTTAAAAGAAACAACGCCATTCTCTAGACTGATCAAAAGTAAAGTAAAATAAAATAAAATAAAGTAAATAAATTAACTAAATTTGATTAAAATCTGAAAATATTTATATACCCCTAGCACACATCTTTTTTCATTCAAAAACTAACGACAAATAAAAAGAAAAAAGAAATGAAAAGAAGAGAGAGAAAGAGAGAGAGAATTAAACCTAAATTTATTGATGTTTGTGGGGCCCTTCAGTGGCGAAGTGGTTCTGCACTCAAAGCTGGTAGACGTGAGGTGCCGGGTTTGATCCAAGGTCAAGCTCGTCGGCGTAGCCTTTCAGAGTTTTCAGTGGTTTTCTCCAAAACATGCGTAAATATGGTTTAAACCCCTTAGAAAGACCCCTGTGGAGGGCACTCTCCCTCAGACCTAGAAACCCAGTGGTGTCAATTGGCCTTAAAACAACAACTCGACTCCTCTCAACTCGATGTCTGTGAGGGAACTCAAATGTTAATACACTGTTAAAAATTTTATATTAGGTTGAACCAAAACATGGAAGATAGTAGCTGCAACGACAATATTGTGAAACCTTTTACTATGATTTGGTACTTGGTTCAACCTAAACCTGGAACTATAGTAGTTGCAACCATAAGATGATAAAATATTTTATCACGATTTGGTGCTTTTTATAACAAGGAGTACCAAAACTAGTAGAAAGTTTCAACACTGCATGGTTGCAGTTACTATAGTACCAACTTTTCGTTCAACCAAGCATTTTGCAAACTACCATAGTACCAAGTTTTCATTCAACCTTGAACTGAAATTTTAAACAGCGTATATACGATCGTAAAAAGTTAAAACTCAAAATTCGACAAATGTAGTATAAAAGACAAAACGCCATTTTCTCGATTGATGAAAATAAATAAATAAATAAATAAATAAATTAGACTTAATTGAAATCCGAAAACATTTATTTACCCCTAGTACATATCTCTTTTCAACCCCCCCCCCTAAAATGGAAAAACTATTCGAATCTATAGACTAAAATTTATTGATTTCTCTGAATGAGTTCTGACTTTAATACACAGGGTCGTAGAAAGAGAAAGCTCAATATTAGACATATTTAGAATAAAAAGTATGTCTTCATCTTCTTGATTGATAAAATAATTATGAAAATTAACTTGATTAAATATAAGAACCATTCACTTACCACTATCACACATCGTGTCAGTCCAAAAATTACAAAAATTTAGATTTAAATTTATCAATGTCTGTGACTGAATTCGCACGCTAATGCACACAATCGTAGAAAGTGAAAGCTCAATATTCGACAAATATGATATAAAAAGCACAACTTCATTCTAATCTACACAGTAAATACAGCATAAAATTACTGACATCTGAAAACATTGACATCTGAATTGACATCTGAATTGACATCTGAAAACAACAATAGAATGAAGCATCTAAAAAAATAAACAATAAATCATCATCATTGCCGTAACTAAAGCGAAAAAAAATAAAATAAATAAAACTCTGCAAGTTTTTGTAGTTTTTATGTGTTGAGAATGACACATTTTGTTTAATTTTGGAAAGGGTTACTAACACTATAAAACAAGTCAATACTAGCCTTTGTACGTGCCAAATTTTGAATACAATGAAATGTCTACTATAAAATGGACATAACAAAACAATATCTTACGTTTTTGTGACATTGAAATGGTTTGCTAAAGAAAAATTTTTTTGAGAAATACACGATCCTTAAAAAAAAAAAAAAAAAAAAAAGGAAAAAAGAAAAGTATAGTATTAATCAAAACCATTGTCATGGAGAAAGGCTGGCTGTATGCATGAAAAATAGTACAAATAAATCAAATTTAGGGAGTTTTGTGGCTAGGGATATTGGAATAATTCTAAATCCTATTAACCTTGAGGAATGTACTTTCATTTAATTTTTATGATTAGTGAACTTGAAAACGACAGCAATCTAGAATCTAACTACGTATGTTTCGAAGAAAAAAAAAATTATAAGTTTCTTAAAATCAAAAATAAATTATACAGTGCCGGCTAAAAAATCTTTACAAGGTCAATAAAATAAACATTTAGGTCAAAACTTTGACATTCAAGTGATTTATTGTAAATATTGCATGGCATTCAGTATTTTGTCATGTCACCTTTACATTTTATTACCATCTGCAGCCGTTTAGACATCGATTCAGCAAGCCTGGCGCTCTAGGTGAGGTCCATAGTTACCCACAGTCCCTTCAGCGTCTGATTTAGGTCGTTTATGTTGCTGGGCCGTGTCTCTTGAACCTTGTTTTTCAAGACATTCCAAGCATTTTCTATTGGGTGAAGGTCGGGTAAGTTACCTGGCCACTCTAGAACATTAATGTTATGATCATTGAGAAATTTGGTCAAGGCCGCCATGTGGACAGGTTCCCCATCGTGCATGTAAAAATCGCACTTGTGAATGTTCCAAAAAGTAAGCAAATACTCTTGCAAAACATTAATATAATTAATTTCCTTCATTGTTACATTCTTAGGAAGAAAGTACAAACTTCCACTGCCTTTGTTTCCACTGAATGCACCTCACACCATCACACTGTCAGGGTGTTTAACAGTCTTAATTGTAAATTTTGTCATATCGTGATGCGGTACTCGGACGACGCACAATATGTGACCCTCCTCTGACCAACCTGAAAGTGCTCTCATCACTAAATATTACTTTCTTCCACTGTTCAGGTGTCCAATCTTGATATTTCTTGCAGAATATAAGTCTTTTTTTTATTATTATTATTGCTGCTGTTAGCAGGGCTTCTTTTCAGCACGGCGATTTGGTAGCCCTAGGACCTTCTGCAGACGGTGACGTTATGTCCTAGTTGCGACGTTCTGGAGAAGCTCAAGGTATTAGTAATGCGATGAAATTATGGTGAGCAGGAAACAAAAATAACTCGAAGACACAGCGCCAGAAAAAAATAGTCTCACGATAAAAAAGTCCCAGATTAAAATAGACCGAGGACATACCAGTCCCGATAAAATAGCCTCAGGACAAATATACTCCTCCAAATTAGCTCGACAAAATTGCTCCAGAATAAGATAACTCCAGGATAAAATAGTCCAACAGAACAACTCCGAAAAAAAAAAAAAAAAAAAAAAAAACTCTAAGAAAAACACAGCCACGACAAAATATCCCGATGAAATTGTACGAATTCAAAAGACACCGACAAAAATACAAAATAGCACGAGGACAAATTAGCTTCGACAAAATAGTTCCAGGATAAAATATTCAGAGGACAAAACAGCCTCACACAATAGCAACAGGACAAAATAGCCCCAACAAAATAACCCCAGTATAAAATAAACTGAGTTTAAAAAAACCTGAGGACAAAATAGTCCCGAAAATTAGCCTCGACAAAAAATAAAACACAGCAAAAAATAGCTCCGTAAAATTTTTAGAGAGCATATTCACATTTAAATACTGTACTAAACATCAAGAAATAGTATTTTTCAAATGCAAAATGGCATTTCGGCAATGGAAATTTGTATGAACTACATTAATATTTTACATGTAGGGGCATACAAGGTAATGAGATATGCTACAGGCTACTGGTGAAAGTTCATAAAAAAGCGCTTTTGGCTGTTTTATTAAGACAGTCTTCTAATATACGAAAGTTAAAGTGCACTGCATGTTGCATAAATAACATTAGATATTAAAGAACTATTTTTAAATACATTCGAATCAATTGCTCTTCATTTAATGTAATTGATACGAATGATTTTTTTAATTACACACATCATTATAGAAGTTTATAGTAGATCGATTGTACGTTCTTAACTTTTTAGCTTCTTAGTTTGAGATGATTTAGAATAGATTATTCTGTAGGGGCTAATTGGTCTAGGGGGAAACTTTTTCTCGGGTTACTTTGTCTACGGGTTATTTTCATTTTAGAGATATTTTGTTCATGAACTATTTTATCCTTGAGATAGTCTGTCGGGATTATTTTGTTTTCGGGTACTTTTTCATCAGGTTCTTTTGTCGGACTATTTTATTCTCAGATGATTTGTTCGAGACTATTTTGTTCTCGGGCTAAATGCTCGAACTAATTTGTCCTTGGGATATTTTGTTCGGGATGACTATTTTATTCTTGAGATATTTTGTCGGGAATGATTTGTCCTCGGGTACCTATTTTTATAAGGTTCTTTGGTCAGGCTATTTTATTCTCCGACTATTTGTTCGCGGCTATTTTGTACGCAGGCTAATTTCTCAGAATAACTTGTTCTTGAGATATTTTGTCAGATTGTTTTATGCTCGGGTTATTTTATGGTCGATCTATAGTCGGCGCAAAATTATTGAAGCACACATTCACATTTATTTTTTCCCCTTTTTAATTTTATCGCTAATTTTCATCATCAACTTACTTTTTTATAAACAGCATAAGGCTAAGATCATGACAAAACAAACTTAAATATACAACTTTTTTTTTTCTTTTTTAATAATAATAATAAAAAAAAAAAAAAAATTGCTGTTATCAGAGCCTAAAATTAACTTTCTTTCGAAGTTTAAATAAATAAATAATCATGTCTTCTATACGGCATAAAAATTAAGTGTTTACTTAATTTACTTATTTAATTTTAATACTTTACATTTAGTATTATATTTCCCTGAGACGAGAATTATTTGTATTCACCAGGGAAAATAATTTAAATAAATAATTTGTATTGAATGAATTTGTATAGGAAAATGTAGAAGACTATTTTGTAATAGCCACAGCATATTAGTTTTTCCTAGAGAATTCAGTGGAGGAAGCTGTTATTTAAGTTAACAGCAGTTGTTGAAGTTTTCATCTTGTTATCGCCAGATAATGTTATTTAAAAAAAAAAAAGAAAGAAAAATCGGTCAATCGCATACATTTTAGTTTCGCCCGGATAACAAAACCTTCCATTCTGCGAAATAAAAGTAGAATGTCTGAAAACAGTGATGCCAGATGTTCGAAAATTATTTCCCCAAACAGGTCTTCAAATTTCCCCAAATCAGGTTTTTTTTTTTTTTTCGAAAAAATCCCTAACTTGATTTCTACTAAAAAGGGAAAATAAAAAATTTTTTCAAATAAAAATATCAACCAGATTTAAGCCACAGAAAGCTCAGATTTTTCGCCAAATGAAGGCAATTTTTGAAAAAAATCCCCAACTAACAATAAAGTTATTGAAAGTACCCTAGTCGTAGGGATAAATCATTACATTGCCAATAATGACAGAAAGTTGAAGAACTCCCCAGATTTGTCCCCAAAAATTTTAGAATTCCACAAAAAGTCCCCACAAACATTTGGTCCCCAAAAATGTCCCCAGAAGCCTAAAAAATCCCCAATATAGGGACAAAATCCCCAATCTGGCATCACTGTCTCAAAACATTCTCTGAACACGTGTTTCCCAATCACAGAGTGATTACTATTAGAAAATTTCTTTTATCCAGAAAAGATACATCGCGGGGTTTCTGCTGAGATTAAAGATCGGAATACTGAAGACTAGGCGCTATTCGACGAAGTTCGATATGAGCGGCATCATGAGAATAGAATAGAATTTTTGTGAATTAAACAGGTGAAATACTATCGTTTGATACAAGTAACCTTACGTATATTCTTCAAACACAAACTTTCCACTCTTTGTATCTCTTACAGTAATTTTCCACAGGAATTTCTTTCAAAAATACTTGAGGTGAATTATCGTCAAATGTTGTGTCCGTTGTTTACATTTATGGATTTCATTTATGCTTAAAAATAACCTAAAGTTACTATCACACAGAAGAACGTAGTGTCTGAAGTATAAGATATTGCCCCACAAAACTACAGAAAGTCTTTCTTCAGTTGCATATAGTGTTATTTTTAAGAATAAAAGAAGTCCACAATTGTTTACAACAGACGCAACATTGGCGATAATTTATGCAAGGACGTGTGAAAGGAATATGTATAGAAGCTTTTTTGGAATTGCGATTACCTGATTGGAGGAATTCGTGCTGAAAACTACTGTAGGAGATACAAACATCCGAAAGTTTGTTATTGAAGAATATGCGTGAGGCAAATTGTATCAAACGGCAGTATTTCATGAAAATCCTGTTTGGAAGGTATTACCCATGGACTTAATACTCTAAGGACTGATAACGCCGTGTTATGAAAATAGTCCCGTTTTGGTCGTTTTTAAGAGATGGCGCTCGCATTGCATTGTTGTCCAGTTTAGTCTTAAAAAAGCGATTTTTCGAGAAATGAAATGTAATATTTAGCGGTTGTAAGAGCTTTGATTAAAAAAAAACATTTTCTTTCTTTTTAGTATTTTTTTCCCACACAACTCAGAATATCACATGTTATTAAATCATCAAAATTAAACACTCTGTAAGATTTTTTTATTGTACGATTTCTAAAAGATGAAAAATTGTTAAAATGTTTATCCTAATTCTATGCAACTAATTAACCTATAAAAATAAACTACCCGTATAGACTAGTTACAGATAAAGTGTATATCATATAAATTAAATAATTATATATATATATATAGAGAGAGAGAGAGAGAGATAGATAGATAGATAGATTCTCACACACTCCCATCTATATGATGTTTCTCTAACGTGGACCAGTTACGATAATATTTTGTAGAAACAATACGATAGTGACAAAAAAGTACGCAACGATAAAATATAATATACGAGTAATATTTAAGGATACGGACTTAGTTCAGTGATATAATAAAATTTAATTTAATTTAATATAATTTTTAAAAAAGGACAACATTTGTCTGATTAGATCATTTTAATAAAAATTTATTTTTTAAAGTTGCATATTTACAATCCTTGCAAGTGCGATTTAAAACGCAGCAATACTTTAAAGATATAAACAAAATATAAACAATGATATAAACAATGATAAAGATATAAACAATGGGGACATTTGGTCAGCTTACTAACAAGTATAATTTATTTTATAAATAAGTACCTGGAACGTGGATGGCTGACAGTGTTGCATAATTTAGAGATTCTTTTTAGCTGGGTGTTTCCCAACTGCCCTCGAAATATAACAACTGCCCTTGCTAGTCTAAATTTCCCTTTCATTAACTCCCTCGCAAATTTCTATTTGACCACCCCTTTGCTACGAATAGAAACAACCCAAAAGTTTGTTGCTGAAATTATACCAGTTGCCCTAACTGGAAGTTTGTTGTTATTAAGAAAGTATATCTTATTTATAATAAGCAACTCTTTTCATAATTTTTTTATTATTGTATTTAGAAGTTTTTTATGTGAAATTGACTTTGGCATCGTGTCTTCGTGTCACGCTAATAAACAAGGCTCCTCCATTTTAAAATAAATATAAGCTGTATCGCCTATCACTCCTTAGCTTAGTTGGTTAGATCGTCTAATTAATAACACGATGGACGTGAGTTCGATCCCCGCAGGTTCGGCGTGTTAATTTTTGCTGATATTTAGTAAGAAAGGTGTCAATTGATAAAAGAAAAATTTTCGTTGACTACAAAATATCCTAAGAATTTTTGAAGAGTTTTTTTAAGAAGCTTGTTTTTTTTTTTTTTCCTTAGATGTTAAAAAGCACAAAATAAAGAGTTTTAAGTAAAAAATACAAAAATAAATATTTTTTAGAAGCTTTTTATTGAAATTGGATTTTGTCATCGTGTCTTCATGTCACACTGAAAAACAAAACGCCTCCACGTTAGCACCATTTTTCGTCGCTTGTTAGCTCAATTGAATAAAGCGTCATGTTGATAATGCGATGGTTGTAAGTGCGATCCTCGAAGGTCAATGCGTTACTTTACTGCAGGTAATTAAGATGTCAAGTGATCAATTAAATCCTTCGTTGTCTATACACTATCCTAAAAATTTTTGATTAATTTTTTTAAGAAGTTTCTTTTAATTACTAAAACGCACGATATAAAAATGCAATAAAAAAAAAAAAAAAAAAAAAAAAAAAAAAAAAAGCTTCAGGTTGTTATTGTGTAGCCCTAAAAAGCATTGAAAAAAATTATTCTTGAAAGGACTATAAAAAATAAATAAATAAATTTCAACCATAAGAAAGAAAGAAATTGGAAAAAAAGAAAGAAATGAATAAATAAATTTCAACCATAAGAATATTATTAAAACATAAATATTTAAAGAAAAAAATAAGTATTTCACTTTGCAAGAGATGAAAAATTTTAAATATTAAAAATACTTTAAAAAGCATTCGAGGACAATATTCTTTTTGTATAACTATTTGTTGGAAACTTTTAGCATGTTCTATGACTTTCCTTTACTGTTCCTTGATTTCTGGTTCGAGCGCGCTGTGGGTTCGATTCTCCAAGGGCCGATCCGTTAATTTTTGTAGATAATTCATAGAAAAGGTGTCAATTGATAAAAGAAAATCTTTCAAAGCCTACACAGTATCCATTGATTCATTTTTTAGAAGCTTTTTTTATAACTAAAAAGCAGAAAATAAAATATTAAGTAAAAATACAATATTTAAGAGTAGAAGCTTTTTACTGTGGAGCCCTGAAAAGCGCAAAATGAAAATTTATTCTTGAAAAGACATGCTATAAATAAATGAAAGTTTCAACACTAAGAAAATTTTAGAGAAAAATGTAGATATTTCACTTTTGCCAGAGATAAATTTTTTTAAATATTCAAAATATTTTAAAAAGCTTTCGAGACCTTTGAAATTTAAGGCTTAACAAATATTTATGTAGAAACTAATGACTAAGAGTAATAGTCTTGATAGCTTTTTAATATACACTATAACAAAAAAATCGACGCACCAAGAAGGAGTTATCCAAATGAGACGAAAATTGGTAGATTTGATGTACATGCGAAGGAAAAAAAATGATTACAATTTCAGAAAATTTGAATGGTTTAATCAAGAGAAACGGTCTCACAAAAGTAAAGAAGTCAATAATGCATTGGTTCAATTGGTTACAGAGTGCTCTCAATAGGCCAAGTTTAATCATGGCCGCCCTGTATGTATATGCAACTTTTCTAATTCTAAGACATATATATACAGTGGTGGACATAATTATAAGACACCTATCTAATTTAACAAATAGTGAAAAAAAAAGATTCAGAGCTTAAAAATGTTTTATGAAATGCGTGAAAAACATAAATTTATTCTGTTATCATATATAATTATTTTATAATAAGGATATTTTCATAAAATTTAATGAAAAAACTTAAAAACTTAATGGACAAAATTATAAGACACCAACCGTTTTTTCCAAATACAGTGGTCAACATAATTAGCAGACACTAACGGTCTAAAAGAAAATCCTCTAACATGGTTATTCAATATTTGGTGGAGCCGTCATTGTTTTTTATAGCATGAAAGATGCAATTCGGCATCGAATCTATCAATTCTAATAAAATATCGCAAGACAGTTCTTCCCAAGTACATTTTATAGCATTCTTTAGGTCTTCGACACATATAAACTGCCTCCCATTTCGGTAAACCGCACGACCTAAGATCCCCCACAAGTTTTCGATGGGATTTAAGTCTGGGGAGCGAGAAGGCCACTGGAGAACATTGATACTTTGCTCTGAAAGCCACTTTTTTTGTTTCGTGTGATGAATGAATCGGCGCGTTATCGTGCTGGAAAGTGTAGTTTTCGTCACAAAGAAGTTCACCGTATATGGATAGTTGGTCTTTAAGAAGATTCTTATACTTTTCGGAATTCATTCTTGAATGCACAAAAACAATATCCGTTTTCCCTTGAGTTGAAATACCAGCCCAAACCATTACTGAGCCTCCACCCATTTGACGGCTCATTAGTACATGAGAGACTTCCGCAAATCATGCCAATAATATTGAAACCCGTCAGTACCATCCAGGTTAAACTTTTTTTTCATCAGAAAATAACACAGAGTACAATTTGGAGGTCCAGGCCATAGTCTGTTTAGCGAAGTTTAGACGCTCCATTTTGTGCCGGCTTAGAAGCGGTGGTTTTTTCTTCATTTTTTTATATTTCACATAGGAAGCATTATGCAACACCCTGCGAATGGTTCTCCTTGAACAATTCAGTTTCAAAACATTTTTAATGCCTGTAGTGGTCATCTTATTCTGTGTAGCGAGCGAAAGTATATGGCGTCTGTCTCTCGAGGACAAGCAAGGAGTACGTCCAGATCTTTTAATCACCGATCCATTAATTCCTCTTTTCAAAACATTTCTAATTGCACATCTAGAGCGTTTAATAACTTTTGAAATATTATTAATTGAAGCACCAGTTCCATTTAATCTCCAAATTTCGCGAATTTCACTTTCTTTTAATTCTGTACCTCGTGGCATGTTTGTAAATGCGTGAAGTCGGTTATCGACTGCTTTAGTTAACTGCTGACGTCATAACAGCGTGCAGAAAATTTGCATATTGCACATTATTTTCGAAAAAAGCAGGTGTTTTAATTAAAATGTTAGGGTGTCTTATAATTTTGTCCATGGTATTTTTAATTTTAATTTTTTTTTATTATTATTAAACTCTGTAAAAATATCATTTCTGTAAAACAATAAATAACAGAATAAATTTATGTTTTTGACGTATTTGATAAAACATTTTTAAGCTTTGAATCTTTTCTTTCACTATTTGTCAAATTAGATAGGCGTCTTATAATTATGTCCACCACTGTATATATATATATATATACATAAATCTGTAACTTCCGCAAAATACAAAGTTATCGTTTTTTCTAAAGTTTCATTCATCAATAAAAATATTTTACAATTCTATTTTCACTGAAAATGCCAAAAAGGATTTTATTATATATTAAATTTATATATCTGTTTAAAACTCATTTAACTTAATAACAATACTGAAAAAAAATATTAAGCATTGGTTTACAAAATTACATTTATTTTTATAAGAAAAAAGATTAAAAGAAAAAAAAATGAAATTTCTGTGTAATAAATGGAAAAAGATGTACTTTTCATAAGAAAAAAATTTATTTTAGGAGAAAGGGGTGTTAGCACATATATATTTATTAAACCTAAAGCTTTTTTTTTTTTTTTTTTTCAAGTCCTTTTTTCTCTTTTTGTTTTTATTTTAAACAGAACCAAAATCAGCCAGATATTTATGCTCATCAAATGCATGAAGTAAAACATAATAATTTTGTCGGTTACTAACGAAGCTAATGTCTACGCAAAATTTACAAATTAAAATATTTCCATTAATTTCTATGAGAGTGACGTCTCTCTAAATAAGATTATTATTATTACTATTATTATTATCATTATTATTTTTATTAGGACGGAGGACTATTAGTCTCAATCTACGGATTTTTACGATACCAGTTTTTCGATAGTTGGACATTGATCGAAATCGAAAATTTCTCGAAAATATAATTGAATAATTTGAAAGCGATGTTACAATTTGAAAAAAAAAAAAAAAAAAAAAAAACTAATAACCCTCCGTATTAAACTAAATTCTGCTTTTGCCAGAATTTCATCAAAATCTTATTTTTATTATTTTTATTTATTTTTTTTTTTTTTTTTCTTTTGAAAAAAAAAAAAAAAAACTGATAATAATCAGTTTCGAAACATACAGTATCGAAAATGTTCTTTTTAATAATTTTGAATTAGAAAATAAAAAGCGCGATTGCAAAATGAAAGAGAAAAAAAAAAAAAGGAAACAAGATTAATAAGTTTGAATTTGAGTTCGTAATTTAAGGATGCCATTTATATAACAACGTTTTTAGCCATTTTTTTAGAATAATATTTAAAGGGTAAAAAAAAAAAAAAAAAAAAGAAAAAAGAAAAAGAAAAAGAAAAGAAAGAAAGAAAAATATAATAACTATTGTCAATGAAGCTTAAAAATCACTTTTGCAGGAAAAACAAAGTTAAATCTTTAATTTATTATTATTAGCGATTCTTCTTCTTATTATTATTATTATTATCATCATTTTGTGTATGTGTGTGTTTTCTATAGTCACTGAGTAGTAAGATTTATTTGTGAATTAAGTACAATATAAAATATATTATTTATTTTTCAAGATTAATTGGAAATTTGCTTTGGAAAATGTTTCCTTGTTATATATATAGAGAGAGAGGTAGAGATAGAATATGTATGTATACAGGGTTGTTATAATTAAAGTTCTCCTTTCAGAAGGATCTAGAGCTGGTTGTATAAATCCAAATTAAACAAAATTCCACTAGTAATACAAGTGACACGTTCTGTGAAAATCGAAAAAAAAAAAAAAAAAAAAAAGATAAAGATAAAGATAAATAAATAAAATTAGTTAAAATTTTTATAGATGGCGCACCGTCATTGTCTAAGGCGATTTTTGCAGATTTTCTGTAAAAAACGAAATAAATTTTGTGAGTTTTGCCTGGATTGGCCAAAAATAATAAAATTAATCTGCAAAAATTACCAGCTGAGAAATAAACTTTCCTTGATATTGTTTTTTACAAAAAATCTGCGAAAAGTGCCTTAGACATTGGCGCAGCCCCACTTATTAATTTTTTTTTTTTTTTTTTACTTTTTTACTTTATTTTCTGTTTTCTTTTTCCGCTGAACATATCACAAGTACTGGTGAAATTTTGTTTCGTTTGAAACCATAGATCCGACTCTAGAGCCTTCTGAATAGGGGAAATTTAATTATAACAGCCCTATATATACATTAATGGAATTATGTTGAATAATAATATGTACTTTATTATACTATAAGTAAATTTATAATAATAAAATTTATAATTAAAACATTCTTCAGCAGATAGAGCAGAACCCATTTTGTGCTCTTCGTAATTTTCTTTCCTTCCCGGAGCAAATGAAAAATACACTATTTATTTATTTAGTTTTCTAAATTGCACATTTTATAAATTTTATCTTTATAAATTGGATCTTCGTATTAGAGCTTCGAATTTTCCTTTTCCCAAGGCTGGAGCTCAGCAGATGCAAAAGCTATAAAAAACACTGCTGTAGTAATGTAGGTACCAGCTGTAATATAGAAGACATTATTCCAGTTTTCAATTGTAGCCTGAAAAGGAACAGAATATTCATTAGAATTCTGGAAATACACTGTTCCGTTTCGAGACGGAAACTCTTACGCCCCTACTCATGACATATCTGCATTTATAGATCATACCTACTAACCTACTAATTAATATCCAGAAGATTTTTAGAACCCACTCTTTTCCACGCCATTTTATTTTTAGAGAAGTTTTCTTTAAACGCAATTACGGTTGAATAAGAAGAAAAGTAATCTAAAAAATGACTGGTTGGGGAAAAAAAAAAAGGCGGATACTGACAATCTTCTCGATAATTAATAAATTGGCAGGTATGATATAGATATTACTTCTCAGTAATTATCAACGGTCTCTAACTAAAAATTCCATTAAGTTACATAGTATTAAGGCGTAAAAGAGTATTTAATAGGCTTTTTTTTCCATTAATTTAGAATATATTTAACGAGAAATTCTTGAAGAAATCAAAAAATTTAAAAGGAGTTTAAAAAAAAGCTCATTGATTTGCTATTAAAAGATTTCAATTTATTTTAGTAAAATTGTAGTCTTACTCTACTACTTACTACTACTACTTACTTACTCATCTACTTACTCCTTTATCTATAAAAGCTCCAACAATAGCAGGTCCTATGAAACCGCCAATACAAGCAGCAGTGTTGGTGACAGCATACATAGTACCAGCAAACGTAGGGCTCATGTCAACATGAGTCACGTTAAATCCGGAGTAGATAAAACCATTGAGTGCCATTCCGAACGTGATGAGAAAAACGATAAGATATGGACGGCATCCTGATACAGTAATTGCCATCAGACAAAACGCTGGACCAAACAAACCTGAAAAAATGTAGTATTTTTTTAAGCTTTTGAAATACTGTCCTTATTTTTATGAAATAAATATTTATCTCTAGGCTAATGATGTCCCACTTAATTCAGCCAATTGTTTAATTTTATACCAAAAAATGCACATGCCTTTCAAAACCTTTAATTACACTGCTCGGCATGAAAATTGCTTCTGACACCATTTCAGCCATTTATTATGTAAAATGATCTCCTGAATCCGAATATGACCGTAAAAATTATTATTATTATTTTATAGACGTCATTTTTCCATATGCATAAGCAAATTTAATATTTACTATTTTTATTTATTTATTTATTTATTTTTTGACGTGAAAGCATATTTTATCTTATGCTGAAAAAAAAAAAAAAAAAAAATTGGCAACAATTAAAAATTTAAATGTTTATTTTAAAGCTGGTATTTTCATATTTTAATTAATTGTAAAAAATCTAATCAAAAGTTCGTTACAAATAAGATAGAAAATGAAAGAAGCGATTTTTCTGAATCCGTCGGATTAAACAGTTTATCGATCGGACAATTAGATTTTTTCTAATTAACTAAAGTATGAAAATAATTAATATTTTAATGATTTAATATTTCAAGATGGCAACTTGCGTTCACAAGCAGGCACAGTCCAAGGAAATCTTTTAAGCCTGTCTCTTAAACCTAAAGCGTGACAGAGTCAAGCACTGATGAGCGTAACTATATATGCTGATTGTTTCGATTGTCGGGGATACACTTCATAAATCGGTCTGGCTTTTCATCAACGGCAGTATGCTCAATATTCAGCTCGTTCCAAAGACATACTGATTGTTTAAGTCAGCATGTTTTTGCTACAGATTCCCTGTTATCTTCCCGTGTGCCCGTGATGCTGCAGTAGCCCTCATAAATGCAAGGGTCTAAACTGGCAGCGTGCCGCTTGTCGCGGAAGGCCACACAGCCTCGCACCCTCTCTCCTATAATCAAGCGGCGCCCCGTGTCGCGGGTAGACTTGTGTCTGGCGCCGCTCTTGTAAATACCCATGCCCATTTGCATCGCCCCTTGTCGCGGGCTGGCTAAGCCAGGCGATGCATGATGTATTTTTTTTTTTTTTTTTTTGATTTCTCAATAAATGTCGGAGCAGCTCACGTCGATTTTCCTGGAAGCGCTCAACACCGCTCTTCGAGCGGTGAGCGGGGGCTGCTCCCTGTTCAATCCTTCCCTTTTTTAGAGCCCTAGCCCGACCTTCAACGAGTCAAGACGTTTGTTTTAGTGCTCCCGATGGCCGGCTAGAAACAATAGGAAAAGGGTGAGTCGGAGTCATGTACTATACCATTTTCTTTTCCTAAAGTTATTATCTATCTTTTGATACCACTCATTAACTTCTAACCCAAGTGGTTCTTTAATAAATTGTATATTTAATATTCAATAACTTGTGCTTCCGTCAGCAATGGTTTTCAACATGGCTGTTTGCTTTTCTCTATTTTAAACATTATTTTAGCAAGCTTTAGCTCTTAAACTCTCTCTAAAAACCTAAATACGGAATATTTTCCAATCCACAAACATGACCTGACAACCATTGCTGAACCTCAAATATGTATTTTGCTTATAATTATTAAAATTACCCATTCATTAATAGTTTCTTTCTAATTCTTTAATCCCCTCGTGCCTTGCGCTATTTTCTTAAGTTGCAAGCGTCCTTGTACGGGTACTCGTCTATCCCCGGATGTTATCGTGGGGCTAGCTCACCCTGTTTTTAATGGGTGTTCGTTCCTACCATGATGGCATTTTCGGGGGTGTTCGGGTGCCTAACATGTAAATTATGCTCACTCCCATTATTTTCTTTTATGTTATTATCCAAACTGATTGATTTATTCTCAAATCCTAATTACCCCCTTTTTCGGGCTGGCTGCTCGTTTGAGTTTTCAGCAGAATCAACCCAATTAAACCTGATTTATAACGTGTTCAAAGATGTAAATTTTGTTTATAAAAATTAAAACCTTTATTTCATATAGTTATCACTTTAACTGGTTAATGATTAACCATAATTAACAAGGATAGGCTAAGTCTTCCCAAATCAGCTCTTCGCATTATTTCCAAGTGCAGAGCCCCCCTTTCTAATTAGCCCATGCCCTTATTAAGCTTTGTTCTGTCCCCCAACCACTCTAATTAAAATCTAACAACTCAGGATTTATTCTCAATCTCGAGTAATTAAGCCCTGCCAATATTATGTTTTTATTGGTCCTTTGTTTCCACTCAACCTATTTCTTAACAACTCTAGTTCTACTGCCAACTTTGTACAACTACGATTTGAATCAGTTCTTATTAATTTAACTCCTAATTAATTGATACTCTTATTGGCTCATTGATTATTTGAATTTTATTTTATTGTTGCTTTTAAATTGCTGCTTGTTTGCATTTTTGTTCGTTTGTTACTATCGTCACTCCCTTCTATGCATAACTAAGATTTGAATCTGATCTCAATAATGTAATTTCTAACTTAATTGATTTTGTATTAGCTCATTGTTTATTTGAATTTAAATTTTATTGTAATTCCATTTGCATTTTAAATCACTGTTTATTTGCATATCTGTTTATTTGCTACTTCGGTCACTCCCTTCTTTTGCCCCCCTAGCAGTCTGAGTGGCCTTGAGCCCCTCTTTTTATTTTTGTGAACCATAAGATCCCCTCGGTGTAATCAACACTCTACTTATGGTTCTTAAGGTCGTAATCACTTTCAGTCTTCCCCCCCTCTATATGGAGGGGGGATGGCGGGGCTTGAGTCGGGGATTCTACCCGCCCCCGCGGCTGCCCGCCTCAGCTTTGGCTCGCTTAGCCCCCCTCGGGCGCAGCCCTCTCCTCTCAGGCTCACTTTGCTCTTTCTGCTCCCCCTGGCTTCGTCCAGGGGGGCAGTGCCCCCCTGTAGAGGCCTTCCCCCTGGGCCCTGGGCCCTGGGAAGCGCTCCTGTGTTCTAAGGGAGCTCTTGTGGTTTTTCCACCACCTATACTGGTCTCCCTATATAAGATGAAAGTGATCGTTCCTTTTCCTTAAGCATTCTGCCTCCCTCTCGAGTTCTCGGCGCTTTTCACCGGTCCGGTCCTCTTCGCCGAGGTGTTTAGTTCGCACGCTGAGTTCCGTTTCCGACCCTCGGCTTGCCGATGGCAGTTTCAACGGTCAGACTCATCTTCCCTAGGGAACCTGTATTTTGGGGGGGGGGGGGGGACGACAAGCGGAAGTAGACTAACTAATACGCATGCGTCGCCGCTTTTTCTTTTTTTTTTTTTTTTAACCAGATGAAGAGAGCGTAAAAGCTGAATGGGGTTGTTGTGTTTACAGAATGTCGAAAGTTATTGCCACTTTGGCGACGGTTGCGTTTTTCCGCATCCTCGTTTCATCTTTGAATGAAAACTAGCTCCATAATTGTATATTCAATTTACTTCTAATGTAATTGAATTTTCGTCTTATCAATAAGGAAAAAAAAAATAAAAAACGAAAAATAAAACGAACTTTTTTACCAAAAAAAAAAAAAAAAGTGTATTATTATTAAAAAGTATTCATATTTATTTGTCTGTTGTAAAAACGTGATATTAATTATTTGACCTCTCCCTCTTTTTTCTTTCTTTAAAAATAATAAAATAATAATAAATAAAACTCAGATAAAAACATTTATAGTTGAATCATATTAACTATAATTATATTTTCATTACTACATTTTTGTTTATAAGATAAAACTAATAATAATAATAATAATAATGCATTTGATAATTAGAAAAAAAAAATCTTTAAAGTTTTTCTAAAGTTTCTTTAAAGTGAAAAAGAAATATTTTTAACGATATTAAAAAATTAATATTGTTATTATATAAAAAAAAAAAAATAGCATGTACTAAGAAAATTTCATTTTCAGTCTGTGTTTTTTACTATTAAAATAAATGTATGCCTCTTCCCCCCCCCCCTCCCTACTCATCTCTCTTGTTCTTCTTCTTCTTTTTTTTTTTTTTTTTTTTTTTTTAAGTTGTGTTTAACGAATTATCAACATCAATTTAAATATTTTAAAAACATTTTTTCACGCATGAAAATAGCTTATTATAAGAAAATAAATCTATTTCCAATTTATATCATAATACTCCCCCCCCCCCATGAAAAGAAATAGTGGTGTGGGGGGTGGCATTCTGACAGCCTTTTGTTTTGTGACTGGAGTGATAGAATTAACCTTGAAACAAGAAAACAAATTGAATAATGATAATTGAAATATGCAATACAATTATAATATGGATAACAAATATGTAACAAGGAATTTGGCAAGTTGGAATACTGCTGAAATATATCAATGAATTAAACAATATTAACATTTTCAAATAAATTTAAAAAGTTTACTAATTCGGTTTTTCAGTCTGAATGCACTCTAATTTTTGCGCATCCTTTAAAAGTGGCAGTTTCTGTAAACTAACGCTCAAAACGGATGTCATTGCTGCTTGAATCTATCTTTTTTTTTTTTTTTTTTCTAGGTTATTTATTTATTTATTTATTTTTAAGTTTAATTTAAGAGAAAAAAGGGGGAAAGAAGGAAAAAAAAAAAAAAAAAAAAAAAAAAAATGATGTCACATTTACAACAATGTACTTTGAAAAAAAAAATAATAATAACAATAGTTAAAAAGAAAAAAAAAAAAAAAGTCCGTAGTTTTAAGTAAATAAATAAAAAAGATCAAATAAATAAAAATACAAAAAAGAATATTTAAATAAACATATAATCATTTATGTTAAGTAGATCTGATTTGTTATAATATATATATATATATATATGCAATCATTATTATAATATATCATGTAAATCGACGATAAACAATTTGACTCAGCATGAGGAAAAAACGTAATAAATTTGTTGAAATTAGGTACTTTTATCTCATCGACAAATAAATCTATAAAACAAAGATTTATTTATTATAGATTACGTTTCTTTGCTTGGGCTAAAGTAAAATTTTGATTCTTTGAGACTGTCTAAAACTTTGTTTAATGAAATAAAACGCATCTACACACTGAAAATTAAATTATTTGTAGAATAAATTTTTGATTTAACATTTGCATGATCTAGTTCCA
Source organism: Salticus scenicus (assembly GCA_963930645.1). Classification (NCBI taxonomy): domain Eukaryota; kingdom Metazoa; phylum Arthropoda; class Arachnida; order Araneae; family Salticidae; genus Salticus; species Salticus scenicus. The sequence continues at coordinate 169,738,230 of OZ005658.1, read as the reverse complement.
AAATGTATACTGAACAATGCCTCTAAACTTTTCATTACTTATATTAGTAAAAATTTAAATTAATAATTTTTCAAAAGCAAGTATTTTTTCAGATTTCAGTTTTTTAATATATTTTGATTTTTGATATTGGGATTTTTATTAATAATAATTACAATTAAATAACTTCTTATTTTAATTAAAAGTTAATTTAACAATTAAAAAAAAAAATGAGCATCAATATCTTTTTTTTATATAAATGAATAACAGAAAATATAAGACAAATTTGAAAAATGTCTAACATTATTTAATATGAATATAAATCTAAGGAAATGCCATAAAATAATTTAAAGAGATATTTAAAAATGTAAAACCTTTTAGTAATAGACGCTATATTCTTTAAAAGGGCCGATGTTTAAAAATTACGATTTGGCGAAAATAAATATAGCCAGTAACGGCTCAAACATCGCCAACATGCTCTCATGCAGCAAAATGACATTTCTTTCACATTAAAACACATTTAATAAAGTTGTAAAATACAGTATGTAAAACTTCATTGCTTGTGGCATATTTAAATTGCTGTTTAGGGTAGAAATATTTTAAGAAAAAGTTCGTAAACATTATTTTCAAATATTGAAAACGAATGCGAATGGTGATCAGCCACAAAAACATGCTAATATCTCAAAACTAGTCAGGATTTTCTGCATAAAAATCAGTCAAAATCAAAATTTAATGTCACTTAAATAATATTCTAGTAATAAAAATTGATATCTTAATTCATTATAATCGAAATAAGCTTTTGTTTCTGAGTTGCTTCTCAACTCACTGCTATTCCAATTGCCAAAAAACTGGATATAGCCCAAGGCGATAAAAAAAAAAAAAAAACAGGTCATAACCAATGAGGTGTTTGCTCCCGCGTGTCGTCTCCCTGGGTATACAGGCTCCCTAATCTCCCCCAGTCCCGACGTTCCCGTGTTCTGCGGGACTTAGTAAAATTTTAAGCTAACTCTTCCGTTTTTCATCTTTGTCCCGACGCTCCCGTGTTTAGAAAAACTTAGCCATTTCTTCAGTGCGAGACTTAGACTTTTTTTTTTTTTTTTTAAACTAAACTTCCCGCTTTTCTTCCAAGTCCCGCCGTTCCCGTGTTCAGAGAAACTCAGCCATATTCTCTAGCCAAACCTCTTCCAATTAGCCTCAACGTTTCCGTGCACACAGAAACTTCCACTTATTCCAGTCTCGGTCTCTGGAGCAGGATTCCCCAGTATCCTTTCAATAATACTAATTTCCTTTCCACCAAAGCCAATTTTTCAAACTTTTTCTGAGGGGGGGGGGACTGCCCCCCCAGCCCCCTCCCCCTCCGCTGGAACCTGCCCCCTCTTAGCAGGATGCTCTGGGATGGGTTCCAGTGTTTTGAGAGCCTTTCTGCTGTTCTCACTTCAGCAACAGGGCTCTCTACATATAAGATGAGTCTTCTATCCTGCTCCCTAGACTTCAAATACTCTTAAGTTTTTTCGGTGAATTCTACCCCGTCCCTTAGTCCTAAGGGATGTCAAAAGCACTTTTGCCGAGTTCCGCTCTTCCCTTTAGCGGGTTTTTGGTCCGAGCGCCTCAAACAACGTCAAAACTGTACTAAGAGTTTTTATAACATCTGTACAAGTTAATTATAGAAGAATTAACACTAAAATTAAAATTATTTGATCTAATATTAATTTTCTAGACTTAGAAATTTTCCAAACTTTTTTTTTTTTTAATCTTTTACTTGCCCACAAAACTGAAAATTGATAATTCAAGCCCACAAGCAAACTTAATAATACTTAGTTAAGCCTCGGCACTTCCCCACCCACTAAGCTACCCATCCAGTAAAGTTCCCCTTTTTCTATAATTACTAGCCTAAGGGACCGCCGCTCACCCAGTTAACCAATTCTAGTAAACAGCTCTATATCGCATCACCCTCGAGGTTTTCCAGCTCTGTCCCACCCCCTAGGCTCACCCTCTCGGCATGCTTAACTTAAATCTCGCCTTTGAGTCTTTATATTTCATTCCAATTGGCTCCTATCATTCCAAATGTGTGTTTGGACTTTCCCCCTGGCCTGTCCCACCCCCTAGGCTCCCTCTCATCTTATCCCTTTTTCCCTCCCTCCGGCGCACAAGGCACCTCCCCCCACTTTACAGGACTCTGGAAGCCTTATTGCCCCCCAGCCCCACATCAAGTGCTTGTATGCATTTTTCTAAGGCTTGCCCCACCTCCTAGGCTCCCATCCTCTATTCATCTTCGTTGCTGACCCTCCTAGGAGTTCTTGGTGTCTGCCTCCGGCCGCCCGTTTCCCCCCCTCCCCCCCAATTTTTTTTAATTATTAATATTATTATTATTATTATTTATTTATCTTTATTTCTATTAATTTCTTGAGCCTTCTAGTAGACGCTTGCAACTGGGTCAAGCCATGACACATCCCTACCCACTCAGCATCCCTTCCAATGCAACCCCCTCTACAGTAGATATAGCCTAAGGAACCAAACTCAATGCCCAACTACCTCCAGAATTCCTCAGTTATCACGCTACCACTTGGGTTTCCCTCTCAGTCATTTTAAGGTTTTTTTTTTTCTCTCTCTCTCTATCTGTCCCTAGCATTTTCGAATGGTATCTCTTTAAAAGTCATTTTCTTTTAATAATCTTTTCTCGTAGCTATTTTCGGGAGTCTAGGCTTCCGGTTTTTTCTTTTCTTTTCTTTCTTTTTTTTTTTTTTTTCTCTCAAACTAATGGTATGGTGCAGGGGCTCTGGCGAGCCCCAACCTGTTCAGATAAGAATGTTACAAAACTTGTTAAATTCCGAATTGTTCCTCAAACCATTAAAATAACAAAAACAGCTTTTCTAAAAGCTACACCAAATCAAAAGCGCATTCATATCAAGACCGCTCAGAAATGTCCCCTTCGAAGAGCGTCAAGTCAAATGCTGAGGAATCAGACAATGACTCCACCAGCAGTCGCCAATCAACCTTAAACCTTACGTTGACAGCACCACTACCTGATACATACAACAAAAAAGAGGACTTTTTAGAACTCACTTCAATCCCAGATGTTGCCAGAGCAGCAATCAATATAATCACCATATGCAGGAAAAAACACGTATCAACTCCGCTGGCAGTTTTTGAAAACGCATTCAACAGAATCATCGATCTGCATATATTAGCAGATGTAATGAAACCGCCCCAGGCAGAAACACCCACATCCACACCACAAGCAGACAAGTCACGACAACAAAACTATCAACAAATTTCACCACTCAGAGAATACACCAGAGCCATCCAGAACAAGATCTCAGAGCTATCCCTACACATGCAAGAACTTAAAGCTCTCCAAAATAACCTCAACACCAACTTTGAACGCCAAACAAACTTACAAGAAAAACTGGATCAAGACCTACAAAGACAAGAAAAATTTCTGAAAGATCATATTCAAAATACAGAATCCCCTTTCCCACAACAATCTTCAGAACCTCCTCAGAACGAGTCTCACCTTCAACAATCAACTACAGCAACAACGAACTCATACGCCCAAAGACTTGCACACCCACTAGAAAACTCAAGGAAAATCATTCCAAAATCATCTAACCAAATCCAAAAAAACATCACACAGGCAACAGATACCCACCAACACCTTATAAGCAACCTATTCCTAAAATCTAAAACAGAAACAGACAGAGGCATCGACATATTAAACATGCTAAAACGCCATCACATATCAACCATTGGAACAATTACGAGCAGGCAGGTTTACCGTTCTTCGGTGGACTTACGCTGCTCCACCCCAGAAAAAGCTGATCTTCTTGCCAAAGACCTACAATCAGTAGCAGAAATCAATGAAAAGCTGCAAATCAAGCAAAAACCTTGCCCCCACATTTGGTTCATGCTGCTGGGAGCTCCCTCAGTCATGGAAGATAATGAAATTCTCAACAACCTTTTCGCCACGAGCAACTTACAGGAAAGCCTACAAAGCCAAGTAAAATTGATACGTTCTCAAGCATCAAGATCGCCTCACCTAAAGAATTTAGTGATCCAGGCTCCCCTCCCTATAGCTGAAGCCTACTTAAAATCAGATGCATTTAGCATGGGGCTATTTAGATGCACCTTCAGACCATATACTAGGATCCTGAGGTGCACTAACTGCCAGTCTCTTGAGCATCCTACTAAGCAATGCAAGGATAAAACCTTTTGTTCTCAATGCTCTGGATCTCATAAGAATGAGGGCTGCTCGGCAAGAGCAAGTTGCATCAACTGTCAAAGAGCAAACTTACAAAGACTAAGAAACAAGCTAGGGCCACTTCCTTCTGATCACACGGCCTTTTCCCTGGACTGTACAATACTTTCCGAGAAATACCACAATCGTAGGCAATACCTAGATGCCAAATTCCCTCCTAAAGCTCCACCTCTCCAGCAAGAACCTCCAAGACAGAGCAGACCTCTCTCCAACTCCTACTCAAATAGACATCGCTCTCCCTCAACAAGACTCTCCTCAAGAGGAAATCCCTCAAGAAAACAATCAACAGCAGCAATAAGAACATCCTCAAGAAGCAATCGAAACTCTTCCCGCACATTTAGCCAGCATAGATCTCAGAGCGACATGAACAGACTCAACTCAGACAAGTCTTCCGAAATGCACAAAGACCCTCCTACAAATCCCTCCCGTCGACCTACATGCCGTTCTCCCAGCAGACGGAATCCACGTCTCCAGGAACGTTTCCCATCACGCCAACGTAACTCAAGCTCTGGAAACCAGAGACCTCCCTACAATCATCAACAAGCACCCACTGACTCATTCCAACAGGACTACAGCATCCCATACCAGCAATATCCACCATACTCATATGCATACAACCTTCCTTACTTCTATTCAGAATATGGCCATCCTCAGTTTCCAGCATTTCGAGAACCTCCCGAAGATGCACCCTACTATAGCAGCTCAACCCACACCTCAAGAAGGTAACAACCCTTTAATCTCCTATTTCCCATCCCTTCGCCCTAAACTAAGATTTAAAATTCAAATCCAAAAAGTCAAAAGTTCTCTCCTCTCCTTCCCCAGAGGCAACATCCTCTTCCACTCCTATTGCCCCAAAAACTTTTAATGATCTTCATTTCATACAGATCAACCTCAATAGGTGCAAGGCGGCGAACTCAACGGTCCGCACGTTTATGGAGGAAAACTCTATGGACGTCGGACTGCTGCAGGATGCCTATTGTACTGTTGGGGGCGATCTGTATGGCTTCCCCTCTTCCTGGTCCAGTTTCAGTTCCAAAAAAAACACTGCCCACATAGTAATATCAGCACAAAACCTTAATTACACCCATCTGTTGACTGGGGACAATTGTGTATTCATAACACTGACCACGAAGGAGGGCGAACTGATCCTTGGCAGCGCCTACGCCGCCCCGTCTGCTGATTTCGAGTCCTGTCTGCTGGAATGGCAACACCTAATATCCCAAAAATCACTCTTCATATGTGGCTGCGACCTGAATGCTAACTCTCCCTTATGGTGCTCACCATACGAGAATGCTAGGGGTCACAGCCTCATAGAATTTATAGCCACTAATAACATCTGCCTCGCTAACTTAGATAATTCCGCCCCCACCTTCCAAAAAGACAACGCTCAGGGTTGGCCAGATTTCACCCTCTGTAACACCAAAACTCTTGCAAGAATAAATGACTGGTCAGTCCTAGACACCTTCAACAACTTCGACCACAATTATATAACATACACCATTAACACAGAACCTACTATAACTCAATCTCGACGCTTCGCCACGAAACGCGGAAATTTCAAAATTTTCAATAACCTCTTACTTCAAAATTCCACACCACTAACAAACGAAATCAAATCAATAAGCAACATCCCCCAACCTTTACAAACAACCTCATAGCTACCATCCAAAATTCTGCCACCTCGGCCTTCAGACTTAAGAAGTCGGGACGTCGGTTTGCTTACTCCTTTTGGTCTCCCCAGCTACGTTCCATGCGGAATCATCTGACTGCTCTGAGAAGACAGTCAAAATACCTCGAACCTACACAAATCCAGCAACACAAACAGAAAATTAAACTACACTCGGCCCTATTCAAGAAACGCATAAATGAAGCCAAACACGCCGCATGGAAAAAATTCTGCACTTTACAAACACAAACCTTTGGCACTGCCCAAAAATTTTATAGCAACAAATTCTTCACACCCACAGAACTGAAATTGGAACGTCCTCCAGGCCAATCCTCTAAAAGACAAAACCTAGAATATCTAACAAAAACCTTATTCCCACAAACAGTTTACCCTCACCAACAAGCACCTTCGTACTCGGCTCCCTCGGATGTTCCCTTCACGGAGTCTGAGGTAAAAGCCACTCTATACGGTTTCAACATCAACAAGGCTCCTGGCCCGGACAATATTGACTTTAAAATTCTACGCAACGTTCATAATACAATGCCTCAAATACTCCTGCAATGGGCCAACTTATGTCTCAAACACCAACACTTCCCAGAAACACTCAGAAGAGGCGAAGTGGTGTACTTTTTGAAGCAAGGGAAACTTCCCTCTGAACCCTCTTCCTACAGACCGATCTGCCTCCTCCCCACTTTAGGCAAATTGCTAGAGAAACTCATAGTAACCCGACTTAACTTCTTTCTGGAATCTAATAAGCTGCTTCATCCTAACCAATTTGGGCTCAGAGAGGACAGATCTTGTGACCAAGCCTTGCAAGCAATCAAAAGTTCCTGCGCCGTTAGCTGTAATGCATCAAACTACACCACTATCGTCTCGCTAGACATTAAAGGAGCATTCGACAATGTGGAGTGGCCACACATTCTTCGCGCACTACAAGATCTTGACTGCCCGGGCAATCTGGCCGGAATCATCTGCTCATATCTCTCCCATCGTAAAATTTTAGTGAACTGGGGTGATGGCTTCACGGAACACCCTCAAACAAAAGGCTGCCCTCAGGGATCGTGCCTTGGGCCAATCCTTTGGAATTTAGTAGCGGATGGCATTCTCAAGAGCATGAACTCTGCGGGCTTCACCACATATGCCTATGCGGATGATTTCTCCCTGATTCTCTCGGGCCGTGTCAGGAAAAACCTAGAGGACCAGGCCCAGGAAGCTTTCTCCCTCTTTAGTAAGCTAGTTAAAGAATTCGACCTTAAGTTATCCCCCTCCAAAACTAATGCATTAACACTAGCCTTCCCTAAAGCCCTAAAACGAAACCGAAATCCCAAGATGCGGATTGACGGCATCAGTGTCAACCACGTAGAACAAATGAGATTACTAGGTATCACTTTTGATCGGCACCTCAACTGGCTGGCACATGTTAAAGAACTAAAATTAAAAACCCAAAGCATATATCACAATTCAGCAAGAATGGTGGGAAAGAGGTGGGGTAACTCCACCTCTTTCCTTAAGTTCTGGTACAAAACAATAATAGAAAAATAATAACCTACGGAGCCGCCATTTGGGGTGGCCACCTAAGAACAGATGCCATAACAGGTCTCAATTCTGCCCAACGACCATTCCTCTTACAAATTGCAAGAGGATATAAAACTATTTCCACTGATGCCCTCACCGTAATCACTGGGATTCCCCACGCCCACCTGCAGGTCTCCCAAACGTACATTAAAACTCAAATCTTGCAATTAAAAGACCCTGACCTAACTAATATTATCTTCCCACAAACCCCCATTCAAACTTTGACCTGCAGTTGGGATATTCACCCAGGCAAGGATGTTGCTCCAAAGTTAACCAACTGTCTTAAAAATAATTTTTCTCCCTCTGCTCCGGTGGCAATCTACACGGATGGTTCCAAGACAGATACCGGGGTTGCAGCCGCATTTTGCGTGCTGTAACAGGGTGTCGCAGGCCATCAGTGGGCTTGCAGGCTCGAGGACTTTAATACGGTATTTCAAGCAGAGATCCACGCGATCGCTGAGGCCATACAATGGGCCAGTGTCGCATACTCTAATCAAAGTGTCAATATCTACAGCGACAGTCTCTCGGGCCTTCAGGCAATAGCTCGACATCGAAGCAGACATCCGCAAATTCAGCGCATTAAAAAACTCCTAATGAATCTCGACTTAACTTGCACCCTGGCACACGTTTCTGCCTACAGGGGTGTCGTAGGCAATGAAATAGCTGATTCCCTAGCAAAAGAAGCCACTAACTTCCCCACAAAATGTTCTTCAATTCCCGCTCCTCCCTCCTACGTTAAAAGTAAAATTCAAAACTTAATGAATCTCAAATGGCAAGACCTGTGGGATAGCTCAGAGAAGGGGAGACATACCTTCTCGCTGATTCCACGGGCACGCACTAACTCTTGGACTTTAACTCCCCCTATTACCGCATTCCTAACAGGCCATGGGCCCTTCCCTTCCTATCTATACAAGTTTCATTGCCGACGCTCACCCTTGTGTCCATGTGGAGAGGAGGGTACTCCACTACATTATTATTTCCACTGCCCCCTAACAGAAAATTATCATTTAAGAAATCCCTCCCCCAGACCAATTAATTGGCTAGACGAAATTCTAACAAGAAAACCGCTAATAAATAAACTAAATAGCACCTTCTCCTACTTAATGAACATTTCAAACCTAACAGATTAATATCAAATTCTACTAATTATAATAATAATTCTCTAGTCAAAATTAAATAACCTTAAGTTTCTTCACCCTGTTATCTTCCTCTATGGTCGTCCGAGTTGCTGCTGAAGATATCCTCATGTAATATCAGTTCTAGATTCCAAACGTCCTGAAGTTGCAGATTACTCAGAAACTTCACCAGTACCCCGCTAACCATCCTAACGTCACCAGAAATCAAGGACCGACTTGAGCCTCAACGTGAATCTATCTACTTACAGATTCTTCCCATGATGTTCAGCAATTAATGCTGATTAAATCCATGCATACACATGAACTGTTTCTACTAAAGGAACTGCCATTCTCAACCTCAGAATCTGCGTCATCAATTATCAGCTGGTTTCGACTCTACAATAACAACTATCGTCAGCATACCATTTGTCGCGTGGGGCCGGCTGGGCCCGGCATGCCGACCAAATACTTTATGTACATAAATATCTGTAAATACTCATCGCCCTCTGTCGCTGGTTGGCTAAGCCAGGCGATGCATGATGTATTTTTCTTTTTCTTTTTTTTTCTCAATAAATGTCGGAGCAGCTCACGTGGATTATCCTAGAAGCGCTCAACACCGCTCCTCGAGCGGTGAGCGGGGGCTGCTCCCTGTTAAATAAATCCTTCCCTTTTGAAGCAAGGGAAACTTCCCTCTGAACCCTCATCCTATAGACCGATCTGCCTCCTCCCCACTTTAGGCAAATTACTAGAAAAATTAATTGTAACAAGATTAAACTTTTACCTCGAAACAAACAATGTACTACATCCTAACGAATTTGGGTTCAGAGAGGGCAGACCTTGTGACCAAGCTTTACAAGACATTAAAAGTTCCTGCGCTGTCAGCTGCAATGCATCAAATTACACCACTATCATCTCTCTAGACATTCAAGGAGCCTTCGACAATGCGGAGTGGCCACACATTCTACGCGCCCTACAAGACCTTAACTGCCCGAGTAATCTGTCCGGAATCATCCGCTCATACCTCTCCCATAGGAAAATTATTGTCAACTGGGGTGACGGGAACACCGAACATCCCCAAACTAAAGGCTGCCCACAGGGATCGTGCCTAGGTCCTATCCTGTGTAATCTGATAGCAGACAAAATATTCAAAAGCATGAACTCTGCGGGCTTCACAACATTTGCTTATGCGGATGGTTTCTCCCTGATTGTCTCGGGTCGAACTAGAAGAAACCTGGAGGACCAGGCCCAGGAAGCCCTTTCCCGCTTCAGTAAACTTTTGAAAGAATTCGACTTAAAGTTATTCCCATCTAAAACCAACACATTAACTCTCGCCTTCCCTAAAGCCCTTAAAAGAAATAGGAATCCCAAGATGCGGATAGACGGCATCAGTGTCAATCATGTCGAAAACATGAAACTCCTTGGCATCACCTTCGACAGGCACCTCAACTGGCTGGCTCACGTTAAAGAAATTAAACTAAAGACTCAAAGTATATACCACAGCTCAGCAAAAATGGTGGGAAAGAGGTGGGGTATCTCCACCTCTCTCCTAAAGACTAGGTATAAAACAATCATCGAGGAAATAATAACCTACGGAGCCGCCATTTGGGGTGGTCACCTGAGAACTGATGCCATTACCACTCTTAACTCATCCCAAAGACCCTTCCTCTTGCAAATTGCAAGAGGATATAAAACAATATCCACTGATGCCCTCACCGTAATCACTGGGATTCCTCATGCCCACCTGCAGGTCTCGCAGACATATATAAAAAATCAAATCCTACAGCTTAAAGACCCCGAATTAACAAACATCATCTTTCCACAAACCCCCATACAAACTTTGACCTGCAGCTGGGATATTCACCCAGGCAAGGATGTTGCCCCATTCATCACCAATTGCACTAAAAATAGTTTCTCTCCCTCTGCTCCAGTGGCGATCTACACTGATGGTTCCAAAACGGACGCCGGGGTTGCAGCAGCATTTTGCGTGCTGGACCGTGGCACTGCGGCCCATCGGTGGGCCTGCAGGCTCGAGGACTATAATACAGTCTTCCAAGCGGAAATCTATGCCATAGAAAAAGCAATACGCTGGATTGGCGACTCGAACACGAATGAAATCTTTAACATCTTCAGCGATAGTCTCTCGGGCCTTCAGGCAATAGCTCGGCATCGGAGCAGACACTCACAAATTCAACAGATCAAAAAACTCTTAACGAATCCAAACTTAACTTGCTCCCTGGCACACGTTTCTGCCCACAGGGGCGTGATCGGCAATGAACTCGCTGACTCCCTTGCAAAAGAAGCAACTGTTTTCCCCACCAAGTGTTCCACAATCCCTGCCCCACCCTCCTATGTCAGAAATAGAATCAAAGAAATTATTAATCTCAAATGGCAAAACCTGTGGGATAGTTCAGAGAAGGGTAGGCACACCTTTTCGCTGATCCTACAGGCTCGCATTAATTCCTGGACCCTAACCCCACCTATCACGGCATTTTTAACAGGTCATGGCCCCTTCCCATCTTACCTTTACAAATTTCATTCCCGACGCTCTCCCCTGTGTTCTTGTGGCGAGGAGGGAACTCCGCAACACTATTATTTCCACTGCCCCTTTACAGCACAATATCATATTAGAAATCCCTCTCCCAGACCAATTAATTGGCTGGACAACATTTTAACAAGGAAACCCTTAATTAATAAATTAATTAAAATTTTCTCATTCCTAATGGATTTATGTACCCTAACAAACTAACCTAAAATCACAACTAAAGAAAAATTCTTTCTCCTAAACACATTAATCTTCTATCTCCTTGTTATCTTCCCGTGTGCCCGTGATGCTGCTGTATCCCTCATAAATGCAAGGGGTCTATAAACTGGTAGCGTGCCGCTTGTCGCGGAAGGCCACACAGCCTGACACCCTCTCTCCTATAATCAAGCGGCGCCCCGTGTCGCGGGTAGACTTGTGTCTGACGCCGCTCTTGTAAATACCCATGCCCATTTGCATCGCCCCTTCTCGCGGGTTGGCTAAGCCAGGCGATGCATGATGTAATTTTTTTTTTCTCAATAAACGTCGGAGCAGTTCACGTGGATTTTCCTAGAAGCGCTCAACACCGTTCTTCGAGCGGTGAGCGGGGACTGCGCCCTGTTCAAATCCTCTCTAGCCCCTACTACAATTGCAATCAAGAGGATTGACGTAAACAGTACCAGAAAGCAAATATGGAATACTGATGAAACCGGGTATACCTTGAGAAAACCATATTTATGTGATTTTGGATTTTTGAGCAGGAGCCAAGTCCTGTTGAAAGGTTCTTGTTTTTCCACTGAATACGGCTTCATTAAGTGACTTTACATGTTTTTGAAAAACACAATTATTGAACAGTTTTGTAGAAATTTTGACACCTTCTGCACAAAAATGCACATCAGGGACATTTTCATAAGTGTCACCTGACCAAATTATCAATGAAGAAAAGTAGTACCCACTCCGGGGGATAACTATGAGCATAAACCTTGCCATTTTGATAGTTGTAAGTTTCTTCAACTGTATTTTGCTTTCATGTATGAAAAGGCGCATACTGCTATTGAAGAATGGCTAGGTCAGTCCAAGAAATATATCCAAAACAAAGAAAGACACTTTGAACAATGAATAGATAATTAGATAGGGTAATATATTGTAAAGAATATTTGAAAACATTATTTGTTTAGCTTGCTTTATTAGAACTCTGTGCAATGATACATTTGTGACGGTGTTTATGGTTGTGTATATTGGGTGTATATTAGTCGTGTGTATTGGGTGTATGTATATTGTTGTGTATATTGGATACATGGGCTGGCACAGGAGCCAAGTAATTACAGATTGTCCCCAACCCTCATACTGGAACTTTTTAATAGTTTTCTTTTGTAATAATTATCTCTTATTAAATAACACAAAGATTACAGTTTCTGAATAGTTATATCAAATTTAATTTTAGATGGTGGTAACTTGAAAAGAATTTAATCTTCCTTTGTACAAATAGACAGCGTTATGTTTGTTTTGCTATTCTAAAAAGGCTAAATGTATCGCACATAACGATTGAAAATCACATACCATGTCTTGATCTCATTAAGAAACTTGATATTTAGGTTTCGTATGCATTAAAAAACTAGTAAGTGTTGGCTACCATAAAACTTTCTTTTATATTTTCCTATACAAATTCATTTACTACAAATATTCGATGAGTGCAAAAGTTCTACCCATTTTTATTACCCATAAAAAAAGAGCAAATAAACGCAAAATGAACTGTACCTATTATTGTGTATAATCCCTATTGCTATCTATGATCTCTTGGCACCTTTCTGGTAGGAGATGATTCCCACGGCGGTAAAATTCCGGCGGTTTCGAGTAAAAAAAGTCTTGGATGGCAGTTTTCACAGCATCGAGATCATCAAAGATTTGCTGACTGAAGGAATTGTTCAACGCAATAAATAGGTGATAGTCAGTTGGTGCCAAGTCAGAAGAATAGGGAGGGTGGGGTAAAACCTCCTAACCAAAGTCCAGTAACTTTTGGCGAGAGATGACAGCAGCAAGTGGCCTGGCGTTATTGTGATGAAGGATAGCACCGCAACGATTGATGGGACCTGGACGCTTTGCTACGAAATTTGAATACCGCCTGTCTATCTGTAGACAGTAGAAGGCAGCATTGACTGTTTGGTTGAGTGGCAGGACCTCCCAGGGAATTATTCCCTGTACATCTCACCACACACTCAATAACACCTTCTTGGGATGAAGTTCAGCTTTCGAAATCGATGTAGGCAGATCAGAAGGGCGACACAGTCCTACGACGCTTTACGTTACGGTACATAACCCACTTCTCATCTCCTGTCACAATTCGTGGTCAGAATGGGTCTTTTTTGTACCGGGAAAGCAAGAAAACACAGGTGGCGATTCTATCATCCCGTTAAATAGCTGTCAGGTTATGTACAACCCAACGGTCCAACTTTCTCGTAAAACTGAACTTAACCAGCCGTCTCTCGACCATTGTCCGGTGTACGTTGAAGGTCTCCGCTAATTTTTGTACGGTTGAGTTCGGGTTGTTCCTTATGGCTTGGTCAATAACGTTGTCTCCAACGTCTGATGGCCGTCCACTCCCAGCCTGAACTTGGCAGCTTCTGTCTCCTTCCCTAAATTTACGAAACCATTGAAGACATCTGCTTTCGTCTATTGTATCCTCCCCGTAAACTTGACAAACATTGCGACATGCTCCGGCTATCGTACTCTTTTTATCGAAGTCGTATAACAAACAATGCCTTATATGCTCCTTCTTGCTTTTCATGTTACAACCTCTGATATTTTTTCTTGAAAAGATCAACTTTGTGAGACACGATACATTTATATGTGATGCATCCACACATTTGATTGGCCGACGATTTGTGTCATTACAATGTCACGTGTGACGTTAATTCCATTGCAAATTTGTATATCCAAAAACGGGTAGAACTTTCGCACTCACTCAATAATTCATTAAAATTGATATATATATAAATTATCTATCCTGATGAATGCAGACGATTTTCAACCTAGAGAAAACTAACACTAAACATTCAAAGAAACATAGTTTTATTTTCTATAATTAATATCCTAAAAAATGCGTTTTCATAATGATTATCTCCATTTCAAGTTTCGCACAATTATACGCCATTAAAGTTGAGATAGTATCTTCCTGTTCTCTGAGAATATTTTTGTATAGCTGCGTCTCCTATTGGTCGATATGCATCAAAATTGAATGAGCATAATGTCTCATAATAGCCTTCTAACAAATCAAGTTTTTTTTTTATTATACGCAAGGGAACCTGACATACAACGTTCCCTTAAATTGTGAAAATCGCTGTACAGAAGCGACACCTGTTGAGAGGTTGACACCAAAAGTTTATAGGCCCTCATTTATGTCAAGGTGCATCTATATATACATTTATATGTAATTCTGCGCAATAGTTCCTGAGATAAAGCCTTTTCTTAAATTGTAAAAATCGCTGTATAGCAACGCCACTTTTTGAGAAATTGACACCAAAAGTTGATAAGCACTAATATAGATCAAGGTACCTCTACATATTAATTTATTCCTTGTAGTAGTTTCTGCGATACAGTCGCCACAAAATTTTTGTCCTACACACACACACACACACACACACACAGAGAGAGAGAGAGAGAGAGAGACAGACATTTTCTAAAAATGGTCAAATCGTGTTCTGAACCTTTCAAAACGTGTAAATCCATAAAAAGCCAGAATTCAAAAATTCTTATGAATCCAATACTTTTGTCTACTGAATATAGAAGAAAATAAAAATCGCTTAAAATAATGAATCAATACTTTCTCTTTCTATATAAAGAAACAGCATTAAAAAATCCACGCAAACGAATGATTACTGGTGATGAAACGTGTATCGTCTACAACAACATTAATCGAAAAAGATTACAGGTTAAGCGAGATGAACCAGCAGAAACCATATACACTACCTATCCATAAATGACCAGACACATTCTATTTCAAACGTTCTTTGAAATATCTCAAAAAGTATTTAACAAACCATCTAGAAACTTAAGGAGTGTGAAGAACATGCCATACCTCATATATTTCAGTGAAAGTTGTACCCCGAAAGTGAAAGGGGGAGGGGGGGGGAACAATAAAAAATTAAAGAGAAATCAAAGTGCTTGGCATTATCCTGTAAAATGTAATGCTTGAAATGTGATCTGGCTGTAGCATGTGATTATGGGGTTCCTTCTTATTATCTGTATAAATTTTCCCGTCTTTGTCAAATGTGATCAAGGAAATATAAAGGATTCTTTATAAAATTGCAAAAAAAAGTTTTTACTCTTTTAGCTACAACACGCAAGGTGTTAAACTCAGTGCAAAGCTTATTTCAGGAATCTTGACATACAATATCAGACAGAACATACAGCAATCAAAATGAAAAAATATTAAATATATAATCATATATGAGCGTTTTTATTAATTAATTTTTGACTGAGCATGCGTAAAATTTAGCGAAATTTCATTTACATAATTTAATAGCCAAATGTATTGAGCTACTTATATAAAAATCTCAGACAAGTATCATGTAAACTCAAAAAGTTGTACGCGATAGAAGGAACTGATATTCAGTTTCTCTCGAAAAAAGAAGCTGAACTATAAAGGGTTTTACTCACATTTTTATTTTGTTTCACTGAATGGTAATACAACTTTCGATGATTGTAAATAAATACTGAGAAGACAATCTTATCATCTTCTTATTTTTGGGAACAAATGAAATTCAGTTCATTCTACTGCGTACAACTTTTTGTGTTTACATGATACTTGTTTTATATAAGTAACTCAATACATTTGACTATTAAATAGGGCAAATAAATTTCGTTAAATTTTACGCATGCGCATTTAAAAATTATTTAGTAAAAATACTCGTATTTTATTAGTTATTTAATATTTTTTCATTCTGATTGCTGTATGCTGTGTCTAATATTGTTTGTCAAGATTCCTAAAAATTCCTGGGCTGTTAAGCCCAGTGCAAAACTATTTTTAGGAATTTTAACACCTTGCGTATTATAGCTAAAAGTGCGGATTCGTTTTTTTGCAATTTTTTAAGGAAACCTTTATATCTTCCTGATTACATATGATAGAGACATGAAAATTTATATAGATAATAAAAAAAAGCTCAATAATCACATGCTACAGCCAGATCGTATTTCATGCTTTACGTTTTATAAGGTGATGCCAAACACTTTCATTTTCCGTTTAATTTTTTACCTGTCCCCCTTTCACTTTCGGGGTAAAAGTTTCGCTGAAATATATAATATATGAGATATAACATGTTCTTCACACACTGAAAAAAAAATATATACCGCTTTCATCCACAACGAATAGGTGGTCATTTTCTAAATCCATAAACTAGAAATATAGATTTCCGAGCTATGAGTATAAGGCACGCCAATACACTGAGAAAAAAGTCTATAACTGACATCTAGAATCTAAATTGTGGCTCTAGAAAAAATAGTTCCATGTCATCCTTATACATTTCTTATAAAAAAATTTCTAGTCCCCTTCGAAAGCAAATTCTAGAGACCTCTATTAGAATTCTTCAGCGTTTGCCTATACTATGGAGGACAAATCTATTTGAAAATATCTCCAATTAAATGTGAATACAAGAGGCGGGTTTCAGCAGCTATAATCTTGGTTTATGACACAACTCTAGAAAATCAAGCGAGAATTTCTCGTAATACAAAAGATTCAGAATATTCAGAATATTGTTTCACCATTTAGAAATGTGTAGATTAAAAATTCTTGACCATTTCGTCTATTCAGTTTATTGGCGTGCCTTATGCGCATAGCTCGGAAATCTATATTTCTAGTTTAAGGATTTAGAAAATGACCATTTATTCATTCTAGATGAAGGCGGTATATTTTTTTTCTCAGTGCACACCTGAGTTTCAAGATAGTATGTTCAGTACTTTTTGAGTTATTTCAAAAAACATCTGAAATCGAAAGTGTCCGGTCATTTATGGAAAAATAGTGTAGAAAGCTGAGTGTAGAAACAGAAAATGACCATTCTGTCAATTTGGTTGAATGAGAAAGGTGTTGTTTATTTTGAGCTGCTTCTTGGTGCTAAAGGCGATAAAAGGGCCCTCTGTGGCCGAGTGGTTATGTCACCACACTGCTAATCGCCTTCGAGTGTAGGAGAGCGGGTTCGATTCCCGTGCTGGCCCTTGGTGTTTTCCAATTCTTCGTACTGTAATTCTGTCATGTGCTATCTGTCTTTATCTGACGAAGATTTGAGGCCCACCAGCGGCCGAGCGGTTCTGCGCTCAAAGCTGGTAGATGGGAGGTGCCGGGTTCGATCCCAGGTCGCGCTCATCGACCTAGCCGTTCGGAGCTTTCCGTGGTTTCCTCCGAAACTCGCGTAAATACGGGCTAGGACCCCTTAGAAAGACCCCCACGGAGGGCATTCCCCCTCTAGGCCTAGGACACATCAGGAGTCAATCGGCCTTAAATCCTACAACCAACCAACTGACGAAGATTTGCAGGGCAGCGGTAGCCCAGTCGGTAGAGCGCAGGCCTCGTAATTGGAAGATTGCGAGTTCGGTACTCGAGCCGGCCAAAGACCGTCGTGTACACTAATGGTAGCTGGTGCACGTAAAATCTGCCGTGGCCGCAATGTCCTCCATGATCCCATCAAAAATTATACCTCTGGGGATCACCGAAGCGGGAGAGGCTATCCCTTCCGTGGAGGATGAAAATTGTGATGGCACATCTCCGGACCACCTCTAGGGGTGTGTTCCAGACCGTCGCCAATTGCCCATCTGCGCAGCACTAGTGCGACATAAAACCCAACCAACCAACCAACCTCACGAAGATTTAAAAGCGGGCTTCGAGAGTCAAGCATACAAATCTGATGTATATGTTATCAATAAATGCCAAATGCCAAGGCGAAAAAACAATTTTGTCAGTTGTTTACTGTTAACATCTTATGAAATTGGAGGAAGTAGTCATAGAAAAAAGTCCAGATTTTGAAAATCACAAAGCACTCATGACTCATAACGAAAATGCGACTTATATAGGAACACCTACGAAACTATTCGAGCTTGTTTGGTAAGGGATGTTTCATCTCCCATATCCATTATAAGTATAGCCCTGACCAAACACCATCAGATTATCATTTATTTCGAAGTTTAAAAAACTTATCAAATTGTAAAAAATTCAGCAATAACGATTGTCATTTAGTTGAGTTGTTTGCTGATATGAATCAGAATCTCTATAAGTGCGGAATAATGAAGTTATCAGAAAAATGGCAACATGACAACAAAAAAGAATCAAAGATATGCGTAACTGATTAAAATTCATTTTTTGCATAGAAATATTTGAGTTTTGTTTCACACTAAAAAAATGAAATTACCTTGCCAACCCAATAGATATATATATATATAAAGTTATCTCAAAATCGCAATCATGTGTTTGATTTAATTCAATATTATTATTATTATTATTATTATTATTATTATTTTATTTAAAAGAAAATTAAATGAAATGAAAAATTACCTACTGAAGTGAAAATTTTCCGTATGTTTGTTATGCTAAGTGCATTTGATTTTCTTAAAAGGTCAGCGTAGTACGATGCTATCCAAGCGGATATAGCTTGAACAATAAATGGCAAAGCTGATAATAAGCCATTCTGTAAATAATAATACAATAAATAAATAATTTATTAAATAACAGATTACACAAATTATAGAATTTCAAACTTATTTAAACTTTATAATTGAACGAAAATACTTATAAAAATGCTTAAAAAATGTTAATTTTAATTGGTTTTTTTGCTTGCTCGAAATAGTCCATATTCTTAAAAATTCTGGAACAAAATTCAACAAATATATACAAATAACCGTTTGCAGAAATCTTGCTTGTTTTGTTAATGTTTTATATTTTTATTACATTATAATTACTATGAATAACAATAGTAATATATATATATATACACTGTTAAAAATTTCAACAGAAAACTCTGTGTAATCTATTATCTTAAGTCTTACGTAAAATTACAGAGAAAAATAAACGGAGACTTTTTTTATACATTCATTTTAATAACTAATATTAATTAAATTAATTATTGGTTAGAATATATTTTGGACTTGGAATGCTTTTTTCAAAGTAGAAACAGTCATTTTTAATTTTAGTTAAAAAATCAAATAATAAAATTACGCAAAAAAACAGAATAAAGTTTGAGAATCTCGATTATTCACTTTTAACAAAGAATTACTGTAAATTTACAGAGACTCTGGATAAATATTTACAGGAATTTTTAACAGTGTAGAAAATTGTAAAAAGGATGTTATAATAAATTTGACAGTAAGAGGAAGTAAGAGGGGTGTTTTTACTTAATTAAAAGGTGTTAAAAATAAATTGTATAAAAAACAGTATTTGAAATTAAAACTAAATGGCAGATAAATAAGGTATAGTGATATAGTAATTTATATTAGATAAATAAATATATAAACTAAGCGATTGCAATAGGTCAGTTTCCAAAGAAATAAATTAAAAGGTTTTCAAGGCAGTCCATTGTTCCTTATATATTTGGCAATCACACAGAATTTTGTCATCACCTGTTTCTGGAAGAACAAATATTTCTATCAATAATTGCGACATAGTGATGGTTGAAAAAAAAAAAAATCGAGATGTTAACTTGTTTATTGCATATTGCAACGCAATATGATTGTTATTACACAATAAATAGTGTCGTTGACATTTATATAATATGAAGATGCATATATTTATGCACTAAACAGCTACAGGTATAAATTGGGCTTAGAAAAGCTTTTATATACAGAGCGACCATTATTAAACTTGGCCTATTAAAAGCACTCTGTAAGCTCTAACTAAAATGAACATTGAGTCGAAAATTTGTATATAGACATTTCAAAAAATGTGCTCGAGGGATCTGCAAAAATAAATAAAATAAATAAATAAAAATAACAAAAATTAGAAATTCTAACTTCTAAAGTTTCATTAAATTATTTATTTTAATTTATAATTGTTGCCAAAAAAATTAAACTTTAAATTTTACATCTACTTTTTAAGATAGAACGCGATCATGTTTTATATAAAAATTAAATCATTAAATACATTTTTTTACTTATTTTTATTTCATATTGCTCGAGAACTTTTTATTTCCTAATTCCAAATTATTAAAAAAAAAAAAAAAAAAAAACTTTTTCGATATCGTTTGTAGCGGTACTGATTATTATTAATTTTCTTTTCTTTTTCTGAAAAAAAAAAAAAAAAAAAAAAAAAAAAGATTTTGATGAAATTCTGGCAAAAGCAGAATTTAGTTTAGGACGAAGGACTATTAGTTTTCTTTCTTTCTTTTTTTTTTTTTTTCAAATTATAACATCGCTTTCAAATTATTCAATTATATTTTCGATAAATTTTAGATTTCGATAAATGTCCAACTATCGAAAAATGATTTCGACAAATGTCCAACTATCGAAAAATGATTTCGACAAATGTCCAACTATCGAAAAATGACACCGTAAAAATCCCAGATTGAGACTAATAGTCCTCAGTCCTAATAAATAAATAAATAAAAATTTCCCCTCCGAGGGAACATGCACCAAAATACGAACAAGCTACAAATTTTAACACAAACTCTTTTATTTATTACAAATTTTGTTGTTATTTGTTACAAGTTGCACATTGTTTATCGATGGAGATCATACTGTTCAATGTGGGCCCTATTATTAAGTTGCAAAATCTGCTGCCGATGAATAGTGTATTCAGCAGCTGGTCGCTTGTGATCCTATGCCCATGCAAGATTATACGGTTCTTCAAGTTAGCCAAAAGTACAACATTTCTTCTAAAACCAAATTCTTTAAGTGGCCTCATAGCTAAAATGTTACAGGTTAAGATCGAGGGAATGGGCCGGCCATGGAGTAGGAAATGAAAGCGTAACACAGGCCGACATGTAAAATTTTGATTTTATAATTTTGACTGATCTTTATGCTTTTTGGTGTGCTAAAACTGAAAATGAAGTCAGTTTTTCTCTATCACGTATAGATTTTTGTCAATACAGGGTGCCTACCAATATATTTTTTTTCATTACTCTTCACCAATATAATTATATGGTAAGTTTTATAGCACGTTTCATGATTAATTAATCAAGGACACCTATTGTTGTAATAACGCAGCACTAGTGCGACGTAAAACCATACTAACCAACCAATCAACCTATTGTTAAAATGGTATATGTAAGAAGTTGTGTCTGTAAGCACCCTGTATTGACAAAAGTCTGTACGTGATAGAGAAAAATGGGCTGCATTTTCGGTTTCAGCACATCAAAAAACATAAAGTTCAGCTAAAAGCATCAAATCAAATTTTGTCAACTTCAATTTTGTCGGCCTGTGAATCACTCGATCAACTGTAAAATTTTGCAAAAATAATCTTTGTAAAATGTAAGAATAACAATTTTAAATGTCGATATGGCTTGAAATATACCCACATTTATTTATTACAGAACTTTTCAAGCAATTTGACTGTAATTCTTGTTTGATATTTTGATTTATGTCTCCTCGGAGGGGATTTTTTTTTTTTTTCAGATTCCTAGAGCGCATCTTTTGAAATGTCTACATACAAATTGACTCAATATTCATTTTAGTTAGAGCTCTGAATAGGCCAAATTTAATTATGGTCACCCTATATTTCACCGACTTAAACGAAACTTGAATAATATCAGTTCTTCTTCTATTCTATTATTAATCTTTTTTCAGCTTCCTGCCTACCTCTTCGTACCACCACTGGGTCATATTGTTAATTATTAAATTCATTAATGCTATTCACATATTAAACCTATTATCTTCTTTTATATTCAGCGGAATAAAATATTGGTTTCGTAAAAAATTTTTAGTTCGGGTTTTCGATGCATTTACACGTTTTGTGAATTATAGATTATTTTAACTATTTTTAGAAAATGTCTCTCTGTGTGTGTTACAAAAATTTTGTTGCAGCTATATCCCAAGAATTACTGCACAAAATTTTATACAAATTGATATGTAGTTGCATCTTGATATAAATTAATGCTTCTTACCTTTGGGATTTAAATTTAAAAGTGAAACTTCGATTTTTTTCGATACTCTTCATTTCGAAACTGTCATGTGTCATCCGATGAATACCCAAAATTGAAGTCTACGGGCAAGGTGTTGTTGCAGGCAATAGAGCCAGTGACTTAAAATGACACGGATGAGAAGAAGCTACCGAAAGCAGCGGAGACCACAAGTGAAGTTTTGAATAATTTCAATGGATTTTCTTTTTAGGGTTACATACAAACGGAACGCTTGCAATTTTGATGACGTAAATTTTGCAAGTTTTTTGCAAATACAGTCGGCAGCAAAATTAACAGAACACTAGCGAAAATTTCTATGTAAAAAAAGTACACTTAATGCAGATTTGTTAAATATATCCTTGTCGAATCTTGTTCTTAGTCAGTCTAAGAACATGATTCGACAAGGATTTATTTAACAAAACAGTGTTAAGTGGGCTTTTTTCATATAGGAATATTTGCTAGTGCTCGGATACTTTTGCTGCCGACTGCAATCATACATTTGGAACGCCTGCAAACGGCTTTGCAACTGGAAGTGTTTCATTTGTATGTACCCCTTAGTTTTTGTTTATAAAGCTATATAAAAGAAATAGTTCCTTTTTTTTTTTATTTCATTTAAATATACAGAACACAGTGAAGCAAACAAAGCATGCTAATTTTACTAATAATTTTCTAGCATTGCTCTACTATAAGCAATTACTTTTACAATAATCGTAAGACATCTGTTCAATAACAATGAAACCAAATGTTTTTAAATCATACTTTTGTAAATAACTCATTAATTAAATAAATTTTAAATAGTAACAATATATTTCTAATCTAAAAACAAAAAAAAAAGAAAAAAAAACTTACTTCTTTGATACTAAAGTGTAATATAGTGCTGAGGTACGTTGGAAGATCAGCCAAAAATATTAGAAATCCTAAATCATGTCCAACATGCGCAACTAAGACAGCCCACATCGGTAGTGATGAAAAAATGGCTGCCCAAGGTGTTTTAGGTTTCTAAAAAATACCAGATAGTAAAAAAACAATCGAAAATTATAATTTGGTATACTCTCTAAATATTATATTAGAAGAGTTTGTAGATTTTCATTTTTATATACAGAAATCATTTTATGTTAAAAAGATGTGCAGTCCTAAAGTACATTGATAAATCAGCCAAATTGATTAAAAATACCCGCATACGAACAAAAATTATTCACATTTCTAGGCCGAAAAAAGTTGTTTTTCAAAGAATTTCAGGTTTCTAAAGAACAATAAATCAATTAAAAAATTATATATAGTTTTCTGTTCTACTAAAAATATAGAAAATGGTTTACAGTTTTGATATTTAGAATGCCTATCATTATAAAGTATTGAGATATGTTGATTGATCTGACATAATAATTAAAAATTCTAAAGCATATTCAACATACGCAACCAAAATACGTCTCTAAAAATCAACAAACAATTAAATAAGTAAAAACTCAAATGTAATGTATTTCATTACATTACAGTGACATAAAGTATTTCCTGACTTAGGGGCCTTCGTCATTCACCGCCGACGGAAGCCGAAGCTAATGTTATTCTATGGAAAATTTTTCTTTACAAATAACTTATTAACTAATACATTTTTTTTTAATTCTGTTTTCACATCATGAAAATTCCCAGCTGTTAAATTGACGGACCTTTTTTAAAAAAAATATTTTTTTAATTTTTTGTATTTTATTTTGAAGCTGCAAAATACGAATTTTCAATATGTGAAATTTTTTTCATTTTGCAATTTCAAAATAAATGATTAAAAATTAAAAAAAAAATACATTTTTTAAAAAAGTCCGTCAATTTAACAGTTGGGAATTTTCTGAATGTGAAAACAGAATTTAAAAATGTGTATTAGTTAAAAAGTTATTTGTAACTTAGTTACTTAATCTTAGATTTGGGTTAATTTTCTTCTAGCATTAGAAACTTTACGATAATAACTAACGTTCGAAATTAATATTTGTTTTTTCGACATTTATTTATTATTTTCATTATTTGTTTATTCTCATTTAAATTATCAAAGAAGTATATTTTTTTCAAATGCAATGGCCTTGATTTTTACACCGCTTTACGATTTGGTGATGCGCATTTCTTCTTTCGAAAAGTGAATTTACATAGTTTTTCATCAATTCTAGAAGCCATTTTCAAAACAAATCTTTTATTCTTCATTCCAATCAAAACAAATTAGTAGCAGACGATTATTACTTAAAATGCCAAATTTTTATTTCAAAATATTAATAAGAAATACGATTACAAAATCATTTCTATAAAATGCAAAAAACTTTTTCTATAAGTTTTTTTACAATTAGTAATTACTTTAAAATTTAGTGAAAATGCATTGAAATTACTTTTTGTTGTGATCCGTCGTTATTGTCTTGGTAACACTGAAGTTCTTTTGAAGAAATCGTTGGATGTTCAGCTGGAGTTTCATGCACTAAGATAGCCCAAAATACAAACCATATGCAGCTCATAGTACCTGAAAAGGTTTGGAATAAAAACATGCATATTATTTCATTTTTCAATTATTTATTATCATTATTATTTGGAAAAAAAAAAAAAAAATAGTACGGTGCAGATAATGCGGACTATTTGGAACTGATGGTAATTCAGACAATTAGTCCAAAGTTTAATTTCGTTTAAATGAAATATACGGGCTATGAACTTACATTTGAACTCCAGAATGTTAAGCTGGTGTCGAAAGGTGATTATTATTAAAGTTACGATTTCAAAACGCTATAATTTTAAAACTACCCATCAGAGCTATTTGACATTTTACCAGAGCAATCGTGAGGCAATGAAATTTTGTTTGGAGAGGAAAAAAAATAGTTCCAACATGTTCCTATAGATGGCGCTGTCAGGGCAATGCCAGGGAAAACGCCTAAATGGACTCATTAAACACAGGAATGTTGTTAGCAACACAATGGAATTGCAGGAAACAATAGACAACAAGGGTTTACTACAATTTTTTAGCAAAAAGACAAGAATACGTGTTTGCAGCATAAACAGTCATAGAGAAAAGAGAAAAAGAGGAGCTTCATGAAACAAATACTTTACGGATAATTAACAGCACATTTTGGAACTTATTTTCTTCTTCTGCCAAACAAAATTTCATTTTCCCACGATTGCTCTGGTAAAATATCAAATTGCTCTGATGGGTAGTTTTAAAATTATAGCGTTATGAAATCGTAACTTTTAATTATAATCACCCTGTACTACCTCATACAATTTATCAGGATTACAAGCTTCCTTTTTTAATTCTTATTAACTTCATTGGATTACACTTTTTACACTTAAAAAAAAAAAAAAAAACTTTTATATGTATATATATATTAAAATACTCATTTTATGTTTCCTTACATACCTCTTACACTTTTAAGGAATATCATATTGATAGAATTAACATCTTTTTGATAATTGCATTAATTTGTTCATTTGTCATTATTGTGACGCTTTTCTTGATCCATGTTACCTTCTATGTAGAAGTGGTATCCATCAATAGCTGAGAAGCTCTGTTCAGAAAACTAGTAGGTTAGAAGCGCCAGATTTAAACCTTGGTGAAATTCGGTCTAAACATCCGACGTTTTCTGTGGTTTTCACCAAAACTCACATAAACTCTTGCTAGGATTCCTTAGAACCCTACTCTAATGTAAGGCATCTCATTCAGGTGACCTTCGAGTAGCCAATTGGCTTTAAATTTAACACCAAATTGCCTTCCAATAGAGGAATTCTCTCAAACAGAGGTAATGATTTACGTTTGATAGTAATGGGTGAAATGGAATGATATTGTACATTTAAACTTCAATTAAGTATTACTATTTCTGTTTCTTACTTCGAAAATTCTATATAGTGGTTTTAGAGTTTTTATAATAAACATACCATTTGTTCCATTTTTCTACCAATTTTTGTTTCTGAGATTTATTTAAATTTTGAAATCAGCGTGTCCTTTACTAAGAACCCTTTATTAAGAGAAACATCTTTCATATAAATAGAATTTCAAGCAATCGACATCGGAAATTTAAACTGTTAAGTTTTATGAATATTTATCTGGTGTAATGTTAGAGTAAAGACTGGAGTGACCGTATGTCTGCGAAGTTCAATGGCAGAACTTGTTTTGAAATCATTTTTCTAAATATTGAAAAGTAAAAAAAAAAAAAAAAAAAAAAAAAAAAAAAAAACCTAACAAGGAAATTATTTAACATAATTATTACCTATTTGCTTTACCATTTACTTGGAATAAAAAATATCTCAGCAATTGTGCAATTATAATACTATAGCCTCCTTAACTAGATGCCTGTCGCGTGGCTCATAAACTTAGCAAGAGTTGGAGCGGTAGACAGCGCCACCTGGTACAAATTGCGTGACTTTTTTATTCAACTGTCACCAATAATTTTAAGAAGTGATATATGATATATATATAATAGACGTTTCTTCAATTTTATTCGCCTTTTATGTATATTATATCCCACTTTTAAAAATTTTGGTGGCTGTTGAATAAAAAAGTCGCGCAATTTGTACCAGGTGGCGCTGTTTACCACTTCAACTGTTACCAGGCTTCCGAGCCACGCGACATGCATCTAGTTTAGGAGGCTATGGTAATACAGTCGGCAGCAAAAGTACCCGAGCACCAGCCAAAAATTCCGATATCAAAAAAGTACACTTAACACCGGTTTGTTACGATTCGGCGTGGCCTTTTTGGCGTGGTCGTTTCGGCGCGTTCGGCGCCAACCGTTTCGGCGCTGGCCGATTTGGCGCCAGATGTTTACATTCCGAACTTTTTGAGTGTAAGAAATATTATTTTTTCTTCCCTGTAAAAATAATAAATAGTCGGAAATATTCAAGATTTTTATAACTGTTTATTATTGTATGGATTAAAATAAACCTGCAAGTTAATCATTATTGACTTTGTTTAATTGAAGACAGTTTAAGAATTGGTTAAGAATGCATTCATTTTCTTTATCTTGTTTCTTGCTTAAGTTAACTTTTATTTCATCTCAGCTAGCTTTATTATATAAGAAATTTTAATACGCATGCTGTAAATAAAAATAAATAGAAATGTTTAATAATTAAATTTCGTGTAACGAAAAAAAAAAAAAAAAAAAAAAAAAAAAAGGAGAAGAATAGTAGTGATAGCTTTAAGATAATGAAACCTTTATAGAAACTTATATTTAATTTTTATCATTATTACTTTTTTTTTTATAACTGGTGGACATTTAAAAGTACAGGCTATTTTCATCTGGCACTGCTAAAAGTAAGTTGCTCATTTTTCTTTTTGTACAGTTGATTTTTACTGATTTAGTGATTAATGAATCTAAGTCTACATTTTAACTGTGGAGTGTTACTAAGTAACAATAAATAAAGTAAATAGTAAACTAAGGGGGAAAATATTATATTAAAAATTAACAAGTTGTATGGAACTATTCTGCTCTTGTATTATAAGTTTCAGAGATTTAAAGAAGAAATGTGAGTTTTAAGTAAGTTATAGAAATTAAAAAAAAAAAAAGGGTTGACATGGTATTTACCGTGTAATGGTTTTTGCCGGTTTTTACGATATTGGGCAAAACATGTTTTCCCCATGGTTTTTACCACCTTCAGAGAAAATAAAATTCCTTTTTATTTTTATTTTTATTTTATTTTTATTTTTATTTTATTTTTTAATTTATCCTAAAAACCATCGGAACATATTTTAAAATTTTTAGTTCTCATTTTCCCAATATGTTTTACTATGAAATTCCCATTCTTTCAGCCATTTCTAAGAACAATATTTTGAAAATAATAATAATAATAATAATAATAATAAATAAAATAAATAAATAAAGCAATGTTGACAACATGAAAGTTGTTTTAAATTACATGATCAGTTTAACACTTAAACCGTTACAAACATTTTTTCAGTCACTCAATAGTTGAAATAAAAGGCTAATGTGACAATGTTTCAAAAAAGAAAAGGAAAATAAGATTACGGGATAACCATAGAGTTAATATATATACATTTAATTTATTATTATTTTATATTATTTAATTATTATTATGTTATTAAATTTAATTATTTTTTAATTCCTACTTTCACTTACTATTGTTTTTATCAGTTATTAAACAGACACACTAAAAAACACTACACGGTTAAAGGGTTAATGAACTAATGTTTTAAAATACTTGCAATAGATACTGTTTCATACTAGAAAATGAAACACAAAAATATGGCTTCAATAAGAAGTATTTAGTTTGGTAATAACATAAATTAAGAAAACTTCGACAGCTTTTTCAAAAGAAATATAGGTGCTTTCTTCTTCAGGAATCCTATTTAAGCAACAGTTGCACCTCACTAAAAAAAAGGTCAACTTTTCTTTCGTTGATAAAAATAGATAATTTTTTTTCTCATCAAGAAAAAAATCATCAGTTAAATTGATATTTTTTTTACAACAAGCATACAACTACTATAACTGACTCATATGTTATTAAATAAATTAACTAATTAATACTTCTTGTTACTAATATCAATTTTTATAGCACCCTAACTATTATATACTTTTTTCTTTATGTTACAATTAAAATATGAGGCAAAATTCAAATTCACCTAAACAAAAACAATCATGTTTTGAATGTCTTTCTGAAAATACAAAATACATAAAAATAACTCAATTGTATGATTTTTTTAATACATAGTTTTTTTTAATACATAAATTACATTGTTTATTTTCGCGCGACAATAAGTTTAATAAGTTTTAACTACAAAAATCGAGTTTTTATTCTAAGATTATCACTGGCTTCTTTAAATTACGAAAACCTATTCATCATTAATATCATCAATAAAAAACTAAAAATATTTTTTGATTCAAGCATAAAAAAAAAAAAAAAAACAGAAATTATATTGTTTATTTTATTCCCCAAAGAACCTCCATCATCAAATAGGTTAGAATCTTTAGAATTGCTGCGTATGTGTTACCATCTAATAACTAAGTTTAATAAGTTTTAATGGCAAA
Source organism: Salticus scenicus (assembly GCA_963930645.1). Taxonomy (NCBI): domain Eukaryota; kingdom Metazoa; phylum Arthropoda; class Arachnida; order Araneae; family Salticidae; genus Salticus; species Salticus scenicus. Next base: position 169,709,040 of record OZ005658.1, on the reverse strand, counting down.
AAACTAGTTTCTCATCTTATCATTGGCTCCTTTAAATTACGCAAAATTCTATTCATCATTAATACCTTTAATAAAATAAATAAGAAATCGTAAATTACATTATTTAACGAAGGTTTGACGAAAATTTAATGGCATGGAGAATATCTATCATTAAATAAATTTTAACCGAAAAGGCTGCGCCGAAAGCCGCGGCCATTTCATGAAGAAAAGGCTGCGCGAAAATGGCCTCTGCTAAATGGTTCTCGTGCCAAAACGGCCGCGCCGAAACAGCCACACTAAAATGGGTTTCACGCCGAAACGGCTGCGCCGAATCGGCCCATTCCGACTTAACACTGTTTTGTTAAATAAATCCTTCTCGAATCATGTTTTTAGATTGACTAAGAACAAGAATCGACAAGGATTTATTTAATAAAGCAGTATTAAGTGTACTTTTTTTAGACAGAGATTATTGCTAGTGCTCAGATACTTTTGCTGCCGACTGTATATTTTAGCGCTATTTTATTATAAAGGTACTCAAATATGTTCACTATACTTAAGATTAGTTGACTGTTCTAGGGCCCCTATGATTGAGAGGGAGTACCAATCATGGTGTATGAATATTTGTGAATTAAATCAATAGAAAAATTACCAAATAAGTAGAATACAGACGGCCATCCTCCAAATAGTTCTGAACTGCTTAGCCATCCAGCAATTGGCATTGATAGCACATTTCCAATTTGATTACCAGTGAAGATTATCGTCGAAATACGACTTCTCTCCATTTTTGGTGACCAGTGACTGATCATTAAATTTATAGCAGGATAAGTTCCTCCCTGAAAGATAGAAAAAAAACATCAGTAAAGAATAAATTTTAATTTTATATGACAGTTTAAATACTTTTTGTTAACCACTATAAAATCTTCGCTACTCATGCACAAGTTTCAAATGTATCATAATGCAATACTTAAACTCCAAACGAAGCCTGTGAAAAGTCAGAGGATCGACCTATACGGTATGTACAGATTGATTATGTTAATTACAGTCGGCGGCAGTCTAAGAACATGATTCGACAAGGATTTATTTAACAAAACAGTATTAAGTGTACCTTTTTACATAGGATTTTTTGCTAATGCTCGGATACTTTTGCTGCCGACTGTATGTACTTAATCGCGAAAAATGAAATAAATTTTTAATAATAAGAAGAAGATGAATTAAACTGAGAGAATTATAAAAAGTGTTTCATTCTCCTTCTGTTCTCTTATTATTTTCTTTGAACATTTTAAAATCTTGCTATAGCACTGTATCAATGTTGGCCAGAAGAAAACATGATTTTTACCCCATACATTCTCTGACTTAAGCTTTCTTTTCGCATTTTATCTAGCTAAATTACTGTTCCGTATTCAGAAGACACAAATAATTACCCTGATATGAACCATATATTTGAATCAATTGTCGTATTTATATCTGGTAGTGATTTACCAGAGCAAGTTCGAAATTTCCATTTTCTCCATTTAGGATCAAGAGTGCGATGGCATGTCTCCGGGCCAAGTTCGCGATGAGTTTCAGACCATCGCTAATCACCCGTGGCCCACTAGAGCGACATAAAAACCATTCATTCACTCAAAGCTTCCATTGTACAGTCGGAAGCAAAATTATTCGAGCATTAGCAAAAATTCGTATATAAAAAAGTACACTTAATACTGTTTTTGTTAAATAAATCCTTGTCGAATCATGTTCTTAGACTGACTAAGAACATGATTCGACAAGGATTTATTTAATAAAACAGTATAAAGGATACTTTTTTTTACATAGGAATTTTTGCTAGCACTCGAATAATTTTGCTGCCGACTGTATCATTTTCGTCGTATAAGGAAAGGGCATAATCACGTCACTCGCAATCAAGTTATGGGTACAGTCGGTAACAAAAGTGTCCGAACATTAGCAAAAATTCCTATGTAAAAAATGTACGCTTCATACCATTTTGTTAAATAAATCCTTATCGAATCATATTCTTACACTGACTAAGAACAGGATTAGACAAGGATATTTACCAAAATCGTATAAAGTGTACTTTTTTTACATAGGAATTTTTGTTAGTGTTCGGACACTTTTGTTACCGACTGTAGAGTAGCAAAACATTGGTATTTCCACCAATACAGGTGCTTTTGCCACTCGAGAGTGGCAAAGATTGATTGACAGAGCGTTTGATTGTAAACATGCCCTTTCTTTGATAATTAGAAAACTTTGAATAAACACCATGAAATGCAATAATTGTAATTAATACTTTAAAATGCCAGTTCTGTGGTGCTTTCTTATTATGCCTTTTCTTTATTTCGTCCAGCCGCGGTAGCCCAGTCGGTAGAGCTCCGGCTTCGTAATTGGAAGATTGCGGGTTCGGTACTCGAGCCGGCCAAAGACCGTCGTGTACACTAATGGTGGCTGGTGCACGTAAAATCTGTCGTGGCCGCAATGTCCTCCATGTTCCCATCAAAAATTATACCTCTAGGGGTCACAGAAGCGGGAGAGCCATCCCTTCCGTGGAGGATCAAAATTGTGATGGCATGTCTCCGTTGTGTCCCAGACCGTCGCCAATTGCCCATCTGTGCAGCACTAGTGCGACGTAAAACCCATCCATCCATCTTTATTTCGTCTTATCACTGTATCGATTTCGTCTCATCCAGACACACTGCTGTGCTTTTTTATGTACTGCTGTGCTTTTTTAAGTCGTGCATTCAAATTAAACATCAATAGAACCTTCTAGTGATGTACCGGCATATTAATATCGTTTGAGGTTGAATTTGAGTGGGTTTCATTTTGCAATGGAAATACGCAGATGGCGAATGGTGATGGTCTGATATTCACCCAAAACGGTCGTCTGGAGACAAGCCATGACAATTTTGATCCTCCATGCAGGGGACACATTATTTTTCGACATAAAGAAAAATCGATAGCGGATCCTTTTTTTTTTTTTTTTCTTTTTTGTATCGAGGTTATTTTTGTTTTTTTCTTTCTACTTCAGCTGATTTTACATTCTCAATTTCCCTTGGAATTTTCCCATAGACTAGAAATATTCTTTTACAAAATGAATACGAGTGGGTTGAATGGGTTTTATGTTGACCTATGGACAATTGGCGACGATCTGGAACTCACCTCTAAGTGTGCTCTGGAGACATCCTATCACATTTTCGATCCTCAAATGTGGGGATGGCACCCCCGCTTCGATTTTCCTCAGATTTATCATTAGGAATGAGAACATGGAGGACAATGCGGATGCAGAGGATTGTACGCGCATCAGCCAGCTTAATGTACACAATACTCTTCAGCCGGCTCAAGTATTGAACCAGCAATTTTTCAATGAGCTCGGCTACTGCGGTCCGTCTACTGAATGTCAACATTTTCCCAAAGAATGCAAACAAAAGCATAATAATGTGGCAGTTTTACCTACAGAGGTCACGTGCGAAGGGTTTCGTGATATCACATTAATAAAGTTCATTTGAAACCTTGTTTATAGAGACACAAATACCAGCGCATGGTTTGTGACTCAGTATAAAGATCAATCCAATAAATGTATATTATGTTTCATAATTACTTCTGGGCTTTGGTAACCTGGTAGAGCGTAATTTTTGTAATCTAAGAATTGCGAGTGACATACGTGAACCGCTGAAGATCGTCCTGTATTTTAATGAAGACTAGTACACGTAAAATTCGTTGCGACTGCAATGTTTTTGATGTTCTGCAAGTTAACACCTTTGGGGGTTAGTGAAATAAGTGAACCATATATTTAGAATAAAACTTATTATGTCATATCTCAAGACCATCAGAAGTGAATTCTAGATCGTCGCAATTGCCCATTGTGTAGTTCTAGTGTGATAAATCTACTCAGATTAAAACTCAAAATCATGAGTACTTCTCTTTATTTGCTATGTCCATGGTTTATTGGAAAATAAGCATGTGGGAGATATAAAGATACTACAATTTGGTTATTATTAAAATTAGATTGCTTGTAAGTCTATTATTCTTTAATTAGTCAGTAAACTCATTAAGTACACAAGAATATTTGAAATTGGCCATTTTTTATTTAGATTTTTATTCGATTTATCTTTTTGTCTTTTTGTAATGTTAATATATTTCATTACATCATTATATATTTCGTTACGTAGTGAGTCAATAAAATGTAATTTGAAGCTAAATAACATTGTCATGCGCATTTAAAATAAACAATTTAGAAAATTTTTCATATAAATTTATTAATAATGTAATAGCAATACCTCTCCTAGTCCTTCTATTATTCTCACAATGATGAATGCAGCAACACCCCAGCTTGTTACAAGAGGAGTTAGTAAGTTGAAGATAGCAGTGTTCAAAACCCCTCCTCCAAACAGCCATTTAGCACCTAACTTTTCAGACAAAAATCCTCCAGGCAACTGAGTTATGACATAACCGTAATAAAACGATCCCAGGATCAATCCTTGTTTCTGAGCATCCCAGTTGTATTGCGAACCCTGAAATTTATTTTAAAACTATGTAAAGAAAAGAGAAATTTATGAATATTTATTCATCATTATGAAATTTGTAAGAAATTCTTTTACAACAATGTACTGTATTCCTCAGAAGTAAAAGGAACTAACCATATAAAAAAAAAAAAACCTATTTACACATTTATTATTAAAAAAGAAAAAGAAAAAAGAAAATATTTACAACTCGGAGCTTAAATTTTAATTCAAATGGATATTTATGCACATTATATGTTATTTTTTAATCTACAGCATAGCCTCATGCCGTTTTAAAACCCTTTCAGCTCTAGACATTTTTCATTATACCTGTTTAATGAATTGTAAAATTAATACTACGCACAGTACAAATATGAGAGGTTTGTACTGAACATAATAGAAACTTATTAATCATATTTTCCTAATAAAACCAACACTTATTTTAATATTTAGTCACACCAGCCTTTTTTTTTTTTTTTTTTTTTTGATACGCATGACGAAAAAAGACAGCTTAACACATGTTTGTTTCGTTTTATTGATAACATATACATCAGATTTGTATGCTTGACTCGTAGTCCGCTTGTAAATCTTCGTCAGATAATTACAGATAGCACATGACAGAATTACAATACGAAGAAATCGAAAAACACCCAGGGCCAGCGTGGAAATCGAACCAGCTCTCCTACGCTCGAAGGCGCAGCGTGGTGACATATCCACTCGGCCACGGAAGGCCCAACTTAACACGTAAATGATCAAAACATATTCTCACATCTTCTTAGCAACTTTTAGCATTCTGCATCTGTCAAAGATAATAGTCATTTAAAAATTTCAGTCAAAATATTTGTCATAAATAGTTTTTGGGAACACGTCACAAAGTTGATTTGCGAAAGTTATATGAAAATCATTATTGAGTAATATAACAGAGAATAGTAGATAAAAAAGTAAAAAAAGAATATATATGCTTAAAGGAAACAGTAAATCTTCAAACTGGTAAAATTTAACTAAAATTTCACTATTTCAATTTTACTGAAATATAAAACTGCATAACACTAATAATGTATGGCAAAAGAATTTTTCAATTCCCATCATCTTATGAGTTATAAACGTTTGTATTTGTAAACAAATAATGAATACGTTATGAAATGAAAACTTTAAACATTATTGTCTCAAAACTAATATCTACGTAGTTGTGTCAAGTTTTAAAATGTTTCATGTGTTTCATTATTATCCCGTTAGTAGTCGCTATAAACAGCGCCACCTATTACAGATTGCGCACTTTTTATTTAACTCTCACCAATAATTTTAAGTAGTTATGTGATCAACGTTCCTTCGATTTTATTCGGATTTTTTGTATATCAAATGCTACTTCTAAAAATTTTTGGTGGCTATTGAATAAAAAAATCTGGCAACACTGAAGGATGGGCGGCAAATTGACCAACTAGCGACTACTAACGGGTTATTGAATTTTCATAAAACTTCATCAAACGGTTTTTTTATATATCTTATAACAAAACCTAGTTACAGTTTTCTATCTTTTTTTTTTTTTTTAACTTTAAAATTTTGAAAAAAAAAAATGAATATTTTTGAAAAAAAATAATAATGATAATAATAATAATTATAATAATAATTTTTTCTTTCTTTCTTTCTTTCTTTCTTTTTTTTTTTTTTATAATTTGATTCCAAATAAAATAGTCAATTAACTTTTATTAAAATCATCTATAGCTAGGCTGCCAAAAGAAAAAAAAAAAAAAAAAAAAAAGGTGAAGTAAATTAATATACAAGGAGCATTTTGAAATTTAATGTTTAATTAATTATTTTAATTAGTATCTTAATTATAATGTGAATGTTAGTTTTAATATGGTGTTTTTTATCTACAGATTACCCTATATGAAACTGTAACCCTCTACAGTAATAGGTTTATTATTGTTGCTTTTGTTTTGAAAGCCCCTCTGTCCCCTAATATTTCGGGCTAATCCAGTACAAAATAATCTGTAGTACAGTCATAATTTCATTCACCTAATATATATATATATATTTTAAATATATAAAACATTATAAACTGAAAATAAATTCTGAAATCTAAATACTTTTTATGAAATCAAAAAATAAACCCTTCCATCTGTGATGGACTTTTAACATTTAACTTGGTAATTTTTCAAACAAGAATAAATTATAAGTTATTTTAGTACTATTCGCCATGGTAAGACCGATTATTCTAAAGCTTACTCAAAGAAAACTTAACAAAATATCAAGCATTATAAACTGAAAAACAAATTTCAAATACTAAAAACTATGTACTGTAAAGTATCCAGCTTTGAATTGTGATATTAACAATGAATATTTAAATTGGAAATTTGTGGAATTAGAATAAAATTTTCCAGTACTATTCATCATGGTGCCAATGTTCAAAGTGAGGCTTTTTCAGTAATATATATTATAAAATATCAAATTTAATACACAAAAAATAAATTTAAAATGTTATATGTTCAATATGAATTTCTTAGCTTGCAACTATTCTGTCTGCAATTGCAATACAGATTTAAATATTCAAATTAAAAATTTTCAAATTAGAATTAAATTTTTTAGTGTTATTCACCATGGCAACAGTGGTTATACTGACTCTTAACTCACTTCAAATTTCAAAATATCAAACAATATAAACAGAAAAAAAAAAGAAATGAAATAATCTGGTGTGTCACTCGCACGACTTTCTCATGGTGTCGTGCTCCAAGCTCACGTATCTAAAGCTCACACTAGAGGAATCGTGGCTGAAGCTCACATACACAGGTATCTCGTGTTCCAAGAGCACAAATATATTCACCCCTTTCCCCAACGCATTAACTTGACAGGTGGGAAGAGACTAATCCCTTTTTCCGAAGAGCAGAGGGGGGAGGGGGGGAGGCCGTGGAAGATGTTTTTTTTGAAGCTCAATTCAGTTGATGAGTTATTTTTTGAACTAAGGCAGGAACTAGGAATAAAAATATTAAAGTTTTTTAAGTAAAATAATTTTAGTTACTTACTTACTTTCTATAATCAATTATAGAAAAAATATTTTTATGTTTAGCATTTTGAATTAGGTTTTTCCTTTTAAAGCCCAAACAACAGTATTAAGCAATCTCAATTAATTTAATTATTTTAAATTTATATTCTTAATAATTAAATTATGTTTAATTAGAATGTAATCTTAAACGATTTTTTAATTAATATTATTTTTTGTATATAATCATTTATATGTTTAAAAAAAAAAGAATTTTTGAATTAAAAATATTTTGGTGGTTGTGGTTTAAGCATTAAAACCCATTGACAACATGCAGGTCCCAAGCCTGGCTGAAATGCCTTTCATGAGAGTTCTTTCTAAGAAGCCCTGTCCTGTATATACGCGATTTTCAGAGAAAACCATGGAAAATTCCGAATTTCTAGGTTGACAAGCGGGAACCCGGCAATTCCTATTTACCAAGGCCCACGAGCGGCCGAGCGGTTCTATGCTCAAAGCTGGTAGACCTGAGATGCCGGGTTCGATCCCAGGTCCGTGCTCGTCGGCTTAGTAGTTCGGAGTTTTCCATGGTAAACTTGCGTAAATATGAGCTAGGACCCCTTAGAAAGTCCGCCATGGAAGGCATTCCCCCTCGGGCCTAGGACACTAGGGTAGAGAATCGGCCCTATTCCCAGACATCAACACTAATACCAATCTATCAGCTTGGAGAGCAGAACCGCTCGGCTGCTGAAATAGGTCTTTTAATTAAAAGTCCAAAAAATAGTATTAAGTAATTTCATTTAATTGTAAAATATTATATTTTTAATAAATAAATTGTTATTTTTTAATTAGAATATTTTATTGGATGATTTTTTTAACTAGCTTTTATTATTATTATTATTATTATCGTTCATAGAAAATAAAATAACCTGTCTAAAGTGACCACCCTCGGGACCGGCTAAAATGATCACTATATACAGGTGGTCACTTTATAAAGTGTCTTTAAAATTGGAAAATGGTCACTTTAGTCAAGAAAATGGTCACTTTAGTCAGGTGGTCACTTTACCAAGGTGATCACTTTTACAGGTTCCACTGTATTTAATAATATAAAATTTTTTTTAGTAAAGATTTATCTATTAAAAGCCGAAACAATAATACCAAACAATCTCAATTAATTTAATTTAGTTATTAAAATATATATATATTAGTTAAATTAGGTTTCCAGATTTTTTATTTTTATTTTTCATTGTTTTTTTTTTAATCTTTAATTAAAATATTTAGAAATAGATTTTTCAATTAAAAGCTCAAATAGTTCTATTGAACAAATTAATTTTATTATTAAACATTATGATTTTTAATACAGGCAATCATTTTTAATTATATTTTTATATTAAATAACTCCTTAATTATTTTTTCTCTATAATCTCCCACAGAAAAAAAAAAAATATTTTTATATTCAGGGATTAGATTTGCAGAAATATAAAAAAGCTGAAACTGTACGCCAAGGCAAGACAAATAGAATTTCAATGACAAAATCCATTATATTAGAGTAATAAATATCTATTTTAATCGTCGATGTATTTAAGAAAGAACAATTACACACCAGAAATATAAAAAATGCTGAAAAAAGTAAAAAAAAAAAAAAAAAAAAAAAAAAAGCTGGAAAGCTAAATGTACAAAAAAGCTTAAATCAGCTGAAAAGCTGAAAAATCTCATTCCTGTGTATTAAAAGTATTTTAATACAGATTTTTCAATTAAAAGCATCCATATACATTTATCTATTTATAAAACAAGCAATAACAATGATTAAATTTTAGCAGAAATGTAAATAATTTTTTAAATATTGGAGAAATGGGAGTATGTAACTAAGCTTGTAACGTTAAGCAATGGTGTTTTATCCCTCTTTTTGCCTACATTCTAAAGCACGTGCGGAATCATTTGTCAATGTTTATCGCAGTGACGTCACGCGCGCTTGCTCTAACGGCTACGGTCTAATCAAATCCCACCTGTCAAGTTGATAAGTCGGGGGAAAGGGGTAAGTATGTTTCTGAGCTTGGGACACGAAGTACTAATCTATGTGAGCTTCAGCCACGATTCCCCTACTGTGAGCTTGAAGCACGTGAGCTTCGACCACGGCGTCCTTTCTCGGCGTCCTGGTGTGAAATTTAATACTATAAATACAGGGTGCAGATTAAGAGGTAAGATAACGAGTACTGTTATGTAAACCTGTGTTAAAGAATTCAAATTAGGCTTCGGAAGAGTTTTATATGATAACTAGTATATAACCCCGTCAAAAATGACGGAATGTGAACAATAAATCTTGAAAACAATGTTTAGAACATGAAGATTACCACGTGATCATTTAAATGTACAGTGGAACCTGTCTACAGTGACCACCCTAGGGACCAACTAAAATGGTCACTATACGCAGGTGGTCACTTTATACAGTCTCTTTAAAATTGGAAAATGGTCACTTTAGTCAGGAAAATGGTCACTTTAGTCAGGTGGTCACTTTACCAAGGTGGTCACTTTTACAGGTTCCACTGTATTTTCAATTTTTGTTTATAAATCAAATGTGTTTCGATATTTTATAATTTTCGTTCTGAAATTAAAAAAATTCTACCCGATCAATAAATATGAATGACAATAAAAAAACTGCTCGCTGACAAAAAGTATAGGCCCGACAACCACAACAGCAACAACACATCCCAGTGTTCCGTTAAGTGCTCTATTTAAAGTCATCATAATAAGAATAATCTGGTGTGTCACTCACACGATTTTTTCTTACCCTGAAATTTAATACTATAAGTACAGGTTGGAGATTAAAAGGTAAGATAACGAGTACTGTTATGTAAACCTATGTTGAACAATTCAAATTTGGCTTCGGAAGAGTTTTATATGATAATTAGTTCTGGCCCTCCTCAACCCCTCGTTTCATTAATGCACCTACATTTATACAGAATTTAATTCGGTTATTAAAAAATAATTCTGTTTTTAAAAAATTATTTATTAAAATTATTATTTAAAAAAGTTATCTTGTATGATAATACAGACGATTTCCATATTAGAGAAGTAGTATAACACTAAAAAAAAAAAAAAAAAAAAATGTTTTTTTTTTTTTTTTTTTTTTTTTTTTTTTGTTAAAATTGAAAAGTATCAATAACTTTATTGTAAATTATCGCAGATCGATGGTTCAACCATTCGTTTTAAACCTATTGTCGAGCTCTCATGAAAATTTACTCCCCTCGAGGGAGGGGCGGCGAGGCTCCTACATACACAAAAAAATATTTCCCAGTTGGCTATCTCTATTACAAAAAATATATATTCGTTTTATTTGGTCTAGCGCAGTCTGTAGATGTTAAATTCTACTTACCTGCAATTTCCCCCATAGACGTAATGTATTTAAATACTTTTGAATGCCCCTGTACACGAATCATTTGCTTCATCTCAACGAAATCTTACTGTAGCATCCCTATATGATACACATTTAGGATACCGAGTTTGGAATTTCTGCTACTATTTGTTCTTGAGATATGCTGATAACAGACACACAGACATCCAGACACACAGACAGACAGACACACACACAGAGAGACCATTCGCTAAAAACATGATTTTCGTATTCAGGGGACCTCAGAACATGTAAGTATAACAAAAAACCACGTTTGAAAATTTGACCCTAAAACAATACTTTCTCGACCCTATGGGTAAGAGAAAGTAAAAAACTATTCACTTCATTTTACCAAAATACTTTTTTTTAAGACTATCGAAGATCCTGTTTTGAAATACGCAAGCGAAGTGTGACGTCACTGACCTTCCGTGGATGCAAGAAAATGATTCCCTATGTTAATCGTCCATTGGATTTTTTGTAAAAAATTATTAAAAATCGAGAAAAATTATTTCCCGATTTTAATACCTGTATTTGGGTATAGATATACTATCGTATCCATGTGTTAGATTGATTTATTTTGCTGTCAAATTGACAAAATTTTAAGTTTCAAAACTGTGTCATCTTTCGCGTTTTTTGTATTTGGCGATTAAAAACATAATACGAAAATATACATGACAGATGTTTATTTTCGTAATATGTATTGTACGAAATATTGTTTCATATAATTCATCGCTCTCTTAATATAAGTTGTTAAAATAACCATGATTTTTGAAAGGAATTAAATATGTTCGCCAAAATAATTTGACGATATTTTTTTTCCGCCAAGGATGACAGATATATTAAATCTATTCCGCTTCAACATATGAGTATCTTATATCAGACACTTTATTTAGGCATTTGAAAACAAATTTGACTTCAAATTATGATAGAATATTTATCATTTTCCTTTTAATTAGTATATTAGTTGGACATTTATTGCGTAAATATCATCCTTTGAAATGAAATGTTTATGTTTTAAATCGAATATGGAAGTTTGCCATTTTTTTTTTCTGGAGTTTTGAAATTTGAAATTTAAATTTTATCAATTTTACAGCAAAAACAACTTAATCCAACGCATGCAGACGATAACTAATACATATCTATACCGAAATATGGGGATTAAAATCGAGAAATAATTTGCCTCAATTTTTAATAATTTTTTACAAAAAAATCCAATGGGCGATTAACATAGGAAATCTTTTTTCTTTTTGCATCCACTGACGGCCAGTGACGTCATCACTTTGCTTGCGTATTTTCTAATTAACTATCCAATACGTACAGACACTCCATGCTAACCCAAATTCAACTCTACTCGATACTTCCAACGTTCCAACCAGCTATCTCACCCGCAACATCGCCAAAATATCCGGGATCCAGATAGGGACTTTCTCATTCTCAACCGAACATTTTATCTTGACTCGACATTATCACCTTAGACTACTCTACTTTCAATACTCATTTCAACTGGTGACCTTTACTTGCCCAACCAAACATTCTATCCCAACTATAAATTTACACTAATTTCAAAACTAAAATCAACTGGCGTCATTTACGTACTGAACTCGAAGCCAATCATACCCTACAATGTAAACAAACAATGAAGCTTGATAAAAGTATTTAAAGACTTTAATATGCTTTTACAAATATTTTAAGAGTTTTAAGGCTTTAATATGTTTTAGAAATACTTTAAGCGGTTTTTTTTTTCGTAGAATCAGTCAAAGAGTCGTTCATTCGGAATCCATTTGGAATTTTTATTTTCTGAATGGCAACAGTTTTGGTTTGTTTTTATTTAGTATTCCGTTGCTTACAATCATGAATCATGAAGTTACATAATTCTATTTATAGATTCATGTTTATAATAGCCAGTGATTCATTATATTTAGTTTAGATCTTTAAACATTACAATTGAATAGTTTTTCAAGGTTTTAGTGAAAATAAATAAGAATACGTGCGATACAAAATATATTATATGTATGTTTCCGTAAGTTGAACCAGCTCAGTAAGTTGAACAAACGGAAAAAAAAAATGGCTGCCAAAAGTTTCTGTTTTGAAGCGGTGCTAACCGGATTCGTTCATGACAGATGAGGATCATTATATATATTAATTCGTTCTGTGTGAGGGTGCTACCGCCCCCTTCAACTCCCCATTTCATTAATCACCTACATTTATATAGAATTTAATTCGGTTATTAAAAAAAATTCTCTTTTTAAAAAATAATTTATTAAAATTATTATTTAAAAAAATTATCTTTTATGATAACACAGACGATTTCCATATTAGAGAAGTAGTATAACACTATATATATATTTAAAAAAAAAAAAAAGTTTAATTTATTCTCACTATTACATAAAAAAAAAAATATATATATATACAGTGGAACCTGTAGCAGTGACCACCTTGGTAAAGTGACCACCTGACTAAAGTGACCATTTTCCTGACTAAAGTGACCATTTTCCAATTTTAAAGAGACTGTATAAAGTGACCACCTGCGTATAGTGACCATTTTAGCCGGTCCCTAGGGTGGTCACTGTAGACAGGTTCCACTGTATATATATATATATATATATATATATATATTGTTAAAAATGAAAAAAAAATCGATAACTTTATTTTAAACTATCTCAGATCGATGGTTCAAATATTCATTTTAAAGGTATTGGCGAGCTCTTTTGAAAGATACCCATCATGAAAATTTACTCCCCTCGAGGGGGGACTTCCACCCCCACCCCCCAGGGGGGTGGGTCGAGGCTCCTACATACACATTTTTTTTTTCCCAGTTGACTATCTCTATTACAAAAAATATATATTCGTATCATTTGGTTTAGTGCAGTCTATAGATGTTAAACTCTACTTACCTGAAATTTCCCTCATAGACGTAATGTATTTGAATACTTTTGAGTGTCCCTATACACGAACCATTTGCTTCATCTCAACGAAAAGCTTACTGTAGCATCCCTATATGATACACATTTAGAATACCGAGTTTGGAATTTCTTCTACTATTTGTTCTTGAGATATGCTGATAACAGACACACAGACCATTCACTAAAATCATGATTTTCGTATTGAGGGGACCTTAGAACATGTAAATATAACAAAAACACACCTTCGAAAATTTGACCCTAAAACAATACTTTTTAGACCCTATGGGTAAGAGAATGTAAAAAAGTAAAATTTCTGTCAAAGACAGAATTTAGTTAAGTACGGAGGACTATTAATTTCAATCTGTTAAATTTTTATTTTTATTTATTATTTTTTTATCTCATTTTTTGACCGTAAACCTCGGCCACGTACTTTTTAAAATAACTGAAATGAATTAAAATGAATTGTTGCCACCTAAGTTTCCTATTTTAATTAATTTAAAAAAATCTAATTGTCCTGTCGAAAAAACTATTTGCATCCCTGGATTCAGAAAAATCGCTCTTTCAGCTGGTACTGAATTTGTAACAATAGGACTGATATTTCTCATTTATTTTGGTCTTACAAAAAACTGGTCTACAAAAACTAGTGACAACGTTTTTATCCAGATTGAAACTAATAACTCTCCCAGTCCTTAAAAGAAATAAAAAATAAATAAATAAATAAATATAAAAAATGGATGTTAAGTACTTACTATGAACTTTCCACCTTGAATGTCTTTTGTCTGTGGTAATAGGTTTGGACATTCTACCTGGAAATTTGTAAAATTAGAATAAACTTTTTCAGTACTATTGACCATCGCAACAATAGTTACACTGAGACTGACTCTCATCGCAAAAATACAGAACATGCCCATAAAGCACAATGCTGTTAGGATGTATCGTTTTGGTATGCAATATCGACTCCCTTCTGCAAAATAATAATTTAAAAATTATTAAAAAACAATTAGAATTTACAATTTTGAGCAAATATAAATAACACATTTTACATTAGTACATTGGTCTGTCACTGTGGGTCCCAAACCGCGTGGTTATAGGGATTTTTGTTCCCACAGTAGAAAAAAAAATTGTCTACGGTCCTGCTAGGGCAGAAGACCGTAGTTAAATTTATTAATATGAGATAAATTGAAAATTGTGTTTAAGATTGTTTTTAGGAAAGCTTAAAATGAATAAATAAATAAATAATAAAATATAATAATAATGATAATTACATTTCATTAACAGAGAAAAGTAAGTCAACGGATGTAGTGTTAAAATTTATATTTAATAAATCAGTAATATTCGTTAAAGGTATTATAAATATGTTTTAGCTTATTATAATTATCTGGATTCAATAATATTGCTTTTAAGTTTTGTCTCATTGTTTTATTACTATTAAATTTTAAATTGTTTTTAATCAATGGACATTTTTTGAATATATAAGGAAAAAGGCTACCTAATTTTTTACATTTGCAAAGTTCGTTTGGTAGTTTATTAATTTTAAAGAGGAAAGTAAGGAAACTATCATACCCTGAGATAAAATATAATGATATTTTATTTGGGCATAAAAAACATATTTTACATGATCGAAACAAATTTAACATTAGCCCAAAGTGACGAGCCAGAAATCGAAACTGTGTCCTTTGGTACAGCGCCCAAATCGTCTGCTATCATACATGACCGTCAACTTTCCCATTCTTTTCCTACCAAAAAATTTTAGTAGGAAAACATGTAACATCCACTGAAGTTGACGCTGAAGATAAAGTTTATGTGTGTCGTACTTTTCAGCCGACTGATTTAATACATGACTAGAATTATTTTTAAGAAAATTTTTCTTATTTCAAAATTTCAAAAATGTTCAAAATCGTGTATTTAAGAATTTCATTTATTTACTTTTTTATGTATACATGAAGTGACAAAGAAAGGCATGTTGCAAAAAAAATGAACTGGAATATTCTTGTTAAATGATAATGAAAAACATTTGTCAGCAGGCGCTGTAAATAATTAAAATACGCATCTCTACACTGTAGAAAATAGGTTCTTAAAAATAAGTATATATTGTCTCAAAATAGCCCCGAAACAATATATACTTAAATTTGAAAACCCATGTACTCATTTTTGAGTATACTGACATGCTCAAAAATGGGGTTGACCAATAAGAATCCCCATATCCCCATGCTTGGCATGTCAGTGTACTCAAAAATGAGTACATGGGTTTTCAAATTTAAGTATATATTGTTTCGGGGCTATTTTGAGACATTATATACTTATTTTTAAGAACCTATTTTCTACAGTGTACTTTCGAGTCAAAATAATTAAACACGACTCTTTATTTACTCATTTATTTACTGTAAAAGAGAGACTGATCGGGAATATCCGTAGATAACTCACACTTCGCTCCCTCTGCTCATAGGGATTCCCAAGCATGTTGGAATTCATGAGCGAAAATCCCCCTACAGAGAGATCCACACAATGCACTCAATAGTTTTGCCAGACCAACACTCAACGTGTGACAGTTAATAAGATTTTGGATCATAAGTGATCCCCAAGCGAGCAATGAGCAATTTCAATGCAGAAAAATTACTCAACGTGACATTGGGCACACTGTTAAAAATTTCTGTAAATTTAATGTAAATATTTATGCAGAGTATCTGTAAATTTACAATAATTCTTAGTTAAAAATGAATAATCGAGATTCTCAGTCTTTATTCTGTATTTTTACGTAATTTTATTATTTTATTTTTTAATTAAAATTAAAAATGACTGTTTCTACTTTAGAAAAAGCATTCTAAGTCCGAAATATATTCTCACCAATAATTAATTAAATTAATATTAGTTATTAAAATGAATGTATAAAATAAGTTTTTTAACATCTCCGTTTATTCTTCTCTGTGATTTTACGTAAGACTTATGATAATAGATTGCACAGAGTTTTCTGTTAAAATTTTTAACAGTGCAGTTGAGAGAACAGAGCAAGAGGTGCAGACGAAAAATGAATACGTACACTCTCTTTCACGCACGCATGCATATATGTATATACATTCTATTCGATAGCATTTTTTTTTTTTTTTTTTTTCGTTTATATAGTTTTAATGACATCCTTTTGTGGAACCTTCTTTATTTACAAGTTACATCAAAATTCTTCAATTTAGAAATTTTATTGTTATTATTACTAAAAAATACTTAATAAACAAAAAAAAAACAAAAAAAAAAAAAAAACTTACCCACCCATAGCAGATTTTAAATGAATTCTCGCCAAAAAATTTAATTTTTGCATGATTTAATTTTTACAAAAGTATTTTGTTAATGGATATTCGATACTATATATAACAATTTTACTTCTGGGTTTATAAGTAATTTTTATCAATTGGAAACTGCATCCAAATTATTCAATTAGTAAATTTTAGATTAATGAAAATTTTTTCTGAAAAATTCATAATATTTAAACATAATAAATAGAATGTAATTTATTTATGATAATTTTATACGCTGTTTTTGGAAAAAAGAAAAAAGGATTAAATCTTACGTAAATTATTTTTCGTGAAAAACTTGTTAGTTATTCGATACTTAATTTGTATTTTTGCTTTTCTTTTTTTTTTTTTTTTTTTTCTGCAGTAGTGTCAATAGTAAATTTTTCAGGTGGAGGCAAACTCAAGACTTTAAAAAATTCGTGATATTTCAGAAATTTAATTTCACAAAATGGTCGATTAGCTAGTTGATTTAGATAATAAGCAAGTCTGTATATAAGCATCAACAATTTATTTTTACTATTATTATTTTTCCATTGCATGTAACTGAAGCTAAGGCATTTGTTTTACAATAATCATAGAGCTTTTTTCAAACGAATCCGAATCCAAGAAGCTTATTGTCAAGTCACTTGAACTCTATTCTCGTGAATAAATTAGAGGCAATCCGAAATCTAACGAATCCGAATCCAAAAATCTCATTGTCAATTTACTTGAACTCTATTCTCATGAATAAGTTAGAGGCAATCTGAAACCTAACGAATCCGAATCCAAAAATCTTATTGTCAAGTCACTTGAACTCTATTCTCATGAATAAATTAGAGGCAATCCAAAATCTAACGAATCCGAATCCAAAAATCTTATTGTCAAGTCACTTGAACTCTACTCTTATGAATAAGTTAGAGGCAATCAGAAATCTAACGAATCCGAATCCAAAAAGCTTATTGTCAAGTCACATGAACTCTACTCTTATGAATAAGTTAGAGGCAATCAGAAATCTAACGAATCCGAATCCAAAAAGCTTATTGTCAAGTCACTTGATCTCTACTCTCATGACTAAATTAGAGGCAATCTGATCCGCGAGTCCAGTCAGTTTGTCTCTAATTGTCTTTGAGATATAAATTTTATTTGGTAATTTAGATAATCATTATAAAAAGCACCACACAACTGACATTTAAAGATAATAAGTAAAAAACTTTGAAAAAAACACCATAAAATGCAAGCAACAATTGTTTCGGGACGAAAGAAAACACGAGTAGGCACGAGAGTTGCAAACAAAACGGCAACGCTCCGCTTTGTTTGCAGCACTCGTGCCCACTTTGTTCGCCTGACAAAGAGTTGTATCTATCTTCTCGCGACCAGAAACAATTGTTGGGAGTTCTTGCATTTTATAGTTTTTATAAGTTTTTTACTTATTAATTTAGATAATCATTGAAACTCAAAAGAGATAGTTTTAAAGCTCTACATAGAATTAACTTTTACCGTTTAGAATTTCCCAGGATGGGGCAAATGCCCTCTTTGTTCTTATGCACATACTCCCATGTTTTATTGGCAGCTTTATATTGTGTCGTGTTGTTGTTGTTGTTGTTGTTTAGTCTGAAGGTGGTGTGTGTGTTGGTATTTGGAATAAGGTCGATTGACTACTCAAGGGTCCTGGGCCTGAAAGGGAATGCTTTCCGTCGAAGTCTTCCTAAGGTGTCCTAGCCCGTATTTATGCAAGTTTCGGAGAAAACCACGGAAAACTTCTAACGGCTGGGCCGACGAGCGCGACCTGGGATCGAACCCGGCACCTCATGTCGACAAGCTTTGAGCGCATAACCACTCGGCCACTGGTAGGTCTAGTCCAAAGGAGTCAGACCAGATCCAAGAATCCGTTGACATTCAAAAAGTCGATGACAAGAAGATCAATGACAAAGAAGACTGACAGTCCAAGACAGTTTTATATGTGTATGCAGTGTAAGTTACAAATTAAAACAAATTTGTTTAATTCAAAATAGTTAGCTTAGTTAAAGAAACTAATAATATAACTTGCGAATGTAATTAATAAAATTTAAATTTTATCAATAACAAATTTTACGCGAAATTTTACGCGAAAAAAAAAAGTTTTGGCATTTCAAATACGAATTCTTTAAAAACGTTTGTTGTTTATTCTTTTCTATATTTCTGTTTTAGACAGTTTTACTGGTAGTTTTATAAGTAGATTTCTTTCAATTACAAATTACATCCAAATTATTAAATTTAGAAATTTTTGTTTACTTTAAAATTTTTCGTAAACATATATAATATGCAAATATAATAAAGTATAAAATGTAATTTATACAAAATTTTTATACAATTTTTTAAATCGTGCATAAATTATTTTTTACAAAAAAACATGTTGATTATTCGATGTTAAATTTTAATTTTTGGCAATTTTACTGGTAGGTTTGTATGTAACTTGTATAAGTTACAAATTAAATGAAAATTATTTAGGTTATTTTAAAATTTTCTAAAAATCATATAGTTTAGAAGCATGGTGAAGCAAAGCATGGAATACAGTTCACCTATAATGAATTTAGACAAAATACCTTTCAAATCTTATTACTTGAATTATTTTTTTCAAAACAGTTGTTGGTTATTTTATATTATACAGTTTTACTTTTATCCAACTTTTAAATTTATAAATTTCCTCACAATTATTCAATCTCATTTTTTTTTTTTTTTTTTTTTTTTTTTTTTGTTTACTGTAAATTATTTCGGCAATATGCAACTTAAGAATCTTAGATAACAAGAAAAAAATATTTAAAAAAATGCAAAGAATTATTCAAATTTAAGAAAGAATTAAAAAAAAAAAATAAGATTAATAAATTAAAAATGTTATCATAGATGGCAGCACTATGAAATACTAGATTTTAAAGTTTAACATATAAAAACCTATTTCCTAGATGGCAGCACTAGAAAATTCATTAAGAATGTTTCTTTAATGTTAAATAATCTAAAGTTTTAATTTATTTGAATTTAAAATTAAATACTTAATTTTAATTTAATTAAATTTAAGATTTCTAAAAATATAAAAGCTTAAACTAATTAATTCCATCTCTTAGACTAGTATATTTTCTGCTAATTTTCATAAATTTTTACATGTTTCATGTAAATTAACTGTACATTTACAGTATCGTAATTTTTTTTAATCTGCATGTGGTATGTGGGTAATTTCATTCCTGAAACCTTTTCATGTCTTTTTGTGCAAAACTTGTAAGTAAATTTTAATTTTCTTCATATTCTATATCCAATAATAATTAATTGAATGTTTTTTAGTTGTCATGTATTCATTTTTTCTTTCTTGATTTACTGTCTGTATATCTTTATTCCTCATTCAAATTGTTATTTGTGGTGATATGTTGATTAAACATTTTTAGCAGATTCTATAAATCATGATTTAAACAAATCCATTTAATGTTTCTTAGTTATTCTAAGCTCATTTCCCCTCTTGATTTGGGGTTAGTAAATGGTTTGGGCATGAAATAAAGAGAACTTTAACTTATGCTCTCTTTGTAACAGAAAACCATTTACTTTGCAAGTTTTGATTTCCTATCATGCCCTTCATAACGTCAGGAATTGAGTATGCTTTAATATATTTCCAGTTATCTTGATTTATTTCATTTCTAATTAGAGTCATCAGTCATAGTAACTTTGGGTTTGATTATATTAATTGTTTAATCTGGAAATTTTCTTAAATTTAAATATTTGAAATATTTTAATATCTATTTATTATATATATACACACATGTAACAATGTATTTAAATTATGATAAGTGAATATATGAAAGTGGAATGTAGAAACAACAAGAACAATAATTTAACAATGTTAATAAACAAGAAAATTAGTTAAATTTAACACTATTCAAGCTAAAAATTACAATTATGCTGTTTTCTTCATCAGCAGGTGGGAACACAGCTATTAAAAAAACTATGTAGTACTAGCAGGTTTCTGAAGATATGTAGGCTAGCATAACACCAGATTGTATTTCAAACAGAATAGTAAAGAAAAACTTGAAGTTATAAAGACTGAAATGGTTTTAATTTTAAAAGCATTTTATTTCTTAAAGATTAAATTTCTATTGCCAATGAATGATACGTATTCAAATTTAAAAACCGTTTATTATATAGATTTTTTATATAAAAATGCTAGCACTAACATACCCCCACCCGAACCTGCTGGAAGATAGAAGAAAACTCACCACCTGCATGAGACAACAACTGCAAAAATTCTATTTCAGCTCAAAAACTTTAAAAAAAAATCTGGTGTGCAACAGCCACACGACTTCCATTACCCAGTACTACACACATTATAAACATTATATATACATTTTTGATTTAAATAAGTAACAAAATTGCTATTTATACAGGACGCCTATCAATTTTCCTGAACTAACCAACTATATCATTCGAAAGGACATCTAATAGAGTGTTTATATAGCAAGTTTGAAGAAAATCGTTGGAGCCGTTTTTGAGATACGGACTTACGGTCCCACTTCCGGTTAAACTCAATTATTGACAGGAAAACAATAATTACATACAAAAGCATATTTAAACGTGAGTTAAAATGACAAGTTTGAAAAAAATCCGTACAGGTGTTTTTAAAGGAACGCCCTTGGGAGACCTGAAATTGAGCTATTTATACAGGACGCCTATCAATTTTCCTGAACTGACCAACTCTATCATTCGAAAGGACATCTAATAGAGTGTTTATATAGCAAGTTTGAAGAAAATCGTTAGAGCCGTTTTTGAGATACGGACTTACGGTTCCACTTCCGGTTTCCGATGTCCCACTTCCGGTTTCTCAATTTTCACCAAAATTTAAATTTCATCTGTACACCAGGCGTATTTCAATTCTAAAGTTTTGTAGCTCTATCTTTATTAGTTTCTGAGCTATAATAGCCAGAAGATTCTCCACATACATACATACATACATACATACATACACACTGACCAATTACCAAAAACCACTTTTTTGGACTCAGGGGACCTTAAAACGTGTAAATCAGGTGAAAACCCGACATCGAATTTTCAGACCGAATACAATACTTCCATTACCTACGGTAGTAGGGTAATGGAAGTAATAGAAATGCTTCTTTCGTATCCATAGATGTCCAAAATCTTTCCAAGTCTGGTGAAACTATATAACTCCAAACATCAGCATACAACCTTCCAAAACAATAGGCTTTAAGTCGTAAGCATCACACTGGACACCTATATGGACCACCAATGAAAGCAAAGCTAGTAGCTGCGGAGCTGACACTAAAAATTTACATTACTAGTATAATCTATAATAATAAAAGAAGATGTTTGTCTGTCTGTCTGTCTGTCTGTCTATCTGTCTGTGCATCTATACGTTTCGCCCCTACTGAACGCAGAAGTATAAAATTTGACATACGGGTGCTCAGAAGCCTTCCCGAGTTGATAGTCAAAACAGAATTTAAAAATTTTAATTAGTTGCGGAGATATTAATTAAAATGTATACCCATGTCTTAATCAAAAAGCGATCTCAATGATTCAGAATTCACCGCTATTGCATAAAAATAGATATTTTAACGGAGTTAAAAGCAGAAAAAATGGAAAATAAATTAGAAATATTAGTCCGATCGTTACGAATTTGGTACCAAATGAAAGGGGATTTTTTTCCGAATCTAAGAGTGCAAGCGGCTTATCGATACATCAATTAGATTTTTTAAAATTAACTAAACTATGAAATTTAGTTGCCAACAGGCAGACGATTTTTCTAAGCGGTCTCGATCGGAAACAAAACACATACGAGACAACTGTCTGTGATGAAATCGGAAATGGTTCTAATCAATTAAGATATCATGTGTTTTATACTGGGGGGAAAAATTGCAATTTTAAATTTTTTTCAAATTTTCATTCACGTTACATTTGAATTAATATTCTGCCTAGACAGCATATTATAAAGCTACTGTTCAAATTTCATGAAAATATATGAATAATTAAAAAAATGACATATTTATTGGAAAAAGATTGTCTTCTTTTATATTTTGCAGTATTTGCAGCCGTCGAAATTTCGTAGTATGTAGTTTTAATGCCCGATAATTCGATTGTGAATATTTTTGAAAGAGTACGATTATTAGGGAGGGCTTGAGGGAGAGGGAAAAAAGGCAAAAAAAAGAGTTACAGCGTTTGAAATTGGTTGGCATATTAAAATTTTAAGGCAAGGTATTTGGTTTTCTTTTTTATCTCAGCTTCTAATTAAAATAATTTCATAAGTAATACATCATTTGAAAGCTTTGTTGATTTGGAATTGAACAGTAAATTACAGAAATTTCTACCGCCAGATGGCGCTGAAATATTTGAAAATTTCAATATTTCAAATTCTAATTATGATTATATTATTTTTAATACATCATTCGAAAGATATTTTAAAGTTCTTTTATATTATCGAAAGTATTATTCGAGATTTTACCCGATTTACACGTTTTAAGGTTTCCTGTTTAGGTTTTCTTTTGTATCTCAGCTACTAATTAAAATATTTTCACAAGTAATACATCATTTGAAAGGTTTGTTGATTTAGAATTGAACAGTAGATTACAGAAATTTCTACCGCCAGATGGTGATGTAATATTTTAAAATTTCAATATTTTAAATTCTAATGAGCGAGGAAGGTGTTGTATGTTCTAAAACGGGAAAAGGCGCCGCAGGCACCATCGAGCGGGACTTTGCTAAAGTCAGAAATTTGAAAGATTATAACATGGTGAGCGAACAGGCTGTTTCAGATATTAAAAGTGGCAGAGGGCGCCGCAGGCTACCGAGCGGGAATTTAATGCGATTAAACTTTTCAATAAAGATATTCTTACTATATGTCAATAAGCTGTTGTAAGATCTGAAACGGGAAAAAGGCGCCGCAGGCGCCACCGAGCGGGAGTTTCATAAAGTCGGATTTTTCAAGGATCGCGAACCAGCTGGTCGCCGAAGGCGGCTAGTAAGAAATAAAACTTAAAGGATATAAATTTTTATAATATAATAAAGCTTGAGAATTATATGTTTGTTTATTAAAATTAAATTTTATATTGCATAATCTCCTAATTCTTCAAAGTTGATTGAAAAATAATAATTTATGTACTCATTTATATGATAAAAGAAAAACTTCAATTTCGTTACTAACTGTATGCCACACTGGGATTCTAATTTGAACCATAGAATTTACATAAATATAATAATTTATTAAATTTTATTAAATATTAAATTTAACGAATTTTCTTGTTTATTATCGTTGTTGAATTATTGTTCTTGTTGTTTCTACATTCCACTTTCATATCTTCACTAATCATAATTTAAATTGTTTTATTTTTGTATATAAATTTAGCGCTGCTTTTAGCGCCTATTTTATACAAATTAATTTTTGTCATTTATTTTGAAATCAATATATATATAGGGGTTTAGAGGGTCATTAACTGCTTGATTTACTCACCACCGCCGAGGAATATTTCGGACGTAACGAGTGGATTATAAGTCAGTTTCAATCTTGAAATTCATTGCAGTAAAACAGTAAAAAATAATCTGGTGTGTCACTCACACTTATCCTGAAATTTAATACTATAAATACAGGCTGAAGATTAAGAGGTAAGATAATGATGTTATGTAAACCTATATTAAACAATTCAGATTAGGCTTCGGGAGAGATTTATATGATAATTAGTTCTGTGTGAGGGCGGGCTACTGCCCCCCTCTACCCGCCGTTTCATTAATGCACCTACATTTATATAGAATTTAATTCGGTTATTAAAAAATAATTTATTGAAATTATGATTTAAAAAAATTATCTTTCATGATAATGCAGACTGTTTCCATATTAGAGAAGTACTATAACACCAAATATCCAAAAAAAGTCCATTTTATTCCAAAAAAAAAAATAAAAAAAATTCGTTAAAAAAAAAATAAAAAAAATAAAATAAATAAATAAATCGATAACTTTGTTTTAAATTATCGCAGATCGATGGTTCAACCATTCGTTTTAAAGGTATTGGCGAGCTCTTTTGAAAGATATCCATCATGAAAATTTACTCCCCTCGAGGGGGGACTTCCCCCCCAGGGGGGAAGGCGAGGCTGCTACATGCAAATGTTTTTTCCCTGTTGACTATCTATATAACAAAAAATATATATTCGTTTTATTTGGTTTAGTGCAGTCTATAGATGTTAAACTCTACTTACCTGCAATTTCACCATAGACGTAATGTATTTGAATACTTTTGAGTGTCCCTGTACACGAACCATTTGCTTGATCTTAACGAAAAGTTTAGTGTAGCATTCTTATATGATACACATTTAGAATAGCAAGTTTGAACTTTCTGCCATAATTTGTTTTTGAGATATGCTGATAACAGACAGACACACACACACAGACCATTTGCTAAAAACATGATTTTCGTATTCAGGGGACCTCAGAACATGTAAATATAACAAAAACTCACGTTCGAAACTTTGACCCAAAAACAGTACTTTCTTTACCTTATGGGTAAGAGAAAGTAAAAATGTCTAAAACAGCCAAAATTTTCAGTGCTGCACCGAGTAGCACTTTGGCCGAGTAGCCGAATACCGAGTACTCGGCCTTTTACTACTCGGCCGAGTACCGAGTAGCCGAGTACCGATAGTTGTAAGAAATAATAATTGATGCATATATGAAGAAATTTGCACATCTTAAAATTAAAGAAAAAAGCTTTTGAACATAAAATTTAGTTAAATGGTAAACAGCATGCTTTCCTGCAGAACTTTTGTAGTGTATATACATAATTAGGTTCATTGCTAGATTTTGATAATTTCCGCATAGTGGATTACTAAAACCATAACTGATAACTTTATTCTTAGCATCTCTTTTAGATTGCGAAATTATCATCCTCAGATAATTCTTAGAGAATATAAAAGTTACTAGGCACTAAGGCTTAATTTAAGATACATGAAATTCACATATGAAAGGGGAACATTAAAATATTTTATAATTTCAAACATGATAGGCTTCATTAATCTTCAGATCGTAGAAATGTAAAATGACAGTTGGTTTTGGGCCATAATTTGCAAAACAACAGATTTGATTATGAAAATAAGTTTTAAATAACGTTTTAGTGTATTTATCTTTTTTATATATAATGTAAAATGCCATAAAAGCCTTTACTCGGTTAAATGTCCCCTCCACTTTTCACATTTTTTTTTTTTTTTTTTTTTTTTTTTTTTTTTCTTAAAATACTAAATAAAAGCACCTTTTGCTCAACGGTAGACTGTATCCGAATAGGTGATAGTTTTTTACGTTATTTTATAGTATAAAATTCAAAATCAATCTTTTCTTACTGATTTGAAAGTGTCTTACTTTTATTTGCACAAATGTATAAAGAAAATTTTGTGTTAATATTACATAGAGGTTCTTTTTTTTTTCTAAAATATTTTATTTTTGTCTGATTTATAGATACAATTTCATGTGCAAAGTTTTTATAAAATAAACCATATTACATTCATACAAGATAGTTATAATTAAAAGCTCATATCATGAATCATCTCTATACTAAGTTTGGTAACAGCCCGTTTTAACTGCAGAAAGCTGTTATAGCAAAAATTTTAATTGTAATGACTCTGTATTTATATTTTCATATTTTTTTAGTTTAGTTATAAAATAAATATCTCTCATTAACACATTTCTTTCAACAATGCATAAAAATAGTGAAATTCCCACAACTACTCGGTATTGGCCGAATACATAGCCTAAATTTGGCCGAGTATATACCGAGTACTCGGTACAGCTCTAAAATTTTCTCCCAAGAACTTGAACAGTTTTTTAACAGTCAGCTATTTAGATTTTATTATCTTATAAGCTGTTAGTAATCTGTAATGAACTCTGTATTTTATGAAATATTGCTTTGGAATTTCGAAAGAATCTACTAAATACGAGAGGAATTCAAAAAGTAAAGGCACATTTGAGAAAAGCTGTACTTATTCTAATGATAGTAATATTTTAATTTAGATATGAAAATAATAATACTTCTACTTTTAAAATAAGGCCTACGAGAATACAAACATAAAAAAACATAACAAGAAGGAGGATTTTAATGATGTAAAAAGGAGTTTTCTAATAGAACAATGAATAATAAAATGAACCACAAGAAAGGTCGGAAAAGAAAATAAATAATAACTTAACGTTAACTGTACCTTGCCTATATACGACAGTTGCTTACAAAATTTTTAGAAAAATGTTTAAATCTTGCATAAATTATTATTCGCTGAATATTTTTTGATTATTCGATATATTTTCCATGTGACAAATTACATTCATATTACTAAAATTAAAAATTTTAGCTTATTTTTTATTTTATTTTTTTTAATTGTAATATATTGATATTTAATATTCCATTGGATATAATTTACCCATGATAAAATTAGAAGAAATCTTGACAAAAAATATTTTAATTTAGCATAAATTAATATTCTCAAAAGAACTGTAGAGTATTCGATTCTAAATTTTATTTTAGACAGTTTTACAGGCAGGATATGTAATTTATTGAAGTTATAAACTACATAAAAATTATTCATTTTATAATATTTAGCTTATTTAAAAGAAAAATGAAAAACATGTAGTATGCAAATATAATAAAGTAAATTAAAAAAATGTCAGCACATTGCAAACTTTTTCGTATATATATATATATATATATATATATATATATATATATATTATTCAAATGTAATAAAGTATAAAATGTAACTTACCCATGATGAATTTCGACAAAATATTTCGTTTTTTTGTATTCACAAATTGACATATTTAAAAGAAGTTCTATTTAAAATTAATATTAAATTAAAATTAATATTCAAAAATAATTTTTCTTTACTCAATGCCAAATAGTTATCTTATACAGTCTTACTGAGTAATTTTTTATGTATTTTTTGTAAGATACAAATTACATCAAAAATATTTAATTTAGAAACTTTAGCTCAATTTAATAATTTACTAAAAAATATATGTTATATAAATATAATAAAGTATAAATATAATTTAACCATGATAAATTTAGATTAAGATTTTATCAACTGTTTAATTTTTTTCCATACACCGTCTCATGCACAGATTACAATATTTTAATATATATATATATATATATATATATATATTTAAAATTAATATTAAAATTAAAATTAAATTAATATTCAGAAAATGGTTTTTGATTATTTAATGGTAAATTTTCATTTTACTCCGTATATGCAATTTTTGTAAGATACATATGACATCCAAATTATTTAATCTATATAAAAAAAAATAATAATAATAATAAATAAAAAAAAACTTGAAAACTATGTATTATGCAAATGCAATAAAGTGTAACTTACCCATGATGAATTTAGACAAAATGTTTACAAAAGATTTAATTCTTTTCCATACACCTTTTCTGGTATAAACATAAAGACGTTCAAAAGAAAATATATCAGTGTTCTTATGTGTCACTGGTTACACAAATAACAGGATGATTCTTCTAATTAAGCAGAATAAATACGGTGTCATGCAGTTCTCATTATGATAAACAAAATTTTACACTCTCAGTTTCGAAAAACAACTTCTGAGACAATGGGTGTCACCTTTGAGTGATGATATTGCAAAAACGATCATGGTAGTAAATAAACCCGAACCGATATTTAGCTCTTTTACCTTTCACCGTATTATAGGAAAAGAAGACGTACTGGGAACAAAGATATTTAAGATTTTTTTTTTTTTTTTTTTTTTCCTTAAGGGCCCTCTTCACTCACCGCCGCCGGAAGCCGAAGCTAATATTATTCTATGGGAAATTTTTCTTTACAAATAACTTATTAACTAATACATATTTTTAAATTCTGTTTTCACATTCAGAAATATCCCAGCTGTTAAAATGACGGACCTTTTTTAAAAAAATTATTTTTTTAATTTTTAATATTTTATTTTGAAGCAGCAAAATACGAATTTTTAATATGTGAATTTTTTTCATTTTGCAATTTCAAAATAAAATATTAAAAATTTAAAATATACATTTTTAAAAAGGTCCGTCGATTTAACAGTTGGGAATTTTCTGAATGCGGAAACAGAATTTAAAAATATGTATGAGTTAATAAGTTATTTTGTAAAGAAAATTTCCCCATAGAATAACATTGGCTCGGGCTTCCGGCGACGGTAAGTGAAGAGAGCCGTTAAATATTTTTATCTTCATTTTTAGGACTAGGAGGACCATTAGATTCAATCTGGGTAAAAACGACGTTTTTGTAGACCAGTTTTGTGTAACACCAAAATAAATTAGAAATATTAGGCCGATCGTTACAAATTCGGTACCAAATGAAAGGGCAATTTTTCTGAATCCAGATGTGCAAACCGTTTTTAGACACGACAATTAGATTTTCTTTTCAATTAACTAAAGTAGGAAATTTAGGTGGCAACACTTCATTTTAATTCATTTCAGTCATTTTTAAAAACCTAGTTTAACGGTTTAAAAATAATAATAATAATAATAATAATAATAGATAAAAAATAAATTAAAATTAAAAATTAAAAATAAAAATTTTACAGATTACCGTACTAAACTACATTCTGTCTTTGACAGACTTTTTACTTTTTATATTTTATTCATTTATTATCATAGCTGCCAACATCCTAATTAATATTGCGTTGTATTTTTTGCCCCCTCTTTTCACCCCACTTAATTTTTGTAGTAATTCTCTTGAAATGTAATTACGATGAATTAAGTAGAAAGAAAAATACTCTAAAAAAAAGACTGGTGTGGGGAAAAAAAAAAAAAAAAGAGGCCGGTACTGACAGTACTACATAATATTAATTAGGATGTTGGTACCTGTGTATTATTTTCTTCTATACACATAAGCAGAAAGTATTGGATTCACGAAAATTTCAGACATACAGTCGGTAACAAAAGTCTCCGAACACTAGCTAAAATTCCTATGTAAAAAAAGTACACTTAAAACAGTTTTGTTAAATAAATCCTTGTCGAATCCTGTTCTTAGTCAGTCTAAAAACAGGATTCGACAAGGATTTATTTAAGAAAACTGCATTAAGTGTGCTTTTTTTACATAGGAATTTTTGCTAGTGTTCGGAGACTTTTGTTACCGACTGTACGGTTTTGGTGAATTTTTACGTTTTGAAATATCCTGAATACGGTTTGATCATTTTTAGAAAAAAAGTCTCTTTTTTGTCTGATTGTTTGTCTGTGCGTATAAAAATTTTTGTCAACACTATATCTCACGAAGCAATCAACAAAAATTATTTGTTAACGATCAAAAACCGTTTTTTTTTTTTTTGTGTGTGTGTGTGTGTGTGTGTATGTGGGGGGGGGGGAGGCCAGTTTTACAATCTAGAGACCTGAGCTTCGAAGAGATGCCTTCCGTAGGTACCTTTTTAAGGGATCTTAGCCCGTATTGAATAGAGTTTCGGTTAAATTCACGGAAAACTAGGAACGATGAAGCCTATGAGCGTGATCTTGTTCGAACCCTGCACCTACAGCTCTACCAGCTGTGAGAACAAAACCTCTTGGCGTCTGGAATTATGCCCCATGTTTTATTATTATTATTATTATTATTATTATTTTCTTTGCAAATTTTAAATAAATAGGTCATTTGGATTTCCGTCCCAACCCGCTTGAAAACTCGAATCCAATTCTCTTTTCTGGTCCGTCCCGGGCGGAAATAATAATATTGTATTTATTCTGGCGTTCAAACACGTTTGAAAATGTTTCTTTGTTTAGGCAGGATTAGGCCAGAGAACATCTCTACCACTCATAGACCGTAATATATTATTATTATTTATTTATTTTTACTTGCGCTTGTACACAAACAGATAATGCTATCATAGCATTTTCAATATGCACACGCAGCATGTTATAACGAAATTGAATAACAAACATCGGTTTCAAGATATTCTAAATCTATATATATATAAATGAATTGCTGTTCGTTAGTCTCACTAAAACTCGAGAACAGCTGAACGGATTTATCTTATCTTAGTCTTGAAATGTTCGTGGAGGTCTAGGGAAGGTTTAAAAGGCGAGAAAAAATCGAATAATTTCCGGGAAAACCCTAAAAACAGCCCTTTTCTATTTCCCATACAAACGTTTTCTAGAGTCAATTTGAACTTTATTGCTATTCAATAAAGTTTAGGTGTGTTCCTAACGGCTGATGGCTGAGCTACAAAATTTTGCATGTTGATTCGTAATGACCTCCCCTGATGCACCTCGAAGCCGGATTTTCGAATTTTGTTTTAGTTTTCTTTTAATTAATTAAAATGTTAAAATAAAAACCTTCTAATAACTGATAAATTGGCCATTTAATTTTAATCCTTAATTTAATTGTTGCCAAAAAAAATTATTCTTTTTTGGACAGAAAAAAAGAAAAAAAAACGTGAACAATAAAAATTACATTTATTTAAAATATTTAATTTTATTCCTTAATTTAATTGTTGCCAAAAAAATTATCATTATTTTTTCGACGGAAAAAAAAAAAAAAAAAAAAAAAAAAAAACGTGAACAATAAAAATTACATGTATTTAAAATGAGGAAAGTAAATTTAAAAAATTAGAAATATCAGTCGTATCGTTACAAATAAGATACCAAATGAAAGATGCAATTTTTGTGAATCCAACGGATTAAACAGCTTATCGATCGGACAATTAGATTTTTTAAAATTAACTAATGTATGTATTTTATAAATTTTCTTTCACAAACACAAACGTGTAGTATACAGCCTGTACAACACTAGACCAAATTGAAGTTCAAATTTCATCAATATTTAAATAAATAAATGAAAATAAAAATATGCTTAATGGGAAATATATATAACCATTAAAAGTTCAGTTGTCTAAAATATGTCAGAAATAGCGCTCATAGCATATTGTTACAAGGTATTAAGTCTTATTTTTACAAGGGATAAAATCTAAAATGGTGACAAAAATTCAAAAGTCGCCAAAGAGAGCTATATTAAGGCGGTACTATGATCATGCTTACAAACCATGAATACTAATAACCACAAAAAATTAATTGTCTCATGCAACAGACGTAGCCGGTCATAGCATATTATAATATTTAGCGTGAAATTGTTATAATTTTTATGGTTGATCGGGGATAAACAAAATAAACATAGGAAATAACGTAAAAGCAAATATTATGTGCACCACGTATAGTGTTGTTCATATGTAACTGGGATTCAAATATAAAGGGGATACTTCATTTTTTTTTCGATACTATCTATTTCGAAACTGTTATCTAATAAGGACTTAATGCAAGCCTATTGGTAAACCATTGTCTCAGGTAATAGGGACAAGCGCCCGAGTTTTAGCGGATGACCAAATCGCTACCGAAGGCAGCAGGGATCCGAAGCGAGCTTTTGAGCAATTTTAGTATTTTATTTTATTTTTATAAAGCTATATAGAAAAGAGTTTCCTTTAAATTTAGTGACCAGCGAAGCGGGCAAAGCCTGCTAGTTTATTTATAAATAAAGAGTGGGTACAGATTGACAAATTATGCAAATTAATAAATAGTTTTTAACTTTATCACAAAGTTTTAAAAAATGAGCGAATGAAACATTTACTAGCTAGAAATATCTGGAAAGTACTAGAAAACAAAAACCAAAACTACATTATGTGTTTATAATCAGATCGTTTTCCTACATAACCTACTTCTTATATACACATGTGAGATTTCATTCATCAGATACGGAACGTCATCACTCATGTAAGATTTGCAGTAATAACTAGCTCAAGGCAGCCTGACAAATAAGATATAAACATTTTACTACTTCTTTTTCTTTTCTTTTCTTTTTCTTTCATTAACAATTTTTTTTTCCCTCGGACGTCTGGATTTTTGTATTATTAGTGCAGTTTAATCCAGTTTTGGCCTGTTTGGTCACACGCTAGCCATCACGGTTAAGATCTGATAATAATTTCTCCTCATATCGCTTTCAATACTTAATTTCAGTGTGCTGTTTTCTTGCTTTCGTTTAAAGAATAATCCTGTTTGGTACCTAGTGATGTATAATAATTCTGACCATTAATGGCATCATGAAATTTAAATTATCAGGTAAGGAGATTTTTTTTCTTTTTTGTTTTTATACGAAAGCATAGCTGCCAAGTTTTTTAATTTATTCCGGAATGATGTTAGTCCCGCCCCTTTTTCACACCGTAATATTTTTAGAGTAATTGCCTTCATATTTAATCGTAGTTATATATTGAATAAAATTTTTCTACAAAGATTACGGTGTGAAAAAAAGGGCGGGTCTAACAACATTCCGGAATAAATTAAAAAACTTGGCAGCTATGTACGAAAGGAATATAACTTTCAGTCAAAATTTTTGCTTCGTCATCATTTGCTTGGTTTTACATTAAATATGTCAGGATGTTTTTTTTCTCTGGCAATAAGTTAAAAAATATATTAAATTACAATTGAGAAAAATGCCTATAAAGGAAATTTTAAAAAATAAATATAACCATTGCTAAGGAATACAACTTTATATTTTACGGTAAAAAAGTCAGTTATTTATTTTATTTACTTATTTGTTACACTTTTTGCATATTTAGATAAATTAAAAAATGATTTTTCATTTTTTCCTCTCGCTTCAACTTTAAAAAATATTTAAAATAAAACTAAGAAAATTGTTTTAAAACAAATATAACAATTTTAGTATAGGACCCGTTTGGTAAAATTAGAAATTTATACATGGAATTCTCGTCGAGGTCTTTAATTACACAATCAGGATATCTAATTTAATTAATCAGCAAAATGCTAACAAATATTTAAAGTCACCAAGGGGTTTTATACTATAGCTGCACCGAATATTTTCCAAAAGCTTTAAATCAATCGGAATAAATGTCTAGAAGACAGAGCCTTTGGAAATTTTCCACATTAGTTTCTTTTTATTCCTTTTCAAAATTTATTACTGAAAACACTGTTTTTAAATTCGGTGGACACGATTTCTCAAAATATAATGCATGATTATATGGAAATTTTGCAAGCATCTTTAAAACAGAATTGACTAAAATAATTGAACAAAGTTTTTTTTTTCCTTTCCTCTTGATTATAATTAATTTTAAAAAGGCTATGCGTGGGGTAGATTGTACTGAAAATTGTACTGTTTTGTATAAAACTGTCAAAAATTCAAATTTAATTTTTTAAAAACACTTCCTTTTATTAACTAATAGAAAAAATTTGTTTTTTAGTTTCAGATAAAGTTATGCATTATCCTGACCACTACGAATATATATATATATATATATATATATTTAAGTGAAAACTTCTTTAGGCGCGTTGAGCACTTTTTGGGTGAACAAAAATCATGGAACTCGCGTCATCGTCACTGAACGCTTTCCATGAGCTATATGTATATTGTGTATATATGTACATAGATATACCTCCGTGCGTTATTAGTATACATTATATACATACAAAGAGTATATCTCTCTACATATATATCCATATATATAGCGCACGGCGCGACATGCCTCACACACACACACACACACACACACACACATATATATATATATATATATATATATATATGTATAAAATGTATACTAATACGAGTAGTATACTGGCTACTGGCATCTGTCTCTTTCTAGTTCTATACTGTATGTATATATGTACTTTTTCCACAGTATATACATAGTTCACAAAGTACAAGCACGTGTTTTTATACAGACTGTTATATTCTTCTTTTTGCTTTCAATATAAATTTTCAGATAAATAATATAAAAAAAAAAGAAAATTATTTTAGTCATATTGCAATATTAACACTTCTTTACAAACCAAAAATAATTGAAAAATAATAATGTAATAGCTCGACGATACAATTCACAAGTTACTTAGTTTTCACTTCTATCGGCAATCCCCAATGACTGCCCTCTTGATTTTTTTCTAAGAAGTCTCAAAAAAAAAAAAAAAAAAAAAAAAAAAACAGATCCACCCGGCTGAATTTTCCAAGTGTTTAATGAAAATTTTATAAAATATTGTTTAAATTTTATTCTTTTATATGCTAAAAATTTTGAATGAAATAATTTACGTATTATTAGAAAAAAAAAAGATAGACCTCGAAACACATATATAGCCTTTTAAATTGTACCAAAAGTGTGGTTTAAAATTCAGGAAAATATTTAATCCACAATTAAAATTAAATTTTTGCATTCTTGATAATAACTTTTCCAAATTGCTTTACAGTGAAGAAGTTGCACATGAGGATACGAGATTGAGTACAAATAAATAAATAAATAAATATAATAAAAATGAGTTAAATAAAATTAATCTAAATAAATAAATATAATTTAAAAAAATAAGTCAGAGAAAAAGAATTAAATTAATAAATAAATAATAAAGTTTTTGTTTTCAAGTAATAAATATAAAATTCTGCACGAAACAGAATTTATTTCAGTATGACCGGGTTTTATTTTACCCTGGTCTTCTGCATACAGGCATACAGTAAATGGGTTTCGTTCCTCAGCAACGGTTACTGTATTCATTTCTTGAAATTTCTTTGCATATTGTACTGTTAAAAAAAAAAAAAAAAAAAAAAAACTTCGTACAATTAGTTTTTTCAATTCTTTTTCAAGGAAACTTAGAAATTTCCATATGATCAGTGAGCTATATGTATATTGTGTATATATGTACATAGATATACCTCCGTGCGTTATTAGTATACATTATATACATACAAAGAGTATATCTCTCTACATATATATCCATATGTTTGAGAAATCTTGTTCACCAAGTTTAAAAATAGTTTTTTCATAAAAAAAAAAAAAAAAAAGATTTAAATTTTGACTAGGAATAAAACGAAACCAATGTGGTAAATTTCCAAAGGCTCTCTCTCCTACTGGACTTTTACACCGATTGGTTTAAAACTTTGGGAAAATATTCTAGACATTGTACTATTTAAAAAAAAAAATGAAAAAAAAAAAAAAAAAAATGAAAAAGAAAGAAAGAAAGAACGAAAGAATAAAGAAAACAAAATTTTTGAAACTTTAACATTTGTATAATCTCTTAAGTTTTTTTTTAACTCTTGGAAGAAATCTAATTTTTTTTCGGACGATATAAGTTAATTTTAAAGCTGAATATAATTAATGAAGAACAATTGTCATGACCAAGAATAATAATTTTAGAACACTCGTTATTATTATTATAATTATTATTATTTTGAAAAATCATAATCGCTAGTCATGTGTATCCTTTTTTTCGAAAAATGTTGAAAATTTTACTTTAAAAATGTAATTTTGAAATATTCTTATTTTTAAGCGTATTACACTATGACTTCCTTTTTCTGGTAAGTTTATTGGGACAATATTGTTCTCAAAATATAATTATGTCATAGAATATTTTACAATATTACTGGCAATTTTAAGATACATTATGAATTACGATATTTTATTTTTAATCGAGGTATAGTAAATAAAAGAACACACACACACACGCATGCACATAGAACCTTAGTAAAAATTCTATATTATAATAGAAATTGAAATATCCCAAAATAGAGGATTTTTTTTTTTTTTTTTTTTTTTTTTTAATAGGATAACAGTTTTTACCTTTCTTTTTTCTTTTCTTTCGACTAGTAGAAAAAGTATTGCTTTGGTGTTATAGAAATTTTGAAACGGGGTTTTCGCTATAATTACATGTTTTAAGGTTTTCTGAATCCGGTCACTATAGCGGACTGTAGCAAATATATATATATATATATATATATATATATATATATATATATATATAGTAGTTTAATACTCAACTGCGTAGAGTACCTTACTAAAAAAAAAAAAAAAAAAGTTGAATATCAGGAAAATTCACAGAGATATCAGTGATTAAATGAGCTGTTTTTCAGCTGTTTTCTAAAAAGGTCTTTACGATAAGGGGCCATTTCCAAATGAAAATTTGTAACGTAAAAGAGTTTAATTTTACTTTTCAAACAATTAATTATTATATGTTTTTATAGGTATGCAGTATATGCCTACGAAAAAAAGAAAAATGAAGCACAAATATTGTATTAAGTTTCATTCTGTAACATAGTTTTTTTCTGACACAAATTTTCATTTCGTCATTTAATACTGCTTTGTTAATGTTGATAGTTGATTAGGTTTTACGTCGCACTAGTGCTTCCCAGTGAGCAATTGGCAACGGCCGGGGACTCAAACCTAGAGATGGTCCGGAGGCATGCCATCACAATCTTGATCCTACATGGAGACGATGGCTCCCCCGCATCGGTAACCCCTAGAGGTATAATTTTGATGGGAACATGGAGGACATTGCGGCCACGACAGATTTCACATGCATTAGCCACCATTAGTGTACACGAAGGTCTTTGGCCGGCTCGAGTACCGAACCCGCAAACTTCCAATTACGAGTCCGGTGGTCTACCGACTGAGCTACCGCGGACTCTGTTTTGTTAAATAAATCCTTGTCGAATCCTGTTCTTACAAGGAAACATTCAAAAGGTGTCGTCTTCAAAAAATATTGAAAAAAAAAATGTGATTCTACTCTTCCTAAAACACCAGAAAGTGAAAAAATTATCGGTTGAAATGAATTACAGCGACCACAAAATAAAAAAAACCAAAATTAAGCATATTTGGCGATTTCACATTGTTTGGCGATTGATTTTGAGTTTTTGGCAGAGAAACAAAGCACGGTTCTGTTCGTACACGGCACTTTCGGTGCTAGCGAATTGAACGCCTAACAGCGCTAAATCGCTAAATATGCTTAATTTTTTGTGGTCGCTGCAATTCATGTCAGCCGATAATTTTTTCACTTCCTAGTGTTGTATGAAGAGTAGAATTACACATATTTTTTTTCAATATTTTTTGAAGACGACACCTTTTGAATGTTTCCTTGCTAGACTGACTAAGAACATGGCTCTACAAGTATTTATTTAACAAAGAAGCATTAAGTGTAAATTTTTTTTTATATAGGAATTATTGCTAGCACGGTTCCCCCCCCCCCATACAGAACTAATTATCATATAAAACTCTTCCGGAGCCTAATTTGAATTGTTTAACATAGGTTTACAGATAACAGTAGATAGCAGTAGATAACAGTACTCGTTATCTCACCTCTTAATCTCCAACCTGTATTTATAGTATTAAATTTCAGGGTTAGAGAAAGTCGTGTGAGTAACATACCAGATTATTTTAATTACAATCTGGCTGATTTAAATTTGGAGTCGAATTTTCTATACATCAAAGAATTATAGAAAATTTGCACATTTGTCTTTTTAATTTTTTTTTATTTGAAATTTAAATCATTGAATTTGATTTATAAAAGATTTTATGCTTTCGGAGCGCAAAATTCTACAGAGCGTTTAAGAATTCAATTATTCAACTTTAAAACTAAAAAAAAAAAAAAACTGAAATCACAAAAGCATTGAATCGAGATTTTTACAGCTTGGAAACGCAAACTTCAATTTCAACAAACATAAAATTTTAATATTTGACTTTTTAATATAATTTAAAACTAAAATTCCAATAATTTAAATTTCTTTAGAAATGAATTTGTAATTTAGGTTTGTAATTATTGACATTACATGCATAAGCTGAATTATCTAACTTTTAATGTTCTTTAAAGTGAAATTTTGATTTAAATAACACTTAAAAGCGAAACTATTTGCCCTTTGGGAGTGTAACATTTTTCAGTACATTTAAAACTTGAAATATTCCACTTAATATATTCTTAATTGCTATTACAAACATTGATTTTTTTTTTTTTTTAATGTTTTGGCACTTTTTTGGTGTAAATGACAATAGCAGAACATACAAAAGTTAAAAGATATGACTTTTTATTTTTACGTTTTAACGAAAACCTCAGTCTTTGAGACTTTTGCACTTTCAGAGTATTCCCATTGCTATTATTATTATTATTATTATTATTATTATTATTTTATTTTTCTCACTTAAATTGCAGTCATGAAATTTTCAAGAGATTTTTGCATTTAGAAGCATAACTGAAAACTGCATTGCATATATAAGAATAAATATTTATTATAATTGAATTTTTTTTTTAAATATATATATATATATATATATATATATATATATTTAATAATTGATTATTTTTTAACATTAAACTTTTTCGAAGGTTTTTTTGCTCGCTAGGAATAAAAAATTTTCAGTATATCTAAAAGTTTATATGTTCAACTTTTATTTCATTTATTTATTTATTTTTATTTATTTATATATTTATGAACTAAAATCGCCATCATTAAATGTTTTAGAAGGGAGTTTATTGCAGTTCGGAAAAAGTTTTAATATTCACCTTTTGGGTTTTTTTAAACTGAAATTGTAGTCACTGAAATATTTAGAAAATATTCTACACTCTGAAAACTTTGAGGAAAACTGTAATACATACAAAAGTTTATCATTACATTTTTTGCCTGGTCACCTGATCACCCACTCTTCGTCTTGTTAAAATTATTCGCCCTACACTGAGAAAAAAAAAAAAAAAAAAAAAAAAAAAACTATACCACCTTCTTCTAGAATGAATAAGCGGCCATTTTCTAAATCCTTTAACTAGAAATATAGATTTCCGAGCTATGACCATAAACCACACCAATAAACTAAATAGACGAAATGATCGAGAATTTCTAGTTTACACATTTCTAATTTCTATATGGTGAAACAATATTTCGAATATTCTGAATTTTTTGTATTGCGAAAAATTCTCGCTTGATTTGCAAGAATATTGGGTTATGAACCAAGACTATAGTTGCTGAAACCTGCTTCTTGTAGTCTCATTTATTTGCAGAGATTTTTAAATATTTTTGCCGTCGATAACATAGGCAAACGCTCTAGAATTCTAATAGGGGCTTCTAGAACTTGATTTCTAAGGGAACTAGAAATTATAAGG
This sequence comes from Salticus scenicus, assembly GCA_963930645.1. Taxonomy (NCBI): domain Eukaryota; kingdom Metazoa; phylum Arthropoda; class Arachnida; order Araneae; family Salticidae; genus Salticus; species Salticus scenicus. Next base: position 169,669,157 of record OZ005658.1, on the reverse strand, counting down.
ATGACACGGAGCTATTTTTTCTAGAGCCGCAATTTAGATTTTAGATGTCAGTTACAGAATTTTTTCTCAGTGTATACATCAAAACTCTTTAGCATAAACGGGCGATTCAAGATAAAGTAGCTGAAATTAAAATGTAAATCAAGCATACAAAAATAATGAAAAATCTCGTAGGAATAGGGGGTCAAAAACTCCATCCCAAGGTACTAGAGAAAGTCTAAAATAATACACAATACTAAGACAATAACCATAATCATTCTACATCATTTCCTTAAAACTGTATTTTCATACATGTCACAGATTTATAACCAATACAGTAGAAAATTTTAATAACGCAAACTTAAAAACACAACATTATAGAATTTTGCATTGTATACATCACGTTTCCCACATCCTTGGAAACATGGGCAAGAATGTTTGAAACACATCAAAGCAGAGTAAGGTATTTTTTAGTTAAATTCCTAGGAACATAAGTTGGGTGAATCATAAATTTCATTATTAAATTTACTTTATAAACATATACAAGTGTATAGTTCATATACACTTGTACCAAATCATTTACTACATAATTGATTAAAAAAAAAAAAGAAAAAAAAGATAGAAAGAAAATTATGCAATGAACTTTATTCTATATTTAGAGAGAGAAAGTACTGAATTCGTGAAAATTTTCGAACGCCAGTTTTTTATGGATTTATGCACTTCAGGATGTCCTGAACACAATCTGACTCCTTTTAGAAAATATCTGTCAGTCTGTCTGTGTGTTTGTGTCTGTGTATCACAAATTTTGTGGCCGCTGTATCTCACGAACCAATGAACGAAATTTAACCAAACTTGGTATTCAGTTGGACCCTGATATAAACTGGTGCTGATTAGATTTTGGTATCCATCGCTCAACAGGAGGTACTGCTGTCCCATTTTTTCTAAATATTTAACATGGTAGTGTAGGACAAAATTTCGTATAAATGTACATAATGAGAGTTTTTTTAACGTGTGTTTGTAAAATTAATATGAATTAATTGATAATAGTAGTAGCAGGCTGGAGAAAAAAGTTTGTGTATGTGGGAGCATCGCATCCAATCTGGGGAGTGTAAATTTCCAATATGGGTATTTTTCGAAAGACCTCGTCAATATCTTTAAAATGAATGGTTGAACCACAGATCTGTGATAATTTAAAACAAAGTTATCGATTTTTTTTTTTAAATTTTTTAATGGAAAAAAAATTGCACTTTTTCTGATATTGGCAAAAAATTTAATTTCTTTCAGCACTTAGTGATATAATTCTGTCAGATAAAAATTGGCGCATTTATCAGAGAAAATATTTTTAAAAATTAAATAAATAATTTGTATTACATGAATTTTGTGTAAAATTATATAGAAGAATGTCTTGTGTTGGCCACATCGTACTAGTTTCTTTTTTCATTAAAAAGTTCCAGATTAAGGAGAAAAACAAATATACTTAGTTCTCTACAGAGTAAAAGTTTTTTACGAAGTACAAACTGCAAAATTCGTTGTTTATGTCTGAGGATTTGTGCATTATATAGAATTGCGTTATAATGATCTACTAGAGATGTTGAACATTTTTGTCAGATGCATAGAGACGCTGGATGGCATGATCCTTTTGAAAAATACACATCCTCCTGCGTGATTTTTTCCGATTACGACTTCTTCCGATGAAACAGGTGTTTCATACACAGGTTCCTCAAATATAAAATAAAATAATAATGTTAATTAATTAATTAATTAATTAATAATTTGATAAATAAAACAAGAATATTTGTAGGCATCATGTTTTTGAATTATGTAAATATTTTAAATGGCTGGATAGCGTTTAGTTCTCCACGTTATGTGGTATTTGAGTCTTTTTTACTTCCATTACCCTACTACTGTAGGTAATGGAAGTATTGTATATGGCCCAAAAATTCGATATCGAGATTTCACCTGATTTACACGTTTTAAGATCTCCCGAGTCCAAAAAAGTGGTTTTTGGCAATTGGTCAGTGTGTGTGTGTGTGTGTATGTGTGTATGTATGTGTGGAATCTTCAGGCTATCATATCTCCGAAACTAATAAAGATAGAACTACAAAACTGCAGAATTAAGACAGGTCTGGTATGCAGATGAATTTTCCAAATTTTGGTGAAAATTGAAAAACCGGAAGTAGGACATCAGAGACCGGAAGTGGGACCGGAAGTCCGTATCGCAAAAATGGCTCTAACGATTTTCTTCAAATTTGCAATATAAACACTCTAGATGTCCTTTCGAATGATATAGTTGGTTAGTTCAGGAAAATTGATAAGCGTCATGTATAAATAGCTCAATTTCAGGTCTTGCAAGCGCGTTCTTTTAAAAACGGCTGTACGGGTTTTTTTCAAACTCGCCATATTAACTCACTTTTAAATATCCTTTTGTGTGTAATTATTGTTTTCTGGTCAGTAATTGATTTTTTGTAAAAGTTGGTATCTCAAAAACGGCTCTAACGATTTTCTTTTTAGGCCACTTTTATGTTTTCTGAGCACATTATCTCTCAAAAATGCATATAATAAGTGTAATAGTGGGTAATGGAAGTCGTGTGGTTGTTTCACACCAGATTTTTATCCTTGCTTTGCCTTTAATTTTGGCCAAGCTCTTTAAATCACCGTATATGGTCTCGTTTACTCATTCTACTTAATCTACTTATCAAACAAAAAAGTTACAATATTAATATATATATATATATATATATATAAATTTTTAAAACGCAGCAGTAACCAGAGTAATAGAAGATTTAATGCCTCTGAATACTGCACTATCTGCCAATAAGTATTTGGACAAATAATAACAGGAAACTTGGCGTTGGAATATTAAAATCCGAATAAACTACTACGTCAGAAACGCTTGCACTGAAGACTGTACGCTTTAGGCTACCGAAACAGCTGTATGCATTTCCAATATTTTTCTTTGGCGTTTCTGACGTAGTAGTTTATTCGGGTTTTAAGTATTTGGACACTTTCGAATTTAGATGTTTTGTCGAATATTTAGGAAAATTCTTGAGGAATAATCTAGAAACTTTGGGAGTATAAATTAAATGTTATACCTCATACAAATATTTCAGCAAAAGTTTTGTCCGAAAGAAGAAAAGAGGACCAGTAAAGATTTAATTAAATATTGAAATGTTTTGGATCACCAGGTATAAAGTAATGCCTGAAATGCGTTTTTGCTGTAGCATGTGATTTTGAATATTGTTCTTATTATCTGTATAAATTTTTGAGATTACCACATATATTTACGGAGATATAACGGTTTCTTTAAAAAGTTGCAAAAAAAAAAAAAAAAAAAAAAAAAAACCTTTTTTTTTATTATAAAACGTAGGGCATTAGACACAGTGCAAAGCCATTTTTAAGATATTCAGCATACTACACCAGACATAGCATACTGCAATCAGAATGCAAAAATGTTAAATATCTTACGAAATATGAACATTTTTACTAAACAATTTTTTAACTACGCATGGGCAAGCTTTAACGAAATTTCATTTGCATAATTTAATAGTTAAATGTATTGAGCTACTTACATGAAAGCCCCAAACAAATATCGTGTAAATTCAAAAAGTTATGAGCAACAGAATAAACAGAGTTTCAGTTCCTCGCAAAATAAAAGCTAAACTATAAGGGATTTTACTCACATTTTTATTTTTGATTCAGACAATGCTCAATAATAATACAGTGTTAGCTCATTATAAATAAATAATGATACACCCCCCCCTATCATTTTCTTTATTTTGTGAGAAGAACTGAAATTCTGTTCATTCTATCTCTCATAACTATTTGAATTTACACGATATTTATTTGGGTCTTTCTTATAAGTAGATCAATGATTTTGGCTATTAAATTATGCAAATAAAATTTCTTAAAAGCTTGCGCATGCGTAGGTAAAAATTATTTAGTAAAAATGCTCGTATTTCGTAAGATATTTAACATTTTTGCATTCTTATAGTATGCTGTGATTTGTAATGCCAAATTTCCTAAGAAGGACTTTGTACTGGGTTTAATACCCTCCATGTTATAATTAAAAAAAAAGGACTTTTTTTTTTTTTTTTTTTTTTTTTTTAAAGAAACGGTTATATCTCTATGAATATACGTGGTAACCTTATGCAGTTAACTAGAACAATCTTAAAAATCTCTTGCTACAGCAAAAGCACCTTTCAAGCCCTACTTTTTACAGGGTGATCCAAAACATTTTGACTTTTGTTTAATTTTTTTACTGGTCCCCTTTTCCTCTTCCGGACAGAACTTTTGCTGAAATACATGAGGTATAACATGTAATGTATACTCCCAAAGTTTAAAGATAGTTTCTCTAGAATTTCCCTAGATATTTGACAAAAGGTCAAAACTCGAAAGTGTCCGAATTTTTATTGGTAGATAGTGTACAAAGAATAATAAGAAATAATTTTTAAGAAATTACATCATCCTGTGATGACTCTAATCCAAATATGGAAAAAAGAATTCTATTTATTCTAATAAATTTAATATTTTAAATGATTTAATTTCACAATAAACTTACCGTAACTTTATTCCTATAGATAACTATCTTCAATTCAATCCATTATACTTTTACGATAAATCGAAATTGAACCTAAAAAAAAAGAAGAAAAAAAGGTAAACAAGCAATGAGAAAATAAACTCAAGTGCAATAATTAAATTCATTTTTTGACAAATTATTTTGGGAGGAAAACTCACAACGGTAAAGAAATTCTATCAAGGAAAACTGTCTTTACAGTTGAACATTAATCTGAGATTTCGATCGCTGAGGCTATTAAAGCAAATTACCAGTGTGTTTCCCGATTTTGCATACAAATAAATTAATTTAGAGGAAGAATGTGGGAAAACAAGCGAGATCGAAAAACTAATTAAAGAATGGAATTAAGTACAACCAAATTAACCTATATAATCTTCAAGATATGACGCATATCCATATGGATAAATACATGGCACGTCCACATGGATAGCAAAATAAGTAAATCAAAAGATTAGTCGTATTTAGCAAAATGAAAAAAAAAAAAAAGAAAAAGAAAAATATACAGGCACGACATTATTTCATTATTTAAAACATGAAAATCTGACATTGACAGATTTTAATTTAGTGCCAGAGGCCTACTGCTAAACTTGTTAATATCGACAAATTCTTCTTTAGTTAATTCGTGACGATCTAAATTCCATGATAAAGTTTTCATTAAATCAAACCAATGTGTTTCAGCTGCAGATACTGTAACAAATAACGTTGGAAGTCCAAACTGTCTTATAGCCGCAAAACAACGTTTTTTCTCTTTTTCCCAATGAGGGGGAGGTGTGCCTTGGGGGGGGGACTCATGTCAAAGGTGTGCCTTGCGGAGGGGACTCATGTCAAAGGTGTGCCTTGCGGAGGGGACTCATGTCAAAGTTGTACCTTGGAGGGACTCATGTCAAAGTTGGGCCTTGGGGGGGGACTCATGTCAAAGTTGGGCCTGGGGGGGGACTCATGTCAAAGTTGGACTTGGGGGGGGACTCATGTCAAAGTTGGGCCTTGGGGGGGACTCATGTCAAAGTTGTACCTTGGGGGGGACTCATGTCAAAGTTGAGCCTGGGGGGGACTCATGTCAAAGTTGTGCCTTGGGGGGGACTCATGTCAAAGGTGTGCCTTGGGGGGGACTCATGTCAAAGTTGTACCTTGGGGGGAACTCATGTCAAAGTTGGGCCTTGGGGGGACTCATGTCAAAGTTGGGCCTGGGGGGGGGACTCATGTCAAAGTTGTGCCTTGGGGGGGGACTCATGTCAAAGTTGTACCTTGGGGGGGACTCATGTCAAAGTTGTGCCTGGGGGGGACTCATGTCAAAGTTGTGCCTTGGGGGGACTTCATTCAATAAATCCCCATTCAATAAACCGACTGAAATAGGCCCTTAGCACTATTAAGAGTGTATTATAAAAATTCGACAACGCTGTACCGACTGAAATAGGGGTACCTTGGGGGGGACTCATGTCAAAATTTGGCCTTGGGGGGGACTCATGTCAAAGTTGTACCTTGGGGGGGGGACTCATGTCACAGTTGTGCCTTGGGGGGACTTCATTCAATAAATCCCCATTCAATAAACCGACTGAAATAGGCCCTTAGCACAATTAAGAGTGTATTATAAAAATTCGACAACGCTGTACCGACTGAAATAGGGGTACCTTGGGGGGGACTCATGTCAAAGTTTGGCCTTGGGGGGGACTCATGTCAAAGTTGTACCTTGGGGGGGACTCATGTCAAAGTTGTGCCTGGGGGGGACTCATGTCAAAGTTGTGCCTTGGGGGGACTTCATTCAATAAATCCCCATTCAATAAACCGACTGAAATAGGCCCTTAGCACTATTAAGAGTGTATTATAAAAATTCGACAACGCTGTACCGACTGAAATAGGGGTACCTTGGGGGGGACTCATGTCAAAGTTGGGCCTGGGGGGACTTCATTCAATAAATCCCCATTCAATAAACCGACTGAAATAGGCCCTTAGCACTATTAAGAGTGTATTATAAAAATTCGACAACGCTGTACCGACTGAAATAGGGGTACCTTGGGGGGGGACTCATGTCAAAGTTGGGCCTGGGGGGGACTTCATTCAATAAATCCCCATTCAATAAACCGACTGAAATAGGCCCTTAGCACTAATTAAGAGTGACGTATAAAAATTCGACAACTGTACCGACTGAAATAGGCCTCTAGCACTAAAAATTCGACAACGCTGTACCGACTGAAATAGGGTTACCTTGGGGATATTTTCATTTCCCCTTATCGTAAAAGCCTTTTTAGAAAACAGCTGAAAAACAGATCAGTTAATCACCGGTATGAATTTTCCTGATATTGAACAGGGTATTTTCTTTTTCTTTCTTTTTTTTTTTTTTTTTTTTTTTTTTAATAAAGTACTCTATACTGTTGAGTATTAAACTGTATCAAAACTGTTTTGCTACAGTCCATGCGGGCTCAGTGATAAATTATTTACTACAACTGTCCATATCTCTTTGAATATTAAATATATGTGTTTTAAACTATAGTAAAATGATTTAGGCATGTTATCATGTTTTCTGAAAATTTTATGAAATTTCGAAAAAAAAAGAAAAAAAAAAAAAAACTTTCAGTGTTATAAAGTAAAATTTACGAAAAATTTTTGCATTGAAATATTTATGACTCTCTAAATGCATACCTCACAAAACTTTATACATTTATGTAACCACATCTAAAATTTGCAGATGAATGCACGCATTTCCAGATACAGGGTAATCACAAATATTTTCTATTTTATTGGATTTATTGTTCGCCCCTTATAGGTGTTCGTGACAATATCTATGCTGGAAAATATGAGGAAAGACATGTCCTCCTTATTCCCAAGAACCAGTGATGCCACATGGTCGAAAATTATTTCCCCAAACCGGTCTTCAAAATTCCCCAAATTAGGGCTTCTTTTCGAAAAAATCCCCAGCTTAATTTCTACTAGAAAGGGAAAAAAAAAAAATTCAAAAAAAAAAAAAAATATATATCAAGCAGATTTAAGTGGATTTAAGCTCGGATTTTTCCCCAAATGAAGACAATTTTTGAAAAAGAAAAAAAAATCCCCAAATAACAATAAAGCTATTGAAAATGGTTGTAGGGATAAATCTTTACGTTGCCAACATTGACAGAAAGTTGAACTTCCCAGATTTGTCCCCAAAAATTTTAGAATTCCCCAAAAAAGGACCCACAAACATTTGGTCCCCAAAATTGTTCCCAGAAACCTCAAAAATCCCCAAAATGGGGACAAAATCCCCAATCTGGCATCACTGCCAAGAACAACACATTAGGTATTTTTTGATACATTCAACAAAACGTAAAAAAAAAAAAAAAAAAAAACTGGTGTGAAACAACCACACGACTTCTATTTCCACTATTACACGTATTAAATGCATTTTTTGGAGATAATGTGAACAGAAGACATAGAATTGACCTAACGAAGTTGAAACCTAAAATGTTTCAGGTAAGAGAAACTTGATAGACATATAAAGACTTATAAAACAAAGCTCATATAGCGAGTTAAAATAAATAAATAAATAAATAAAAACATGGTAGAGTTATTTTTTGAAACGCCAATTTCCGAGACCTAAGTCTGTCCTACTTAAACAAGATTATTGTTAATTTATTTGTAGTTACCACGTATTACACGAGTAAGGACATCTAAAATAAATTTATATAATAATTTTCAAGTAAAATCGTTAGAACAGTTTTTGAGTTTCTAACTTTTACCAAAACTTGGTATATTCAGTTATCGACCGGAAAACAATAATTGCATACAAAAGGGTATTTAAAGGGGTTTAATATGGCAAGTTTGAAAAAAATGTGTACAGCCGTTTTTAAAGGAACACACTTGCGAGACCTGAAATTGAACTATTTATACAGGACGCTTATCATTTTTCCTGAACTAACCAACTATATCATTCGAAAGGACATCTAATAGACTGTTTATACAGCAACTTTGAAGAAAATTGTTAGAGCCGTTTTTGAGATACGGACTTACGGTCCCACTTCCGGTTTCCGATGTCCCACATCCGGTTTTACAGTTTCCCCCAAAATTTGGAAAGATAATCTGTTCACCAGGACTGTCTCAATTTTGTAGTTTCGTAGGTCTATCTTTATTAGTTTCGGAGATATGATAGCCAGAATTTTCCCTACGTACATACAAATACACACACGTACATGCACATATACATACACACACATTCATGCATACATAATCACACACTGGCCAATTGACAAAAACTACTTTTTTTGACTCAGGAGACCTTAAAACATTTAAATCAGGCGAAAACTCGATATCGAATTTTTGGACCGAATACAATACTTCCATTACCTACGGTAGCCGGGTAATTGATATAAAAATGAAAATCTTTGCAATTTTTTGCCCAACACCTGTATGCATTCGTTGAATCATTCCACCCTCATTTTTCTTTGCTTACATTATCACACAACAGACAGAGAGAAGGACAGAAAGACAGACAAAGAGACTAATTGAATTTAAAATCACTTTTAAACATTGTTGGAAATTTTGAAAAGCGCTTAACACAAACGGAAATGCAATTTTTGCATTATCTAGTTGTAGACCCTTAATGTATCTCAATATTATAGTGTAGCTCTGGAAATCTGAACGCTACACATATTATATTCACTGCAAAACATATTTTTCATACTAACAATAAATACTAATTTCATTATGATTTTTACAGTAGAAAGTTATTTAAATATGATTTGTAAAAATAACTCTCATAAAATGCAACGCATTTACATGTTTCGGATGACCCTGCACACAAATCAACTGTACTTTCACTACTTTAACTGTTCCATAATAAACTTGACCAACATATCATTTCTAAAAAGTTCTGGAAATATTTACGGACGCTAGAAACTGACATATAGGGAAATCAGACGATCAGAAAAAACAAACAGACTAATTCAAATCATAATTATTCTTAAACATTGTTAGAAAATGTTTGTTGTTGTTGTGTGCCACTCGGAAATTCCGAGCCCCGGTAGTGGAACTAACCGGATTTTTAAGGCATGAGGGTGCGTCTTCCGTTATTAGGAGCGCCTCATAGGGAGGAAGTACGACTTTAGCTCCAGAAGCTGGTGAAAGATGGCAGCACCAGCCAGAGAACAGGAACTCGAATTTTGATCCGGACCAGAGCGAGTTAAACCCATGTTCCGGTACCCCCAGAGTTATATAATTTTTGATGGGAACTTGGAGGACTTTGCGGCCATGACGGAATTTAACGTGCACCAGTCGCCATTAGCGTACACGACGGTCTTCAGCTGGCTCGAGGACCGAACCCGCAATCTTTCGATCACCAACTCGCTGCTCTTACCGACCAGGCTACCGCGGGCCTTAGAAAATGTTTAAAAATGCTTAATAAAAATGAAAATGCAATTTCAGCAGTTGCAACTTACAGCCCTTAATATATCTGAATACTTTTGAGTCCCTGTAAATTTTAATGGTAAATGTACTACATATTATAGAAAGCATTTCTTTGTGTATAGAATAATAAATGTTAATTTCATTAAGAATTGTGCAAAATAAAAGTATTAAAATATGATTTTAAAAAATATCTCTCATGGAATACAATGCTTTGGAATACTTTTGGGTGCCCCTGTACACAAACCAATAGCGGCATTTACTCCATTTTCAATAACGAACATCCAATAGGGAACTTGAATATCATACATCAGTTTCAAGAAATTCTATGAATATTTACAGGTGTTAGAGCGCGGACAGACAGACAAACCGAAGTCATTAATACTTTTCAACCTTATTGTAAAGTGTTAAAAACATTTGGAAAACGAATTTCTCAGAATTTTTCCATAAGGGCCCGCTTCACTCACCGCCGCCGGAAGCCGAAGCTAATGTTATTCTATGGGAATTTTTTCCTTACAAATAACTTATTAACTAATGCATATTTTTAAATTCTGTTTTCACATTCTGAAAATTCCCAACTGTTAAATTGACGGACTTTTAAAAAAAATATATATTTTTTTAATTTTTTATATTTTATTTTGAAGCTGCAAAATACAAATTTTCAAATATGTGAAATTTTTTCATTTTGCAATCTCAAAATAAAATATTAAAAATTAAAAAAATACATTTTTAAAAAAGGTCCGTCAATTTAACAGTTGGGAATTTTCTGAATGTGAAAACAGAATTTAAAAATATGTATTAGTTAATAAGTTATTTGTAAAGAAAATCTTCCCATAGAATAACATTGGTTCGGGCTTCCGGCTACGGTAAGTGAAGAGAGCCGTTAAATAACATATATCAGTTTCAAAAAATTCCATACTTACGAGGTTTAGAGCAAGGACAGATAAACCAAAGTTATAAATGCATTTCAACTTTGTTGAAAAGTTTTAAAAAATTAATGCCGAAATACAGCACACCATTATACAAGCATACGAATTTTGAATGAAATAATCAAACACCCTATTACAATTTTTACAAAACCTTAGCAACCAGCCCCCTTCCCGCCCGAAATTTTACAGATTTGTTGCACTAAAGTTTGAATCCCGACCTAAAATTTTTTCTCGCTACGGCCTTGAATTTTCATCATATTTATTAGATTATTCACTGTTTTAATTTGAAATTAATTTTTTGAGAATAGAGTAAAATCACTTTCGATTTTTTTTTTTTTTTTTTTTTTTTTTTTTGACAACTTCTTTTACATGCTCTATTTTTTTTTTTTTTTTTCCACTTTCCAAACACTATAGTGAGGAAAGTTCTGCAATCATGTCAAAAATCCGCATTTGAGATTTCGATGTTTCTAAACGTTTCAAGGTCCTCTGAGTCCGTTTTCTCTATTTTTGCGATGATGTATGTATGTGTGTGTATGTATGTGTGTATGTATGTGTGTATGTCTGTGAGTGAACACGCTAGCGTCTAAACGCTTGGTTCGAATAAGCTGAAAGTTGGTACGTATATTGTAAGTTACCATAGTACGAACCCTATAGATTTTTGTGAATAGTTTTTTTACAGGGACACTAGGAAAAATTCTTTATCATTATGGCCTATGGGACCAAAATCTTAAAAGTGCGATAGCCTCTAAACGCCTTATTCAATTGAGCAAAAAATTTGTACACATATTATGGGTCATAGTTGCATGAACTGTATAGATTTTGGAAAATCTATCACTTATAGTGTTTTTACAGGGACACAAAGAAAAATTCTTTATCATTATGGCCTATGGGGCCAAACTTTTAAAAGTGCGATAGCGTCTAAACGCCTTATTAATCTGAGCAAAAAATTTTTACACATGTTATAGGTCACAGTTGCACCAACTGTATAGATTTTGGTGAATCTAACACTTACAGTTTTTTTTTACAGGGACACAGAGAAAAATTCTTTATCGTTATGGCCTATGGGACCAAATTTTTAAAAGTGCGATAGCATCTAAACGCCTTATTCAATTGAGCTGAAAATTTATATGAATATTATAAATCACTGTTGCACTAACTGTAAGCATTTTGGTGAATCTAGCATTTATAAGTTTTTTACAGGGACACAACGAAAAATTCTTCATCATTATGATCTATGGGCTCAAAGTTCAGTAGCGTTAAATAAAACATCGTGTAATATATGGAGAAAAATACTCAAACACTCTATTATGGTTTTCTCTCTTTTGTTTGTTTAACAACTCCTCTTTCTTTACTTTATGTACAAAACTGTTAATTACTCAATGTTCGGAAAGTCGAGTGGAGTCACTCCAGATTTTTTTTTTTTTTTACTGGTTTTCTGTTATTACGCCATATGTCCTATGTCACGAAAATAGATTGCGAAAGAGGCTTTCGCGCCAAACTGGCACGTGACAATCACGCCGCTTTGTGTTTATTTATTTACATTCTCAATGACAAATAATCACATTCACAAGTTCAAATCCGATGCCAAAACTTATCTTTCATGAGCGAAGGGAGCAAAAAAATACCGCATTTTCTTAGTAAAACAGTAAAAGAAAAATCTTATCGTCTTATCTCCACGTGGTTTTGGATAATGCTGGAGGAATACTTTTGTACCGATTACTGATAATATTGGAAAAATTCTTCTTGGGTATTTCTGACGTATCAAATAATAAAATTTTGGAAATGAAATATATAATACAAATCAATCTAAAAGTTAAAAAAATAAAATGAAATAAACATTATCAATTTGAACAGTATATTATTTATTATTAAAATAGTACTATGATTATCACATAGTACTTATTATTATTATTATTAATTTCAAATAATAATAATAATAATATGGTGTGCCACTCAAACGACTTTCTCGTACCCTTTATTCCTTTATACATGTTGTTACAGTTTGATCATAGCCTCCTAAACTAGATGCCTGTCGCGTGGCTCGGAAACTTGCAACAGTTGAAGTAGTAGACAGCGCCACCTGGTACAGATTGCACGACTTTTTTATTCAACAGCCACCAGTAATTTTAAAAAGTGATATATGGTATATATAATCGACATTTCTTCGATTCTATTCGCCTTTTATGTATATCATATCCCACTTTTAAAAATGTTTGATGGCTGTTGAACAAAAAAGTCGCTCAATCTGTACCAGGTGGCGCTGTCTACCGCTTCAGCTGTTGCCAATTTTCCGAGCCACGCGACAGGCTATTGGTTTGATGTATAAGATATGAGGTGCGGTTACTAATAAGGTGCACGATATGCGGTTGAATTACTTACACGATAACTAATAAGGTGTAAGATATGAGGTTGAACTCTTGTATGGTTACTATTAAGGTGTATAAAATGAAGTTGAGTGTATATAACCAGTGTACTTTAAAACAGTTGAAAAAAAAATTATGAAATGTTTATTTCATACACTCACTATTCACTTACATTTCTGTGTGAGTGGTCGGTACCCCCCCCCCTTAACTATCTGTTAGAATAACACCGCTAAATTTGTAAAATATTAATTTTTTTATTTTTATTTTATTTTATTTTATTTATTTATTTTTATTATTATTAGGAGAATTTTTGCTTACATCACTCTTGGAAATTTATTCGGCTACCTTTAAGTAGCAATATATATTGTCCATAAATTGTATACGCTTCAAATAATGTATTAATTTGGCACAGTCCAAAAAACAATATCCTAATTCATCCCTCGGTTTCATTATTAATGTGTTAAAAACGGGCGACAAGTTTTGTGTTTGCATATTAATATAGAAATAATTATAAGATAAAAAAAAAAAAAAATTATAAACCATGTTTTTAAATTTTCTGTTGAATCATATAAACGCTACTGAAGGCAGCCGGAACCCCAGCAATTGGATAAAAGTATTAAAAAAATTCCTTGCTATTGTCTTTTGAGCTATTATAAAAGTTTCAAATGGCTGTCTAGCCGGGAAGTTAGTTAAAAGTAGATTGCAAGCTTTGTACTGAAAACGCTGCCGAAGGCAGCAGGGTCCCGAAGCAACTGGATAAAAATATTTTTAAAAAGCATTTTCACCGTATTCTGAACTATTCCGAAAGTTTCAAATGTCTAGCTACTCGGGAAGTTAGTTAAATGAATTTTCTGTTGAATCATATAAGCTCTGCCGAAGGCAGTGGGACCTGAAATAGTTGACTAAAATTATTAGAAAAATATATTGTCACCGTGTTGTGAGGTGTCCTGAAAGTTTCAAATGTCTAGCTAGTCGGAAAGTTAGTGAAAAATCGATTGCAAGCTTTGTACTGATAACGCTGCCGAAGGCAGCAGGGTCCCGAAGCAACTGGATAAAAATATTTTTAAAAAGCATTTTTACCGTATTCTGAACTATTCCGAAAGTTTCAAATGTCTAGCTACTCGGGAAGTTAGTTAAATGAATTTTCTGTTGAATCATATAAGCTCTGCCGAAGGCAGTGGGACCTGAAATAGTTGACTAAAATTATTAGAAAAATGTATTGTCACCGTGTTGTGAACTGTTCTGAAAATTTCAAATATCTAGCTAGTCGGGAAGTTAGTTAAAAGTCGATTGCAAGATTTGTCCCTGACAAACACACAAACACACAAACAAACAAACAAGAATCGAAGTTAATAAAAACATGGTAAAATAACGATATTATTATCAGGGAATAAAAGAAGTTACATATTTTTAGAGAGAAATTTATAAATATAATTTCTGCTTATATATATATATATATATATATATAAGGTTATTCATGTTTAATTCCTCATATCTAACACATATAACAAAGTAAAAAGTATTTCTGCCTCATGGTTCGTCAGTAAATCTATTTATCCATCCGTATTGCGACTTTCTGAAATATGAATTGCTGCAAAAGATATTAACTGTAAATACAATATAAATGATGACGATTTGCGGAATTCAAAGATGCACAAAATAACTTGCAAAAATAAATAAATAAATAAAAATAAAGTATCGTTTTATCATTTAAATTGACCGAGTTTTATTATATTAAAGTTTGAACTAACTTTTTAGGTGTTTTGGAATTAAAGCCAATTGACTACGTTTCTGTAGTACGACTGTAAGAGATGCCTTGCGTGAGGGCCATTCAATGGTAACCAAGTTTGTACACTGGTTATTTAAGCGAGTTTTGCAGAAAAACACAGAAACCTCCAAACAACTAAAAGAAAAGCGCGATATAGGTTCGAACCCAGAACCTCTCGTCTACCAGCTTGAAGAGTAAAATCTCTCAGCTACTGGTAAGGCCCTAACATTTTAGGATCATACACAAAATGATGAATGAGATATTGAAATTAAACAGTCATATAATCGAATAAAAAATTACTTGTAAACTGACCTTTTTGCAGATCGAAAATATTTGTAAAAATCCCAGATTTTTAATTAAAAATAACAGGTTAACTTAAAACGTTGAAAAATCCTTTTTTTTTTTTTTTACTAAAAAATCTGAAAAAAAAAAAAAAAACATATAAAATTTTATTTTGAAATTTTTACAAGATCAATTATATATTTTTACTTTCCGAACACTATAGTGAGGAAAGTATTGTAATCATGTCAAAAATCCGAATTCGAGATTTTGATGTTTCTATACGTTTCGAGGTCCAACGAGTCCGTTTTCACTATTTTTACGATGATGTATGTATGTATGTGTGTATGTATGTGTGTATGTATGTGTGTATGTCTGTGAGTGAACACGCTAGCGTCTAAACTCTTTGTTCGAATAAGCTGAAAGTTGGTACGTATATTGTAAGTCACCATAGTACGAACCCTATAGATTTTGGTGAATGTAGCACTTATAGTTTTTTTACAGGGACACAAAGAAAAATTCTTTATCATTATTCCAAAGGGACCAAAATCTTAAAAGTGAGATAGCATCTAAACGCCTTATTCAATTGAGCAAAAACTTTATACACATATACTCACAGATACTCAATCTGTATAGATTTTGGAGAATCTAGCACTTATAGTTTTTTTACAGGGACACAAAGAAAAATTCTTTGCCAAATTTTTAAAAGTGTGATAGCGTCTAAACGCCTTATTAATCTCAGCAAAGAATTTGTACACACGTTATAGGTCACATTTGAACCAACTGTATAGATTTTGGTGAATCTAGCACTTACAGTTTTTTTACAGGGACACAAAGAAAAATTCTTTATCTTTATGGCCTATGAGACCAGCGATAGCATCTAAACGCCTTATTCAATTGAGCTGAAAATTTGTATGAATATTATAAATCACTGTTGCACTAACTATAAGCATTTTGGTGAATCTAGCATTTATAGATTTTTACAGGGACACAACGAAAAATTCTTTATCCTTATGATCTAAGGGCTCAAAGTTCAGTAGCGTTAAATAAAACGTCGTGTGATATATGGAGAAAAATACTCAAACACTCTGTTATGGTTTTCTTTTTTTTTGTTTGTTTAGCAACACCTCTTTCTTTATTTTATCTACAAAACTGTTAGTTACTCAATGTTCGGAAAGTCGAGTGGAGTCACTCCAGATTTTTTTACTCAACATGACACTGATATTTATTCATTTAGATAATTTTTACTTTCCGAACACTATAGTGAGGAAAGTATTGTAATCATGTCAAAAATCCGAATTCGAGATTTTGATGTTTCTATACGTTTTGAGGTCCCCTGAGTCCGTTTTCACTATTTTTACGATGATGTATGTATGTGTGTGTGTATGTGTGTATGTGTGTATGTGTGTATGTCTGTGGTTGAACACGCTAGCGTCTAAACGCTTCGTTCGATTAACCTGAAAGTTGGTACGCATATTGTAAGTCACCATAGTACGAACCCTATAGATTTTGGTGAATCTAGCACTTATAGTTTTTTTACAGGGACACAAAGAAAAATTCTTTATCATTATGGCCTATGGGAGCAAAATCTTAAAAGTGCGATAGCATCTAAACGCCTTATTCAACTGAGCAAAAATTTTATACACATATTATAGATCACAAATACGCAATCTGTATAGATTTTGGAGAATCTAGCACTTATAGTTTTTTTACAGGGACACAAAGAAAAATTCTTTATCATTATGCCTATGGGGCCAAATTTTTAAAAATGTGATAGTGTCTAAACGCCTTATTAATCCGTGCAAAAAAATTGTACACATGTTATAGATCACAGTTGAACTAACTGTATAGATTTTGGTGAATCTAGCACTTACAGTTTTTTTACAGGGACACAAAGAAAAATTCTTTATCGTTATGGCCTATGGGACCAAATTTTTAAAAGTACGATAGCATCTAAACGCCTTATTGAATTCAGCTGAAAATTTATATGAGTATTATAAATCACTGTTGCACTAGCTATAAGTATTTTGGTGAATCTAACATTTATAGGTTTTTACAGGGACACAACGAAAATTTCTTTGTCATTATGATCTATGGGCTCAAAGTTCAGTAGCGTTAAATAAAACAACGTGTAATAGATGGAGAAAAATACTCAAACACTCTATTATGGTTTTCTCTCTTTTGTTTGTTTAACAACTACTCTTTCTTTACTTTATCTACAAAACTGTTAATTACTCAATGTTCGGAAAGTCGAGTGGAGTCATTCCAGATTTTTATAATTGGAAATATATCTTTTTGATGAACGGGTTGAAAATGAAGTTGTCTATTGATAATACTTTCTTCCTGTATATATTATGAAAAGATTATTTTTTTCCTCGTAGTAATTTGCGTAATACTATTTATTTATTTATTTATTTATTTATTTAATAATTTTCTTTCATCTCACTATTTATAGTAGACCCTCGCTTATCCGAGGTAATGTGGACCGAGAGTACCTCGGATAATCAAAATCTCGGAAAACACAAACTCTGTCGTAAATCAACATACAGTCGGTAACAAAAGTCTCCGAACACTAGCAAAAATTCCTATGCAAAAAAGTACACTTAATACAGTTTTGTTAAATAAATCCTTGTCGAATCCTATTCTCAGTCAGTCTAAGAACATGATTCGACAAGGATTTATTTAACAAAACTGTATTAAGTGTACTTTTTTCATATAGGAATTTTTGCTAGCGTTCGGAGACTTTTGTTACCGACTGTACGGTACTATCGGGACGCTTGCGGTAATTTTTAAATGGAATTAAAACGTAATCAATGAAGTAAAAGAATACTGATTACATATTCAAATATAATCCAGTTAAAAATGCAATACATTACATACATACAATCGGTAACAAAAGTATCCGAACACTATCAAAAATTCCTATGTAAAAAAATTACACTTTATACGGTTTTGTTAAATAAAACCTTGTCGAATCCTGTTCTTAGTCAGTGTAAGAACATGATTCGATAAGGATTTATCTAACAAAACCGAATGAAGCGTACATTTTTTACATAGGAATTTTTGCTAGTGTTCGAACACTTTTGTTACCAACTGAACATAAATTATAAATTTCAGTATTGCATAGTAAAATGTGTCAAAAATATAAAATAATAATAATAATAATAATAATAATAATGTCTTCTGTTAAATGAAACTTTCTCGCTTCTTTGCCGAGGCCATGCCTCACCCAGGGTGCGGTCTTTTCAGGACTACCTCGGGTTATCGGAGCACGGATAACCCCGGTTCTACTGTACTTTCATACCAATATTAATTTACTTTTACCTATTTATTTATATATTTATTTATTTTACAGAGAAGCAGAAACATTTCAGGTGAATTACGGTCTACCATCAGAAATTATTTGCCACGCGTTTCAATCACTGTAAGTAATTCTAAATGCATGAAACTGAAATGAGACATTTAATGTTTAAATGTTACAGGAGATCGTTCACAATTTATGGAAAAAATATTAGTCGTTGAGTTTTGTTATACTTGCCGTGTTTTTTGCGTCGATTTGCTTCTATCTGATAGCCATAGTTCTTGACAATAGTTCTAGTTCGAATTTTCCACAAAAGTAAACTTTTCCTTAGTACTGTGAAGTCAATTTTATCCCATTTCTCTTGTACCCTTTTCCAAAGTCCTTTCAATGTTTTTAGATGAAGTTTTTCTAATTGTAAGGCTCGTTTTAATAAACAAAAGAGGAAAAATCCATTGGAGAAGTTTTATGTGATTTTATATGTTTATCATTTAACGCAATGCCTTTTATTCCTGTTTCTGATTCTTTCTTTGCTAAATAAGCGACAGTTGAGTTTTAAATAACAAACTTTATTGTGAGTTGTGAAAATATAAAGTAAATGCGTAAAAAAGTCACGCATTAATTACCGAGTTATTTTATTTTTACTTTCCGAGTATACAAGTACTATGTAAGGATAGTATTGTAATCAAAATAAAAATTCTGGTTTGAGATATTGGTTTATCTATACGTTTTGAGGTCGTCTGAGTTCGTTTTTGCTATTTTTACGGTGATGTATGTGTGTGTGTCATGTGTGAGGATAATCACGATAGCATCTAAATGTTTTGTTTGAATAAGCTGGAAGCTGGTACGTATTTTATTGGTTCCCGTAGCATGACCCCAATTGATTTTGGGAAATCTAGCACTTACAGTTTTTTTTTTTGTTTTTTTTTTTTTTTTTTTACAGGGACACAAAGAAATGTTCTTTTTCACAATGAGCTCAAATTATTTGAAGTGCAATAGTGTCTAAATTCCTTATTTGATTGAGCTGAAAATTTATAAGTATATTACAGGTCATAGTCGTACGAACTGTAAAGATTTTGGTGAATCTGTACTGTCGGTAACAAAAGTGCCCGAACACTAGCGAAAATTCCTTTGTTAAAAAAGTACACTTCATACGGTTTTGTTAAATAAATCCTTGTCGAATCCTGTGCTTAGTCAGTCTAAGGATATGATTCGATAAGGATTTATTTAACAAAACCGTATGAAGTGTACTTTTTTTACATAGGAATTTTTGCTAGTATTCGGACACTTTTGTTACCGACTGTAACTCATAGCTTTTTACCGGGACACAACGAAATTTTTTTTTATCTTTATTATCTATTAAACAACATATTATATGGAGAAAGATACTCAAACACCTTATTATAATTTTCTCTTTTGTTTATTGAATGACTTCTCTTACTTTAATTTATTTATACACCCGATAATTACTTAATGTTCGGGAATGCAAATGGAGTCACTGCAGATTTTTTTTTTTTTTTTTCCCATGAGCATCTAAAAATCCATGTTTATTTAATGACTTCTCTTACTTTAATTTGTTTATACACCCGTTACTTACTTAATGTTCGGGAATTCAAATGGAGTCACTGCAGATTTTTTTTTTTTTTTTTTGCCATGAGCATCTAATAATCCATGTTTATTTAATGACTTCTCTTATAGTAGTACAGTCAAATTAGACCAAAAAACACCAAATAAGGGAAAAAAATTATAAAGTTTTGAAACTTTGGAATAACATTCCTGGGGGCTCTAGTAATGCAAAACAAAAAAGTTCCCCCTTCCTGGGGGGGAGCTTCCCCCCATTCCCCTCCCCTTCCTTTTCCTCTCTAGACCGTATAGCTCTTTCATATTAGGAAAAACAGATATAATAATTTATAAGCGCTTGAAATTTTAGGAAAACATTCATGAAAAGTCTAGTAATGGACAAGAATTTTTGTCTCCCTCCCTGTGGGTATGCTACCCCCCCTCCCTTTCCCCCCAAAATTGTTTAGCTTCTTTTTTTTTTTTTTTTTTAAATGAGGAACTATAAAAGGATTATATTATAGGAATAAATATTTATAAAGTTATAAAATTTCGAATTAATACTCTTGAGGGTTCTCCCCTCCCCCTCCTCCCCGCCAAACCCAGAGAAGGGAAACAGAGAAGGGAACTTTTCTGTTTTCTATTATTAGACCCTTCAAGAGAACTTTCCCTAAAACTAAAAACTCTTATATAACTTGCTTTCATGTTTTTCTTAAATTCAGCAAAATTGAATTATTTTTTTATTTGGGGGGGGGGGAGGGGTGAAGGAGGAGAGTTCCCACTGCATGGTGGAATTTTTTTTTAATTTTGTATCCCATTATTAAGCACCTCAAGAATATGTTATACCAAAATTTCAAAATTCTATTTAGTCATTTTTCTTATTTTTAATAAGTTAAATATTTTTTTTTTTTTGAGGGGGTGGGGAGGGGGAGAAGGAAGCTCTTACCCCAGGATGGGAAATTGTTTTGTTTTCAGTTATTAAATTACTCAGGAATGTTGTACCAAAATTTCAATACTCTATAAATTAATTTTATTATATATATTTTTTCTTTATTTAAACGAATTATACATTTTTTTTTTTGTTGGGGGGGGGGGTTAGCTCCCACCCCACGGTAGGAAACTTTTTTAATTTTCATTATCAGACCCCTCAGGAATGTTATGCCATAATTCTAATACTCGATCAATAAATTCCCTATTTTTTTCTTCATTTCAACGAATTATACGTTTTTTGGGGGGGGAGGGGTGTAGGGGGGAAGCTCCCCCCTCAGAGTGGGGAACATTTTGTTTTGAATTATTAGACCCTTCATAAGTATAATCCCAAAGTTTCAAAACTTTATAATTTTTTTCCCTTATTTTTCCTAATTTGACTGTACTATTACTTTAATTTATTTATACACCCGTTAATTACTTAACGTTCGGAATTCAAATGAAGTCACTGCAGATTTTTTTTTCCCCATGAGCATCTAAAATCCATGTTTATTTAATGACTTCTCTTACTTTAATTTATTTATACACCCGTTAATTACTAAATGTTCGGGAATTCAAATGGAGTCACTGCAGATTTTTTTTTTTTTTTTTTTCCCACGAGCATCTAAAAATCCATGAAATGCATTTGTATAATGAATAGTTCTGTAGACAATTGCTCAAAAAATAAAGTAAATAAATAAAAGTCAAAGATAAGATTCGTCTTGGAATATCATAGGCATAGTGCATAATTCAATTGATGGATAATGCATTATTTTTCAAACTCATTTATCCTTTAAAGAAATGGGGGACATTTTCATTTTTCCTTTTTAAAAGTTTTAATTAGCTTCTGCTATAATTTCAAAATATAGCAACGTAAAAGTATGACGCATGGGCTTAAAGAAAATCCTTCACAACTGAATTTCGATGTGATAAAAATTCGATTCGTCGCAAGTGACAAACTTTATTGTGAACTGTCAGCGAACGATTGTACATGGGTTTTTTCGCTCAATCTGCGCTAACAACAAAGTTCATAACTTATCGATCCGATAAATAAGATAAGATAACTTACATTCAATCATAGTAGAATTTGTTGTGGTGGCTAAATTTCGGATAAACAGGACTAAATAGACCACTGGACTGATTTTTAGAGATAGCCTATTAACTGACCATGAGAAAATTGTAAAAATACGATTTTATCTTAAAGTAAGTGTGTTTCTTATAAAAATTCCTAGAATTTGACTAAACGTATTCAATATTTTGTTTTACTATTATTATTACAGTTTATTATTATTATTATTATTATATTACTTTTTTTAAGAATATAAGTAATTTGTAGGATTACGATTTCATGTTAAAGTAAGCGAATTTCTGATAAAAATTAATAGAATTGGATTAAGTGATGTATTCAATGTTAATTTTTACAATAATTATTACTTATTATTATGATTATTATTTTAAAGAATATAAATAATTTGAAGGAATACGATTTCATGTTAAGCGAATTTTTCATAAAAATTAGCAGAATTCGGTAATGTGTATTCTGTGTTTATTTTCACAAAAATTATTACTTTTTTTTTTAAATCCTCTATTATTATTATTTTTATTATTTTAAATAATATAAATAATTTTTAGAAATACGATTTCCTGTTAAATTAAGTGAAAATCTTAAAGAAATTAGCAGAACTTAACTATACGTATTCAATACTTATATATATATATATATATATATATATATATATATAATTACTATTACCGTTATTATTATTATTTTATTTTTCCCTTAAGAATATAAATATTCTTTGGACTACGATTTCAACGATTTCATGATAAAGTAAGTGAATACCTTATAATAATTAGTCGAATGTTATTAACTGCGTTTAATGCTTTTATTTTCCTCTTTCTTTGAGTATTTTTTAAAAATTAACCTTGTCTGGTTATTTCGTTAATGGATAAATTTATTTCTGGGTAAATTCTAATGTCGTTAATTTACTTCGATTTCCTTTTTTTTTGCCCCCCCCCCCTCCCTCCCTATAGAAAAGTCCGCTCTTGAAGCTGGTGGACGAGAAGTGTCGAGGTTCGAACCCAAGTTAAGTTCTTAAACGTAGCCGTTCAAGGTTTTCGATGTTTTCTCTGAAACGTACGTGAATGAATAGTAAGACACCTTATAAAGACACCCCCCCTCCTCTGTTACACGCAGGGCACTTTCCACTCGCATAGTAAATTGGCTTTAATCCCAAAAAGCAGCACAAACTTTTTTTTTGAGAGGGAGGGGGGATTTGATAGTCTGATGACTATCGATCTGGTCTTCAATTGCTGAGTATCAGGTTCGCGTCCCAGGTCAGAAACAGATACTCGTAGTAGCTCGCAATCCATTTTGAGCCATATGTACCGGTGCAATGAACCTATGGGTGCGAACGACTGCTGTTTGTAAAATCAAAAAACGCGATCTTTTACTCTGATATATTATGTATATATACATATGTATATATTTCTTTTGAAAATATTTTTTGCGAATATTTATAATAAGGACTATGAGTTCAAAATTATTAACAAAGGTGATGTTTAATTTCCAGAATTTATACAATATCTATTGAATTCTATAGGCCCCTCCAGATGCCGAGCAGTTCTGCATTCAAATCTGGTAGACGGGGAAGTCCGGGTTCTATCCTACGTCGCGCTAATCGACCTAACTGTTCGATTTTCTATGATTTTCTCCGAAATTTGCGTAAATACGGACTAGGACACCTTAGAAAGACCCGCCACGGAGGGGAATATACCTCTAGGCTAAGGACCCTCGGGAAGTTATTCGGCCTTAATCCCAAGGGCCAATACAACACACGGTAATCTATAGAAAATTAAGAAAATAAATTATATACATATTTGAAAACTTTATTTTATTTATTTATTTTCCATTTATTATTACCATGTTTTTATTAACTTCTATTCTTATTTGTTTGTTTGTATGTTTGTTTGTTTGTTTGTCCGGTTCAAATCTTGCAATCGAATTTTAACTAACTTCCCTACTAGCTAGACATTTGAAACTTTCACAGTAGCTCAGAATCCGGTGACAACACAATACTTCGAAGTCCGATTTTCGAATTTTTGATTAGTTTTCTTATAATTAATTAAAATATGATAATAATAACATCTTAATAGCGTTAAAATATTAGCTATAATTTAATTGTTGCAAAAAAAAAAAAAAATTACGAGTTCATTTTTTTTCGACATAAAAATAAATACATTTAATTAAACGTGAACATTAAAAAATTATAAAAAGTTAAATTATGCATCTCCTAAAAATTGATGTCATATCACTTTAAAAATTTTATGCACATTGATAAGAGCTCTATGATTCATCAGAAAATTTTAAAACATGGTATATAAAAAGTTTTTTTTATCTTATAATTATTTTTTATTTATTTTCAATAATTAATTAATTATTATTTTGGGGAGGGGGGGGGGTGAATTAAAAAAATAATAAATAAAATAAACTCGTAAATTTTTTTGGCAACAACTAAAATTAATAATAATAATAATAATAATATTTTAATAGATAAAATATGTAAAGGGGACTAATGTGCAAGTTGTACCTGACGGGACTAAAGTGAAGGTTGTACCTCAAGGGACTAATGTGAAAGTTGTATCTCCTCACGGGACTAATGTGCAAGTGTTGCACCGAACGAACAAACTATTTCTTTCAACGAAAATGAATGCTAACCCTGGACGATAGGTCTAATATATCGTATCATATTATATATCGTATTTATCGTAATATAACTCAATACTTATTTCGCTTCCTTCTTCGACTCGTTTTAATACGCATTTTTTATATGCATGAGCAGCCCCCGAAAAACAAAAACATTAAATCATTAAATTCATTTTTTTTACATTTTTATTTCATATTATTTCACGCGCACTTTTTATTTCCCAATTCAAAATTATTAAAAAAAACTTTTTCGATATTGTATTGTTACGATACTGATTATTATTAATTTTCTATTCTTTTTCTTTCAATAATAATAAAAAATAAAAAAATAAAAAAAAGATTTTGATGAAATTCTGGCAAAAGCAGAATTTAGTTTAGGACCGAGGACTATTAGTTTTTTTTTTTTTTTCAAATTATAACATCGCTTTCAAATTATTCAATTATATTTTCGATAAATTTTAGATTTCGACAAATGTCCAACTATCGAAATCGACCACGCAAAAATCTCAGATTGAGACTAATAGGCTCTCAGTCCTAAAAAAAAAAAAAAATAAATAAAAATAAAATCAGTGAAATAATACAGCATTTAATTATTCGTAAATATATTATGTTTTTTATGAGATATTTAGTTATTAAAGATGCTTAACAAAAGCTTTTAATGTACATATGCAAATTTTAAATTTTTCAAAAGCAACATTCGAATTTGACATCATATTCTAAATCGAGAATCAAGATACAATCATTTTAATAATTTTTAAATAAAAGTTTATCTTTTATTGTGATAAAGCAACATCGCACATCTTCCTCTTTTCAGTCATTTATTTATTTTTTACTTTATCTGTATCATTTTGACTGGTTGGAGTGCTTAAACTAAGTTTATTAAAACTATTGTTAGCTTCAGATTTTTATCGAATTAGTTTTTTTAAATAAAATTTAACTACTTTTGTGATAGAACAACATTGGGTAATTTTTTATAGTCATTTATTTGTTTTTTACTTTATCTGTTTCGTTTTGACTGATTATAGTACTTAAACTAAGTTTATTAAAACTAATGTTAGCTTCAGATTTTAATCAAATTACTTTTTTTAAATGAAAATTCAACTATTTTTATGATAAAATAACATAAAGTATTTTCCTCATTTTAATCATTTATTATTTCTGTTTATTTATCTTTTTCACTTTGAGTGTTTGCAGTACTTAAACTACAAGTAGAGCTAATTTTATTAAATTACAATTTTTAAATAAAAAATTAACAATTTTTGTGATAAAACAACATAGGGTATCTTCCTCTTTATAAGTACTTTTCTTTATTTTTTACTTTATCAATTTAATTTTGACTGATGATAATACTCAAACTAAGTTTATTAAAGATAATGATAGCTTCAGATTTTTATCAAACTACGTTTTAAAATAAAAATTTAACTATTTGTGTGATAAAACCACATGAGTATCTATTTCATTTTAGTCATTTATTTATTTTATTTTATTTATTTATTTATTTATTTATTTTTTACTTTAACTCTTTCATTTTGAGTGATTGCGATTTCTAAATTAGTTAGAGTTAAGGTAGCTTCAGTTTTTAATCGAAACACCTAAAACAAATGTTCTAACGATTATGGATTAAGAAATATTATGTATTATTTTAATCATCAGTATGAGCATTGATTATTTATTTACTTATTTTATGTATGTTAATTAAGTCTAATGGAACAAATGATAACTTCAGATTTTTATCGAAGTACTTTTTAAAATCAAAATTTAAGAAATTTTGTGATTAAATAATATGAAGTATCATCACAATCATCATCATTATTTATTTATTTATTTATTTATACTATGAATTTTATTTTGGTTTATTGTAGTATTTCTACGAAATTGTTTAGAGTCAACGATGACTTAGGATTCTTATGAAAATACTTTTTTAAATAAAATTCTAACAATTTTGTGATTAAGCAATACGGTTTATTATCGTAATCATCATGGTTATCATGAATATTTATTTAGTTATTTAGTTATTTTATCTATGTTATTTTGACGGATTGTACAATTTCTACTAAATTTATTAGAGTAAATTATTATCAAAATCGTTTTATTATTATTATATTATTATGTAAACAGCCCCAGTATTCTAAATACGAGAACTGGGTTTTATATATTTGTGTCACTAGAAGTGTTAAATCTAGGCGGTTAAATTTATTACTAAATGTAGATATAGATATAGATATAGATATAGATTATTCTGCATTTATTTTTTATGAACTGAATTTGAATTATAAAGTAATCATAAAGTTAATAAAATTTTGCAAATACGAACGAGATATAAGGGGAAAAAAATTATATAAAAAAAGGGTTAAGAAAATTCCTAAAACATCTGAAGCAAATAAAAATTCTTTATACATTTAGCTTTTTTGTTATTAGAAACTTTATAGGCAAACACTATAAATAAAAAATTCGCGCAATAATTGTTTCGAATTGAAATATTCGAGCTAATTCTTCACAAGACGAATATAGACACCTGAAATAAGCAACGTTTAACATTTTAACGTTAAATTGCAAGAAAAAACTTTTTTTTTTTTTTTTTTTTAATCTGAAAAAATATGCAATACAAATAATATAAATAACTAGCATAAATAAAATAACATAAATGGTTTGTGCTTTAGCAAAAATCTGTGAACGCTGTATCTCCGGAATCAATTGGCAAAATACCACAACACGTTACATTTGGTTGAATTTTAATATAATATTTAGTGATGATTAGATTTTGGCGTGTATCGTCCAGCAGGTGGCAACTGCCAGCTGTCGTTTTACCCATTTTTAAAAAGTCTATATTATTATTTTTTTTTTCTTTTTTTTTTTTTTTTTTTTGTACACCAAACTTGATATGTGCAGTGGCCTTTGTGAAAACTATGCTAATTTAATTTAAATATAAAACGGCTGATAGGTGGCACTGTTATTTTGAAATTTCTCCCATTTATGAAAATGCTATATCTCAGCTTCTATTGTGTATAAATGCGTTAAACTTGATATATCAGATGACTGTTATGAAAATCTACGGTGTTTTAATTTGGATGCAGAGCGACTGCACTGCTGCGATTTTCCCATTTAGGAGAAGGCTATATTTCAGCTTCTACAACGTTTAAATAAATCAAAATTAATGTGTGAGATGTCCATTATGGGAAAAAGAAAAAAAAAATAGAAAAATGCTGATTTAATTTTGATGAATATCGGCTAACAGCTATCGCTACTTTGCTGCAATATGACAGCATCTATGGTCATTATGAAAAACTATATTGGTTTATTTTGGATATATATCGTTTAGCAGATGGCGTTGCTTTTACTCACTTTCAGTGATTTTTCCATATACATTGGCACCTATACGCAAGTGAAGTGATGACGTCACTGACCGTCTGTGGATGCAAGAAACAGATTTTCTATGTTAATCGCCCGTTGGATTTTTTGTAAAAAATTATTAAAAATCGAGGAAAACTGTTTCAAACTGTTCAAGCAAGGAAAAAAGTATACGATGTGTATACAGAAAATTTATTTAATGAACGCCAGTGTCAAAACTGGTTTACCAAATTTTGTTCCGGCAATTTTGACGTTGAAGATGCATTACATTCTGGAAAGCTAGTTTATGATAATGAAGACAAAATAAAGTATTTATTTATGAAAATTGACAGATAAAAACTCGTGAGATCGCTAAAAACCGATCAAAGTGGAGAATATATAATTCAATAAAATATTTATACAATATAAGAAAATCGTCTTTCATTTTCAAAGGAAAAAAACGAAATTACTTTCCGAACAACCCAATACTTCAATTTAACCTCAATACAAGGCACTTGACGCTACATATAACCATTTTTGAACAAAAAAGGAAATTATAGAGTGATATTGCTCTTTATAACTGACATTTTCCCCCACTTTTTGAAGCGAGGTACAGTCGGCAGCAAAAGTATCCGAGCACTTACCAATAATTCCGATATCAAAAATGTACACTTAAAAATGTTTTGTTAAAAAAATCCTTGTCGAATCATATTCTTAGACCGATTGAGAACATGACTCGACAAGGATTTATTTAACAAAGCAGTATTAAGTGTACTTTTTT
Organism: Salticus scenicus; assembly: GCA_963930645.1. Taxonomy (NCBI): domain Eukaryota; kingdom Metazoa; phylum Arthropoda; class Arachnida; order Araneae; family Salticidae; genus Salticus; species Salticus scenicus. Next base: position 169,640,264 of record OZ005658.1, on the reverse strand, counting down.
TAGATAGGGATTATTGCTAGTGCTCGGATACTTTTGCTGCCGACTGTAGCCACCCCTCCATGGTCCATCAAAATTGTGATGTCTCCGAACCATAGGTGTCCCAGACCGTCGCTAGTTACCTATAGCACAGTACTAGTGCCACGTTAAACATAACCAACTAACCACGATCGTCATGTGTGTTATAGTTCGTATCTTAATGTGTGTAATTTCGTATATATTACTTCAAGAATATACCACTAATTTCAGAAAATATACAAAGGACATAAAAATATACATATTTAACATTTTTTAAGGTTGAGCCCTTTTTGTCTCCCTTATAGTACCAATGATACATAAAGATCGCAAAAGTACTATCAAAACACCTCCTCATTGAACCCTCATTAATAACAAACATGAGGTGATATATACAATTTTTATTATGTATATCTTTAAAACATACCCTTAATTATTAATAATAATAATAAATACATTTCAAGTAATGTTTTGTGTGTTTCATAATACAGTAAGTACAGAGTTAATTCCCCCCCCATCCCTTTTAGTTTTCAAAAGCCTTCAAATTTATTATTATTATTATTATTATTATTATGCTTTTAATATTAAGGTTCAGGGCTGATGAACCTTAATTATATTAGCAGCTTGAAAATTTCCCATGGGGAAAAAAAAAATGGCGAACTTTGATTAGCTTGTAATTTGCGTTTCAAAAGAAATTCAGTTTTAGTAACTAACTTTTCCTTCATCCAGCCTTCGTGTTTATTTTTAAATACATGACACTGTGACACGAACGGAAGCAAAATAGAAAAAAAAAAAAAAGAGAGAGAGAGAGAGAGAGAGAGAGAGAGCAGTGTGGGGAGAGAACGCGCGAGAGAGAGCAGTGGTTTCCGTTCGATCATAGTTGACTAGTTGTTGGAATAATTCCGTATTACAAATCAAATTTACTTCTAAAATTCAACAATGCATAATAGAGGAAAAAAGCATAAGCAAGGCCATGTGACGTGAAATCATTGTATGCTGCAGTAAATATACAAAACATGGGAACTAAATTTGTCTTGTCGTGCCAAAAACATTGAGTGAAATGCTGTTTACACGAAGATTACACAATGGATTGGAGTAGAAACTGAACTGATGTTTCTTTGTACGTAAGTATTTGATTTTTGTACATTTTGTACTTTTATGTGATTTCAAAATGTACAAAAGTATTTACCACATTATTAGAACGACAGGACTGTTACTTTCATACAAAATAGACCATTCGAAAACTATTTTTGTTTTATTTCTTTTGGTAACAAGTTAAACTATATATTAAAGCAAGTTGGAAAAATATTTAAAAAAAAAAAAAAAAAAAAAAAAAAAAAAAAAGGGGGGGGGGAGAAAACTTATAAAAGAAGTTTTAAGAAATGAATATAAAAACCATTGCTAAGGGATAAAACTTCATCTTTTACGGTAAATAAGATGCATTTTATTTTATTTTATTGTTTTAATTATTATTTTATTTTATTTTTTTACGTTTCTCGTATATGTAGACCAATTGCATCATTCCTCTTCCTATCATATGAACTTAAAAGAAAATTAAAAGAAAATGTGTAAAAGAAATTTCAAGAAATATTAATATAGAAACTGTTGCTAAGGGACGCAACACAGTTACCACATGTCTTTATATGGAAGAATATAAAAAAAGTCCTGTCTTCTTAAGTTAAATTGCGTTTTATACAGAATTTGTTATCTATTGACTATTACTTAGAAATCATAGGGTTTCAGTTAACTTTTTCATGTGTTTACTAGTGTGACAGAATAGTTTGTAAAAACAAAAACAAATTATTAATAATCGTTTTCCGATATCTGCTGTTAATTTGAATTTTATCACTTACTTCGAACAGAATTGAAAGGTGTAATGTAATGACAATACATTTGTCTATCTGTATGCGGTCTCATTTATAAAAAAAAACATTTCTAGTTCACCTTGAAACTTATATATATTAATTGCATTCACATTTACTTGCTATATAATAAGTAGTACAAAATGAAATATTAATCTTTACACTAAAATGTAAAACAACTAGCACAGCAGTTTTACACGTTCTTCGAACGGGAAATGATAATAATAATAAAACTGGAAAAAAAAGCTTTAGTACAGGACTTTTTTTTATCGAAATTTGAAATTTGGCACCGAAGTAACTCTGACGTCTCGCAAAAGTCTTTACTACCGCAATTATGATATCCGCATTTTAATTTATTAAAAACAACTTACGACATAATAATAATATATATATGATAATCTCATTAGACTAATGTCGTCATTTTCCCTTATTATTTCATTGAACTGAGTCCACGAGCTAAAATGTTGTCCATTTATAAATCTTATTTTATTAGTTCCCCATTATACTATAGGTATGGGGAACTTAGGTAATCGTGAAAATTTTCGATTTCGATTTTTTGACTTTTTAAAAAGTTTTCAGGTGTAAGAAATCCAAAAATGACAAAATTTGTATGGTGTCTGTCTGTAGGGTGTCTGTTAGTGTGTTAGTCCGTTAGTTTATTAGTCTGTTTACACGATATCTCACGAACAAATGATCGCAGAGAGATCAGACCAGTTTTAAAATGTTACTTTCGACACTGGCAAGAACCCTATTTATTTGCAACATTCGAATTAAAAAACTTCGTAAGTTATTTGAAATTTACGATTTCCTTAACATGGGAGAATACAATAGGGCAAAATTTCACTTAAACTTCTATTAAATGAAAACTTTTTGCTGTAAAAATGTCAGACCAGTTTTAAAATATCAGTTTTGATGCTGGAATGAACATCAGTTACTACAAACATGCTACTTTAAAAATTTCGCAAGTTATTGGATATTTACGAATTTCTTAACATGGCAGAATAAGATAAAATTTCACATAAACGTCAATTTTGAGGGATATTTTCATCGTAAAGATGCCAGACTACTTTTGAAATATTATTTAAGACACTGGCATGAATATTATTCACTATGAATTTTCCAACATAAAAATTTCGTAAGTTATTAGAATTTTACGAATTTTTTATCATAACAGAATAGGGCAAAATTTTACACAAACGTCAATCTTGAGGGATATTGTCATCATAAAGATGTCAGACCACTTTTGAAATATTATTTAGGATACTGTCATGAATACCATAAAGTATGAATTTTTCAATTTAAAAAATTCGTAAGTTATTTGGAATTAACGATTTACTTAAAATGGCAGAATAAGGCAAAATCGAGCATAAACGTCCATTTTGAAGATCATAAATATATCAGACAATTTCAAAATAACATTTATGATACTTGTCTGAACATGATTGACTACAAATATTCTAATAGTAAAATTTCGTAAGTTATTCGAAATTTAAGATTTTATCAACATAGCAGAATGGAGCGATATTTCATATAAATACGCATTTTTTGGAAAAGTTGCATTCTAAATAGTAGCATGAAAATAAACTACGAAATTCATCCGAATAAAATAAATTAATAGATTTGAATAAGATATCGAACTGAATGGTGGGCAGCCTATTAGGCGAGGATTTCGTTCTGTCACTATGTCAAGCATTTGGTCAAATTCATTTCTCTTAACATGTATATAATATGTTCTCTACTAGAAATTTATGAGAACATACATATGATGGGGAACTGAGCAGAGTCCACCTATGCCAACTAAATTTTTATTTCATTTTGCACGCGCGCTTTTTATTTCCTAATTCAAAATTATAAAAAAAAAATCGATACTGTCCACTTTAAAACTGATTATTATTAATTTTCTTAAAAAAAAAAAAAGGGGGGGTGGGTGGGTGGGGGGAATTTGATGAAATTCTGCCAAAAGCAGAATTTAGTTTAGTACGGAAGACTATTACTTTTTTTAACATCGCTTTCAAATTTTATTGAATTATATTTTCGATAAATTTCCGATTTTGATAAATGTCCAACTATCGTAAAACTGGTGTCGTAAAAATCCATATATTAAGACTAATAGTCCTCAGTCCTAAAAAAATTGAAATTAATTTATTCGCTAAAGTGTAACAATAATATCGTCATCCCTGCATTTAAATTTTTAAAATCAATTTATTTCCTAAAACATTGATAGGCAGTTCCATTTTCCCTAAAGAGATAATTAGAAAATATGCATTCTTATAAATATATATTTATGATCATATCAATTTCAAAAGAATATAATGCTATTTTTTTTCCCTGTCTCTCTCGAGGGAGAGATGTGTTTGTGTGAAAATTATTCTATTAATTTTAATCATAAAAAAAAAAAAAAAAAAAAAAAAAAAAAGCTTTAGTATAGGACTCCTTTGGCGAAATTTGGAATTTGGCACCGAAGTAACTCGGACACTCGCAAAGGTCTTTACTAGTGCAATTATGATGTCCGCATTTTAATTTATTAAAAACAATTTACAACAAAAAAGTTGCTATATCAATGGCATCCTTAAACTATCAACTTAAATTCAAACTTAATTATCTTGTTTCTTTTTTTTTTATTTCATTTTGCACGCGCGCTTTTTATTTCCTAATTCAAAATTATTAACAAAAAACTTTTTCGATAGTGTTTGTTTCGATACTGATTATTATTAATTTTGTTTCCTTTTCTTTTTCTTTCAAGGAAAAAAAAAAATGATTTTGATGAAATTCTCGCAAAAGCAGGATTTAGTTTAGGACAGAGAACTATTAGTTTTTTTTTTTTTTTTTTTTTTTAATTTAATTATAACTTACTTTCAAATTATTCAATTATGTTTTCAATAAATTTTAGATTTCGATAACTGTCCAACCATCGTAAAACTGGTAATGTAAAAATCCTCAGATTGAGACTAATAGTCCTCAGTCCTAAAAAAAAGTAAAGACAATTAATTTTACTTGTAGCAAGAGATTGTTTGATTGATCCCCAAATCTAATCAGTGCCAGTTTATGTCTAAATACCAAGTTTGGTTAAATTTCGTAAAAAAAATAAATAAATAAAAAATAAAAATAAAAAAATAAAATAAGTTTTTTTTCGTTAAAAGTAAAAAAAAAAAAAAAAAAATCGATAACTTTGTTTTAAATTATCACAGATTTATAGTTCAACCATTCGTTTTAAAGGTATTAACGAGACCTTTCGAAAGATACCCATTTTGAAAATTTACTCCCCTCGAGGGGGGACTTCCCCTCCAGGGGATGTGGCGAGGCTCCTACACATACAAAAAAATTTTCCCAGTTGACTATCTGTATTATAAATAATTCTTGTAAATTTCATAATGATTACTAAAAAATAATTCTTATTATGCATATTTATACAAAATTTTGTCCTATATCACCATGTTAAGAATTTAGAAAAAGCGGGATGGCAATGCAACCTGTAAGACAATTTTTACCAAAAATTGATACACACTAATTTATGTCAAGGTACAACTACATACCAATTTGTATGAAATTATGTGCAGTAGTTCCTGAGATACAGTTGCCACAAAATTTTGTCACACACACACAGACTGACAGACAGACAGATAGACAGACATTTTCTAAAAATGGTCAAATCGTGTTCTACAGCTCTCAAAACGTGTAAATCCATCAAAAACCCGAGGTCGAAAATTTTTACGAATCCAATACTTTCTTAAGTAAAAATTCTTAAGTAAATAAAAGTAAAAATTCATAAATATACATTTATTTATCAATAGTTAACATTGTTGAATAGACTGAAAAGGAAATTTAAACATTAACTTAAAATAACGCTATGCATGTTAATTCTTTTAGGGTTTTTTTTTTTTTTTTTTTTTTTTCGCAATTTGACTTAAGAAAAATGATAAATTTGAAAGATTCAAATTTGGCTAAAAATTACACTTCTTAATATAAAGTTATATTTCATATTGTAAGTTGTAAGTTTTTGAACTTTTTAAGAATAATAGAAATGGACTCTCTATTATTCATCGAGAGGAGATGAGAAGTGGGATGTTGAGAATTGAATTGATTTTTTTACTTTCTTCTATATTCAATAGAAGAAAGTATTGGATTCGTAAAAATTTTCGACCTCGGGTTTTTGATGGATTTACACGTTTTAAGAGCTGTAGAACACGATATGACCATTTTTAGAAAATGTCTGTGTGTCTGCCTGTCAGTCTGTGTATGTGTGTGTGTGTGAGTGACAAAATTTTGTGGCAACTGTATCTCAGGAACTACTGCACAGATTTTCATACAAATTGGTACGTAGTTGCACCTTGACATAAATTAGTGCCTATTAATTTTTGGTAAAAATTGTCTTACAGGTTGCGTTGCCATCCCGCTTTTTCTAAATTTTTAACATGGTGATATAGGACAAAATTTTGTATAAATGTGCATAAAGAGAATTATTTTTTAGTAATCATTATGAAATTTACAAGAATTATTTATAATAGAGATAGTCAACTGGGAAAAAAAATTTGTATGTGTAGGAGCCACGTCAACCCCCCTGGGGGGGGAGTAAATTTTCAAAATGGGTATCTTTCGAAAGGTCTCGTCAATACCTTTAAAACGAATGGTTGAACTATAAATCTGTGATGATTTAAAACAAAGTTATCGATTTTTTTTTTAACTTTTTACGAAAAAAAAACTTAGAAAAAAGTCGCTTTTTTTTTAACGAAATTTAACCAAACTTGGTATTTAGTTGGACCCTGACATAAACTGGTGCTGATTAGATTTGGGGATCAATCGCACAACAGGAGGCGCTGTGATCGTATTTTTTCTAAATTTTTAACATGGCAGTATAGGACAAAATTTCGTATAAATGTACAAAATGAGAGTTATTCTTAATCTGTGATTGTAAAGTTAATATGAATTATTAATAATAGTAGTAGTTAATTAGAAAGAAAATTGTGCATGTGGGGGCATCGCTTCCCCCCTGGGGGAAGTACCCCCGGGGGGGGGGGGGGTAAAGTCTCAAGATGGGTATCTTTTGAAAGGTCTCGTCAATACCTTTTAAATGAATGGTTGAACTATAAATATGTGATAATTTAAAACAAAGTTATCGATTTTTTTTTTTACCTTTAACGAAAAAAAATTGGAATTTTTTTTTTAATATTGTTACTGAGTGAATTTGTAAAGGAAAATATAGAAGAAAGTTTTGTGGTGGCCACAACATACTAGTTTTATCTTAGTGAATGGAGCTGACTAACTACTTATTGATTCACACGATCCCTTCTAACCTCAATATTGACAGTTAGGTAATAGTCAAAATGAAAATATATAGTTGAAATAATTTAGATTTACCTGGTGATTAGACTTGTTCTTAGACTGATTAAGAACATGACTCGACAAGAATTTATTTAACAAAACATTATGATTTTTTTTTTTTTTTTTTTTTTTTAGATAGGGATTATTGCTAGTGCTCGAATAATTTTACTGCCGACTGTACAAGCTTTGCACTGTTAATGCAACAGCGTCAATGGTGCTATTACAATAACAATAAAACGAATTTATATTCTTTATCCATCTATCTATCTACCTATTTATTTACATAAAATATTTTTGTTTTTCGTGTTTTAAAGTAGTTTTTTATCCACAAAAAATAATTACTTATGTTTTGTAATATTATTATTAAACGCTTTTCATCAAAATATAATTTATATTTCAGAAACTAAAAATTTCAAGCCTGTTATCAAGATTGCATACAGAAACTTATGATGGATAACAAGATAAACTTAAAAAGGCGCAAAAAATGTTGTAAGTTGACAATTTCTTAAATTATTATTATCTCAGTTAATTACGTTGCGAAATCAAAGCAGAAATGAGAAATATGCATTAAAGCAAAATTATTTTATTTACCAATTTCATATATACATATATACACAGGATGGGTCAGAATTGTTTTTGCAAAATAAGAGGGATGATAGTACCCATTCACCACGGAGTGCCATTCACACAAGCAACAATTACCATGGAAGATAGGGTGGCATTAAAATCTGAAAAGTAGAATAGAGTTATGTCGAAATGCATCCAGTAACAAGTCATTGCCTCAGACATTGTTTTGTTCTGTCTATAAGGAAAGGGCACGTGACGTCACTCGCAGTCAAGTTCTGAGTAAAGTGGCATAACTACGTATTAAGACTAAACTCTTAATCCGTGGGCATAACATTGGCATTTCCACCAATACAGGTTGATCTTTTGCCACTCGAGAGTGGCAAAGATTGATTGACGGAGCGTTTGTTTGTAAACATACCCTTTCCTTATACATATTACAGTCGGCAGCAAAATTATTCGAACGCTAGCAAAAATTCTTATATAAAAAAAATTCCATTTAATACTGTTTTGTTAAATAAATACATGTCGAATCATATTCTTAGACTGACTAAGAATATAACTCTATAAGTATTTATTTAACAATGCAGTATTAAATGTACATTTTTTACATAGGAATTATTGCTAGCGCTCGAATAACTTTACTTCCGACTGTATAACTTTTAAGCAAAACGGCTTGATCGATTGCGCAATGATCCAATACAAAAAAATTCCGAGTTTGAACCCCTGTGTAGGCATAGGTGTTCATAGCTGTACGGATTCCACCTTAATTAGGGTAACAAACTACCCTTCGTCCACAAAAATTAAAATACATTTGAGGACACGAATTATAATGTTGTTAAATTTTTACTATAATAATTTAATGTATGTACAATAAATAAGCTGAAGTAAATACTTTCATGTACTTCATATATAAAAATTTCTATAATTTTACAATTTAAGGTGATTTATTTATTTGCTTCTGAAATTCGGTGACACCTCCATATTTGTCCTTACATTCAATTTAAAAAATATAATCATCATAAGCAGTAGGTATCTGTCTAATAGACCTTGTATGCTGACATCATGGTTGTGTGACAGATCAAACCAAACCATATGCAAATTGCTAATGAGGAAAAGGTAACACGTTAGATTTCGTAAAACAAAATCACATGAAACGCTGTCCTTTAAAAGAGATGTCGTGCATTTGCTTTCCGTACACTGTTGTAAGTTTATTCTGAAATTCTAATTTTACTCTTTTCTGATTCTCAAAGTAAAATGCGACCCGATGTTCCGTGTTAGTTATTGCTTGTCTGCATAAGTACTAATATCCTTCTTATTTTGTGAAAACAATTTAGATTCATCCTGTATATAAGAATTTTTCAATTTTTGTGTCTGTGGTGTTTTTTTTTTTTTTTTTTTTTTTCTTTTTTTAATTAAAATCTGCCTGATTTATGTTTCGATTTATTTTTCATGTACATGAAGCAACTATAAAATTTTAAACATTTGACTTTTTAATTCTTTTAATTTTGAAAGGAATGTTGTTCATTTATGTGTGCGTCCAGGGCCTGATTATGTAGTGCACACGCGGAGCATGTGCCCCGTGCCCATGCAGGGTCAGGGGTAGTAGGCGGCCCTAAAACCCTATCTTGTACATTTTATTCAACGAATTCTGCTTTTAATGCATAAATATCGTTATAGAAAATTTTGTCTAAGTGCGAGGAGCTGGTTGGCGGGGGCCCAAGAATGTATGTGTGCCCCGGGTCTCACATGAAGTTAATGGGGCCCTGTGTGCGACTCAAATCTAAGGATTTTCATGCACTCCCTATCAGTTAATTGAGCTGAAATTTCGTATACATGCATTACTTCGATGATGATACATGTTCGAGTAGTAACGGACTTAGGAGTGGGAATATGGAGGCCCTGAGTTCAAAATGTTTTTAGAATTTTCACCCGCTTTTTATTGTCTGATTAGGTTGAAATTTTGCATACATGTATAATTCCGTCAACAATATATGCTCCATAAGTAACATTCTTAAAAGAGTCCTGAAGGCTTGAACCTCTATTTTCTGTAATTTAAAATTTAATTTCAATTTTTAACCCACTGCCTATGCTCTGATTAAGGTGAAGTTTTGCATTTATATGTATATTATCTACATCCACTGAATTGAAGTTTTTAGTACATTTTGAAATAAAACCATGTCTTCATTTATTTATTTATTTTTATTTATTTATTTATTTATTTATTTATTTTTTAATCTATGTATTATTTATTTTATTACGTGACGAAATCAATGAAAAACAAAGAGAAGTGTACTTTAGGGCAAAGTTATTCTACATACCATTCTGTCATACAAATTAAATAATATATAAATAATTTTGCATTTTATATGTCTGTGCCCTGTTTTATAATTAAAATCTAACTGATTCAAATTTGGAGTCAAATTTTGTATACATCAAAGAATTATAAAAAATTGCATATTTGTCTTTTTATTTATTTATTTAAATTTGAAATTTAAATCATTGAAGTCATTTTATAAGAGATTTTATACTTTCGAAACGCAAAATTCAGTAGAGCGTTTAATAATTCAATTATTCAACTTTAAAATTAAAATAAATAAATAATAAATAAATAATAATAAAATAATAAATAAAATAAAATATAAATAAATAAATAAATAAACTGAAATCACAAAAGCATTGAATCGAGATTTTGACAGTTTGGAAATATAAACTTAAATTTCAGCAAATATAAAATTTAAATATTTGACTTTTAAATATAACTTAAAACTAAAATTCCAACCATTTAAATTTCATTAGAAACGATTTTGTAATTTAGAATTATAAATCATTACATGCATAAGCATAGTTATCTAATTTTTTAACGTTCTTTAAAGTGAATTTTTTATTTAAATAACACTTAAAAGCGAAAATATTTGCCCTTTGGAAGTGTAAAAATTTTCAGAATATTTAAAAGTTTAAATATTCCATTTAATATATATTTAATTGCTATTACAAACATTGATTTTTTTTTTTTTTTTTTTTTTTTTAAGGGTTTTGGCATTTTTTGAGTGTAAATGACAATAGCAGAACATATAAAAGTTAAGAGATAGGCCTTTTTATTTTGAACTTTTAACAAAAATCTAAGTATTTAAGCTTTGAGACTTTTTCCCTTTCAGAGTAAAAACATTTTGTTGCATTTGGAAGCATAACTGAAAACTGCATTGCATATAGTATAAGAATAAATATCGATTATAATTGAATTTTTTTTTTTTTTTTTTTTTTATATATATATATATATATGTTGATATATATAATAATTGATTATTTTTTAACATTAAACTTTTTCCGAAGATTCTTTTGCTCTCTGGGAATCAAAAATTTTCAGTACATCTAAAAGTTTAAATGTTCAACTTGTATATTTATGAACTAAAATCGTCATCATTAAATATTTTAGAAGGGATTTTATCGCAGTTCGAAAAAAGCTTTAATATTCAATTTTTGGTTATTTTTAAACTGAAATTATAGTCACTGAAATTTTTTAAAAATATTTTACACTCTGAAAAATTTAATGAAAACTGTAATACATACAAAATTTTATCATTACATTTTTTGCCTGGTCGCATGATCATTCACTCTTCGGCTTGTTAAAATTATTCGGCCTACACTGAGAAATATATATATATATATATATATATCACCTTCCTCTAGAATGAATGCGTGGCCATTTTCTAAATCCCTTAAATAAAAATATAGATATCCGAGCTATGCGCATAAGCCACACCAATAAACTGAATAGACGAAATGATCGAGAATTTCTGCTTTACACATTTCTAGATGGTGAAACAATATTCCGAATATTTTGAATTTTTTGTATTGCAAGAAATTCTCGCTTGATTTTCAAGAATTGGATAATGAACCAAGATGCTGAAACCCGCCTCTTGTAGTCTCATTTATTTGCAGAGATTTTTAAATAACTTTGCCCTCGAGAATATAGGCAAACGCTCTAGAATTCTGTTAGGGGCTTCTAGAACTCACTCTCCAGGGGAACTAGAAATTATAAGGATGACATGGAACTACTTTTTCTAGAGCCGCAACTTAGCTTCTAGATGTCAGTTACAGAAATTTTTCTCAGTGTATACATCAAAACTCTTTAGCATAAACGGGCGATTCAAGATAAAGTAGCTGAAATTAAAATGTAAATCAAGCATACAAAAATAATGAAAAATCACGTAGGAATAGGGGGTCAAAAACGCTATCCAAAGGCGCTAGAGGAGGTCTAAAATAATACATGATACTGAGACAATAACCATAATCATTCTACATCATCTCATTAATACTGTACTTTCATGCATGTCACAGATTTATAACCAATATAGTAGAAAACCTTAATAACGCAAACTTAAAAACACAACATTGTGCGTTATATAGAATTTTGCATTGTATAGATCACGTTTCCCACATCCTTGGAAACATGGGCAAACATGTCTGAAACATATCAAAGCAGGGTAAGGTATTTTTAAGTTAAATTCCTAGGAACATAAGTTGGGTGAATCATAAATTTCATTATTAAATTTACTTTATAACCATATACAGGTGTATAGTTCATATAATTGATTAAAAAAAAAAAAAAGAAAGAAAGAAAAAAAGTAAAGAAATTATGCAATGATAGCTTTTTTTTTTTTTTTTTTTTTTTTTTTTTTACTTTATTCTATATTTAGAGAGAGAAAGTACTGGATTCGTGAAAATTTTCGAACTGCAGTTTTCGATGGATTTACGCGCTTTAGGATGTCCTGAACACAATCTGACTCTTTTTAGAAAATATCTGTCAGTCTGTCTATGTATTTGTGTCTGTGTATCACAAATTTTGAGGCCGCTGTATCTCACGAACCAATGAACGAAATTTAACCAAACTTGGTATTCAGATGGACCCTGACATAAACTGGTGCTGATTAGATTTTGGTATCCATCGCTCAACAGAAGGTACTGCAGTCCCATTTTTTTCTAAATATTTAACATGGTAGTGTAGGACAAAATTTCATATAAATGTACATAATGAGAGTTTTTTTTTAACGTGTGTTTGTAAAATTAATATGAATTAATTGCTAATAGTAGTAGAAGGCTGGAGAGAAAAGTTTGTGCATGTGGGAGCATCGCATCCCCTGGGGGTGTAAATTTTCAATATGGGTATTTTTCGAAAGACCTCGTCAATATCTTTAAAATGAATGGTTGAACCACAGATCCGTGATAATTTAAAACAAAGTTGTCGATTTTTTTTTTTTTTTTTTTTTTTTTAATGGAAAACACTTAAAAAAAAAAAAAAAAAAAATCCTACCTCTGCTGACATTGGCAAAAAAATGGACTTTCTTTCAGCACTTGGCGATATAATTCTGTCAGATGAAAAACGTCTGCATTTATCATGGAAAATAATTTAATAATTTAATAAATAATTTGTATTACATGAATTTTGTGTAAAATTATATAGAAGAAAGTCTTGTGGTGGCCACGTCATACTAGTTTCTTTTTCATTAAAAAGTTTCCAAATTAAGGAGATAAAGAAAAACAAATATATCACACTTAATTCTCTACAGAGTAACAGCTTTTTACAAAGTACATCTTAACTGCAAAATTCATTGTTTATGTCTGAGGGTTTGTACGTTATATAGAATTGCGTTATAAAGATCTACTGTATTAACAAAAGAGATGTTGAACATTTTTGTCAGATGCGTAGAGACGCTGGATGGAATGGTCGTTTTGAAAAATACACAATCTGTTGCGTGATTTTTTTCCGATTACGTCTTCCTCCGATGAAACAGGTGTTTCATACACAAGTGCCTCAAAAATAAATAAATAAATAAATAAAATAATAATAATAATAAACATAAAAATAACAATTATATATATATATATAATAATTTAATAAGTAAAACAAGAATCTTTGTATCGTGTTTTTGTATTATATAATGTTTTAAATGGCAGGATAGCGTTTAGTACGCCACGTTTATATGTGATTTTTGAGCCTTTTAGTATCCTTGCTTTGCCCTTTAAATTTGGCCAAGCTTTTTAAATCACCTGTATATGGTCTCTTTTACTCATTCTACATATTCTACTTATCAAACAAAAAAGTTGCTATATTAATATATATATACAGTAAATTAATTTTTAAAACGCAGCAATAACCAGAGAAATAGAAGATTTAATGCCACTGAATGCGGCACTATCTCTGCCAATAAGTATTTGGACACTTTCGAATTTAGATGTTTTGTCGAATATCTAGAAGATTTCTTAATCTTGAAACTTTGTGAGTATAAATTAAATGTACATCTCATATACATCCTCATATACATGTTTCAGCAAAAGTTTTGTCCGAAAGAAGAAAAGAGGACCAGTAAAAATTTAAACAAATGTTAAAATGTTTTGGATCATCATGTAAAATGCAATGCTTGAAATGTGTTTTTGCTGTAGCATGTGATTTTGAAGATTGTTCTTATTATCTGTATAAATTCTTACGAGGCTACCACATATATTTATGGAGATACGACGGTTTCTTTAAAATGTTGAGGGGGGGGGGGGGACCTTTTTTTTTTTTTTTTTTTTTTTTTGTAATTATTATTATAACACGTAGGGCATTAGACAAAGTGCAAATCCATTTTTTAAAAATTTAGCATACTAAACTTTTACACTAGACACAGCATACTGCAACCATTATGCAAAAATTTTAAATATCTTACGAAATATGAACATTTTTACTAAATAACTTTTAACTACGCTTGGGCAAGCTTTAACGAAATTTCATTTAGATAATTTAATAGCCAAACGTATTGAGTAACTTACATGAAAGCCCCGAACAAATATTGTGTAAATTCAAAAAGTTATGAGCGATAGACTGAACAGTATTTCAGTTCCTCTCAAAATAAAAGCTAAACTATGAGGGGTTTTACTCACATTTTTATTTTTGATTTAGAAAATGGCCGTGGCAGCCTGGTCGGTAAGAGCAGCGAGTTCGTGATCGAAAGATTGCGGGTTCGGTCCTCGAACCAGCCGAAGACCGTCATGTATGCTAATGGCGACTGGTGCACGTTATATTCCGTCGTGGTCGCCAAGTCCTTCAAGTTCCCATAAAAAATTATATCTCTGGGGGTACTGGAACATGGGTTTAACTCGGCCTTGATCCGAATCAAAATTCGAATTCCTCTTGTTTGCTGGTGCTGCCATCTTTCATCAGCTTCTGGAGCTAAAATCGTTCTTCCTCCCTAGTGGCGCTCCTCTGAAAAACGGAATGTGCACCCCTCTTGCCTTAAATCCGGATAGTCCCACTACGGGGCTCGGAATTTCCGAGTGGCAAACGACAACAACAAAGCCCAATAATAATACAGAGTTCACTGATTATAAATAAATAATGATAACCCCCCTCATCGTCTTTATTTTGTGAGAACTAAAGTTCCGTCCATTCTGTCTCTCATAACTTTTAAATTTAGTTCAATATTTTTGGCTATTAAATTAAGCAAATGAGTTTTTTTAATAGCTTGCGCATGCGTAGTTAAAAATTATCTAGTAAAAATGCTCATATTTCGTAAGATATTTAACATTTTTGTATTCTTATAGACTGCAGTGTGTATTGCTAAATTTCTTAAAAATGCCTTTGTACTAGGTCTAATACCTTCCGTGTTATAATCAAGAAAGTGTCTTTTTTTTTCAGTTTTTTTTTTTTTTTTTTTTTTTTTTTTTTTTTTTTAAGAAACAGTTATAGCTCTATGAATTTACGTGATAACTTTATAAAAATTTGTACAGATAACTAGAACAATCTTCAAAATCACGTGCTACAGCAAAAGCGCATTTCAAGCACTACTTTTTACAGGGTGATCCAAAGCATTCTGATTTTTGTTTAACTTTTTACTGTCCCCTTTTCTTCTTCCGGACCGAACTTTTGGTGAAATACATGAGGTATAACGTGTATTTTATGCTCCAAAAGTTTCAAGATGTTTCTTCGAGAATTTCCGTAGATATTTGACAAAACGTCAAAACTCGAAAGTGTCCAAATACTTATTGGTAGATAGTGTACATAGATTAATAAGAATTAATTTTTTCCAAACTTTATCATCCTGTGATGACTGTAAAATTCAAATATGGAAAAAGAATTCTACTAATTCTAATAAATTTAATATTTTAAATAATTTAATTTCACAATAAACTTACCGTAACTTTATTCCTATATAACTATCTCCAATTCAATCTATTATACTCTACGATAAATCGAAACTGAACAAACAAATAATCAAAAATTAAACAAGCAATTGGAGAATAAACTCAAGTGGTATAATTAAATTCATTTTTTGACAAATTAATTGGGGGGGGGGGGGGGGGAACTTATAACGGTAAGGAAATTTTTATCAAGGAAAACTATCTTTACAGTTGAACATTAATGCGAGATTTCGACTGCTGGGGCTATTACCAGCGGGTTTCCCGATGTTGCATACAAATAAATTAATTTAGAGGAAGAATGTGGAAAAAAAACAAGTGAGACTGAAAAACCAATTAAATAAGGAAATTAAATACAACCAAAATAACCTATATAACCTTCATGATACATCATGATACATTCATTTCCATGTCCACATGGATAATAGCAAAATAAGTAAATCAGAGGATTAGTCGTGTTTAGCAGAATGAAAAAAAAGAACACCTAAAGCAGCATGAAGACGGTAAAAAATAGTCTAACCAAACATTAGACACTTAAAAAGCTATTTTAATTTAATTAAATATTGATTTAATTAAAATTTTTATTTGAATTAATTCAATTTAATCTAAAAAATAACTTAAATTTACTTTTTAGTAATACAACAAAAACATTAAAAGTTTAAGTTAATTTTAAGTTTGAGTAGTTAACCGCCATCTAGTGGGAAAATCTCCTTATATTATTAAAATCTGTACGCGTGTGTGTTTTTGTCTGTGTGTGTGTGTGTGTGTCTGTGAGAATCGGCTTGAAACGGAAAAGGCTCCGCCGCTAACGGTCGCACGGACTTCGAACAGGTACCGTCGGACAGAGAATTTATCGCAGATGTACGATATGTAATTTGCTAAACGATGCGACCTTAATTAGCGGAGATATTAACTAAAATGTCGACCATTGTCTAACGAAAAATGACCCAGAATTCTTGATTAAATGCTTAAAAAGCGACATTTTTACGGAAAAGGTGGAAAATAAATTAGAAATATCAGCCGTATTGTTACAAACAAGATACCATTGGAAAGGGCTTTTTTTTTCTTAAACCGATGGTTTAAACGGCTTATCGATCGGACAATTAGATTTTTTAAAATTAACTAAACTATAAAAAAATATTGGCAACAAATCACAAGAATCTTAGCTTTGCAGACTTTTCGTCTACAGCAGTCTTCAACGGAAACACATCTGCTATTTAATGAGGTCACGTGTTTCGTACTGCGATTAAAAATTGGAATTTTCTATTTTCTTCAATTTTTCAAATTTTACACATTTTATTTAGTATATAATATTTACACCACAAAACAAACTTGCATTTCGAATTTCATCGATTTTCGTCAATAAACAAAAGATTTACATTTTAATTGCAAATTAAATTTTATCTTTACACGCCGGACATTTTTGCAAAATTCTAATACGCGTATTTCAATTTCTAATTACGATTGATTTATTTTTTATACATCATACGAAAGATATTTTAAAGTTCTTTTACATAATTCAAAGTTTTCCAGATTTACACGTTTTGAGGTTTCCTGAATCAGTGTTCTTTCATGGCGCTGTAATATTTTCAAATTTCAACATTTCAATTTCTAATTATGATTAAATTATTTTTAATACATCATTTGAAATATATTTTAAAGTTCTTTTAAATTATCGAAAGTTTTCACCAGAATTACACGTTTTGAGGTGTCCTGAATCAGTTTTCTTTTATGGCGTTGTAATATTTTCAAATTTCAATATTACAATTTTTCATTGTGATTAAATTATTTACATCATTCGAAAGATATTTTAAAGTTCTTTTATATTATCGAAAGTTTTCACCAGATTTACACGTTTTGAGGTCTCCCGAATTAGTTTTCTTTTGTATCTCAAATACTAATTATAATAATTTCATAAGTAATACATCATTAGAAAGCTTTTTTGATTTGGAATCGAACAGTGGAATACAGAAATTTCTACCGCCAGATGGCGCTGTAATATTTTCAAATTTCAATATTTCAATTTCTAATTATGATTAAATTATTTTTAATACATCATTCGAAAGATATTTTAAAGTTCTTTTAAATTATCGAAAGTTTTCACCAGATTTACACGTTTTGAGGTGTCCTGATTAGGTTTTCCTTTGCATCTCAGCTAATTGAGTTAGACCGTTCAAAATTGGTATACGTACGTTAATTAGGAGGAGCTGAAAGGGTGGGGAAAAGATAGGCGTGCACCGCGCGCTTATCCCCTAACTTGTGCGCGCAGCGCGCACGGGACTGCGCGGCCGAAGGCAGTGGGGACCAGCTCCGACTTTTTAACCGATGATAAATGATTTTTTTCATTTTCTTTTCTTAAGAATAAAAATTTGATTTGAGAAGGAGTATATGCGCGCAGAGCGCGTATACCTTCACACGTGCGCGCGCAGCGCGCATGGGTTTGCGCTGCTAAAGGCAGTGGGGACCCGGTGTGAGTTTTTAACCGATCAGAAATGATTTTTTTTAGGGGGCACGAAGGGTCAGGGAAGGAATACGCGAGCGCAGCGCGTGTATCCGTGAACTTGTGCGTGCGCAGCGCCCACGTGACTGCGCTGCCGAAGGCAGTGGGGACCCTGTCCGACTTTGTACCCGATGAGAAATGATTTTTTAAATTTTCTTTTCTTAAGAATAAAAATATGACTACAGGAGGATTATGTGCGCGCAGCGCACGTATACCTTCATACGTGCGCGCGCATGGGTCTGCGCTGCCGAAGGCAGTGGGAACCCGGTGCGAGTTTTTACCCGATCAGAAATGATTTTTTTAGGGGGTACGAAAGGTCAGGGAAGGTATACGCGCGCGCAGCGCGTATATCCCTTAAGTTGTGCGCGCGCAGCGCGCACGGGACTGCGCTGCCGAAGGCAGTGGGGACCCGGGCCGACTTTTTACCCAATCAGAAATGATTTTTTTTTAAATTTCTTTTCTTAACACTAAAAGTTACTGTTAGTGATTCATTCATTTTAGTGATTCATTTGAAAATACTGACCCGCTAGCGGGCGAAGCCAGCTAGTTTATAACTAAATATTGTAGAAAAAAATATAATTAGAACGTTTAAGAGGTGAATTATATTTAGAAGTTAATTTTATTTATGTAATGAACTAAAAATTATTATTTTAAATTAATAAAGACTTAATTTAATCTAAATCTGTACTAGTGCAAATTCGAATTTAATGAGAGGAATAATATTTTTCTGGTTAATTAGTTTGTTATTTTCATAATATTACTACATTTCTTTTCAAAAATTGCATCTATTATTTCCCCCCCCCCCTTTCAAGTTCATAGCATACTTGCCTAATTTACTTTTTTCATTCTGAATATATATATCATTAAGATTTTATCATATTATGACTGCTATATATAATACATGGCAAAGAATATATTTCATTTTTTCTCAAGTGTAATGTTATATTCTGACTAAAATAACAATTTATAATTATCATCATTCACTCTATTCTTTAAAAATCATTTAGAAATTGAGATATAGGATGGAGTTAAGTGTAAAAAAAGTAAAAATATGTAATCTCTTTACAGCGATGAAAGGCATGAGATATGTATTCACTTTGATGGGGTTTTTTGGATACTTCACGATTTATGCTGTGCGGGTCAACATTAATGTCGCCATTGTTGCTATGGTAAATAACACCGCAGTCTACAAACCTGTAGTGTATCACAATGAAACTACATCTGATGAATGCAAAGTCGACCCTCCGCCCTTATTTTCAAATGATAGTGCCTACATCCCTCCAAGTGTAAGTATTTCGTTTTACGAAGTTTTAAACTAAATCTTCTGAAAATATTTTTGTTTATATATAGACCTGCTAACTATGCTAGTTTATTCGTAATGGTATTAATCCCGCCTTTTCTTAACACCAGAGTAGTTTTAGAGCAATAGTCTTCTTATTTAATCATGTAAACATGTTGCTACATTCTACAACTATTCTGGTGTGAAAAAAAAGGCGGGGCCTAATACCATTACGGATAAACTAGCATAGTTAGCAGATCTAATTATATATAATAATTATAACATAAATTAATATGTTTCTACATGTAGAAATTTTATTAAACTTGGTTTAATATACTGTATAGAGTATGAGAAAATATTTCTGCAAGGAAAAAAAAAAGTTAAACATCGCGCACTTTCAAAAATGAAAAATTTCCTCCTGTGTTTTTACCACTATTTTTATATGATAATATTGCGATAAAAATATGCTAAATGTTTCTGTATGGAAATAGTGGTAGCAAAGATGATGGAAATTTTTCATCTCTGAAAGTGTCCTGAAAAAAGAACAGAGACTTCGAGCCCTGGTATAGACCTGCGAATTATGCTAATTTATCTGTAATAGCATTAGGCTCCGCCTTTTTTTCACACCAATAAAATTTTAGACTATTAAACGTTATATACTCTCGATTAAATAAGAAGACAATTACTCTACAAATATACTGGCGTGAAAAAAAAGCGGGGTCTAACAATATTACAGATAAATTAGCAGAATCGGAAAATCTATAGTTATAGAAAATGTTTATTTGGCATGTAAAACAAAAAATATGCAATAGCAAAGTTGCCGAAAAATACCCGTATGCTATGGGAAAACACATTGACAATAAATTCCGTAAATGAACAATTACAGAATTATCCGTACATAATACATTTTTTCCAAAAGGCACATTATATAAAAATAAAAAAATAAAATAAAATCTCATATTAAACTAAGTTATATGTTCGATCAATTAGGATGAAACCAATTATTATTTTTTTTTCCTGGATTTTCAACTGTTTCTAATGGCACCTACAGCATGTTGCAGCAAATCCTTCCTTCCTTTCAGACTCTTCATTCACTGATAAGGTATGACTCTTCATTCACCCCCACTAGCCTTTTCTGGGCGGGTGTTACCCCTTTATGGGACCTATTTAATTTCACTCCTCTGGTCAGTGTTGCCAAATTTTGGGACTGTTTTATTCAATATCCACCTCTAAATTTTAACTGTAAATATTACCTAATCACTTCAAAGGTTATTCGTCCATTTTGTATATCAAATATCATTCCTCAATATTATTGGTGGTAGTTGAATAAAAGAGTCCCTAAATTTGGCAACACACTTTCGAGCATTAGGCAGGGATTCAAGAGTTTCCGTCACTAGACGGAACACTGACACCAGTACTTTTTATCAATAATTTTTATCATACTCAATAAATTACAGCATAGATAGTATAGAAACTACTACTAATAAAGTTATTGGTGTAAGAGTTCCGTCTTGAGACGGAAATTCTTGCACCCTTTTGGCAATAGGGCTAGCAAGGGATTAACAACCGTAATGAGCATGACAAATTACATGATACTGAAGTATATGCCTATAATGAAAGGTTCACCATTAATGTTTCGGCTGAAATGTGCACGATTACTTAGTATTTTACCTAGTCATTTGATCTCCCGCAGATATAAAAAATCTTTGCACAAGAAATCTCGCCGGATCTTCTTTCCGATGATTATCCAGCTGTTTACACACGAATCTAGTTCCAGCACATTGTAGCCAGACTTTGCGACTTCTTTATTTAACAGTCACCAATAATTTTGAGAAGTGATATCTGATATAGTACAGTCACCCAAAAAAAAAACGCCACCCCCCCACCTAATTTCGCCGTAAATTATCGTAGAAACATTTGACTGGTACCGATCGATTTGTAATAACGTCTAGTTTATAACGGTATAGTTAAATTTTGCCTAAGGGGTCGTCTACATATTAAAACTGGCATTAACTTCATTTTCTTCAATGGCAACCCCTATTTTTGACTTCATATTCAGATTTCTGAGATCAAGGCGGTTCGAAAAACATACCTATTTATATACCTTAAATCAATTTTAAATAGAGTTACACGTGAAAATATATTAGGGGTCCGTCTATACATTTAGAAAATATAAATCACGATCTACCACCTAGTATACATTATATATTAAGTTTCACACCGGAAAAAAATTTCAGAAATGTTCATTATAAAATAAAAAAAATGATTAATTCACAGAACTTTCTGAGTTAGTTTATGAATTAAGATATTTTTATTGGTTTCTATTGATTAAACAGATAGTTCACTTCATATGAAGAAAATTAAATAGCTTGAATAGATATTAAAATATCTATCAAAAGAAAAAAAAAAAAAGATGAATGGATTTAAATTTGTTTGAAAATTCAAAATTATTTTAACTCAAGCTGCCGTATAATTGTCTGAAATGTCGGCACTCAACCTGGTTCCCACGGCCGTTTCACAGTGACAATGTGAGTTTGTTCTGATACTGCAGTACTTTCATTTTCTTTAATTGACTTTTTTAAAATATTAAAACAGATTTTTTTATTTTTATTTTTTTATTTGTTTAATTAATTATTATTATTATTATTATTATTTTTTTCATGACATTATTAAAAACTTTTACATAAATCTCCACGATATTCTTTTGCTTTTATATTTTATAATGTGTAACAAATTAATATGTAAAATAATAAATCCTACTACTTAATGGGATGTTCTAAAATTCTACACTTTAACACAGATACCGAAGTGGACGGTGGGTGTAGAAAGGCTGCTACCCTTAATCTAAATCTTCACTTGAAAAGGTCAAAATGTTACATAACTCTTTTTTTTTTTTTTTTTAAGGAAAAAAGAAGAAGATAAGGAGGAGAAAGAAAGATCAAAACGAATATAAAGCATATTAAACGTTAATACCCTTTAAACACTGGAAAAAGGCGGGGTTTTGTATTGTGTGTCATTTGGGAGCTGTAGAGTGCCAGAAAATTACTTTATGTAATAAAACTTTTCATTTAAAGGGCATTATATTTAATACATAGACTATTCAGAAAAAAAATACCATTCATCTGGTTCATGAAAAATAAAGAACATTTTCTGGCATTGCTCTATGTATATACATTCTTGTCAACCTATCCCGGAAGATTACTGGTCCCGCCCCCTTTCCGTACATTTTTTTCACATCAGTCTTTTTAGAGCCGAGTCAGCCATCGGTGGCTGACACTGATCTTTCCATTTAGGCTAAGTCAGCCGGCAATGTAAAATATGATTTAAAACTACAGAACTTACATAGTTTTAAGTAATTACTGACAATTTATTTAAAATTTACTTCATGTTTTTTTTTTTTTTGTTTTTTTTAATAGGATTTTTATAGGATTATATCGTTAAGGCCTAATGGGGTTTACTGAAACTCGATAAACATAACACGCTTCTAAGCAGCACGTGTGGCCTGCATGGGATTTCCATAAGAATTCGCGTAGCGCTCAATGAGTTAATCGTAAATGTATTTGAAGTTAACTACTCTAAAAATTAAATTGTGTACACACAGGGGCGGGAACTAACAATGTTACGGGTTAGGTTGGCAAGTATGCATATATATTCTGCTTGATTTATAAAAATTTATAACACTTTTTTTTTTTTTTTTTTTTTTAGTATTTTGTGTTTATATCTCTCATTAAAAATAAATACAATATTCATATATAAACATTTCCATACAGTAATGTATATAAACATATTGATTAAAGAAGATTTGTTGATATTATATAATTATTCTTCTATCTGTATAGTATATTAACACAAATATATTTTGTAAATTTCGCAGCATCGAAAAACAGCAACATAGCTTCCATATCAAGGCTTAATGTAAATAGCCACGCCTTTTCACAAATTTTCTAAAACTTTATAATATTAAGCAAAATAATTTTGCATATTTGTAATTAAATCATTTAAGTTTTGTCTTCAATAATCGATGTAGTAAATACCATTGTGATTTATGCATACCAGGAATAGGAATATGCAAATTTGTCTTTTTTTTTAAAAAGTGTTTCAACGAATCAGAGGCGGGGCTTCTTTTCTTTTGAAATTCTTTCACAATCCCTCGCCTACATTGTGATAACTTTACAAAAATATGCCAATTTGTATAATAAACATCGAAATATTGCTTAGGAAACAATAAAAATAACATAAAGGTAAATTAAAATAGTTTTCCGTCAAATTATATACAAACATTTACTTATAGAGGATGCAGATTATAACAAGTGACGGCCCCCTAGCAGGAATAAAAAGTGAAATATCACTGTAACTCAAAAAATTATGTTAGGAACGAGCTGTAAATTTGGAAACCTATGTTTTTGATGATGCCCGTTCTATTCGTGCAAAAATTAACATAGGTCATAATTCATAATTTTTTCAAATATGAATTTATTAATAATTTTCATAATTCAAAAAATGTTTTTTTAGCAAAAATTTGCATGGAATATGTTTGGGTTACTTCATTCTAACGAATAAAAAAAACAGAATTTAAATATCATAATTATTTCGGAAGATATGATTTAATGTTTGTCACATTCATTTAACATTAGCACCCCCAAACTTTGACAGCTTATAACTCTATGAAAAATTGAGCGAAATATATAAACTATACCATTTTCCGTGATGATTTGATCCAAAGAATTCAAATAAATTATAAAAAATGGGGGTTACCATTGAAAAAAATGAAGTTGATGTCAGTTTTAATATGTAGACGACCCCCTAAGTAAAATCTAACTATAACATTATAAACTAGACGTTATTACAAACTGATTGGTACCAGTCGCATGTTTCTACGATAATTTACGGCAAAATTAGGTGGGGGGGTGGCGTTTTTTTTTTGGGTGACTGTACATTATGACGATTTTAAAATTTGATTCGTCTCTTATGTTTATAAAATATCACTTCTCAAAATTATTGGTGACTGTTGAATAAAAAAAATTCTAATGTCTGGCAACACTGGCCCCACTTCACTTCCCCAAAAATTTCAAGAATTTTGTTGATGCTGCATACTGTTTTCATTGTATAAGGCTGTATAAACCTGTTCCTTGGCCACCGTGCTCTCCAGATTTAATATGATTGGATTTCTACTAGGACCACATTAAGAACAGGGTCTTCGAAAGTTCTATTGAATCTAATGAAGATCTTGTGGTCAGACAGTTAATTAGTTACTAGAAATGTGTTTGACATCTCTGGTATTTTAGCTGAAGTGCACCATTTCGTGCATTACTACTTTGAATCTTATATCACGCTTGGCAGTCATTCTTTTAAATATTTATCGTAAAATTTTTGATCGTTAAAATGTTAGTTTTGTTTGACTGTACCTGTCTTTTACAAACACTTTTCTTTAATAATTTTTAATATGCTTGCACACCCGCAGCCTTTCCACACTCACATTCCTTTACTAAATATCTTTATTTCTTTTCTCACTAACAATCTTTTTATATTTTTGTTAGCTCTTTTTTAAACACCTGTATAGCGTAACCACGTTTCCTATGCCTAGCAGTGAGGACGAGTCGGAAATCATGGAGGGTTTCCAAGTTGACCAGCAGGTTTGAATTTAGTAAACATCCAGTCATTCGGTATTCCGTTATCGCTTATTTTCTCTCAACGAAAAGCTTGTCTCCCCTATTTTACTAGTTGACTCGTTGAATGCGCACTTGCGCAGAGGCTTCCATGGTCGCAAGAAATGTAGTTAAAGAGTACATACAATTTTTTGCGTCTCTTTTCGTTTCAAAGAAGTAGACCAAACGGAAATAACTGCTAATTCATCGTTAATAAGATGTTACTTTAATATAAAATACGAAATGATTTAAACTTAATAAAAATATTGATAAAGTTTTAAAGAAAAAAAAGAAGAAGAAGAAGAAAATGAAAACTCTTTAAATCTACAATAGATTTAATTATTGGAAATTAAGAAAAGGTGGTGTGAAAAGAGGAACATTTATTATTATTATTATTATTTAAAGATAGCATCTTATTTTAAAAGAACTTGCAGAAAAAAAGGACATTTTTTCATTAGATGTAATTTGTGATGTAAATATGTTGTCCCATTTTTCAGTCTTTTAACATTAAAACTGAACAAATCGAACTTAAAGTTAATAAGGCAGTACTTATATTTGCATTTATTATACATATACTCGTCTTTGTATATAATAAATACTATCTGTCTCTCTGAACAAATGATATTTATTTTTACTTTTTCTACTAGGATGGTGAGTTTGCGTGGTCACCAAACCTGCAGGGCATAGTCTTGGGTGCGTTCTATTATGGATACTGCATCACCCAAATACCCGGTGGACGAATGTCTGAAATCTACAGTGCCAAGTGGGTCTGCGGAATAGGTACATTCATAACAGCACTTTTGACACTAGTAACTCCGATAGCAGCAAAGTGGCATGTTGGAGTACTCATCTTTATAAGAGCTTTAGAAGGTCTAGCTCAGGTAATTCCTAATTTAAAAAATATAACAGACACAATTATTGAATAAAAAATTGATCATTTTCAAATATACTAGCATTAATTCGGTATTATTTTATATTACGAACTAGTATGTTGTGGCCACCACATGACTACCTTCTATATTTTCCTATACAAATTCACTCAGTAAAAATAATTTATTAAAATTACTATTTAAAAAAATTATCTTCCATGATACAGACGATTTCCATATTAGAGAAGTAGTATAACATAAAATATCCCCCCCCCCCAAAAAAAAAAATCAATTTTATTCTCAATATTACATTTAAAAAAATATTTTTTTTTTTTTGTTAAAATGAAAGAAATCGATAACTCTATTTTAAATTATCGATGGTTCAACCATTCGATTTAAAGGTATGGGCGAGCTCTTTTGAAAGATACCCATCATGAAAATTTACTCCCCTCGAGGGGGGCTTCCCTCCAGGTGGGGGGGGGGGAGAAGTTCTTACGTACACATTTTTTTTTCTAGTTGATTATCTCTATTACAAATAATTCTTTTAAATTTCCTAGTGATTATTAAAAAATAATTCTCTTTATGCACATTTATTCAAAATTTTGTCCTATACCACCATGTTAAAAATTTGGAAAAAGCGGGATGGTAACGCAAGCTGCTGGACAATTTTTACCAAAAGCTGACATGCACTAATTTATTCCATTGTGTAACTACATACCAATTTGTATGAAATTCTGTGCAGTAGTACCTGAGATACAGTCGTCACAAAATTTTGTCACACACACACAGACAAACATTTTTTAAAAATTGTCAAATCGTGTTCTACAGCTCTCAAAACGTGTAAATCCATCAAAAACCCGTGGTCGAAACTTTTTACGAATCCAATAGTTTCTTCTATTGAATATAGAAGAAAGTAAAAAAGAACTCTCGAAAATTTTGTTTCTTTCTTACCTATGGCATTCTATCACTTTTATAATAATATTCTTACTTTCTCTAACCCATATATATGGCAGAGAAATTATTGTTTTTGGGTTAAATTTCTCAAATTGAGCTTTTGTCATATTTACACGTTTACATGTACTTAAATCCAAAAATCATGTTTTCAGCGGTTGATCTGTGCGCCTGTGTGTGTCTGTTATTAGCATATCTCAAAAACTAATAATAGCAGAAAGTCCAAGTTGGTATTCTAAATTATATCATGTAAGGGCACTAAACTTTTCATTGGGATCAAGCAAAGGGTTCGTGTACAGGGACACCCGAGAAAATTCAACTACATTACGTCTATGGGGGAAATTGCAGGTAAGTAGAGTTTAACATCTGTAGACTTGCACTAAACGAAATGAAACGAATAAATCTTTTTTAAATGCTTAAAAACATTTTGCATGTACACTGTTAAAAATTTTTCTGTAAATTTACAAAGAATCTATTGGTAATTAATTATATTAAGTCTTATGTATATTTACAGAGAATTAAAAAAAGAGATTCTGTCAAAATGCAGAGAAACTATTCTACATATAAATCATAGTCTCTGTAAATTTACGTAGATCAAAATATTCAAGTCTCTGTAAATTTACATCTGTAAAACATCAAAGTCTCTGTAAATTTACGTATGTAAAAATATGCAAGTCTCCGTAAATTCGCGTATGTAAAAGCATCTAAGTCTCTGTAAATTTAGCATTGTAAATATATCCACGTCTCTGTAAGGTTACATACGTAAAAACATTCAAGTCTTTGTAAAATTACATATGTAAGAACATCCAAGTCTCAGTAAATTTCGTGTGTAATATTATGAAAATCTCAGTAAATTTATCCATATAAAAATACCTAATATTTTAAGTTCCACCATTGGCTCAGAAGTTCTGCTCTCAAAGTTTGAAGGCGGAAAGTGCCTGGTTCGATCTCAGATTGCAATTTTCGACCTACCCATTCGGAATTTTCCGAGGATGTCTCCTAAACTTGTGTAAATATGGGATAAGACATTTTAGAAAGAGCTAGACTTACGGCAATCCCCACAGGTCTAAAACCCTAGCATAGCCAATTGGCCTTAACCACCGCCGATTAAATATTAGTATGTTTACAAGCGTACTGAAAACACTCTAAATTGGCATATACTTAAAAATAAATTCCATTATTATTAGTTTACAAGTTTAAAAATACCCAACAGTAAGTTTATCTTCATGAATATATGTAAGAATCTAGTAAATACGTTATATGAGTATAGATTCTTATACAACTTAAGTAAGAGAAACTTAAAGTTGGATGTTTTTGTACTTGTAAATTCATAGCCTTGGGATTTAATTTATTTTAAATGCGTGTCAGCTTAGAGTGTCTTGAATAAGCATCTAAATATACTAATATTGTAGTCGTAAAATCAAATTGGTTACTCTAGAGTGGTGTGTAGAATGCCTGTGTAGAATGCCTTATGTGTAGGTCATTCTAAGGTGTCCTATCCTTTATTTACACAAGTTATAAGAAAACCTTGGAAAATTTCGAATGGGTAGGCTGAATGTTGTAGTATGTTTTGCATACATTAAACTTTTAATGTAAAATTTAAAAAAGAAGCTGATTTATACCTTGGTACTTATAATAAAACGATCAGAAATAATTGCAAAATATGTCATATGTTTGCTTAATATTGCTCAGTTATATAGTCCATTACAAAACTAAAAACTCGATTCTCTCATTTAATAGGACTCAAATGTGAAAGGTCTCACAGGTCTAAATCTAAAATTTGATTTGATAATTTTGGCTGATATTGATGGTTTTTGCTGGGCTGAAAACCGAAACTATAGTTTTTACTCTATCACATACAGATTTTTATCAATACAGGGTGCGCTATTTATTTCACAACTCTTCGACCAATATAATTGTATGATTACTTTTTTAGTATGTTTCCATGATTAATTACAATTATCAATGGAATCATACTAGAAACTACCGAAAGAGAAGGAATTGTGTCGGTAGACACACTTTATTGGCAAAAGCTTTGTGTGATAGAGGAAAACTGGCTTCGATTTCGGCTTCAACACATCAAAAATATAAGTATGAGCTAAAATAAACAAATTAAATTTTGCCAACGTTATATTTGCAGATATGTGTTAACAACCTCAGTTTCTTTCATTCAAAAAATACATCTACTTTGTAAATACACATTTTTAAAAAATATTTTAACATATATATATATATATATATATATATATATTACATTTTGATTAGATATTAACTTAAAACAATTAAAAATGTAATTAAAACCCTAATCGTTTAAAATGCATTATGCTATTAAAAAGGTGTAAACTTTCTAAATGAAAAAAAAAAAAGAAGAAGTATTTAAAAATTTGTTAGGTACACTACCTTTCCGTAATGACCGCACACTTTCCATTTCAGGCATTTTTTAAAAGTATTTTAAAAAATGTTAAACAAATCGTTTTGAAACTTCAGGGGTGTGAAAGTAGGACCAGTAAAAAATTAAAGTAAAATGAAAGTATTTGGTTTCACCCTGTAAAAAGTTATGCTTGAAATACGATCTGGCAGTAGCATGTGACTATAGGACTCTTTCTCATTAACTCGTTAAGTTTATATGTCTCTAGCACACATAATCAGGGAGAAAAAGGATTCTTTAAAAAATTGCAAAAAACATTTTCATTTTTTTTAGCTATAACACGCAAGGTATTAAAGACGATACAAAGTTATTTTCAGGAAACTCGACGTACAATATTAACCACAGCATACTGAAATCAGAATGAAAAAATTATTATACATTATATCTAATGAAATGTGAGTATTTTTACTGAATAATTTATAACTGCACATGCGTAAGTGTTTAGCGAAATTTCATTTTCAGCCAAATTTATTAAGCTACTTATATAAAAACCCCAAACAAATATCGTGTAAACTCATAAAGCTCTATGTCATAGAATAAACTGAATTTCAGCAGTTCCCCA
Source organism: Salticus scenicus (assembly GCA_963930645.1). Taxonomy (NCBI): domain Eukaryota; kingdom Metazoa; phylum Arthropoda; class Arachnida; order Araneae; family Salticidae; genus Salticus; species Salticus scenicus. Next base: position 169,610,095 of record OZ005658.1, on the reverse strand, counting down.
AAATAAGAAATTGATAAGGGGCTTTACCAAATATTTATTTATAATCACAGAAAATTGCATTACCATTCCCTAAATCAAAATAAAAATGTGAGTAAAATCCCTTATAGTTTAGCGTTTCTTCGTGAAACACTTAAGACCAGTTCATCTTTGGCGTTGAACTTTTTGAGTTTACACAATACTTGTTTGGGGTTTTTATATAAGTTTAATGCATTTGGCTACTAATTTATACAAATGAAATTTCGCTAAAACTTAGGCATGCACAGTTAAAAATTATTTAGTAAAAATGCGCACATATCATTAGATATTTAATATTTTTTCATTCTCATTGCAGTATGTTGTGTCTAATGTTGTATGTTGGGTTTCCCGAATATAGCCTTGTACTAGGTTTAACCCCTTGTGGCGCAAGACAATTCGTATCATTTATACTGCCACAAGAATTCATGAACTAAATTAAACTAAAAGAAATTTTAAATTTTAAGGTTAAAAAAACCGGCTTTTTCTGCTATGTTATAAACATAAGTTTTTGGCAAAAAATTTCCGGGATGAATTTTTGCAGCTGGATCTTAAATTTTGCGTCCTCGCAGCGAGGACAGCGCGCGTTAAGGGCTGAATACCTTGCATGTTATAGCTTAAAAAAATAAAATAAATAAATAAAAATAAATAAACTGAAATTTTGTTCGGCAATTTCTTAAAGAAACCTTTATATCTCCCTGATTACATGCGGTAGAGACTTAAACATTTATACAGAAAATGAAATTGAGCCCCATAGTTCCATGCTACAGCCAGATTGTATTTCGGGCATTACTTTATACAGGGTGATGCCAAATAATCTCATATTTCTTTAATTTTTTACTGGTCCCCTTTTCACTTTTGGCGCAAAACATTAACTGAGCAACATGAAGTATTACATGTTTTTTACACTCTTGAAGTTTTATGATGATTTGTTTAGTACTTTTTGAGATATTTAAAAGAAAAAAAAACATCTGAAATCAAAAGTGTCCGGTAATATATGGAAAGGTAGTGTATTAAATGAATTTGAATTTTTAAGTATTCAAATTAATTTTTATGTTAGCTAAAGAAAAAAAATGCTAATTCATTTACATATAAAGAGTCTCTTTTAAAAACTACATACACAATTTTGGTAGTTTACTAAATAAGTAAATTTGTGCAACATATTAACGCAATGCATAACTTGTCACTTAAACCAAGACTAACAAATTTGATGTAAATTTTATTTCGAACTGTAACACTAAACATTTTGTAATATTCTGTTTTTGATAAAATTGGTTTTTAAAAGTTATTTCTTTTGAAAATAAAAATTCTCATTTCTGATCAGTTTTCTAATACGTAATCGTAGAAGTATAGGAACGTAGTAAAAATTTGATACCTAAATAATTTTATTTTTTGCAATTAATGCATTGCAATGTGTAGAATAATTTCCTTAATGCAGTTTCTAGGATATAAATATTTTTAGGTAGACAGCAAGTGGAGAAAAAATGTACGTACGTATTAAACAGTAGATAAAGAAGTATAGTGCTTTATATGTTTTTAAATATCAAATGTAGGGTTCGATTAAGATGAAAATCGAGTACTCTTTTAGTTATCTTCACTAATTCCACAAAATCAAATCTTTAAAATATATTTTTAAAATTTGAATAATGTAACTTACAAACAATTTCTGTAAAAGGAAACCATTAGATTATTTTAAATTAAAAAAGTTTCGACTTTTTTTTTACAAAAACAAATTTTAAAATATTTTTCATCTACAAAAAAGGATCTAAAGAAAAAACAAATTCTACGCTTTTACACCTGAAAGCAGCATCCCGGTAATTTTACTAGAATCAATGGAAAAAGCTCACTAAGAAGAAAAACATATTTGCTGCAAATAAAACATAACATTAAAAATAATTAAAAAATTAAACATGCTGAATTAGATTTAAATTAAACTTTATTTTACTAACCTAACACTGAACATATTTATTTTTCTAAATAAGATTAATAAAAGATAAATAATGAAATAGTCTTTAATAACAGGATAAAAATTTGGATATTATTTGTAAAAGTCTCTGATGAGCGTATTTTATGGCATTTTCTATTTTCATATTTCTTATACAACTTGTTTCGTTTCTTATATCTGGATCAATTTCCATTATAACTAAAAAAAGAAATGATGAAAAATTACTATTGTATGAAAACACTTCAATTATAAATTTTTAAAACAAAATCTGCATTCTATTACATTTTAAGCAAATAATAAGAAGAAAGGATTGTAAGTCCATGGCACTAAAAAGGAAAATGAGTATACATAAGCGAATTTCAAATTGTATCTTATACGTGCTCCATCTAAATAGAATCTAATGAAAAATCTTCTAAAGAAAATAAAAGATATACATGGTATTTTAAATCATTAATACAAGAAAAAATCACTTATATAATGAAATCTTAAGATATTTAAGTATCATTGTATGAACGCAAGTGTAACAGGATTATTTTTGAAGTACAATTTTAATTAAAATCACACAATCAACTGTGGAAGAAAATCATATTTATGAAATTTTATTTTTTCCGAGTGAGTGAAAAAATAATGCCTGGACCGGGAGTCGAAACCCGGATCTTTGACTTACAAGGTCAAGGCTCTACCAATTGAGCTATCCAGGTCGACAACCGATCAGCATTACTCACTCAGACAACCTTTAGGCAGAAACATCTCTGGTCTATCATGTAGATAGCTCAACAGAAATAAGCCGCAGGAAATGGAAAACACCATTAAACAATGGGAGAAAGAAATACAATTTTAATTAAAATCACACAATCAACTGTGGAAGAAACTCATATTTATGAAATTTTATTTTTTCCGACTGAGTGAAAATAATGCCGGGACCGGGAGTCGAACCCCGGATCTTTGACTTACAAGGTCAAGGCTCTACCAATTGAGCTATCCAGGTCGACAACCAATAAGCATTGCTCACTCAGACAATCTTTAGGCAGAAACATCTCTGGTCTATCATGTGGATAGAACAGACAGAACTCAACAGAACTCCTGCGGCTTATTTCTGTACTTTATGGTTGTCCTTAAAATTTAGCATTATTCTTGTTTAAGTAAGGCATTGCTCATTTAGTAAACTTTTCTGGCCATTAGACATTTTCTCTTCTGAATAAATAAATAAATAAATAAACACTTTAAAAACAACGTTTTAATTCATACCAAAATCATGCCAGAAAGCTTTCGGACTTTGTTGTTGATAGGACAGTATAAGTGACATATTTCAACAAAAAAGTATTTTTTTAATTGCAGTTAACCTGTAATCAGCCGTCTCCGCCTTGCTATATAAGCGTGTAGGTGTAGTTTTAGTAGCGTATGGTTACGAAACATTTATCGATTTATCTAGTGTAATTCGATAATCCAGTTGTTTTTGTACTTCAAAATAATTCTGCATTAAATTGAGCTTTTTAAAACTGCGATTTGATTTTATTCACAGAATGCAGCCTGTGTAAAATTTAGCATTAAACATTTTTCTACTCAGCATTTAATACTACACATTTAATCTTTAAACATCAATTTGTAGGCAGATAGTGTCACTAATTTGAAAATTTAATATAATCTCCGTACTCTCCCCCTTCTAGTTTCGTCGCTGTGGGGGAAAAAAAAAGTAATTTTATCGTTTTTCTTGCATTGTTTTTTCTCAATTTATATATTAAATGTAGGCACTCACAAGAATTTTTTTTTAAATATTCAGAAAAAAAAAAAAAAAATTGCGTGGGTTGATATACAACCCCCCCCCCCTCCCCGAGAAAATATTGTTTAACATCAAATTCTTATATATAATTTGCAATAATGTTCATTTGTTTTTATGGATGCGCTTAATTGTAATTTAACACCCCCCCCCCCCCCAAATGTTTTCATCATTTACAATAACTGCTTTTTAACAAATTAATATATCTATGTTTATTTTGTATACCTTCTGATAAAGCAATTTTCCACTAAACTCTAGAAGAAAAAGCGGCTCAAATTAAAAGGAAGTCTCCCCCCCCCCCCAGTGCTAACTTTTCGAAAATTCGTCCTTTTCCTTTAAAAGCTCATACCAGTATGAATGTATGCTGTCGGGAACATCTAAGTTAAGCTTTTTTTAATCCATGAATCTAATTTTAGAACAATTATTTGTTTTTTCATACATTTCTTTGCAAGCTGAATGTAAGCTTTTCTATGGTCAGGTGTTATAAGCGGATACTGCCGTATTTTTGCATCTCTAATGATTTCTTAGCTTTTGCTTTTCTTATTGCACATACTGATGTTAGTCTCTTTAACTGACTTCTAATTTATTTTGTTCTTATTTGCTACCGTATGAAATGTCAAGCGTTTATGTCATTTCAAAATAATTCTCCTCCCTCTGTTGTTTTTTTGTACCTTATATAGTCGGAATTTGTAGGCAAATGAAAGCAACAATCTTCTAAAGTTTTGTTTTATGAGCAATTTTATGAAGAAAGCATCTGTTATTATTAGTAGTAGTAGTACTATAAACTAAAATGGCCTCTTTCAGTATTATAAAACATTTACCCTTTCTCCCACATGGACATATTCTCTAAACTGAACGAATGCAATTACAGATGCTTTTAGAAGCTCTTCTAAATGCTTTACAAAATTATAGGCAGATAAGGCTATCTATCCCAAACCGTTGTATTAATATAACTATGACATTCTCATCATTTTGCTCCGGAGTAAATTAAAGAATATACACATGTAAAAATATAGTTAAACATACATATGCAATATTTGTAAACTATTGTTATAAAATTAGCAGCAGTATCATACGTTTAACTTTAACAAAAAAACTTGCGTATTTACATAGGAAATTTAATTGATTTCTGCTGCGTTTGTGTAGTTTCTATAATTTTGCCCTCCGCTACGAGTATATAAATAATGCTTTATATAAGCGAAATACGTAGCTAGATACTACATACTAGATTCTAGGTATCATTAAAGTGAATAACTCTGTTTAAAAGTTTCAGGATTTAATTATAAAAAAAAAGTAACCGCTAATATAACTAACATAAACAGTCATTGTTTTTGTTGACTATTAAAATAGGATAAAAGATTATATAAAATTTAACTTACCTAATTATGAATTCCAAATGAAAACAAGAATTGCTTTAAGTTCTTCAGTACAGTCAACAAAACAATCTTTTAATGAGTAGACACGAAGATAAACATTCTGCGGAAACAATCTAATTTACCCTAACGTTCCCTTTCCCCCCTTTTTTTTACATAATAGTGCATTGCAATGAAACAAACTATTCAGTATATTTCTGCCTTCAAAACTTCTAGTTATATATATATATGTATAAATAGGTATTTATTTTAATATAAAAATAATTTTAAGGTTATGTTATGTATATATATATATATATATATATATTTATTTATTTATTTATTTTTTTATGTATCTATCAAAATCCCTACAGGGAAAACGTTGTTTAGAAAAGGGAAATGTCTGTAAATTAAGAACTGAGTTTCTTGATTCAATGCTTTTAACAGAGAACTCATGTAAATTTACGGAGAGTCTCAATACGTTTTCTGTACTTTCACAGAAATTTTTGACCGTGAACTGAGTTTCTTGATTCACTGCTTTTAACAGTGAACTCATGTACATTTACGGAGATTCTCAATACTTTTTCTGTACAATTACAGAAATTTTTAACAGTGTAGAATATGGTATGGCATTCCGTTTACAGGACTACACAAAAGAACTAGATTCTAGTACGACAATACTTGAAAATTGATGTAAGTATATTTTATGTTGTGCCGTGTGTTATTGATATAGGATTATATTTATGTGCATCATGTAGTGTGTATATAACCTTCAAAATATATACAGGGCTGCCAATATTTAAGCCATAACATTCTTTTTCTGTTGTTAGTGGAAGTGCTTTATTATAATGTTTTACAATGCCTAGGAAAGCTGCACAGGAATTGAAATTGATTCCTCATTGCCATATGGCAAATAATGTATCTTTTAAAACTAAATATTCATCGCTTGGTTTTTTGTATATTTACACGTTTTGAGGCTTCCTGAATACCGAAGTCAAGTTTTTAACGTTTGCCCTTAGTCTGTGTCTTTTATATTAAATAAAAAACAAATAATTTCAGGCGATACCAATGTTGTATTTTGAAGTTAATACGTTTGTTACTAGAAATGTTTGATCAAGATTGATAAACTTCAAGGAATGTTGCGTGTAAAAGTTTTCTGGATAATTTCATATGAACTTTTGAATTTAATAACAGATTTGAATTCTATATAATTGTAGGTACAATAATGAAACTGGGGGTTGGGGGGGGGGGGGGGAGTAGCCTCCCTCACACAGAATTGTTTATCAAATGAAACTGCTCCGAAATAAAACTGTTTTGAATTGTTTTAACATAGGTTTGCTTAACAAAACTTGTAATGCAAACCTATGTTATACTTACCCGTTAATCTCCAATATGTATTTATAGTATTAAATTTTAGGATAAGAGAATGTCGTGTGAGTGACACACCAGATTATTCATATATGTATATTTAAGGGAAACTGTTACTTACTTAACGGCTGTTTTTTATTGGCTAGTTTCGATATGAACTCATTAAACCAGTCACACGTAACCTCTGAAGGGAATATTGCAGCATTATCATATTAATGTTTGCATTATGTGGGGGAAATGTTTGTATTTTACTGAGAAATGTTTTGTTTTATGGGGAAAATGGAGAACGGAAAATCAGTCAGGATGGAAAGCATGATTTAGCTTAGTACACAAAAAGTCGATCAGGTCCATTTACAACAAAATCTAAATTCTTTAAATATGAAATATATATTTTCAACATTAGAAATTGCCATTAATCTTTCGTGTTCAAACTAAACATGTTACTAATTATGTGTTTACGCAGATGCTTTTGTGATAAAACTTTAATTATAATCGCATTTACAAGTTCTTAGCATCATTTATTCTGGAAACAATCCTTATCGAGTTGCTCAATTGTGGAAAATTATCCAGAAAAAAGAAAACTGCAACTGTAACTGAAACCTTTATGCTATTGAATGTCTATTTTAACCTGTATGCTTTTGAATATTTGTTCAAACATGATAGACTGCCATGTACTTTTTATACATCTTTAGAATTTTCTACTTCTTTGCTCTAGAATGTCTATTTTAGAACTATATTATAACGAGGCTTTTCCGTTTGAGAATAATTAATTTTTACAGAATATGTTTATGTATCAAACATTAAGATATTAATGGATGACCACATTCACTTAATTTTACATTATTATCATTATTGTTTATATTTTAGATTAATTCACCTGTACTGCTGAAACCATTCCAGAATGACTTTCGAGTACTTTTTATGATACTCTAAATATACATTTTAAATTTGCGTGCATCAATGAAATATTTATTGAAATTTATTTTTCCGACTGAGTGAAAATAATGCCTGGACCGGGAGTCGAACCCCAGATCTTTGACTTACAAGGTCAAGGCTCTACCAATTGAGCTATCCAGGCCGACAACCGGTGGACATTACTCACTCAGACAACCTTTAGGCAAAAACATCTGGTCTATCATGTAGATAGCTCAACAGAAATAAGCCGCAGGTAAAGGAAAATACCATTAAACAATGGGAGAAAGAAATACAATATATTAAAATCACACAATCAACTGATTAGGAAGAAAATCATATTTATTGAAATTTATTTTTCTGACTGAGTGAAAATATCGAAGTAGTTAAATCAATACGATAACCTCTAAATCAAGAGTACTTCTGCCTATATTCGATTATTACCACTTCAATCATACAGAAACTATAGTAATTTTGCAGACATATTTTAATGTAACTAAACCATAAACATTTAATATAAATTTTACTTTTAATTTATGCGGGAGTATTTACGTGTTATGCTGATTAATTCAAATTAATTTGAAATTAATTTAAACAGATAACTTTCAAATTCTGCTTTCTACTTTGGGCTTAATATTAATATACAGTGTTGTATATTACAAATCAAGGTTGTATATAGGTTAAGAACATTTGCCTCCTCGAGGAATATATGCCTGTGTGGGATGCCCTCTGTGGATGTGGGGGGAGGGGAAAATTATCCAACTCATGCTAGATTTAAAGTTTCGATCTAGAATTTCAATACATAATATTTAGTACAACAAATATTCACGTGATATATATTTAATTTAATGCTTTACTGTGCATTATCCATGCTATTTTGTATACAATTATTAAGTGCGGGTTTCTATATTGCCCGAAATATTTGTCTAAAAATTAATGAAATATTCAAGAACTTTATATAAGACTTTCAAAGATAAGTACAAAATACACTGCTCTGAAAAAAAAAAAAAAAAAAAAAAAAATCGAGATCTGATACCATTCTTGCTGATTCTTATGTAAAATGACCTCCTGAATCCGAATATGACTCCCATTTTGCCCAGTCACTCGCCGTTTTCTAGATACACCACCCGCTCCCTCAATTTCTTTCAATGTTCGATAATTTTATGACCATGAATTTGATTTGAAGAGTGAAAAATAATTAATTTAATACCAAAAAACAAAAATTATAAAGTTAAAAAAAAATATAAGATATGTAATGCATAATTTCAGTGGCAAATCCCGCCAAAATTTTGCCCTTGTCGCAAATGTCCATGTTTGAGAATTTTCCAAATCTGTAGCCCCCTCAGAAGATATTTAACGGTTAAAATAATCAATAAAATTTCTAACTAGTTTAAGAAATTAAATGGTAAAATTGGATATTGTCAGGCATTCTAGCATATTGGAAGTGTGACAACGCAAAATCGAAATCGTTGTTTGAAAGAAATAGTCCTGTAATACTAAAAAAAAAAAAAGAAAGAACTCACAAGTTAGCAGCTATGTAAATTATGAGGGTTTTAAGCGCATGCCTGCTCTGCATATACCAATATAACGCCTGAAGGGGATCATTCTTCGAGACATTTATCACCTAAATTTTCTTTGGTAAAATAGTTTTTTTTTTGCAGATCTCAATTTAAGTATTTAACCTGACGTATTGTCTTTTCCAGTTATTGCATACTGTCGTGAGGAAATATGAGTAGGCAATGTTATTCTTATGTTTGTTTTTAATTTCTTTTTATGTCAACTCATTTCCCATTGTCACGTTGGAATTTTCTCCTGCGATGTTTGTGTAATTTTTCCCTTTTTTCTGTGTTTATAAGAAGAAAGTATAGGATTCGTGAAAATATCGCATCTAATGTTTTCTATGGATTTACAAGTTTTGATGTGTCCTGACTCCTGAAAACGATTCGATCATTTTCAGTAAATGTCTACTTATCTGTCTGCCTGTGTGTCAACGCGTGTGGTGTATCACAAATTTTGTGGATGCTGTATCTCATAAACAAATGAACGAAATTTATTTAAACTTGGTATTCGATTGGTGCTTTAACTTAAACTGGTGTTAATTACATTTGGTGATCAAGTTCTCAATAAGTGGCAATGTTATCCCATTTTTCTTAATTTTTAAGTGTAGGACAAAATTTCGTGTAAATGTACATAATGAGAATTATTTTTAACGATTGATTGGGGAATTAATAAAGATTATTGATAATAGAGGTAGTAAACTAGGAAAAAGTAATTATGCATGTAGGATCATCGCTTGCCCCTGCACCGAGAAGTACCCCTGCACCCGGGGGGGGGGGGGGGAGTATAATTTTTCAATAAGGGTATCTTTTAAAAGACTTCGTTAGTACTTTTAAAACGAATAGTTGAACGATAGATATATGATAAGTTAAAACAAAGTTATCGCATTTTTTTTCCTTTTTAACAACAACAAAAAAAAAAAAGATGTTCGCTAGTAGAGCATGAAATTGGTCTTCTTTGGACATTTAATGTTGTACTTCTACACTAAGGAAAAATATATACCGCCTTCGTTTAGAACGAATAAGTGGTCATTTTCTAAATCCCTTAACTAGAAATATAGATTTCCGAGCTTTGCGTATAAGGCAGGTCAATAAGCTGAATAGACGAAATGATCGAGAATTTCTAGTCTATATATTTCTAGATGATGAAACAATATTCTGAATATTATTAATCTTTTGTGTTGCCAGAAATTCTCGCTTAATTTTCTAGAATTGGGTCATATACCAAGATTATAGTTGCTAAAACCCGTCACTTGTATTCGCATTTATTTGCAGAGATTTTTAAAAATAAGTTTGACCTCAATGGTATAAACAACCGCTCTAGAATTCTAATAAGAGTTTCTAAAGCTTGCTTTCAAAGGGGACTAGAATTTATAAGGATGACATGGAACTACTTTTACTAGAGCCACAATTTAGATTTTGGATGTCAGTTACCGGATTATTTGTTTATTTTATTTTATTTATTTATTTATTTATTTTATTTATTTATTTATTTATTTATTTATTTATTTTGTTTATTTATTTATTTATTTATTTATTTGTATATGAGAAAAAACAAATCATCTGCTCTCATCAAGGAAAATAATTTTAATAAATAGAAATTTTAATAAATAATTTGTATGGCGTCAATTTGTATAGGAAAATGTAGAAGAAAGTCTTATGGTGGCCACAAAATACTAGTTTTTAAAGAGTTTATTTTTTAATAAATTTTTTGGAAAAGTCTACAGCTAGAACACTTGCGAACTTCTCCCAGGCTCTCAAAGTGATAAACCTAAATTATAATTCCTAAATTTTTTAATGCAAAAGCATTGCAAATTAACATAGAGTAACTGATAAGCGAGTATTAAAGAAAAGAACATAACCTATGAAATATTGTATGTAATCAATTTTGAAATTTGTAAATGGGTGAAGAAAAATGATCAATGCAAATCTTGTATGATATTAAAAGACTACGCCTTCTTATCTATTTATGGCTTGGTAATTTCTAAAAAATGAAATATTTTTTTTACAGGGCGTAACAATGCCAGCAATGTACTCTCTTATGGGTCGTTGGTTGCCTGACAGTGAGAGGGGCTTATTGTCTGCTATCATCTACTGTGGCATCAACATGGGAACAGTGGTCACAATGCCTCTGGCTGGAGTCCTCTGCAGGTCCACCTTGATGGGAGGTTGGCCATCTGCATTTTACGTCGTTGGTACGTATTCTTCGATCACGTTTCATAGAACCATGGAAGCATCTGCACAAATGCTAACTCAACGAGTCCAATGCTAAAATAGGGGTCACAGTCATCTGACTCAGAGAAAATGAACAATGCGAGGAATTATTGGATGTTTTCCAAATTTCAAAATTTGGTCAAGCTGGCATCCCTCCAACGTTTTGGATGAGTACTTACTCCTAGTTTTAGGATATGTGGCTGCACTGTACTTATAAATTTTATTTTTACTTTTCATGCACAAAAATACATAATATAAGTATTAAAAATGGCGGATTAAATTTTAAAGTATATCTAAGAAAATACAAATGGTAGTAATAGTAAATAAAACTTAAAGTCTGACTATAAAAATATTTTTTGGTCTGAAAATGAACGGTAAATTAAGTCTAAGCATGTCTTGGTGAAAATAACATTTCAACCTTTAAATGCATATTTAAAACGAAATTTTTCGTATTTCGTACGAAAAAAATCTTTATTAGCCGTGGATTTAAAAAATTTATCAACAACCTGTTTCTTTTGCTCATAATTCTTAAACAAATGTTATCTAATCATTTGTATTTTAGATAAATATGGAAACGTTAATAATATCAGGAATAATTTTTTAAGTGGTATTAGTCTGTTTTTTCTTAAAAGTACAGCTTTGAAAAAAAAAAATATATTTAATGATTTTAGAAAAAAATTCGATTAAATTAAAGAGCAAAATAATAAGATGAGTTCACATGATATCAAAAATAAAATCGAAACAGTTATCTTTTTCTGTCTTTTACTTTTTTCTCCTAAATTTCTTTCTTTCTTTTTATTTTAAGAATAAATTGTAAAAGATATGCATGTAAAAGCAGGAAATTTAGATGCAGTGTTCATTATTGAAATTTTTATTGTTTTATTGACCTTCATAGTTTTTAAAGTAATAATTACTTCTTTTTTCGTCGAGTCCTTTATAAGAGGAAAATAAAACAATGAAAGGGGAGGAAAAAAAGTAGGGGAAAGTGGTGTACCTTGGACATAAATGCACCTCGGACCTATGCCATTTCATATATTTAGATATATAAACAATATCACATGCAGTTGAAATATTTACTATTAGAGGTCTCATCAGTGAAGAAATCTATGTTTGCTTGGAATCTCAAATTTTTGAAGAGTTTTTGAAAAATTAAATTCACCTTGAAAAAGTAAATTTTTCTCAGATACTTTATGTATTTCTATACCCACACATATATTGTATATTCTGAAATGAGTGTTATGCATCATGAAGTAGTTTTCTAGCTATAACCCCATATGCTTGTAATCAAATCAAGTTAAGCCCAACTTGACCATCATGATTAGCGATTTCGCTTTAGTAACAGAGTGGTATACCTTGAACCCAATACAAGTTGTGTACCTTAGACTGATCATATTGTGCGGTGGATGAGAAATGTAGTTCCAAAAGTTAACATTACATTTAGAATTGGCTTATCTAATTACAATCTTGATTTTAAATAAGTGTGAGGATTTTTACCAATAATCACAATATGACTTATGTAGACTTTTTTAAGTTAATATTTAATATTTTCCACTTTTTAGACTCAAATTAGACTTAATAACAATACGATTGGGACAGATTAATGATTTTGAAAAAAAAAAAATGTTTATTTGAATTCATATGAGTATAATGGACTAATAAATAGATTTTCTTACTTAAAATTCAGTTTTTGTGAAGCTATTTGTATTTAGTTTGGGCAAATAATTACAAAATTAAAATTGAAAAAGTCAAAATAGGTCCGAGGTACCCCCACCTTCCCCTAATATAATATTTTTATTACATAAATTCCAACACATAAATTTGATTATAAAAAATATGGAAAAAAGTTTTGTGATGGCCACAATGACGACAACATAAAAGTTTGTTTATTCTTTAAAATGCATTATTTCTACTAAACAGATTTTTTTCCATATAACAAACAACACATTTTTCCCCCGAATTTCATTTGATTTAAGTTCATTTTAATAACTAAAAATTTTCAAAAAATAATTTCTTATACTAAATGTTATGATTAGGTATTTTTGGATGCATTTGGTTTGCTCTGTGGTGTCTACTAGTAACTGATTCCCCTGTTACTCATCCTTACATCAGTGAAGAGGAGATAAAATACATAGTTTCAGATCAGAGAATAGAGCAAAATGTAGAGGTAAGTCTTAAAGTGGAAGAAAAATATATTTGACAATAATCTTATACTGTTCATACATTGTTTTTTACTTTCTTCTATATGTATATATAGAGAAAGAATTGGATTCGTAAAAATTTTAGAACTCCAGTTTTCGATGGATTTACACGTTTTGGGATCTCCTGAACACGATTTGACAGTTTTTAGAAAATTTCTGTCTGTCTGTGTGCCTGTGTGTGTGTATCACAAATTTTGTGGAAGTTGTATCTCACGAACCAATGAACGAAATTTAACCAAACTTGGTATTTGGTTGGACCCTGACATAAACTGGTGATGATTAGATTTATGGAACAATTGCTCAGTAAATGGCGCTGTTATTGCATTTTTTCTAAATTTTTAACATGGCAGTATAGGACAAAATTTCGTATAAATGTACATAATGAGAGTTATTTTAATCGTGTGATTGTAAAATTAATATGAATTATTGATAATAGAAGTAGTTAACCAAGAAAAAAATTGTGCGTGCGGGAGCATCGCTCCCCCCCCCCTCCGTGGGGGGGGAGTAAATTTTCAATATGGGTATCTTTCGAAAGATCTCGTCAATACTTTTAAAACGAATGATTGAACTATAGATCTGTGATAATTTAAAACAAAGTTATCGATTTCTTTTATCATTTATCGGAAAAAAAAAAACTGAAAAAAAAAAAAAATAATAATAATCATTTCTTCTGATTTGCAAAAAATTGACATCTTTCGGCATTTAGTGATAATATAATTCTGTCAGATAAAAATTGTCTGCATTTATTATGGAAAATAATTGGATAATTTAATAAATAGTTTGTATTGAATAACTTTTGTGTAAAATTATATAGAAGAAAGTCATGTGATGGCCACATCATATTAGTTATTAACAGTATAACTGCTCAAAGTAAATTTTATTTATTGAGCAACATAATTATTTCCAAAGCTTTGAATATTTGAAAATATGAGGGTCATTCCATAAGTAAGTGTGTTGCTCGACTATTTTTGTTTCGTTTGATATATGTGTCCTTATAAAGAAGAAGCATATATGAGAAATGTTCAAAACATCTTTTATTTTTCTTCTATTATTAACCTTGGATTTTATACAGGTCATCAGTTCTTCTGGCAAAAATGAGAGTATTAGACCTTTAAATTTTGGCACAAATCTCTTGGAATTAAATTTATGAGTGTTAATTTTAAATATTAGTATCAAATTACATCAGGTAGAGGAATTCCATGCTTAGTTACACAGCTGTAACTTAATAACTAAAAGAATTACAATAGGTCAAAGTCCAAGATCAAATGTAAAATTTTTGTTAATTTCAACAGTGAATAACTAGGGAAAGAAACCACAAAATAAAATGTCGCAAAAAGTAATCTTTGGAATCACACTAACGAGAAAATTTAATTGTAATTGTGGGGGTTTTAACCCTTTACAGTTTACAGGTCCCTGAAATGACAGAAAAATAGCAAAAATGGCTTTTTAAGATCCCTATAAATCAAAAGGGGATTAAAAAAAAGAAAAGAAAGAAAAGAAAATCTTTGCCAATTTATTAATTTATTAAAGTATTATGTGTGTATTGTTCTGATGTTTTGTATGTATTGTTATGTGTGTATTGTTATGTGTGTTTTTCTGGTTTTGAGTTTAAAAAAAAATACTTATAATAGGGTAGGTGCTCCAGTGATTGGCATGCTCCAGTAATTGGCATCTATCCCGAAATAATTAATAGATAAGAAAAATAATAAAATCATATATTTTACATATAAGAATTTTAACATTTTATGTCAAACACTGGAGCATAGGATGCTAATAACTGGTAAAATGAATAACTAGCAGTGTCAAACACTGGAACATAGGGTGCCAATTACTGATAAAATGAAAAATGAAAAACCGACAGCGTCAATAACTGGAACATTGAGTGGGTGTCAAATAAAAATTCATAAAAAAAAATAATTGTTATCAAATGTATATATTTTAACATATATGTGGTTCTGAATGTCTTTCATACCATATGTACTAACTTAAGATTTCTAAAAATGTTTTCTGATGACTAGAACATTAAAAACATTAGAGATTTCTCTAAAAGTGTCAATCACTGGCGCACTTACCCTATAATGCTTAAATATTTACAAAAAAAAAGAAAGAGCAAAAAATTTTTAAATATTTTATTATAATTGTATTGAAATAATTTTGCATTATTATAAAGCACATTTTAATAGAACACAAAATTAATATGCAATTATTTAAATTAATGTTTAATTTCTACTTTAATTTGCGTTAATTAGCCGAACTATGCAATTTGAAAAACTATCTTTTTTTTTTTTTTTTTTTTTATCAAAACCACAAAATAATACACACAGTATACATAACTTAATTTAATCTTAACATAACTTAAGTAAAAAAGAAAAGAAAAGAAATAAAAAAATAAAAATGGGTATCTGGAGTTTTTCATTCTTTTTTAATACAAAAATTACCTGTGTGTATTCACTATTCCCGTCTATATTCACTCGGAACGGAAAAAGACATCCATAAGAGAGTAAAATGGCCGTCTTTTTCCAAATGAATAGGCATCATCTCCCCCAATGATCAATCTATGTCTTATTACTATATCTGTGGATATAATAAGTCTGTGGAAAGTATCATAAAAAAACTTAACGATAAAGAATTACTAGAGCCTAATAAAGAATATGTTACGTTAAAGAGCTGTTTGGAAA